>CM066035.1:724455-1924455 GCA_033557465.1 Ichthyophis bannanicus
ACTCTCGTAGGTATTACGGACATGTATGAAAGTAGTTTCACACCATGTAAAACCAGTTCCGTAATAACTTAAGCATGGGGGTATGTTGATAAGGAATCTTTATTCATGAGCTCATGTAGTAGCTATAGAACGATTATGTGACTCTGCACAAGCAACCTGTCATTGTCTGGTAGAAGTAATAAAACAGAGTTTTCACATAAAAGGCTACCAGTCCCAGAATGCCACCAGGTTTCCAGCAGCCATGATTGGGGCTGAAGTGATAAAACGTTGTGTGCAATCAAGAGAGCTATGACGTAATCCCTAAGCACTCCATCTCCAAGGGCAGGGCCTTATTTCAACACAAGCTGCGCTGTTTTAGGGATGAGCACACCTTAGGACAGATTACGAATAGAGCTTCTTCTACAGATAACAGCTACAGAGACAGAGACAGATACAGCAACAGCTTCAAGCTCAAGCACCAGTATCACCTGGAGAAACAGAAGCCAACCCAAGCGGATAGAGAAACTGAAGGAACCTCTCTGGCAGGAATAGCGAAAGCCCATGGGCTGGTCTGGGCGAGTCCAAGGCAGTACCTATACTGGGATTATTCCAAATGCCATCAGAGTCCATTGGACTGTAGTCCGCCAGAGGAATGGATTTGGCAGAGATAGGACTCACCATTGGCTACCTGGAAGAGAGAAAGACTGCACGTGGAAGTGACCTTTCAGACCAAGGCCAGAAGGTATGTGAAAGTATATCCAGTGTCCAGGGATCAAGATTGGAAGGCTGGCCATCCGAATTGGATTACATACCTGGCCACGCTATACAGAGAGGAATTATTGATAGCAGGAGAGGCTCAGGTATGAACACTGATCCAGACCCTATCTCTAATGAGAATGGCAGCAAGGGAATAAGCATTCTCATGAGAGTGCCTTAAGGAAAGACTCGTCTGTGCCAATGTAATGATAGTGACCCTATGCTGATTGATGAAGGGGGAGATACAGCAGATGAAACTATTAATTACATCGACTGCTGTTCTATCTAAATGCTATTGCTAGCTTTCTGTGAGCAAAAGACATCAGCCATCACAAAGAAACCTACCTTTGTTCTTTATTTCCACTGCAAAACAGATCGTAAAGCAGGATTTGGGGTTCACCCAGTAGCAGCCAGCCCGCTAAAGGGTTTCAGCTGGTCAATTGATAGTAATTAGCGCACACCTGATTGTGTGTGTGAGCAAGGTAGAATCACTGCTGGGATCCTGCGTGGAAAATAAGCAGAAGTTAACCTAACAAGTCAAGTTTATTAATATTCATTTCTTTGTGCCGTTTTATTTGGTAATTATTTGCTAAGACAACATTAGCTAATTGCCTGACAAGGCTGAAGGTTGTGTTCTGGTTTGCTTTGTGACTTTATGTTATCCATTTAAACACTGCAAGCAAGTAACCTCATTTATCTTGCTACGAATCATATTTGTGCTGGGTGAATTAAACCCCATCACTAAAAGAAGTATTTTATTGGCCTTACCACTGGTATCACACACTCAATTATTGTCTTCATTGTGTTTGGGAGTGAAAAGAACTACATTACCCACACACCTATACCTTGCAAGAATCATATGAATATATGCATCGTCCCAGATTGTGCAGTGCTCACCCTATGCAGCCGTCTGACAGACTGTTGCTACTGTGACCACAGCACATGTGTGAGCCATGGAGTGCAAACAATTTGGTATATACCGTATATCTAGATCCATGACTATAAACTGCACTTTTACCCCTCTCTACCATAGATATACACCTCATATGGACACACAGCACTAGAGAGATTTGGAGGCAACCAACCTTTAGCTGCAGTGTATGCTGCAACCCACATTCCCCTTCTGATACAGCAATTCTCTGTTAAGTTCTGTGGACGTTTGTTGTTATGCTTGCTTCACTGTGCTTTCTGGAGTGTGGCCCACATTTCCTGATACCCATGTTTTCCTCAGGGTTCTGTTACCCTCATGTGGACGGATACTGTCACTTGCAGACCCAGGGTGCGCCTTTACCGATGTAGCCATTCCACACTGAGGGGCCTAACCTAGGTCAGGACATACACATTGCATTCATACATACTCTGACAGCTCTACTTTTTTTGCCCTCTGACGTGCGCAACAACATTGCAGGGTCCTGATGATGTTGGGGCCAGCGGATGTCTTATAAACCTGCAGTGCATAATTGAACTATGGCACTCTGACTTTAAAAGGGCATTGGAAATTCTGAACCATATACGTGGTCCGATTCAACCCTATCCCACTCCTTCAAATGACCACTCTGCTGCCATCCGCACGCATCATTTACTTGCTCCATCTTATGATAGAGACACAGTAGGCATATAGCTTTCTTTCGTCCACATGTATGAGGTAGATTGTGCAAATTCCTTGGATACAACTATGGCAGCCGCAGCAACCCGCTGCAATGGTATTTCCAATCCCCATGTGATACTTACAATCTGTGCACAAACCAGACCCCATTGGCATTTATGCCATCGCATTTGCAATATCGGACCAGCACGGATATTACATACTCTCTGCTACCACCATCAAAACACAGAATCCACACTCACCTGGATGGCCTCTATATGCCATCCAATATTTGAGAGGCAGCTACAAAACACCGTGACATATGTAAGAACACTGTGCAACTGCGTTCGCCAGATCGAAACCAACCTCTACTATGACTGCTCCACATCTCTACTCATGCTCAGCTCCTTCTTTTGCTTATGATATCAATAGCATGCTGACCTCCACCCAGAACAAATTTCAGGCCTCTCCTATTAAAACACTAACAGTAAGGAGGAGTGGCCTTTGGTTGGGGCAAGGTACCACAGGCCATAAGGTCCGTGGTTCAAATCCCCACTAGAGGAACAGCAACCTTGGGCTGGAAGGACTGGGGTTTCTAGTCCCACAGGGTGCTCCTTGTGGGTCTTGGGCAAGCCACTTAACCCTCCATTGCCCAGTTTCCCTGTAAGTATTAGTGTATGTGTCTCATATCCCCTTGTATTAAATGCTATCCCCCCAACCACTTTGACCTGGTGAAAAGCAGGATATAAATGCAGCTAAATAAATACATAAAATAAGTACTGACAGTGAAATGTGCAAACCCACTGATACATTATTCCTGGTGTCATCTTGCCACATCCCACTTACTGACAACAATATCAAGGTGGCAAGGGTTTCATCTGGTTCATGTGTTACCACTTTGTCCATCCATCCACACCTTCAGATTGTCTTCCATTGCTGCTCCTTTATCCTGTTGTTGAGGTTGCAAGCCTTTTTTGTACCTTACGGTGCATGATTGTCACCTTACCGCTACCAGTTCCATTAGAGCGCGCTAACAGACACACAGGATGCTTTACGCCACCAGGCCCCCTACAACGCGCCGGGCACTTTCCACACAAAGACATCTTATCGCAATGCCATTATCGCAGGCTAATGCATGCTACCCCTTAATGTGCTTTAATAAACATACCCATTAGTGTAGCTGGGTTTAAAAAAGGTCTGGACAGGTTCCTGGAGAAATATCCATAAACCATTATTAAAGAGGACCGCAGGAATCCACTGACCCTTATTTATTTATTTTATTTACCATTTTCCCCCCCCCTCTTATATGCCGTGCTATTCTGCAATCAGTGCAGTTTACCATTGAACAAACTGAAATTACATTGAACAGGGCATTATAACTTGGAGATAACTATTTTACAGGGAACGATGGGCTATGGAGGGTTACGTGGCTTGCCACAAGACCACAAGGAGCAGCCCCCCAGGAAACCCTGTGGGACTAGAAACCCCAAGTCCTTCCGGCCCAAGGTTGCGGTCCTCTAGTGGGATTTGAACCCCTGACTTTTCCAGCCTGAAGTACCTTGCCCCAACCACTAGGCCCACTCCTCCACAAGGCATTGTGGAACCTGTGTGTCTTTTAGGGGAAACGGCTCGGTTCCTTGTGACCTAGATTGACCACTGTTGGAAACAGGATACTGGGCATGATGGACTTTTGGTCTGACACAGTATGGCCATATTTTTATGATCCTTATATTTCTTATGTGCCACCTGAGGATCGCCTGGTCTGCCCTGTGCACCAACAACTCCCACTGCATGACCCACTAGTTCACCTCCTTTGCCCCATTTTGCACCACAAACATAGTGCCCTTTTCATACTTGGGCACTATGCTGTTGCTGCTACTGGAGCTCTGCTATCACTATGTTGGGCTTTCCCTGTCTGATGAATCACATTGCAGACAGTAAAATAGGCCTTCTCTCCTCAAAATACAACCCCTTTTCCATGAGGTTTTACTTAAGTCGTTAAGGTTCCCAGCGTTAAAGGGCTTTCACACACGCTAGCTTCAACAGAACGTTAAGGGAACACCCATTGTTAATGCCCTCCTCTCCGCCTGCTGTGGCCCGTAACACTTCAGGAACCTTGTAAACACCCGTTAACCGCAGCTTTTTCAACAGCATTAAGGGCACAAGGTGTGCTGATAACAGGCATTAATGGCTCAACCTTGCTCCCTTAACCCCCAACCCGCTTCTTTAGTAAACATATCCCAAGTTGAAGGGTAAAACTGTTGGCCAACGGTCAGAATTGGTTAATATGGCACACAGCTGGATAGAAAATATACTTAAACAGAAAGATCCATTTTGGGATTGGTTTTAATTCTTCAGAGTTTGTTGAATTTATACGATGTTTTGACTTGAAATTCAAGAATGTTTATAAATCATTTGAGGAGCAATGATGATGATGAAAAGTTAGGGCTCCTATGTTTGACTGAAAATTAGGGGATACTTTAGGAGCCTAACTTTCAGGAACCTAAATTTTAGGAGTTCATTTTTTTGTTAATAATTGGGCCCACGTAATCTGGGAATTAGATTAATGCCATGAGAAAGACATGACAGCTTTATGCCTATTTCACGAATACGGAGGGTAATTTTATAACCAGAACGCCTACTGTTTTGGCACCCAGAACGTGCCCATCCTGATCCTGTTTTTAAATAAAGAAACGTGAGCCGCCTATTTTCCTTATTATATAGGGGTGTAAGTAATTCCGTAATGCTAGGTGCGGTCACGTATGGCCTTCTCTAGGGCAGGCTGTGAAATGCTCCTGCTTAGATTTTTCAACGTACAGCGACATACATTATAATATTTTGTGGCATAAAACTGAAGGTGTTGCAAATTATTCAACAAACTCATTATCACCATCCACAAAACCCATCTCAAATTTTTTATCAGCTTTTCAAGTCAATAGGCAGTGATTTATTAGAGTGGAAAACGTCTGGAAGAAAGATAAATGGCTCTGATTTATATGGTAATGATTGGAAATAATTTTGGGATAAGGCCCTGAGAAAATCCGTTTCTGCTTCACTTATACACAACACTGCAATTTTATTGCTCATAAAGAAATTTGGGACTCCCTGATAATCCTTAAAGGTAAATCAAACAATAGTTCTTGTTTTTTTAAGAAGCAAGCAAAGCTATGTCTCATGGGGGGTAGGGGGGACTATTCTAAGGCATTTACACGGTTTTGGCAGACCTGTGTCAAACTCATGTAAATGCCAAATTGGCCGTAATATTCAGCAGCACTAATATGGTTAGTGCCACTGGATATCCACGGGGGCTGCACTCTACCTCCCCATCCATAGGTAATGGCTAACTGCACCCATGTTAATTATGCCCCCCATTACCATGCCTGTGCTGTATGTTTTCCTATTGGAAAAATGCCTGTCCACATCCCCCATCGGTTAACGTGGTGTCTTTGGCACTAATGCAAACGCATGGTTCGGTGCATTTTGGCGTGTTTATGTTGCGTACTAAAGCACACTTAAGCAAAAATACCCCTGCATTTTTTTACAGTGGCACTAAGGCATACATATTCCTAGCAACACGTTTGTATATAATCATGAGTAGGGTATCGAGAGTATTTTTTTTTACTTTTTCCACTAGTTATACTAAGGACGTAGAGACACTAATGTAAATCTAAACTGGTCACTACACTGTATATTTAAATTGTATTCTAGTCAACAAGTTTTATTTAGTCATAACTAAACTATGTAATTTTCCACCAGAAAAATGTGAGTAATGGTTAATACTTTAGCTGAGTAATAAAAAAGTTTGAATATGGTTACTGGAAGATATGGTGGCATTAACCAGCATTTATGCCCAGACAGCCTTAGGTATCCTCACCTCCCAGTTTAAATGAGTGAGCAGGCTTTAGAATAGTCCCTTTTGCTTTTTGAGATCTGATGGGTGCTTCCAAGCAACCCAGACTGGCCAGTTTCATAGAAAGGCTGCTTGGGCTTCATGACAGCTCCGGTGCGATTATAGGCAGTTCCATCCTCATGCAGTAGCAGGGGGCAAGTCTTATCTTCCCACAGTTTCGTTGTTCAAGATCAGACGGGAGGAGAAGGGGGAAGAGAGAATGGTAAAGGGAGGGTTTTACAGCTGGGTGGGTCGGTATCGTGGAAGCAGGTAAGCCGTAGGTGACTAAACTCTAGGGTCCCTCCTGACAGGCTATGGCAGGATTTCGGATGTGGTGTCATGAAGTAACGGGGGTAGTCATATGAGGTGCAGATAAAGACCAGGCAGTGGGTTGGCCATCCCAGTCTGACCAGGATGTGGTGGCTAGAAAGCTGTAGAGGTGATAGGCCTGGCGGTGCGTCCGTGCAGATTAGCCTCCCTCTATTTATGAAGTTCAACTACTGTAACGTTGCTTTGTTTCCATCCTCTTGCTATGTAGTGATCCTCTGGCGCGTCTGTCCCATGCCTCTTTTGAATTCCCATCACTGTTGTTGTGCTCCCACTATTTCCTTCAGGAGGATATGTCCAGACATTCACTACCCTTTCCATGAAAAAGTATTTCCTGAACGTTGTTTTTAAAGTTTACCTCCTTGCAAGCTTCATTTCATGTGCTCTCAATTCTTACAGATTCACATCTCTCTGAAAAAGCTTTGTTTTGTTCAGAGCAATATCCTTCAAGTACTTACAACATCTGTATCATATCCCTTCTGTCCCTCCTCTCCTCCAGGGTATACCTATTTAGGTCTTCAAGTCTCTTCTCATGTCTTCTGTCACAAGGCCCAGTAATCATTTTTGCTCACGGTTTTCTCTGAACCTTTTCAAGCCTTTTTATATCCTTTGCAAGTGTATGGTCTCCCAAAACTGAACAACGGTACTCCAATCCAAGGCCTCACCAATGACTTGTACAGGGGCATTATTCCTCTCTGTATGCCAACTTAGCAATCCTTCTGGCTTTGGTCACCACACCACTCAGCTCATTATTTCACCACCTTGAAGTCTCCTCAGACGCTATCACCCTGAGTGTCTCCTCTCCTGGTCCGTGCACACCAGCCTCTCGTCTCCTATCACTACAGCTCCTTATTGGACTTCAGAATCCCGAGCATATCACTCTGCACTTCTTCGCGATTCTTCTTAACTGCTAAGCATTAGATTACTTTTCTAATTTTTGTAGTAATTTTTTCATGCTTGCTGTCTACCTCCCCTCTAAGGTGTCCACTCTTGCAAATCTTCATGTCAGTTCTGCAAAAAGGCAAACTTTTCCTTTTAACGCTTTAGCAATATCACCCCCACAAAGACACCAAACAGTAACATTTCCCATGGACTGATCCCCCTGAGGCACTCCCCTACTTACCCGTCCTTTCTTCTGAGAAAATTCCATTTACCACTACCCTCTGTCATCTTTCAGTCCACCAATTCCTGTATCCAGGTCCACTCACCTTGGGACCACATCCCCAGGTTTCGCATTTTATTTGGATAAGACCTCCTATGAGGAACAGTAAGCAAAGGCTTTGCTGAAATCTAATTAGACAATATCCATCACATGCTCTTCATCTAGATCTCTGGTCACCCAAGCAAAGAAATTAAATCAGATTGATTATGGCACAATCTTCCCTTTGGTAAAACCATGTTTGCCATCCGATCTTGCAACCCGCTGGATTCTAGAAATATCACTATCCTTTCTTTCAGAAGCATCTCCATTACGTTTATCCCACCACAGAGGTAAGACTTTACTGGCCTGTAGTTTGACACCTCTTCTCTGTTTAACCTCACGTTTGTGAAAAGGGGCCACATCAACTTTTCTTCAATCCTATAAAGCCTCCTCCGTCTCCAAGCATCTATTAAATACATCTTTTAGGGTACTGCCAAACCATCCGCTGAGCTCCCCTTCAATACTCATAGGTGTCTTTCCCCACCACTTCATCAAACAAACATCCATTAGACCTCTTTTAAAGAAACTCCAAATTAGACCCACAAAAGGTGGAGTCATACAGGCCCATTTCCCAGCATCCCGTGCTGCTCGCCAAAATCCATCGAAAAGATAATTCTACAAAACAAGTTTCCAAGACCAATATCGATACCAACGGCTCCCCTAGAATTCATCCCAACATGGTTTCAGAGAGTCACACTGGAGTGGAAACTCTTCTTTCAACCGCTTGGTTTCAACACCATAATTTAGGCAATCGACAGCATACATCAAGGTTTTTGCGCTCATCTTTTTTAGATATAGCGTCGGCCTTTGACTTCGGTCCCTGCCACGCAATTCTCCTTGGTAGGCTGAAAGAAAAAGGCATCAGTGGAACAGCTCTTGAGTGGTGCAGATCCTACCCTTTCTGGAAGATGGCAATACGTTCGAGCAAACGGGTTCCACATCTGAACCATTCCTACAAAGTCAAGGAGTTCCTCAAGGATTCGCTCCCTATCATCACTTATGTTTAAACATGTTATATCCAACCCATCTGTAACATCATCAGATTCGTTCAAATGTGAGTTGCATGATATACGCCGACGATGTCCTACTATTACCTGCCGATATCCCTGGACTGCCCAGACCTTACCCCTCTGACTAAATGCTTCAACACAATATCTGAATTACTCCTATCTCAAAAATCTGCACATCCCACACAAGAAAACAGAGGTCTTTGTTCATCTCCAGAAATCCAGAGTTCAACACCACCCAGCTACCTATGAAAGTGAACAATCGCCGAGTTGACAAGTTAAAAAATCATCTATATGCTATTCTCGGAGTCACCCTTGGACCAGAATCTCACCATGAAGCAACACATAGCCAACCACCGTCAGAGCGACTCTACTTCAAGATCAGATCCCTCAGACACCTACGCCCATTACTCGAACCCAAGCGACTTCCGTACCATCCTATCAAGCCCGCATTATTCCACCTTTTGATTCATGCAAACGCCCTCCTACAAGGACTCCCTCAGGCCACCTTGAACCCTTGCAACATGCCATGAAATAGTGCTCGCGCGAATTCTCCGTTGGAGCTCCGAGAAGAGAGCATATCACCAATCCCCCTCCTAAAGCAAGCTTCACTGGCTCCCCATTCAGCCAGGATCAGTTTGCAAGGAAACGACTGGGTAATTTACACAGCAACTGGAGGTGTTGGGGGTTAAGTTAGTAAGACTTGCCTTATAAATTAAGAGTTGGCTCTATTTGTTTTGTGCTGATTTTATTTTCTTGTAAGTATCTTCCCCCAGATTGTGGGCTATGATGATGTATTGCCACTAATTGTGTATTTCGGTAATTATCTGTATTATTTTGCCTTTAAGGAAACATTCATGGTTTCCTTTATGCTTGCTTTGTAAGTTTGTTGAAATTTCAAATTAAAAAAAAAAAAAAAGATCTTAGTGATGACCTTCATGGCCAGCAAGGGGCTCTCCTCCTCTTCACTAATTGACATCATCCATCCCCCACAACCCAACCAGACTAAGGAGATCCACAGGCAGCCACCATCCTGAGTTTATAACCACAAGACATGACAAATGCACCAAAGCAACATCGGAACTAGGAGCCTTCATACTATGCGCCCCAAGTCTCTGGACTCCCTACCACCATACATCAGAGCAATCCCCAACTTGAGCCAGTTCAGGTAAGGTCTTGAAACACTTTCTCTTTATCAAACACCTCACCAGACTCCCCTGAACCCCCAGCCATCACCTTATTAGGTGCACCCCCAAGTTAAATGAACCTATACCTAATAATATTCATTTGTACATGTATATAATTTTACCTTAACTCAAGGTATCCGCATATGTATATAGTTTTACGCCTGTTTGTCCAAGTTTACTTGTTTCCTGTTCCTGTAATGGACCTGACTTTTTGCATATTTGGTCGGAGGAGAGGGAGGGGGATTTTGAAAGGTGGGAATAAAGAAAAAGAAAATACTACTGTTTTTTGTTCTCCGTAAACCGTGCTGATCGCAAATAGTGCGGTATATAAGAAACGCAAATAAATAAAATAAGAAAACTCCAATGATCTGACCACAATACTCACGGCTTCTTTAGGTCTCTGGGTCCATCAAGCATGAGAGAACAGGCAGAGAGTCAATACAGAACACATCACACACACCAATTGTTCCTTTCTTTGAGCTCAGAGGGAAGACAATAAACGGGTCTATGAACCATGCATAATTCCCACGCTTTTTGATTCAAATTCCTCCTCCTAAAAAGCTCCTTTTTATTAGCGAAAAAGAGGAAGTACCAGTCATTTATTATAACCTGAAATAACCACAAGGTGTCACCAAAGTTTTTTTTAACAGCGTAAGATCTGATTACAGTGTTAGTAGATGAAATTTATAATTGCAAAAGTTGCAAAAATTATGTTTTGATCCAGCAGTGACTGTACAATGAACTATGGTTGGCACAGTTCATAGCCTATGTTTCTTTATGCTTGCGTTAACACCTGTTCCCATCTATTTTTAAAGACAGTTACACAGAACTCATGATCATGACATCCTATTCTATTTAAGAAGGAAGTAGGTGAAAAAGTCAAACTTCTAAACACACTTCTCTATCCAAGAAATTCCTCCCTCTTCAATTACATATTGGGGATTCTGGGTATCCCTTTATCTCTTGCCATTCCTACAATAGGATATATCTAATCCAGTCCCATGGCCTTGTCCACCTTTCAGTTTTTTTTCAGTCCTACTCCTCACATTCCACGACCGGCTGCCAACGTAATGCTATGACAGCTTTCAGGACGTATGGGAGCAGCATTATTTGGAACTATTATTTTCATTATGGAAGCCAATGTAGTCAACGGTTTATTTGGAGGACACTTTGTACAAAGATCTGGCCACTAACACCTCTGCTAAAATGAAGATAATGTTTCGCCCAAACTACTAACTACATGGTCACTCCTTATATCTATCCTGGTGGTTAGACTTGAAACACAAAAATTATCATAACACATCTAAGAAACCTTTTTTAAACTATGTCTTCTACTTTTTTGTTCCTTGAAAGTTTTAATAACTATACATATTGTTGATAACCGTCGAGGTGTATCGTATCTGGGAGGAGTTTCCCCAGACATCTAATCCGTTCTATGAATCCATTGCTAGAAGCCATGGGAAGAAGCAATGATTTCCATCCAAGTGACCCTGTCGGTACAAGGCCGACAACCCCGAGGACGAGACACGCGGTCCACCTCAGTACATTCAGGTCGCGCTTTGTGTGCTTTCACACAAATAAAAACATCAAAACTTTAATGACTGTAACGTCACGTTTGTGAACTAGGTGACATAGTGCACAGCAAAGATTTGTGTATCAACCTGACTTATGTAAAGTGTACGCATAGACAGAGCTGCGATTGTCGAGCGTCACATGGGCAATGGTCTCTGTTCACACACCCCTTCATATATCTACAGAACAAGCTGTCGACCACATATGGAGTTAGCCACTTTTTATTAAATCTCTTTACACTCTCAGTGGTTTTTAAATGTAGTTTCATCAGAGTGAAAACAATAACTCCGAATGTATCTAGACAGCCCACTTATCCTTCAAGGAACTCAAGTGATATTGGCAGTAAGATGAATCAGCTAAAACTAGACAATGGTTATGCGAAATAGTATAAAATTTTGGGTGTTTTATTGTAGTTTTATAGCCAGTCAAAGCCTATACCATCGCATACACGGCTTTAAAACATTTAAAACCGATTTACTGTATCATTTTCAGCGACAGACATCCCTCTAAGTGCTGCGCTTATCCACATACTATCTACGGTATAACTTGTTTGTCCATCAGATATTTGCGTCTACGAGGGTGATTAACGTCAGCACCTGTACGCTAAGCCTGCTGTAGGCGCTAGTCAACGAAAATCGGCTACTGTTTCAATAACATGCTAAGTTCACCCACCAGCATTTATTCCTGTATACTACTGCCAGTAGCAGCTATGAAGGCTTTACTTACGCGCAGGTTTCCCCACCCGACCTTCAGCTTTGTGGGAAAGAAAGCGTTCATTTGGTATCAGGTTAGAAGGGGCTAAAGGACACAGGCCGCGCAGATCGAGTGGGTCATAATAATGTGTTTTGTGTCGGGGGCACAGCTACGATAGAGCTAGGGACCATCTCCCGCCACGGACGACAGTACGAACGTGGGGTAGACCCATTTACCAGCTCCTCGCTGTTCTGTGCGCCCTTGGTTTAGACAATCGGAAAAGGCCCAGCACTTGGGGGAGTTATCTAGCTAAAACAAAGCCTAGTCACTGGAGATATTCCTGGATCCTTTTTTTTAATGAAAGCTGGTGTAATATAGATGTCCGCCAACCGCACAACGAACACCGTCGCGGGATTTCTTAAGAATACAGGGGCTGCATGGTTGGAAGGCGTGACCTGGGAAGAACAAGGGGAGATGCATGTTTGTGGGACGATTTCAGAACAGCACCGGCATGTCTGACCCTTGGTTGATGAAGTGGTCCATACTTTATACCTGCTTCCGACCATGAAATAAGTTTAAAAAACAGTGCTTTTATTTTATGAGAATGTAACTCTTACTCTTCCGGGGGCATGCGCATAATGTACTTACATCACCATCAGTTTATTTATTATTTCTGCCCGAAGCAAACCAAAAAGATTACATGGCCCGCCTCTGCGCCACATCTGACCTATCTGAAATGGTAGGGCCGGGACAATGGAAGTCCCTCACTAACATAGATGGCCCCCTTCTGACCTTCCCAGGATGGCGGGCATCCAAGTACCCATGGTCTGCAGGTGTCATTTAAGGAACATACCACATTTGTACAATGGCCTAAACTCCGTGCAACGTACCCATCCTTGCTGTCTGTATGGGATTACCGGGATGTTTCATTGATCAGGGTGCATGCCTAGTGAATTTCCGAAGTTCCTGCTGCCTCCTCTCCAGGTTTGTCGATGTTCTACGCTGGATGTTCCAGATTCTGTTCCTAGATGTCTCTTCTTAAAAATGCCATGTCACCCGAATCAAGTGATCAGCCAAACGAGATATTCAGTGGCACAGATCTGAATAGTGCTGTTAAATATGTTCCTCTGACTCTGGGCACTATCCAGCATAGTGCTGGGGCAGTCTGTGTTGGGAGTTTGGGCAGAATCCGGCACGTATCTGAATACCAGTCAATATTGAGTCCCTATCTGAATAAGTTTACACAGACAGATTTAGGAACATCCTGACCAGCTGTCTCTAAATTTATCCAGTTACAGGGTCATTACTGAACACCGTTTTAGCAAGGTCTGGACATCCGATTACAGATGTGCAGACCCTGCTAAACAGCAGGGCAGCCTGCCCAGTGACAGAGACAGGGCTGGCCCGTCCATTGAGCAAGAATGTTTTTTGCACAGGGCCCCACGTTTTCGGGGGGCCCCGCGCAAAGAACATTCTGCTTTTTTAAAAATTAAATTTTTAAACAAAAAAAAAAGCTGGCCGCTGCCTGCCCGCCGCGGCGGGCATGGAGTGTCCCCCCGCGGGCTTCCCTCTTCTGCCCGGCGGAACTCATCCCGCGGCGCGGCTGAGACCCCTCTGGCGCCGTCGTTCCAGATACGGCGAAGGGAGAGTTTTTGTGGCTCCCCTCGCTTCTCTGTTAAGATCTTGGTGCCCGCAGGGGGCTGATGCCCTGCTTGTCTTAACAGAGAACGCGAGGGAGACACGCTTCTGCACCTCTCCCTTCGCGTATCTGCAAGCCGGCGCAGAGGGGCTTCAGCCCGCGTTGGGAGAGTTCCGCCGGGCAGATGGAGCCCCCTGTGACACGCCATGCCGCCGCGTGCGGCAGCGGCCATCTTTTTTTTTTTTTTTTATTTCTTATATTGCCATGAAGCCGAGGGGGAGGGAGGGAGGGGTTTAAGACTGGCAATGGGCTTTAGGGGGGGGTTTTTAAGACTGGCAATGGCTGGGGGGGGTTAAGACTGGCAATGGGCTAGGGGAGGGGGGTTTTAAGACTGTGCCATGGGCCTGGGGGGTTGTAAAGACTGGCAATGGGCTAGGGGGGGGTTCTAAGACTGACAATGGGCTTGGGGGGGTCTTCAGAACTGCAATGGGCTTGGGGGGGGTTAAGACTGCAAATGAGGGGGGGTTAAGACTGGCAAATGGGACTGGGGGGGTTTAAGACTGACAATGGGCTATGGGATTGAGGGTTTAAGACTTGGCAATGGGCTAGGGAGTGGCGGTTTAAGACCTGGCAATGGGCTAGGGGGGTTTTAAGAGACTGGCATGGGCTGTGGGCTGATCTGCGAGGCTTGTCTGGAAATGGGGTGATGGGGGGTTAAGACTGGCAATGGGCTAGGGGGGGTTTAAGACATGGCAATGGGTCTTGTGGGGGGTTTTAATACTGGCAATGGGCTAGGGGAGGGTGGTTTAAGACTAGCAATGGGCTGGGTGGGTTAAGACTGGCAATGGGCTAGCTGGGGGTTTAAGACTGGCTAATGGGTCTGGGGGGGTTTTAAGACTGGCAATGGGCTAGGGGGGGTTTAAAGACTGGGCAATGAGGGGGGGGTTAAAGACTGGGCAATGGCTGGGGGGGTTAAGACTTGGCAACATGGGCTGGGGGGGTTTACGACTGGCAATGGGCTAGGGGAGGGGGGTGTTAAGACTAGCAATGGGCTGGGGGGGTTAAGACTGGCAAATGGGCCTAGGGGGGGTTTAAGACTGGCAATGGGCTGGGGGGGTTTAAGACTGGCAATTGGGCTAGTGGGTGGTTAAGACTGAAGAACTGGCCATGAGTGTGCTTCGGTTAAGACTGGCAATGGGCTGGGGGCTTGAACGACTGGCAATGGGCTGGGGGGAGTTAAGCACTGGCAATGGGCTGTGGGGGTTAAGAAACTGAACAATGGGCTATGGGAGGGAGGTTTAAGACTTGCAATGGGCTAGGGTCGAGGGGGTTTAAGACTGGCAAATGGGCTAGGGGGGTTATTAAGACTGGCAAATGGGCCTGTGGGCTGATGGAGGCTGTCTGGAAATGGGGTGATGGGGGGGTTCGGAACTGGTAATGGTCCTATGGGGGGGTTAAGACTGGCAATGGCTATGGTGGGGTTTACGAACTGGCAATGGCGCTATGGGGGTGGGGTTAGACTGGCACTGGGCTAGGGGGGTTTAAGACTGGCAACTGGGCTGTGGGCTGATGGGAGGCTGTCTTTTGGGAAATGGGGTGATGGGGTTTAGGACTGGTATTAGGGCTATGGGGGGGGTTAAGACTGGCAATGGCTATAGGGGGGGTGGGGTTAAGACTGGCAATGGGCTAATGTGGGGGGGGGTTAAGACTTGCCAATGGGCTTGTAGGGCTGACGGGGCCTGTCCCTGGAAATGGGATGATGGGGGTTTAGGACTGGTAAATGGGATATGGTAGGGGGGTTAGGACTGGTAATGGGCTATGGGTGGGGTTAAGACTGGTAATATGGGCTATGGGGGGGGTTAAGACTGTTTAGTGGCTGATGGGGGGTTAGGACTGGTAATGGGCTATGGGGGGTGTTAGGACTGATAATGGGCTATGGGGGGGTTTAAGACTGGCAATGGGGCTGTGGGCTGACGTGGCCCTGTCTGGAAATGGGATGGATCGGGGGGTGTAGGACTGGTAATGGGATATGGAGGGGGGTTAGGACTGGGTAATGGGCTATGGGGGGGGGTAGGACTGATAATGGGGCTATGGGGGGGCTAGGACAGGAACATGGGCTGATGGGGAGGGTTTAGGAACTTGATGTTGGCCTGATGGGGTTAGGACTGGGTTTTAATAGGGCTGAGTGTGGGGGTTTAGGACATGGCAATGGGGCTTATGGGGGGCTGACTGGAAATGGTGGGTTAGGACTGGGAAGTGGGCTGATGGTGGTTTAGGACTGTTAATAGGGTTATAAGGGGGGGCTTAAACCTGAACATTTGGTTATGGTGGTTATGCCTTGGAAGTCGATTGACGCGGGGCTAGGACTGTTAAGGGTTTGGTGTTTGCCTAGGACTGGAAATGGGCTGAGTGTAAGGGGAGGCTTGAACTGCAAATAGCTGTGGGGATGGGGCTTTGCAATGGAAATGGGCTGTGAGGGAAGGGAGTCTAGGACTGAAAATGGGCCTGATGGAACTCTTAGGATATGACTGGAAATGGCGTGTTGGGGGGGAAGCTAAGATTGGAAATGGTCTGTGGTGGGGGCTTGACTTGAAATGGACTCATGGAGGGGCTAAGAACCTGGAAGTAGGCTCATGGGGGGGCTTGGACTGTAATTGGGCTGAGTGGAGGGGAGCTATGATTTGACATGGGCTGATGGTGGGGCTAGTAAAATGACTATAAATGGGCTTTATGGTGGGCTGAGATTGGAAATGAGCTGATGCAGGGACTTTGGACTGGAAATGGATGTGGGAGCTAGGACTGGAATTGGCCTGATGGGGGGCTAGGACTGGAAATGGGCTTTTGCAGGGACTAGACGGGAATGGATGCTTGGTGAGACTGGAACTAGAAGTTGAGCTTATGTTGGGGGAGGATTAGAAGGGGATGGGGCTGGGAGAGTGAAGATGGATAGGGAGAAAATATTTTGTGTAGGAGGGGATGAAGAAATCTACAATTGGCCGGGTATTGGGAGAGTAAGTTGGGGATTGAGGATGGAGGGGTAAAAATTTTGTGGATGAAATAGGAATGAGGAAAGAGCAAAAGGAGAAAGATTAGTATGGTAAAGCAGAAATGTCGAGAGAGAGAATGGAAAAAAAAACTAGAAGAGAGAAGAAATGACAAATGGACAGCAGATGCTGGAGATTTTAGCAGAAAACATGAAGACACCAGACGAAAGTGGCTGGACCAATTGCAACTGAAAAAAAAATGCCCAAACGGTAGAAATATATCTCTTTAATTTTGAATTTATTAACTGGGAATAATGAAAGCTCTGGGAAATGTGGCATCCTTAAATCTGCGCTTTGTTTGGTACAAAAGGAAATTAATTTATAGTTTTATTTCTACAGTGTTGTTTGTACATTCCAAGTTTGGCTTTTGGGGTTCCCAGTTTTAATTATTGCCTTTCCTGTTTCTAAATTGTGATTCCTTGTTTGGTGATGGTCGGTTCTGCATGTGTAACTGAATCTGAGGTAATTCTGTTTTATGTAATTCCTATTTGACTCGTTGCCACTTGTTCGCTTTCCCCAGTATTCTCTGAAATGTATTGGTTTAATATTTGCAGTGTTGCCTTTTGATATGTAAGGGTCTGGTGCTTTGTGATCCCTGGTAGTGCTGTTATTATACGGCGGGTTTGCTATGGGTTCTAAATGGGCATCATTTTGTAGTAGTTCCTAATGTGGCCTGGCTGTTGGCACTGGATTATAGTAATGTAGAAATCTTTTTAGTCCTTTCTTTATCCATACACGCATTCAGAGACATGGGTTACTAAAAGTTAGTGTATGGTAACCTTATGCAAATATTTATGCAACTAAGGCCACTTATGCAAATGAGGCCCCACACCGAGTCTCCGCACATGGCCCCACCGCACCCCCCCTTGGCCGACCCGGAACAGAGTTCCCCATAGACTAACAGGCACTTTGTATGGGGAGCTCTGTTCATGGGAAGAAGGGGACGTGACAGATTCATAGTTGAGGGCGGGTGGTCGGCGGAGAGCGACCCCCTGTATGTACCAGGGCCAATTCTGGAGTAGGCCCTAAAATGCCTGGGGTTGGCCATGGAGTTTGGGTGATTTATTCCACCTCGGACGTTGAATAAGTCCCCCTGGACGTCTTGCGACCCCGGCACCGGGCCAGAGACGGAAAGTGGGGGAGGGGTGCAGGGGGATCCCCACAGCCTGAATCCTGATCAATGAAAGGCCCATAT
Organism: Ichthyophis bannanicus; assembly: GCA_033557465.1. Lineage (NCBI taxonomy): Eukaryota > Metazoa > Chordata > Amphibia > Gymnophiona > Ichthyophiidae > Ichthyophis > Ichthyophis bannanicus. The sequence continues at coordinate 742,530 of CM066035.1, forward strand.
TGGGGGTCAGAACAGCCGGGAAAGGATGGTTAATCACAGTCGATTGAGGATCACAGCTCCATTCTGGAGCCTGACTGAGTTGGCTGGGTAGGTGCCTAAATGTGCAAGCCGGTCAGAATCGGGTCACAGACTGCATGTCCAGGCCGGTAAACCCGATTCTTATCCCATGGTGGGCACCTGTCTGGCCCCCAAGGGATCAAAATGCAAGTCTAACCGCTGAACGCCCTGCTTCTGACAGGCTGTACAGGGTGGTGATGGCCAGCACAGGATGACCCGCTTATTTATTTATTTTAACTAGGATTATATACCACTTTTCTACTAGTCAAAGCAGTGTAAAATTCAGGTACTGCATATATAGGTTGTCCCTTGACCCTAAATAGCTCACAATCTGTTTTTTGTCCCTGATGCAATGGGATGGTTAAGTGGCTTGCCCAAGGTCACATAACACCAGTGGGACTAGAAAACCCAGTCGCTTCTGGCCCAAGATTGCTGATCCTCTAGTGGGACAATCCTGATAGCAAACAAACTGAATACAATGTACAGCTATACAAGATGACTGGCTAGTCTACTCAAATATTCAGTGCCAGCCACAATCTATATACCAGCACTGTATAGCTGGAATAAATTTCTCATAAATGCCACAGTTGTTAGTGTTTCAGAATCGGCTCCTATGACTTTTCTTCCTGGTATAACTAGTTGTTTTGCAAATAAATCGGCCAAAACTTTAGCCAGAACTGCTGTTATATTTTTTAACAACACACCCCGCTATATGCCATTTGCACCAACACCACCATAAATCTTTTTTATTTTTATGAAGTCAGCTAGGGAATGGAAACTGCTTTTCAGGTGTACATCTGCTTCATGTTACTATCAAAAGCCCTCACTCCATTCCACTGGGTTATTTAGAAACATTGAAACATGATGTCATAAAAAGACAATCTGGCCTATCTAGTCTGCTCTTTCTCCATAATCAATTACAATAGTCCCCTTTTTCCCTTTCGAGAATCTTCTGTGTTTGTCCCATGCTTTCTTGAATTCAGATACTGTTCCTCCATTCTACCACCCCACCCCACTGGGAAACTATTCCATGCATCGACCACTCTTTCCGTAAAGAAATATTTCTGTATATTACTTCTGAGTCGATCCCCTTACACCTCATCCTATGTCCCCGCATAGCAGAGCTTACTTTCAATCCAAAAAGGCTCGCTTCTCTTATGCATTTATGCTACAGAGGTATTTAAACATCTCTATCATATCGCCTTTATACCGCCTTTCCTCTAATGTATACATATTAAGATCTTTAAGTCTGTCCTCAAATGTTTTTATAATTCAAACCACTAACTATTTTTAGATAGCCACCCGCTGCACTGACTGACTCTATCCTATTTATATCCTTTGAAGGTGTGGTCTCCAGAATTGCACACAATACTCCAAATATACAGGTCACCCCAGAGACTTATACAGAGGCACCATCACCTCCCTTTTTCTGCTGGCCATTCCTCTCCCTATGCACCCAAGCATCCTTTTGGCTTTTCCACCGCCACCTTTTCTACCTATTTAACCACTTTAAGATCATCAGAAGCAATCATGCTCCGGGCCCTCTCTTCTTTTGTGGATGGAAGTACTTCCATCCCCCCTACATTTTACTGCTCCTTTGGATTTTTGCAGCCCAATGTAAGACACTGCATTTTTTAGCCTTAAATCTCAACTTCCAAATTCTCAACCATTCTTCAAGCTTAGCGAGATTCCTCCTCATGTTATTTACTCCTTCCCCCTCCGGGCATCTACGCTATTGCAGATTTTGGTATCATCTTCTAAGAGGCAAACCTTACCCCTCCAGCCTTTTCCGCAATATCACTAACAAAGATATTTAAAAGAATCTGAACCAAGGACAAGCACACCACTGGTAACCTCCTTCTCCTCAGAGTTAGCTCCCATTTACCTGTACCCTTTGTCATCTTCCCACTCAACCAATTTCTAATCCAGTCAGTCACTTTAGATTCCATCCCTAGGGTGTTTCCATGGTTTTATAAATCCCCTGTGTGGAAAGGACGGAGAGTCGGCATTGACAAACGGTGTTCCCTTACTGCCAGCTGCGCAATCGTGCATTAGGAACCCTTTTAACACTGTGAACACTAACCCCAAGTTAAAACGTGTGAAAAAGGGGTATTTTGAGGGGAGAGAGCCTTATTTAAACGTGTGCAATGTGATTGCCACACAGGAAACACCAAGACCGTGGTAGGTAGGGCTTCATTAGGCAGCAAGAGCAATAGTTGCCAACTAAGAAAGGCCCCTATCTTCATGTTGCAAAATGGGCCAAAGGCGATATCATATGGTGGATGCAGGGAGGGTTTACTGGTGCCCAAGGATGGACCATGCATCTGCCCAGGGGGCATAGTCTATGATGGCCAGTCATTACCACTACAATGACAGTGGCATCATACATACCGCTGCAGCTGTTGAAAAGGTGACACGCAACCGTGGGATGGTCCCAATGGCCCTGGCACCTTAGGCATATACCCTGGCTGGCTCCCACCCCCGCTGCTGCTGAATATGTCCTCTGGAGGGACAGTCGTGTCAGTGGCAGTGACAGTATCCCTAAAGGGGGCTGTAAAAAAGCAGCTGCCCTTGAAAGCACTGGGGTTGCATGCATCCCGCCTCCCCTACCGGAGACGGAATTGGCAGTAGCTGGGGAGGGGGGTGGCAGTGGAAGTTTGGTGGGGTGGTCTGTGTGACCAGGCATGCATGCTGCTGATGCCCCAACTGGAAACCTGTCTCCACAGGTGCCCGCCTAACCTGTCCATTATACTGACAGAGGCACTGCACCCCTCCCCCACTGACACCATGTTGTCTTGTCACATGATTGCGGATTCTGTGGCAGCGGGTGCTGCACCCCCTATCATCAGCAGATAAAGGTTCTGCCCTGAGCCTTGTGTGTCATGTGCGGCGCTACAGTTGCCCGTAGTCCCCGTTGAGGACAAACAGTCCCAGTCGCCGGAACAGTGGAGCACTTGATAATAACCACACCACTGAGGTCGGATGTAGCAGTATACATGCCCAAACTCCAGTAGAGGGGGCAGGAGTGCCATGACCGTCAGCAACTGCACGGATGCAACAGCAGGGATGCTGCCTGCAGCACTTAACCGATGTGTCTGCCACGATGGCAGGGAGGGATGGAACGGCTTTCAAGCTGGCCACAATCATCATTGCCCCATGGACACTGGTCCAGTTAACAGAGTGGAGTCTCTTGTGCTGTTGGATCGGGAGGCCCCCCACCCCCCCAACCACCCACCTGCACATAGTGCGTGGACATGTGCATGGTCTAGGGGAAATATGACTGCTGTGGCGTGGAACACCACACAATAGGAAAAAAGGGCATGTCAGAGGCAAAATGGCCCATCCCGCAACCTTACCTGCAAGATGATAACACCGGTACTACTACATCATTCAGGACGTGCTACAAGGCATACGCATAGGAAGACCAGAACCTACCCAAAGAGCTTACTATCAAGTGATGACAGGCACTACAACAGAAAGAAGGGTAACCAACACCAGGGAAACAAAGAGAGAGATGATCCAACATCAGCCCCGAAGGGAGGTATGCTTTCTTCATGGAAAATGAAGAGGGAGACAAATGAGACATGATGTAATGAGAGAAGATGCTTGCACTAGGCATTAGGAGCAGCAAGGTGAAAGGGGGGAAATCAGGAGATGGGTCATTAGAAAGCCAGGGCATACAGAAGTGGGTAGGCAGAGGAAGTCCACGGGAAGGGGTTTTGGGGCCTAGGAGGGATTAAAGATGCTGAGGGGCAGTACAGGAGATGCCTTTATAGGTTAGTCGAGGATGCCCGAGATGGATAAGTAAACTTATGGGGATTCAGTGAAGCAATATCAGGAGAAGGTTGATATAATTGTCTCTGGACTGGCGGAGAATGAGCCATGCAGAAGAGCTCTGCAAGGATGGATTGGGAGATAGTATGACTCGCAGGGAGACAAGCAAGGAGTAGTGAGGGTGTAGTTTCAAGATGGGAGGTAAATATAATGTGGACATCAGTTTTAGTTCTGCATTCAGAGAGCCAGGTGCTCTGTGTGCATTGGAGATTACTCCAAAGTAACGAACCCAGTCACTGACAGTCATCTGAGGCACATGTGAATCCACGTCACCCAAGACCGACTGCAAGATTTGACAACACGGCCTTACCGCTGCACAAGCAAACCCCCCAAGTAAGGATGACCATGTCCATTCTGCCTGTTCCGCCCCTGCCCATGTTATGTGTGTGTGCCTGTTGCCTGGTCTGTCCCCCTGAATTAGACATATCCCATGTGTTAGACAGTAATGTCAGTTTCAACCAGCAGCATAGACAGCCAGTGCAGCATACAGACCAAACAACAAGTCTCCTCGCACACACTCCGCCAAACCATACCTTTTCAGACAGGTAATGACACATGGTCTGCAGAGATCCCAGCAGACATGGTCTGCCAGCGATACCAGCAGACATGGGCAAACCTCTCTGCAATCCCCCCATGACAATGACCACAGCTACACCCATGGGCTCATAATGGAGCTCTGGTGGCTCCACACACAAGGGCAATGTACATATATGAGGAGGGTTTGCTGGTTTGCCGTTCGGGTAATGGATCATGTATAGCATGTTCCTTTGGATAAACCTTATCTCACATTGCAGGTACAAGTGGGCAAGCATATTTGACCCCCACCCGCCCCATCCATCACGGGCCAACACACCCATCAGCTGCAGAGAGCAGCCTCCAATATCTATAACTGCATTGATGAGCAAGGCTGATAGCACGCGCAAACCGATCTGGTGTATAACTACCTCCTATCATTTCAGAGCACACTAATAGCACCTGCACAATGAGCACTCAATCATTAGGAATGCTTGGGCCGATAAGGATAAAGGAGTGTCAGGAAGGAATGCCAACCATCACTCACTTTTGCACATTGTAGTGACCTGTATGTTGTGTGTGTGTGTTTGTGTATTTCCTGCCAGAGTACTAGGGCCTTCTGCAATGCACACAGTGGGCCGCATTGCACAAGCGATTTTCCAGCGTTGGTCCTTGAAATGTTCAGAACGAGGAGAAGATGATTGTGGGTATGGCCTGAAACTGAGCGGGTCATAGCAGGATGGTTATGCGTCGGAGGTGGGGCGCAGTGGCTGGGACTTTCTTAGGTCCCCCACTCTGCGTCTTCCATGTGAGTGTCTTTGGGTTCCCACAGCCTTATCCGCTGGAGACGGCACTCTCACTGGTGATCATGTCATGGCTAGGTGGTTCCACATAGTGCTAAGGGAGTGGCCAGGTTCAGTGATGCGGGTGCTCCCCCCCCCCCCCCCCCCCCCCCCTTTTCCTGGGAGACCAAATCACTGTGTCCAAATGCTGGGTGTACATGGTCACTCTGTTGCACATGCAGTGTGGGCTTGCCAGCAGACTGGGCCCAATTGGTTTGTTCATGCTTGAGTTGTTCTAACTGCAGACGTACTGTGTGTGTTTGTAGTGGATTAGCAGCTCATGAATGGTTAGGACAAGCGGCTGTTCTTGGCCTGCTCGCTATATCCCACGCCAGGCCTATGCGGCCTGGACAAAAACCACACTACATTCTGCCGCAATGGAAACCAACTGTCACATACCCCTCTGGGCATTGAGATTAGATGTTATAGTAGAGTCCCTATCTACAAAAGCAGCAAGAAACCAGGCCCAAATGGTGACAGGTAGCTCCAGTGTAATAGCAAACGCTGTGAAAAGCTCTTATTCAATCACTCACCCACAGAAGGAAAACTCTCAGACAGGCTGGAATGCAAACAGGATCTTTAATGTGCACACAGGATCAGACAGAGAGCCGGTACCCTCCACAAATGGTCTGAGCCCCGAGGGACGGCCTACAATGCCTTATATACAGTACAGTTTTAAACTCATTCTACAATCCCATTTGCCACAGGTATTTCCTGCCCACCAATCAGCAGCCCCTGGGGAAGGTACCTGGGTGACCTGTCCAAACCGGTATGCTCAGGTCTGCTGATTTCTGGGGCTAGGGGCTATTGTGCTCAGACCTGGAGTGGGGGAAGGGTGTCTACTGAAATCTCAATGCCTTCTCTTAGCAGGCCGATTACCTCATGGCTTGGGGGAAGGGCTACCTACAGCCAGACCTCATGGCTTGCCGCATGGCTTGGGGGAAGGGCTACCTACAGCCAGACCTCATGGCTGCCTCATTCCCCCCTTTTTAAGTAGGACCTCAACCGCTAGAAGCGGTTGAGGGCTGTATTTGGGACAGGGCCATGACAGTGGTAACCACCTTGCGTTCTACCAGGGTATCAAGGGTGGTGGTCATGAAGCGGTAAAGAATAGGGATATAACATGGCAGAATGGCACATAGCAGTACATGAAAAGAACCCCTACCACTGGGATTTTTAGTCCCCCTGGCCAACTGAACCACTTCATAAACCACCCAGGACCCATGGACAGGTAACTAGATCACTTAGGTCTTGGATAGGGTGTTCAATGGAAACACTTGCAATCAGTGAGTTTAAAACAACACATACCCTATACCCTCTATAGCAACTCCTGCACAACGTTTTTGTTCCGTGTGCAAAAGTTACTGTTCTGACTGTAAAAGGTTGCAGGGCCTGCAGAGGCCTCTTCCCTTTGGGACAAAGGAGGGCCGTGTGCAAAAAGTCTGCAGAGGCTTCTTTCCTTTGGGGCAAAGGCTCTTTCCCTGGGATCCACCCTTATCAGCATATTAATGGCTTTTTATTCTTGCTAGTGTTGAGTCATTCTGGCTGCACCCTGCCATTCCCTTTGCTTCATTAATCACTGGCACTGTAATCTTCAGGGCATATGAGTACTTTGTATCACCAGCTTTGTTTGGCCTGTTTAACCTGTTCAGGCCTGGCATGTCTTTTCTTGTGCTGGGTCCATTTTCTGTGCACTTTCAGGCCTGACCTGTTTCTTAGCTAGGTCCATTCTCTGTGCACTTCTGTTCAGAGTATGGTTCCCCTGGCTTTACTCTTGTTGTGCTGGGCTCTGGGTACTCATTTTCTTAGCCCACATGCTTTTTCCGTGCCATCATAATGTATTACAAGCCTCAGGCAAGGATGCAGCCATACTAGACATACCTATCAGCCAATTTCCCTTCAGTCCCAATTTTTCTTTTTTCTTTCTTGTTTATGGGGGAAAGGTAATCCCACTACGGGCAATGGACAAGCAACCATTTGAGACAGATATTGAGACAGATAGGAGTCATCAGAAAAGCAGCTTCTGGTACTGTTCCCTATAGACAACATACATTGTAATATCATTTTCTTGCAGCTGGTCAATAATATTGAAAACACATAACATGAAAGTATGTCAAAAGCAGCAGTGCTTAATAATGTGATAAAGAAAGCTCTGAGAATAGTACAGCAAAATCTTGAGCTGGTGTGGGTATTGCAGTTGCTGAAGCCGAAATGGCTTGTAGATTTCCGTTACTTTCTAAGAAAACAATATTAAAAGGATAACAATACAATCGTTCACAGAAGCCCCCAAAACCCCCCCAGTCAGTCCAACAGTTCTTTTTCCTGCCTCCCAGCAGTTCTCCAGGACCTCGCAGTGTGCTTCACCTTTCTCTGAAGTTCAAGTTCTGTCTCTCTCAAAATTTGAACCTCTCATTCTCATAGGCAGACACCCTGGCCCGTTTTCGATGTTACACACTGATCCAGATAGGGACTCCTTCACACATCTCAGCGGTGGGCAGCTCTGAGTTCTCGGGATGGTCTGTTCCATCTGGACTCTGGCCAATTTCCTCTGCTGGACTCTTTGGATTGCCATTGGTGACATGGTTCCAGGCCTCATTCAGAAAAGCAGCACCAATATTGAATGAAAAGACTAAATATGCTAGATTAGATTTCACAATGAGATAAACTTAACTTCCTTCACATTTACCAAGATCACATCCTACAAATATTGCTGTTTAAACTTTCAATGGTCTTCCAGTAACTATCTCGTATGGTGTCAATTTTTCTCTGGCAGTTTGATTAACTTCTTGTTATCTGTCACTGGAGATTCACTTGCTGGTAGTGAACATTCCATTATGCCCTTAACTGACCTTTACATGCTCCCCCTTTGCCCATGCATGCCTGGCCAGGACATGCAGAGGCAAAAAAGGAGGCAAAAAGCATCTGGAAGTACCGCATGGCCAGTGTAGGTCCTCCAAAACCCATCAGGGTGCACCTAGCCTGTCTCCAGGTGTCCATTTCCAATTATTGAGTATGTGTTGGGGCCTAGATGAATTCCTAAATTGAATATTCTGGAGATGGCATAGTTGAATAAAGTGCTCATCATTTTTTTTGTTTTGTTTACATATTCATTAGCCAGATACATCACTTCACATCATCAGTTTACTGTCTATCAGAGTCCTTCCTCTTAAAATCCCACTTCATCCCTCACCATACTTTTTATCACTTGCATCATTCCACCAACTATATACCTAAGTCCTTTTTTGAATTATACCAATTTTTTATAAATTGTTCACTTCCAGTATGCTAATGGACATGAGGCTTTTAAATAAAGTTAATCAACAAATCAATCAATTAATCAACAAATCAATCTTTGGCTTTAAAAATATAAAAGCTTCAAAAATCATGGATGTTCTCTAATCATAAGTACCTAGTGTTTTTGGGAATTGATACATAAATATTTGCTGATTCCCATGATAGTTCAGGCAGGCTTTATGAAGCTGTCCCAGTGACCCCAAGCCAGTCAAGTTTTCAAGTCATCCAGAATAAAAAATGCATGATCTGTCAGCATACATTGCTGACCCATTATATACAAATTCATATTAATTGTGGATATCCTGTGGGTTCACCAGGGCAGCCTCAGGAAGTATTGGACTAAACCTTAAATATATGACTGACAATGCGGCTGAAATACTGAATTTCTCATGCTCTGGAAGAATGTAACATCAGACATATTGGGATCCCCTACATTATTGCATTGCAAGCTGAAAAGCAGTTTGTTTGTTTTTTATCCCTAGGTTGAACTCAGTTAGTAAATCAACAACTGTTCAATGTTACCAAAATTGTGCACACTCCAGGGGTGACTCAGCATGCAATGTTCCTAAATGGGTTAGTTGTGTACATACTATGACAGAAATTAACTTCATACCGAAGCCAAGGGATGATGGAGATTATTATACACACCAGCATTATTTGTGCAGTGTGCACTGTATGGATCTGTGTGAATCAGTACTAAAGGGCAGTGCACACGAGGAGTGGGGCAGCATTATCAGTGCATTATTAACTTCAAGTGTGAATTAGTGTGAACGGGTGTACTGCACAGTATATGCCTTTCAGCAGTGCTAATTCTGCATTTTATCTTTCTATTTTGAAATTGCCAATGATCAGTGTATTCACCCTGAACCAAAACATACCTGAACATCAGAACAAGCTACAGTGCATACTAGAAACTAATCCAGATGTTCTCATCAGAAATCATGAGTTAAAGTACTGCTACCAGTATATTTGGTACTAAAATCATTTTAAGGTATCATTGTAGTATCAGAAAAATGAATACAGTTGATCAAGGCAGTTTAATGTACTAAGCAGGAAAGAATGCAATCACCAAAACAGCATTTTCTGTCTGCAGAATAAAATGTCATATCATGCAGAAGTATTACTTGTTTAATTTTGTATGTGCAGTCAAAACCAAATATATGTACCAGAGATAAAATTCAGGCTTTAAAAAGACAAGTAAAAAAATCTTCATTTCTTCATAATCTTATAAGGATTCTCTTCAGCCTTTGTTTGCTTCCAGCAGACAGGAGGCACCTCATGGTTCTAGAAGCTCAAAACTCTACAATTAAAATTGATGACAAGAGGATTGTTTGCAGGCTAGGTGTGGCTAGGTGAATTGGGGTTCTTTGTCCTCTAGGAGAAAGACTCCTAGGTGATTTTTTTTTTCCTTTTGTCCTCTCTAATGGGCCTCCATTCATCTGCTAGAAGAAGGAACTCCTCCCAGTATCTTTCTATAGCTATGCAAACTATTTCAGCAGTTTCAATCACCCCCCACTCACTGCTGAGAGGTGTGACCAAAACACCTGGTTCCCTGACCACTGATCATGCATGAAACATAGCAATGAAACTGGATATGCATCAAACAAAGCAATTGTCTTCCTTCAATGCTATACCAGTACTACAGTCCACACACAGCAAACCCCACCCCCCTTTCTAAACTGTCCCTTTCCCTGCAATCAGTAGACCTGGTGTTTTTCACTGTTTGGGGACACAGGGGCGATTTGTTAATAACTTCACCTTTACTGATAGAGTATCAAAATCAATCCTGAAATATAAAGACCTAATGTCTGGACAAAAACTTTCTTTCCCTAATGTCACAACTAAACACAGAGACACTAAAGGTTTTTACATAACAGCACATTTACTATATGGGCCAGCCATGAATCTATATAGGGAAGCTGGTCCGGATACTCCCCCACCACAATTTAGCCTCCGGACCCCATGCTCTAATCACAATTTACAGTGCAAATCTTGTAATCCCAATTCTAGGAATGCAATGTTCAGTGTAAATTTTCCAATCCCACTTCTGGGAATACAATATACAATATAATCCAGGCAACAGGCAGAGTTTGGTTGCACAAAACACACAGGACCACAAAGGGAAAAAGAAAAAGGGAAAACAGAAAACAGAAAACAGAGACGTCTCAGCAGCGAATACGTTACAAATACACATTACACACACTAGCATAGGATTTAACTTTTATAATAGCAACGAGAAACACAGCTAGCCACTCCTCCAATGTCCACCAGATGGAGCCACAGGAGCACATGGCAACACAAAAGAAACCCCCAGCAACACAAAAGGAGACCCCCAGCAACACAAAAAGCCCCCAACACTATAGGAGCACATGGCAACACAAAAGAAAACCCCCAGCAACACAAAAGGAGACCCCCAGCAACACAAAAAGCCCCCAACACTATAGGAGCACATGGCAACACAAAAGAAACCCCCAGCAACACAAAAAGAGACCCCCAGCAACACAAAAAGCCCCCAACACTATAGGAGCACATGGCAACACAAAAAACCCCCACTATAGGAGCACATGGGGCAAAGGCTCTAAATAAATCGCCCCGATCATCGGAGAATTGCGATCAGCGCAATTATTCTTGAAAGGCACACTTAAGGGAGTTAATACTAATATCCTAGGCAATTTTTCTTCAATAGCTTTTGGCAGCGCTGCACTTTAAATACCTTTCAAAGGGGCCCAAGGTAGCAGAATTAATTCATACTACAGTTAATTATCTTACTGGTCCACAAAAGGACTCTGATTTTATCTTACTGGTCCACAAAAGGACTCTGATTTACTGGACGAACGATGGCTTCAGAAAACGCCCCCCCCCGGGGTCCCTACTAGGACCGTTCGTGCGGGTGATCGGGCCGCTACAGGTTCCTAGAATTTACTAGGAATTACAGACGGAGTACAGAAAGTAGCAGTACTCACCAGAGCTCTGATCAGACAGGTAGTTTGGATGCCAGTCTATCCAGCCGGTTTTCAATTGGGGATTCAGCCGCAGGGACCAACTGCCCAGACAAATCAAGGTATCCTTCCGAGCACAAGGTGGCCCGGGGCGCCAAGGACCGTTAATCACCTGGAGGGGTCGGTCCCTGACCGATGGAGGCCCTGATCCTGCAAAAAGCAGTAGTCTTCCCACTGTGGGTGTGATGAGAGAGGCTTTTCTTTCAATTTCCCGGCCAATGCACCAAAATGTAATAGCAAACGCTGTGAAAAGCTCTTATTCAATCACTCACCCACAGAAGGAAAACTCTCAGACAGGCTGGAATGCAAACAGGATCTTTAATGTGCACACAGGATCAGACAGAGAGCCGGTACCCTCCACAAATGGTCTGAGCCCCGAGGGACGGCCTACAATGCCTTATATACAGTACAGTTTTAAACTCATTCTACAATCCCATTTGCCACAGGTATTTCCTGCCCACCAATCAGCAGCCCCTGGGGAAGGTACCTGGGTGACCTGTCCAAACCGGTATGCTCAGGTCTGCTGATTTCTGGGCTAGGGGCTATTGTGCTCAGACCTGGAGTGGGGGAAGGGTGTCTACTGAAATCTCAATGCCTTCTCTTAGCAGGCCGATTACCTCATGGCTTGGGGGAAGGGCTACCTACAGCCAGACCTCATGGCTTGCCGCATGGCTTGGGGGAAGGGCTACCTACAGCCAGACCTCATGGCTGCCTCAGAATACCATTTACCACTCACACTTCCTGGCCAACGCACCAAGAATATGCTGTAGCAAAGTGCAATCAATGAATAAATCCAGGAGTCAATTGACAGGGTCCAAGCCAGTTTATTGTGCACAGGCCCAGTCAGTCAAAGCTTCAAAAGGAACTGAGCAAACGTTTTTACAGAGACATAACCATTTATACCTCTTTTTCAGTTTGATGCATGAGAACTTTCTATTGGTTCCAGCTCGATACATGCAAACTTCTCATTGGTTTTACATTCCCTGCACCTGTCCAATTAGAAATCCCTCCGGAGCCTAGCAACCAGCCCTCTCCCTTAGGATTGCTCTAACAATGGTGCAGTTCTTGATTTTGTTACTTCTCTACTGCAAGGTTATCCCTAGCTCCAGGAATGCATGTATTGAAACATTTCTTTTCTTTCACATACAAGAGAATAATGAAAGACTTATGAATTCATAAAAACTTCTTATTAAGCAGTTTAAAACAGTTTTCTCATTTTTCACAGATTTTTGGTTCTTTTCTAGCTATAATGGGAGTTAGGATCCAGGCCTAACTTACAGGCCTTTCATAGTAGCAGGCCATGCTAGGCCATAGCCTACCACAATGGCACATAGGGGGCACTCTAGTGGGGGGTCAGCTGCAGTTTTTAAGCACATTTGTCAGAGAAAGAGACTACTGTCAAAGTTTGGTTTGTTTGTCAGTCCATCTGTACGCATCTATTTACATCAGCAAATACTTAACAGATTACAAAAAAGTATTTATGAGAGAAATTTGCATACAATGAAGGCAGTGCATGCAAATCTCTGAAATGCATCTTTCATATTGTCCTGCTAAACCGGTCCAGACAAGTGGGTTGTGTTCTCTACCAGCAGATTGGTGGAGACAAAGAACCAAGGAAAAGCCCAGGTTTCAATGATATCAGGTTTCAATGATATCCCGTGCCTCTATCTGCCTCAGCCACCCAGCAATCTCTTCAGTATTTCTTTGTCTCAGGCAGATGGTGGATGGATTTTCCCATCTCTGAAGAAAATCTAAATTCAGAGGAAAAGATTGATTTAAACGCTCATGAATGACCACCTTGAGAGTGACTCTCTCACTTGAGCGTACAGTGCGAGGCTCCTCTAGACAGAAGTCTTTTTTGCTAGCCATAGGAGGAGGGAAAATTGGTTCAGCTCCATGCTCTTACCCTGATAGCAGCCAGAAAAATTGAAAGGATCTGGAAGTATTTGAAGAATTCAGTAGACTCACACAACCTCCCTCCTTTGTTCCCCTCACTTCTGAAGACTGCAGAAGGCTCTCAGAGGGATCTGCCTTCCAGCCATCTTAAAAGCAGTGGCTGCAAAGCCAGAAAAACAGGATAGAGCTGAGCCCGGTGCTCTTGGGGTGAATACCGAGGCTTGACCTTATCATTATTCTTGGGGGCTCCAGATTCTGTCTGTCTGGGACACAATTCACAGTGACCATTGGCATGGTTTGGGGGTCTTCCGCCCTTCCCTGCACGCACTAGTAGTGTTTTTTTTATTCTTGTGCACCTGGCAGGCACACGGTCCTTGTGTGCGTTCTGCCAAAATGGCTCCAACATGCATTCCTACTCAAGCATCCATAATGCGTGTTGCTGTGTATGCTCTGAAAATGCGCACCTTCTGGACCGCCACAGCCTTAAGGCAAGTATCACAGCAGCGTGCACCAGCTCTCTATGTCTTCTAGGAAACGTTTGGCCTATGGCAAACAAGGTGTCTCATCTCCGGCTTCTGGATTGCTCTTCTTGCATGGCAGTTTCTGAGTTGTCCCTGAAGGATTGCCCCCCTTTCTCAGTTGAGGGATGTAGTTAGTCTGGCCTTGCCAATCTTAGGGCAGGAGATGGCGGATGGTGCTGTGGGTAAGGATAACCAGCCAGCTGGAGGTTCCAGCAGCTATGCTGTATGCTGCTCCCCAAACTCTAGGGATAGATGGCGGCTATGTCCCCTAGTATAGGGCGGTCATTTCCACAAGGAGAGCTTCTGGAGTCTGGATTGTCCTCCCTGGAATTCTTTTCCTTTTTATACCTGCTCATTTTGGCATGGAAATTCAGACCTTACAGCCTTCACCTCCTAAGCGCAGTCCCGTGAGGGGCAGATTGAGAATGGAAGCCCTATTCGATTGCCTATGGCTAAGTGTCCCTGGCAAAGGGTGCCTCCTGGAGATGGAGATCAGCTGGGTTCTGGCTGAGATCTGGATTGTGACTTGGATTTGGATGTGTAATGTGGATGAAGAAGTACCCTCGCTTTCAGAGGATTGGTCCCAGAGGAGAAACTGGAGACATTGATTCCCAGGGTTTTATCCACCTTGATCTTGGTGGATGCTCTAGACACGGAGCAGGAACTAAAGATGCATCCACTCCTGTAAGGGATGCGGAAATCGATTACTGTCTTTCTGGTCCTAGAAGTGCTCAAGGGCCTGTTCCAGATGATGATGGTGATGGCCAGCTTGTGGTGGTGGCAGCAGTTCAGTCTTCTAAAGAAGGGCGGGCCATTGGATGATTTCTCATGGATTCTTCTGACGACAGATGCCAGGCTCTCGGGCTGGGGAGCCCATTGCCAAGGTCAAATGGCCCAAGGCCGTTGGAACCAGAGGAAGGCCATGTAGTCGATCAACTGCCAAGGGCTATCAAGTTAGCTCTTCTGCATTTTTGGCCCCTGGTTGAGGGCCGAGCGTTTAGAAATGTTCTCGGGCAACACTGCAGTGGTAGCTTTTGTCAGTCGGCAAGGTGGCACGAGGAATGCTGGGGTAGCCTTGGAGATGGCTCTCCTGTTTGCCCGGGCGACGAAGAACCTCTTAGTTTGTCAGCTCTGCACATTGCCAGGTGGATACTATAATAATGGATTTTCTCAGCTGGCACACTCTGGTTTCAGGAGAGTGGAGCTGCATCAGGAGGTGTTGCAGCCATTGGGGTTGCCCCGAGAGGGATCTGATGGTGACCTGCTTCTTCAGTCATTGCACGGAGATGGGGTCAGAGGGCATCGGCTTCATGGCTCATCCTTGACCAAGTCAATACCTGCTGTATGTGTTTCCTCCGTGACCCTTGTTGGGGGCCTGTGATTCGGCATATGGAGCACCACCTGGGAAAGATTATGCTGGTGATATCAGGTTGGCCGAGGACAGCATGATTCGGAGATCTGATGTGGCTCCTGCAAGTGCCACCTTTTCATTTGCCTCCATCTTGGGGCCTGTTGCGTCAGGGGCCACTTGACCTGGAGAATCCTCTTCCCTTTTCGCTTATGGCTTGTCTCCTGAAAGGAGACGGTTAGCGTGTATGGGCTACTCTCTGGCAGTGGTTACTACTCTGCTCAAAGCCCGGAGGAGGTCTACCAACTGTGACAGCCAGTGGGAAAGGGTTAACACAAAACATCTAAATGTTGTCCAAAAATGCTGGTGTTTGCATTGATGTGTTACATGAGTTGCTAGAGGTATTAGGTGACATCAGATGGAGAAGGTATCACAAGAAATAAATATGCCGCTTAGCATGGGGCCTAGCATAAATTGTCAGAAGATACAGAGAACTAACAAGATATATTTCCTATATTTCTTGAAAATGAGGGATGGAAAAGCAAACCAGGTAAAGAATTGAATAAGTGGAAAAAGGTCAGATAACCAGAAAAATCTGACAAAGGCACAGGCCAGTGGTTGCAAACATAGGCATATAAAAGATCAACATGAATGGAGGTGCAGACAAGACAGGACAAAGGAAGGAATGGAAGAGAAAATCCAAATGCCTGGAGTAAAAACAAAGGGACTAATTTGAAAAGAAAACTATTTAACGTGACAGAACATTTAAGGATGGTTTTTGCATACTATTTCCCGAAGATGAGATGGGCTGCAAATCCCCTCTGTATGTCTGTTAACGAGTGAGTGTGTATGATTCTGATTCTTTGTGCTGTCTGTGTGAAAAGGATTTCACTAATATTCTTTGAGTATGGTTAACCATATATCCTCTCTCACTGTGCTAGGACTTGTCAATGGACAGGAAATCTCTTAATTAGTTTATAGTTTATAGCTGTGACAGAAAAAGCAGAAAGTGTTTTTACTTGTAAGGAGATGGTGAGGGAAATACTCCAAATTACTTTGTATTTAGTTAGCTCTTTGTATGCTTGCTTCTGTGACATAAGAAAGAGATAATAAAGGACCTTTTTGCAAGGAAAATCTGTGAGAATATTGTGCCAGGTAAGATCTGCATGAGGTGTGGTCTATTGGGAGGGGTGGTAAGCCCTCCATGTGTGTCAGTTTGTTCTCTTGCACGGAGAAGGTGGTCTGGTGATTTGGTCTGGCCAACGGAGTCAGACCCCCCCCCCCCCTTGGTCTGTATATAACCTAGCATAAGTGCAAGTCTAGTGCCTTGAGTGCTAATAGGGGATGTAGCAAGAGATATTGTAACACCTGAAATACCTCTATTGTAGATATGATGGACATGTAGCCCTCAACAGGAACAAGGTTATAAAGCTAAAAAGGAGAAAACAAATACAGGCATATGTATACATTGGAGAGATTAATAATAATCATACATCTGAACAAATAAAATAGTACATAATAAATGTAACATATAAATGTTAAAACAATAAATAAATAAACATCAGAAGGAACTAAAAACCTTTATTAAAAATAGATATAAATTAAAACAGACGAGGCAGCAGGAGCGGAATACATGTGCCTCCTCTGTTTTAATTTATATCTATTTTTAATAAAGGTTTTTAGTTCCTTCTGATGTTTATTTATCTATTTATTGTTTTAACATTTATATGTTACATTTATTATGTACTATTTTATTTGTTCAGATGTATGATTATTATTAATCTCTCCAATGTATACATATGCCTGTATTTGTTTTCTCTTTTCTCCTTTTTAGCTTTATAACCTTGTTCCTGTTGAGGGCTACATGTCCATCATATCTACAATAGAGGTATTTCAGGTGTTACAATATCTCTTGCTACATCCCCTATTAGCTTTGTTTCTATCTCAGTCATGTTGCTTGACCATTGGTTTTATTTTATTTTATTTTATATTATTTGCTTATATTTGTTTATAATAGTATTGCTTGTTACATTTTTTAGAGTTTATAATTGCGTTCCACACTTTTTAGTATTCTTTTTGTATATAATTTTTACATGAGGTGTTTTATTTATTTATTTAATATGTATATATTTATGTTTCTATTTTTAATTTGTTCTTTCCCGATTGTTACAATTTAATTTTATGATATGTTTTTATGTTTTTAGTACCTACCCGAACAACCCCTGACGAAGGTATTCGAAACACGGCCTGTGTCGGGTTGTCTTTAGGTCCTTGTTTAATAATAAAGTGTTTTTCCACCCACATCACATTTTGGACTGTGTTGCTTGACATCACGTGATTTCTTGCCTATCTGTTGGACTGCCTTTTCTGCAGGATGTTCTGGAGAAGGGCCTTTCTCTTAGCTCCCTGAAAGTTCAGGTGACAGCTTTGGTCTGTTTCAGAGGTCTTTTGGCTGGTAAGTCTCTAGCCTTACACCTGGATGTTTTGCTTTTTCTTCAGAGAGTTCAACCTCTGCATTCCCCTTTCTGGTCTGTGGGCCCTTCTGGTATCTGTGTCTGGTGCTCAGGGTCCTAATGTTGTTGGCCTTTGAGCTGTTGAACCACACTACTCTGAATGATTTGACACTCAAAATTGTCTTCTTGGTTGCGATTTGTTCCGCAAGGAAGATCCTGAGCTGCCGGTGTGGCAGGCTATGGCCTATAATAGTCTGCAAATATGAAAGGCCTGTAAGTTAGGCCCTGATTCCAACCCCCATTATAGCTAGAAAGAACCAAAAATCTGTGGAAGATGAGAAAACTGTTTTAAACTGCTTAATAAGAAGTTTTACATGAATTCATAAGTCTTTCATTATTCTCTTGTGTGCAAAAGAAAGAAATGTTTCAATACATGCATTCCTGGAGCTAGGGACAACCTTGCAGTAGAGAAGTATCAAACTTAGAAACTGCACCATTGTTAGAACAGTCCTAAGGGAGGGGGCTGGTTGCCAGGCCCCAGAGGGATTTTCTGATTGGACAGGTGCAGGAACCAATGGGAAGTTTGCATGTATCAAGCTGGAACCAATAGAAAGTTCTCATGTATCAAACTGAAAAAGAGGTATAAATGAGTATGTCTCTGTAAAAACTTTGCTCAGTTCCTTTTGAAGCTTCGACTAACTGGGCCATGTGCACAATAAATTGGCTTGGATCTTTTGAACTGACTCCTGGTTTTATTTATTGCATGCTTATCAGCTACTACACCGGCTCTGTCATGCCAAGATCCTTACCTATCTTTTTCTGAGGAAGCTGTTTCCATTCGGCCTGTGCCTTCCTTCTTTCCAGAGGTGAGTTCTCCCTTTCATGTGAACCAAGTGGTTTGCCTGCCCTCCTCCAAGGAGCGGTGTCTGGGGAATGGTAAAGATCTTTGCCTTGTGGATATCTGGAGGGTGCTTCTCTGGTTCTTGGAGGTTACGAATTCTTTTTGTAAATCACGCCGTCTTTTTGTGCTGTTAGGTGACACGGCGGCTAAGTCTGCATTGGGGTGCTGGATTAAAGAGACCATTGCCTTGGTGGATCTGTTGTGGATCCAGCTGGTTCTGGAGGGTTTGCATGCCCGTTCTACCTGAGCACAAGTCCTTGTAGGCGGAGTGAAGCTCAGTAGTCCCTGTAGACATTTTGTCAGGCAGCAACGTGAGCATCCCTTTCCATTTTTGTCAATCATTTCCGCTTGGATGGCCCACGCTCGGGTGGACATGGCCTTTGTCTCTAAGGTTTTACAAGCTGCTGTGTCTTCTTCACCCCCCCCCCCCCCCAATGGAAGTGTAGCTTTAGTATGTCCCACTTGTCTAGACTGGTGTAGCAGGACGATATGGAAGGTGAAATTTTACTTACCAGATAATATCCTTTCCTTGAGTCCTGCTAGACCAGTCTAGGGCCCACCCCATGTAACTGTATTTGCTCTTTTCTTCTGTGGCGGTACCATTAGGTCCACTATGATTTATATAATTGACTCTGCAGGTACATCTTCTACAGACAGCCTTCTCTTTATGCTTTCCTGTACATAGTTCTCTACTGTTTTGTAAGGTTTGCCATGTTCTCCCATATGCTTTGAGACAAATACTGGAGACCTCTGGTGGCTGAGGTGGATAGAGGCATGGGAATGATATCGTCTAAACCTGGGCTTTTCATTGGTTCTTTGTCTCCACCAATCTGCTGGTAGGGGAACACAACCCACTTGTCTGGACTGGTCTAGCAGGACTCAAGAAAAGGACATTATCTGGTAAGTAAAATGTCACCTTCATTGTGGTTATCCTGAAACCTGACTGACTAAGTATGTCCCAAGAACTGGGTTGAGAACCCCTGGTCTAGAGTATGTCCGGGCATATGGATAGGAAAAGAAATATACTAGGACCAGAAACTTTCATGAAAGATAAAAAAATATTATGAGACTGTATCATACAAGTTAGTCAGAAGCAGATTAAAGTCCCTCAAGAGAATAAAAGGTGAGATTTTACTTATGGGATAAGATTCTTTCTTTGAGTCCTGTTAGGTTAGTCCAGACAAGTGGGTTGTTTTCCCCTAGCAGTAGAGGTAGCAATAAAGAAAAATCCAGAGGTTTCTGATCACCTCATCCTGTACTAAATCTGGAGTAGCTAGGGACATACAACACCAGTATTTATAACCAAGCTATGGATAACAACCCCTGGCCACACAATGAAGGCAGCAAGGACTAACAGTCCCAGGGACGCAACTATATACAGAGCAACCTTCGGATAGAAGGTCTGCCAAGAGGAATGTAGCCCACAGAGCCAAACCACAGAACTACCACAATAGATTGTAATAGATTATTTCAGATTATATCAGATCCCCGGGGGGAGGGGGGGCGGCTCCTGGACCGGCCTTGCAGGACTCAAGGAAAGGACATTATCCAGTAAGTAAAATGTCACCTTCCATATCATGCTAGATCAGTCCAAACAAGTGGGACATACCAAAGCTACACCTCCACTGGGCGGGAAGAAAACATGGTAGTCTTCAAAACCTCTGCACTAAAGACCGTGTCTACCTGAGCATGGATAT
The DNA here is from genome assembly GCA_033557465.1 of Ichthyophis bannanicus. Classification (NCBI taxonomy): domain Eukaryota; kingdom Metazoa; phylum Chordata; class Amphibia; order Gymnophiona; family Ichthyophiidae; genus Ichthyophis; species Ichthyophis bannanicus. Next base: position 762,885 of record CM066035.1, read on the forward strand.
CCAAGCAGTAATGCTTGACAAAGGTGGAAAGTGATGATCATGCTGCTGCCCGACAAGTCTATGAGAGCGACCGAACTGCGCTCTGCCCGGGAGGAGCCCGAGTAGAATCTGCACGAAAACCCTCCAGAACCAGCTGGCTTTGCAACAGATAGGCTGAGGCTATCCAAGGAGTTAGTGACTTTTAGGTATCAAAGAAGCACCCCCCTAATATCCACCTGGCATTTTTCCTTAGAGAATGAAGGCAAACGGACCACCTGGTTGACGTAAAAAACCAACACCATTTTAGGCAAGGAAGAAGGAACGGGCCATAAAACTACAACAAATAGAGCATTCAGCTTCAATGCCCCTTTAATATGGAATGCTCTTTCAGACAAGCTCAGAAATATCACGGATCTATCAACCTTTAGAAAAGATCTTAAAACCCACCTTTTTATAGAGTACTTTGGCAACTCAGTACCTAATGACGAAATATTTCCCACTTAAACACATGTATACTCCTATTCATCAAAACACAATTTACTTTTTCCTATCTCTCTCTCTATTCTACACAATTCCCAATCCTTCACATGGTTTAAGATAGTTATTCCAATTAACCTTCACTTTGATAACTCTAGTGAGATACAATGCATATTACCTGAACCAGATAAGATGAAAAGACATATACGAGTATAAATAAATTTTGTATATATTGTAAATCTGTTTATATGTTTATTTAACTCTCTAATCAGCATTTACTCAACATTGTAATTCACAACTACTTAATCTATTATGTAAAATTCTATAATACTCCTTTTGTTCACTGTAATGTTAACTGTTAGAATATGTTACAATGTAATGTTTCAAGTTTTGTTCTATGTAAACCGCTTTGATTTTGATGAAAAGCGGTATATAAAACCGTTCAATAAATAAATAAATAAAAACACTGCCTCCTCTGAAAAGGACAGATAGGGATCTTGACATGACAAAGTCTGCAACTCCAAGGTACATCTTGCTGAGCAGACTGCAGCCAAAAAGGAATTCTTAAGGGATAAATCCTTGAACATAGGCTTTCTCAAGGGCTCAAATGACTCAGCCTTCAAGGGCCGAAGAACCAGAGATTCCAAGAAGGAACCACCAAGTGCAGGAGAAGTTGGAAAAATGTTCAACTCCCCACTGGAAAATGGGCCACTTCTGAGTGTGAGATCAAAGAGCGCCCCTGCTACTGGCCCTCTAAAACAAGCCAAGGTTGCCACCTGAACCCTCAAAAAAACTGGGAAAGGTCCTTGTCAAATCCCTCTTGGAGGAAGGAGAGCAGAGCTAGCAAGTCCACAGTGCTAGGACTGATCTGGTGCTCTTGGCATCAGTGCTCAAAAAGATGCCAAACGCGCACATAGGCAGACAGGTGGAGCCTCTTCTGGCTTTCGGAAGCATGGAAACTACAGCAGAAGAGTAGCCCCGTTGAGCTAATTGTTGCCTCATAAGAACCAAGCCATAAGCAAAAAGAGAGCTGCAAGATCGGCCCCTGCCTCAAGAGCCCCCATGCCAATGGGAGCTGCAGAAGGGGCACCTTCTTGAGGTGCATCAGATTTTCATACCAAGGCCTCCTCAGCTAATCTGATGCCCCCAGCACTACTGGACCCTGATGATGTTCTCCACAACAAAGCACATGCCTTATGAAAGGCCACGGAAGAAACACATTTAGCAGAACCTGCTTTTGCCCAGGTTGAACTAGGGCATTCACAACCGTGAAGCCCACCTCTCTGGTGTCTGAAGAACCTGTGTACCTTGGCATTGGCCTGAGTCGCCATCATATTCATCTCGGGGTGACCCCACCTGTCCAGGATTCTCTGGAATGCTAATAAGCTCAACTCTTACTCTCCAGGATTGAAGGAGTGGCTACAGAGATAATCTGCTTCCACGTTGTCCACTCCTGCAATATGCTGCACCAGTTGGGCCAGGAGATTCCACTCCACCCAAGAGAACAAGAGGGTCATTTCCTGGGAGACCCTGGAACTCTTCATGTCCCCTTGCTGATTGACATAGGCCACTGCCATAGAGTCCGAGAAGATCTGAACTGCTTTGCCTCGGACTATGTCCTGGTGACTCAAGAGAGCCAAGCGAATGGCCCTTGCCGCCAGCTGATTGATATACCGAATATACCGAATTTAAAAGACCTAAACACAAGCTTTAAACTAAGATGCAGACAGAGGTCCAGCAACGAGATGGGGGTTCTCCAGTCTTTTGCATTGAGTGTCACATGTATGATTTTCTCCCAGTTGGTGAGAGGTCCTACATATGCACTAAGTGCAGGGAGCTCTTTGCTCTCAGGGAACGAGACCGTTCTCTAGAGGCTAGAGTAGCAGACCTGGAAGACATAAGAAAGACAGAGAAGTACATGGACGAGACCTACAGGGATATAGTCCTGAAGTCCCACCTCCAGTCTGGCAGCATCCCTGTTGCCATGGAGGAGAGAGGTCGCGTGACAGGAGAGCATCACCCTGGTGTGGCAGGAAGTGATCCTGTAACTAGGACCTGTCCTCCAGGTGATGTAAAATCCTCTCGCACCGAGGACGTTTCTCCAGGGCCATGTCCCCATGAGGGGAGGGTCAGGACAGCTGTTATAGTTGGTGATTCAATCATTAGGAATGTAGATAGCTGGGTGGCTGGTGGACGTGAGGATCGCCTGGTAACATGCCTGCCTGGTGCGAAGGTAGCAGATCTCACGCACCGCCTAGATAGGATCATAGATAGTGCTGGGGGGGAGTCTGCTGTCTTGGTACATGTTGGTACCAATGACATAGGAAAATGTGGTAGGGAAGTTCTGGAGGCTAAATTTAAGCTTTTAGGTAGGAAGTTGAAATCCAGAACTTCCAGGATAGCGTTCTCCGAAATGCTTCCTGTTCCACGTGCAGGACCCAAAAGACAGGCAGAGCTCCGGAGTCTCAATGCGTGGATGAGACAATGGTGCAAGGATGAGGGTTTTGGATTTGTTAGGAACTGGGGAACATTCTGGGGAAAGGGGGGGCTCTTCCGAAGGGATGGGCTTAACCTTAATCAGGATGGGACCAGACTGCTGGCATTAACCTTTAAAAAAGAGATAGAGAAGCTTTTAAACTAGAAAATAGGGGAAAGCCGACAGTCACCCAGGAGCGCATGGTTCGGACAAAGGTATCCTTGAAGGATACTACCAAAAACAGTGAGGTTCCAAAAGGGAGTATAGTAGCCCAAATGCCCTTGAGTAAGGAGCAGACAGAGCATAAAGATTCCCAATTACCCATGCCTACCAATAGCCAGATTAATATTAATAAAATTAATAAAATACAGTCACTAAAATGCTTGTATGCCAATGCTAGAAGTCTAAACAATAAGATGGGAGAATTAGAATATATAGCACTAAATGAGAGGTTAGATATGATTGCACTCTCAGAGACATGGTGGAAGGAGGATAACCAGTGGGATACTGTGATACCTGGATACAAACTATATCGTAATGATAGAGCTGAACAAATTGGTGGAGGGGTTGCGCTCTATGTTAAAGAGGGCATTGAGTCAGAAAGGATTAAAGTTTTGCAGGGAACACAATTTGCTGTAGAATCTCTATGGATTGAAATTCCATTTATGAAGGGGAAGGTGATGGCAGTGGGAGTATACTATCGACCGCCTGGCCAGAATGAACAAATGGATGATGAAATGCTCAAAGAAATCAAGGAAGCTAACAAAAGCCACAACAGAGTAGTAATAATGGGTGATTTCAATTACCCCGGTATCGACTGGGACAGTCTCACAGCAGGACAAGCTAAAGAGATAAAGTTTCTAGATGAAAAAATGACTGCTTCTTGGAGCAGCTGATTCATGAACCGACCAGAGGGGAAGCCATACTGGACCTAGTCCTTAGTGGAACGCCAGATCTGGTGCAAGAAATAAGGGTGTTGGGACCACTTGGCAATAGTGATCATAGTATGATCATGTTTGATTTAATCAGTGGAGGACAGATAGTAAAGGAATCCACAGTACTACCTTTTAACTTTCAAAAGGGAGACTATGATAGAATGAGGAATATAGTTCGGAAAAAACTAAAAGGAGCGGTTCCAAAGGTTAAAGACTTACAGCAAGCTTGGGTGTTATTTAAAAATACTATCCTCGAAGCCCAGACCAGCTGTATTCCACGCATTAAGAAAAGTGGAAGAAAGTCCAAAAAACTGCCAGCATGGTTTAAAGGTGATGTCAGAGAGGCTGTTGCTGCCAAAAGAGCAACCTTCAGGACATGGAAAAAAGAGCCAAATGATGAAAACTGGAAACAACACAAGCACTGGCAAGCTAAATGCAAAGCATTGATAAGGCAGGCAAAGCGGGAATTTGAGAAGAAACTTGCTACGGAAGCAAAAACACGAAATAAAGACTTTTTCAAGTACATTCGTAGCAAAAGGCCTGTGAGAGAGTCAATTGGACCATTAGATGATAGAGGGGTAAAAGGGGCAGTAAGAGGGGACAAGGCTATAGCAGAGAGACTGAATGAATTCTTTGCTTCGGTCTTTACTGAGGAAGATGTAGGGATGTTACCCAAGACTGAAGTGGTATTTAAAGGTGATACTGCAGAGGAATTGAGAGAAATATCGCTACACCGGGAAGATATATTACAACTATTTGATAAACTGAATAGTAGCAAATCACCTGGACCGGATGGTATACATCCCAGAGTGTTGAAAGAACTGAAATATGAGATTGCAGACCTGCTATTGGTAATCTGTGAACTTTCATTAAAATCATCTGTAATACCTGAAGATTGGAGGGTCGCCAACGTAACACCAATTTTTAAAAAGGGTTCCAGGGGTGACCCGGGAAATTACAGACCGGTGAGCCTGACGTCAGTACCAGGGAAAATGGTAGAAACCATCATAAAGAACAAAATTACACAGCATGTAGATAGTCATGGCCTAATGGGAGACAGCCAACATGGCTTTAGACAAGGAAGATCTTGTCTTACTAATCTGATCTGTTTTTTTGAAGGTGTGCATAAACAGGTAGACAAAGGTGAGTCGGTTGATATAGTGTATCTGGACTTTCAGAAAGCTTTTGACAAGGTCCCCCATCAGAGACTTTTGGCAAAGCTAAAAAGTCATGGGATAGGAGGCAGTGTACTATTGTGGATCGGGAACTGGTTAAAAGATAGAAAGCAGAGGGTAGGGCTAAATGGCCAATATTCCCAATGGAAAAAGGTGAATAGTGGAGTACCCCAGGGATCTGTACTGGGTCCCCTACTTTTTGACATATTCATAAATGACCTGGAAAAAGGAATAACTAGTGAGGTTATCAAATTTGCAGATGACACAAAACTGTTTAAAGTTGTTAAAACCCAAGAGGATTGTGGAAAACTGCAGGAGGATCTGGATAAATTGGAAGACTGGGCATCCAAATGGCAGATGAAATTTAATGTGGACAAGTGCAAAGTTATGCACCTAGGAAAGAACAACCCACACTATAGTTACACGATGCAAGGCTCCACATTAGAAACCACCACCCAGGAAAAAGATTTAGGAGTCATCGTGGATAACATGTTAAAACCCTCCGCCCAATGTGCAGCGGCGGCCAAGAAAGCAAATAGAATGCTAGGTATCATAAGGAAAGGGATGGAGAATAAAACAAAGGATATTATAATGCCTCTGTATCGCTCCATGGTACGACCGCACCTTGAATATTGTGTGCAATTCTGGTCACCGTATCTTAAAAAGGACATAGAGTTATTAGAAAAAGTACAGAGAAGAGCCACCAAATTGGTGAAAGGGATGGAAGGCTACTCCTATGAAGAGAGGCTAAAAAGGTTAGGGCTCTTTAACCTGGAAAAGAGACGGCTGAGGGGAGATATGATAGAGGTCTATAAATTAATGAATGGAGTGGAACGGATAAACGTGGATCAATTGTTTACGCTATCAGAATATAGAAGGACTAGGGGACATGTAATGAAGCTACAGGGTAAACTATTTAAGACAAATAAGAGAAAATATTTCTTCACTCAACGTGTAATCAAACTCTGGAATCTGTTACCGGAGGATGTAGTAAGGGCTGTTAGTATAGGTGGGTTTAAAAAAGGTTTGGACAAGTTCCTGGAGGAAAGATCCATAAACCACTATTAAAAAGGGACCCAGGATATCAATGCATGACCTAGTACAAGCACTGCAGAACCTGTGTCTTTTGGGGAAACTGCTAGGTACGTATGACCTAGATTGGCCACTGTTGGAAACAGGATACTGGGCTTGATGGACCTCGGTCTGACCCAGTATGGCATTTCTTATGTTCTTATGATGGGCCAAGCTGTCTCCTGCTTGTTCTAGTGACCCTGGGCAGTCTTTCCCTGGCAGTGAGCTTCCCAGCTGAACAGGCTGGCATCCGTCATCAGCAGAAGCCACTGGTGATCATCCAGAGTAAGGCCTTTCAGCAGATTATCAGGCTGCTTCCACCATTTTAGGCTGGCTGTCACCAATGGGGGAAGAGGAAGCCTGATATCAAAGCCTGTGAGCAAGGAGATTGGTGGGACAGCAGGGATCTTTGCAATATAAACATGTGTGCTCGCTCCCAGGGGTCCATCTCAATCGTCATTGCCATTGAAGCTAGGAGCTTGAGGTAATCCCAAGCCTTGGACCCTGCTGTCTCCAAAATGCCCTCAGCTGAGAATGTAGCTTCTCCGCCCTCTTTTCGGTCAGGAACACTCTTCCTGAACTGGTGTTGAACATTGCTCCCAGGTACTCTAATGACTGGATAAACTCCAGGAAGCTCTTGTCATAGTTGATCATCCAACCCAGACTCTTCAGAAATTTACCACTCGGGTTGACACCTGAAGAGCTTCTGAATGCAACCTGTCCTAAAAATGCCAGCTATCCAGGTAAGAATGCACACAGATTCCTTTGCGTCGGAGGATGGTGGCAGCTGCAGCCATAGTCACAGCCATAGTCATAACCTTGTTGAACGTTCTTGGAGCATTCTCCTCCCCTCCCCCTCCCCCCTCTTTCTTTCTTTCCTTCCCTTAATTTTATTGTTTATGCTGAGCACAAAAATTATACAATTACTATTTTAAATACATTCTCTCTACATCTTAAAGTTGGCTTGTCCTTTAACACTTTTTTATTGCACAATAATCAATTTTTAGGATTTGACTTTTTATCTTTGTTCCGCGGGAAAACGCCATCAAAAACACATAACTCATTCATTCAGGTTTTACTGCTGCTGTGCACATGTTACTACAGATTGCGGTAAGACAGGTCTCTCCCCCCTTTTTTTGTTGACCGAACGAAATATGCTTACACGATGTATTTTTATAATCTTAGAGAGGATTGATTAAACTCACTACATCTATTCTTTATTTTGTTATGTTTTTTCGTATGGTATTGAACAACAAATGCATTGCTGGTTTTCTAATTCAAATGTATTAGCGGCATCATATTGCAGAGAAAATACATACATGAACATTTTTAATCACCTTACCCTTACAGTAAGATACTTTTTTTCAAGTTCTAATGACATTTGAGTGCAATGACATGCACTTTACTTGAGAATAATATTAACCTTACATGGTTTGAACACAAGATGACCCCTTAACCTAGATCGCCGTCATAGATGTATCGGCTCAGTCTCTCATTTTTGGTACATAAAACTATTTATGTTACATGGTTAAACCAAGTTTTTTCAGAAGAAATCTCTTAGGGGTATGTTTACTAAGCAGTCTTAACGTGCGCCCGGCGATAGTGTGCAGGCTGCCATAAAAGGAGTGGGCGTTTCGGTCTTAACGTAGCAAAACGGAATTATCGTGCGATAACGTGCGCTGTGGACATTATCGGGTGAGATGCTGCTAAGCACGTTAACGCGCGGTAATCTTAAGTAGGCACGCTGACATCTAAACACAGAAACAGAGGTGTAGCACAATGGTTAGTACACTGACCGATGGTACAGGGGACATGAGTTTGATCCCCTGGTGTGCCTAATGAACAAGGCTGGCTGAGGCATCTCCCTTTATGTTTAAGTAGTGCTTTTTGAGGCATTGTAGTTTTATTTTAATTAGTGCTGCCAGCAAACACACCCTCACAGTGGCGTAACCTAAGGTGCCGCATAAGGCACCCCATAAGGCACTCCAGAGGGCACATTATAAGGTGCACTGTCCGCCAAGGCACCCTACAATGTCCCCTATAGGACACCTTAACAGGCGCCTTATAAGGCGCTCTATAAGGCGCCTTATAGGGTGCCCCATAAGGCACCGTATAGGGCTCCCTATAAGGTGCCTTATGGGGCACCTTAGGGTTACAGTACTCTGAGGGTGTTTTTGCTGGCAGCACTAATGTACATTAAAAGTAGACAATGCCTCAGACAGCCCTATCAAATAACCCCACTGTGGGATAGAATCCATGACTTCGGGCTCCACAGGCAGTGAAGTAACCAGTGGGCTACAGCTGCTAACAAACCTCTGGCTGGCTACAGAAGGACTGCATGTCACCACACAAACAGTCTGCTGTGGCTACCAGGATAGGGGCAACCCACCCGTACCCATGATGCACAGCACATGCATATCAGCAGTCTACAGATGATCACAAGATGGGGTATGTACCCCACAGCACCTCAGCCTGGTAGGGGGTGCCGACGGTGTGTGTTAGTGGCACAGAATAGCTACAGACCGTCACATTGTGTGGGTATTGTGCTCAACCTGAGGGTGAGGTGGGGCGGCCAGCACCAGGTCCGCAGCACCTTCAATGGCTGAAATAGGCCATGTTGCAGGTACCCATCAGTGCCAGTGTGTGTGTGATAGGTAGTTCCTGCAAACACACCTAGGATACATTAGTGTCTATCTGAAGTTGTCAATCAGGTCTGGCCCTTATTGGCTATGATGCACCCAGAATAGTGCATATTCTGTCTTGGTGCCATGGTAACATGATGTAAGTGACCGGGGCGGCCCAAGGGGGGTGCGGGGCCATGTGCGGAGACTCGGTGCGGGGCCTCATTTGCATAAGGGGCCCCATTTGCATAAATATTTGTATAATTTTACCATACACTAACTTTTAGTAAACATGCCTCTTAATGAGTGTATGGATAAAGAAAGACTAAAAGATTTCTACATTACTATAAGCCAGTGCCAACCGCCAGGCACATTAGGAACTACTACAAACACTGCCCATTTAGAACCCACAGCAAACCTGCTGTATCCTAACAGCACTACCAGGACTCACAAAGCACCATACCCTACCTATCAAAAGGCAACACTGCAAATATTAAACCAATACATTTCAGAAAATAACAATACATGACCTACTGGGGAAAGAGAACAAGTGGCAATGTCAAATAGGTATTATATAAACAGAATACCTCAGCTCAGTTACACATGCAGAACACAGACCATCACCAAACAAGGAATCACAATTTAGAAACAGGAAGACAATTAAACTGGGTACCCCAAAAGCCAAACTTGGAATGTACAACAACACTGTAGAAATAAAACTATAAATTAATTTCCTCTTGTACTAAACAAAGCGCAGACGTTAATGATGCACATTTCCCAGAGCTGACATATTCCAGTTAATAAATTCAAAATAAAGAGATATCTTTCTACCTTTTGTGCATTTGTTTTCAGTTGCAATTGATCCAGCCATTTTCTTCTGGTTTCTTTGTGTCTTCTGCTAACTCTCCATCGTCTGCTGTCCATTTGTCCTTTCTTCTCTCTTCTAATTTTTTTCCATTCTCTCTCTACATCTGCTTTAACATACTAATCTTTCTCCTTTTGCTCTTTCCTCATTCCTATTTCATCCACTCAAATTTTACCCCTCCATCCTCAATCCCCACTTAGTCTCCCAATACCCAGCCAATTGTAGATTTTTCTTCCGTCCCACACAAAATATTTTTTCTCCTCTCGATTTCACTCTCCCAGCTCCATCCCATTCTAATCTCCCCCAACATCAGCTCCCTTCTAGTTCCAGCCTCACCCAGTATCCGCTTCCTTCTAGTCCCCGCATCAGCCCATTTCCAGTCCTAGTCCCCCCTCATCAGCCCCTTTCCAGTCCTAGCTCCCCCATCCATTTCCAGTCCTATCCAATTCCCTCCATCAGCCCATTTCCAATACCAGCCTCCCATCAGCCCATTTCTAATCCTTTTCTAGCCCCACCATCAGCCTATGTCAAATCCTAGCTCCCCTCCACTCAGCCCATTTCCAATCCAAGCCCCCCATGACCCTACCTCCAGTTCTAGCCCCTCCATGAGTCCATTTCAATCCAAGCCCCCACCACAGCCCATTTCCAATCTTAGCTCCCCCCCAACATCCTATTCCCAGTCCTATCCTAGCCCCCTCCATCAGCCCATTTCCTGTCCTAGCTCCCTCCCCTCACAACCCATTTCCATTCCAAGCCCCCCTCCCCATCAGCTATTTGCAGTTCAAGCCCCCCTTCCCCTCAGCCCATTTCCATTCCAAGCCCCCGTCCCCATCAGTTATTTGCAGTTCAAGCCTTCCCTTCCACTCAGCCCATTTCCAGTCCTAGGAACCCCCCAACCCATTACCAGTCCTAGCCCCCCCCCATAGCCTATTACCAGTCCTAAATCCCCCTCAGCCCACTCCCAGTCCTAACCCCCATCACCCAATTTTCAGTTTAAGCCCCCCCGCATAGCCCATTACCAGTCCTAACCCCCCATCAGCCCACTCCCAGTCCTAACCCCATCAGCCCATTTCCAGTCCTAACCCTCATCACCCAATTTTCAGTTTAAACCCCCCGCATAGCCCATTACCAGTCCTAACCCCCCATCAGCCCACTCCCAGTCCTAACCCCATCAGCCCATTTCCAGTCCTAACCCTCATCACCCAATTTTCAGTTTAAACCCCCCCGCATAGCCCATTACCAGTCCTAACCCTCCATCAGCCCATTTCCAGTCCTAACCCCCATCACCCAATTTTCAGTTTAAGCCCCTCAGCATAGCCCATTACCAGTCCTAACCCCCATCAGCTCACTTCCAGTCCTAACCTCATCAGCCCATTTCCAGTCTTAGCCCCCCCCATAGCCCATTACCAGTCCTAACCCCCCATCACCCCATTTCCAGACTTAGCTCCCCATAGCCCATTACCAGTCCCCCCTATCAGCCCTCTTCCAGTCCTAACCCCATTAGCCCATTTCCAGTCCTAACTCCCACCCCAACAGCCCAAGGAAATTTTAAAATAAAAAAAAAAGCTGTCTGCTGCCGCGGCAAAAACAGAATAATCTAATATCCCGCGGGGCCCCCCCCCCCCCGCCCGACAGAGCCTGCCCTCCCTGCATCAGCTCTGTCTCAGCAGCCGCACTGGCTTTCAGAGCGCGAAAGGAGAGTTTCTCCCTCGCGGCTCTGTTAAGCCCGCGGGGGCTGATGGGAAAGTCCCATCAGCTCCTGCAGGCTTAACAGAGCCACGAAAGGGAAACTAGTCTCCCTTCGCGCTCTGAAAGCCGGTGCGGCTGCTGAGACAGAGCTGATGCAGAGAGGGCAGGCTCTGTTGGGCAGGGGGGCCCCGCGGGATATTCGATTCTGCCATTGCCGTGGCAGCGGTAGCGGCAGCAGACAGCTTTTTTTTTTATTTTAAATTTTACTTTAAAGCAGAATGTTCTTTGCGCGGGGCCCCCTGAAACGCGGGGCCCTGTGCAAAAAACATTCTTGCTCAATGGACGGGCCGGCCCTGCTCCCATTGCACCTATCTCTCTCCTTCAACCTCCTATACTCCTGTCTTTCTCCCTGACCTTCTGTCCATTCTTCTCTTACCCACTACCCAGCCTCTTACCCCTTCTTCACCCCCTGCATTTTCACCTCTCACCCCTTCAAGTGCCCATTCCATCTCTCCATAATACCCTCTTCCTTCTCCCCTCTTTCCTTGCCTTCTCCACCTCACCCTCCCCTTCTGTCTTCTCTCCATTTCTGATCTTTCCTACTCATCTCTGTTCCCCATCCTTTTCTCAGCTCTTCTTTCCCTTCCTCATCATACCTAGCCTCTTGCCATTTCCATCTCTTTCCTCCACCTTCTCTCCCTCCTTTGTTTCCTCTCCCCATCCCCCTCTCCCTCTCACCTTCCGACCTTCAGAACACACATGCTCTCTCCTTGCTGTTCCTCTTGGGAGCCGCTCTCCCAATATCCTCTAAACCTCTTGCACTCTTCAGGAATTGCTAAAAAAAAAAAGAAAGGCTCAAGCCAGCAGCTACAGCAAGTTGCACAGACAGCTTTTTCTCTCTTTCCCCTTCCCTCCCAGTCCAGCACGTTCCTCCCTCCCCAAAACTCTTGCCACTGCTATGGGATCATCGGTAAACAGTGGGGCCAAACCTCTCTCCCAGTATCCCACAAACCTCTTGCACCCTTCCACAATCACTAACCCCCCCCCCCAACTCAGTTCTCAGTATCATGCTGAAGCGCTGGCGCAAGGTTCTGCTGTTCCCGCTTCCTCAGCAGCAGAAAGTGTTTGTCAGAGGAAGCGGAAATAGCAGAGCCTTTCCCCAGAGCTTCAGCATGATACTCAGAGCTGAGGGGTTTTTTTTGGGGGGGGGGTTCCCATCATGATTTCTCAGCCCACCACTGCCACTACTGCTTCTAACTGGTCAGAGCTGAGTTTTGGGGGGAAGGGGGGTTGTTTTCCCGTCATGACCTTTTAGCCCACTACTGCCGCTGCATCTAACCACGTCCTCAGCAACAGGAAGTGTTTGTCAGAGGGGGTGGGAACAGCAGAGCCTTGCCCCAACGCTTCAGCACGATACTCAGAGCTGAGTTTTGCGGCAACAGCAGAATCTAATATCCCGCGGGCCCCCCCCCCCCCCGACAGAGCCTGCCCTCCCTGCATTAGCTCTGTCTCAGCAGCCGCACCGGCTTTTAGAGCGCGAAAGGAGAGTTTCTCCCTCGCGGCCCTGTTAAGCCCGCGGGGGCTGATGGGAAAGTCCCATCAGCCCCTGCGGGCTTAACAGAGCCATGAAAGGGAAACTAGTCTCCCTTCGCGCTCTGAAAGCCGGTGCGGCTGCTGAGACAGAGCTGATGCAGAGAGGGCAGGCTCTGTCGGGCAGGGGGGGGGGCCCGCGGGATATTAGATTCTGCTGTTGCCGCGGCAGCAGACAGCTTTTTTTAATTTTAAAATTTACTTTAAAGCAGAATGTTCTTTGCGCGGGGCCCCCTGAAACGCGGGGCCCTGTGCAAAAAACATTCTTGCTCAATGGATGGGCCGGCCCTGTAAGTGACAGGGGAGGGGGGTGTTTGGACCCATAGGCGGATTATGTACCACCACCCAACCCACCCTCCCCTCTGTGCTCAGGGTGGGAGACAGGATTCCCCCACCAACAGATCCACAGTCTACCTCCCTGCAACAGTGGCAGTAGAGGGGGGGCCATCAACCCCAGTCATGCTGGGGAACAGACACCCTACAGGGCAGCCAATGCAGAGCTGTACACATCCCTAAGGCAATGGCAGGAAGACAGCAGGCCTGGAAATGCTCAGCTGCCCCCAACACCATCTGACATTCTCCAGCAGCAAGCACAGTGAGTCACCAGCCACTGCACCCTGCAAGGTGTTCCAGCCATACACATATAACTGCAGATATTCTGCTAGCTAGTCCACAGTGCATGATCCTGGAGGAGATGTGTGCACCCAAAAGCTGAGATGTGAGCACACCCACCAAGCAGATAAGTCAGCGATTAGGCCCCAGAGAAGAGAACCTATATATTTCACTGAAGAGAAACACAATATAGCACTATGGGGGAGCCTAGCCATGCCATGGTCATTGCTCAGTCAGGGTGAGAGTTACCTCCCAGCAGGACATGCTGTGGCCACCCTGTCGGTGCAGGTCGTGGCCGGGCACTACAATGTCCGAGCCATTGCCCTATGCCCTGTGCTGATGCATCCAGGCCAGGCCACCCTGTCCAGGCTATACCCACAGTACCTTGCTCCTCATTATGCACATTGGCAGGCCAATACTGGCAGCAGTGCTAGCAGTGTGGGCTGAGGAAGGTGTTAGCAGCCACCACACACTGGATAGACAGACACACACTCCTCACACCTATGCCAGCATTGTGCAGCTATAGAGGTGTTTGGCAGCCCTGGCCACCGCACCAGTCCTGGGGACAGTGCAGGCATGGCTATGGTACGCAATACTGTTGGGGTCACTCCCCAGGGTGGTAAACACTGTCAGACACCAAACCTGAAGCACACTCCACAGACATCAGAAAGGTTGCTATGATGCAGCTCAATCAGCAAATTGTGCTTAACTTAGGAATTGCTATCTGCCAGTCATCATAGCAACCTTTTGATAGCTGTGTACCGTATTCCCAGGTTTAGGGTGGCATTGCTAAGGTATGCAAGTGCTAGTATTGGGAGATGCACGCAGGGCCAAACATCCTACCTCTCCAGGAGGCATTGGATAATGGAGCCTGTGGGTGCGGGTGTGTCTGCCCCTGTTGGCCTCTGCTTTAGGGCAGAGGTTCCCAACTCCAGTCCTGGTGGGCCAAACACTGTTCAGGTTTTCATGCTGTCCCTAATGAATATGCATGAGATACATCTGCATACCATGGGGGCGGCGCATAGAGATGCAGCACAGGCATCTTTATTAGAGGCAGCATGGAACCTGAATGGTGTTTGGCCCTCCAGGACTGCATTTGGGAGACTCTGCTCTAGGTAATGCGCATGTTTATGGTGTCTGTGCTCTGTAGGGTAAAATGTAGGTGTTTTGGGCATGTTTATGTCATCTGCAATAAGGGTTCTGTCTGTATTAGCAAGTTTTAGTAGTGGGTAAAATATGGGGACTGGGTTGGCAGGAACCACAGCTGGGACTTGAACCTGTGACCTGAACCTTCTGCTCCTGAACACACTGGCTGTGTGCACTGCACCACTGTGTTGCCACAGAGACAGTGCATTCCCTGGTGATACCATGACTGTTCTTCAGACAGGGCCTGTCTGTTGCAGTGCATGGCACCCACCTACACAGGGTTAGGCCATGGTCTGCTCTGGGCAGCTGCCACTGCCCCCTCCACCACCAGTATCCCTCTGCCACCCTGCTGATATGCCCTTCTGCTGGTGGTGTGCAGTCTCAGGCCATCCAGTGTGCGGGTAGGCGGCTGCCTATGGTGTGGGTTCTGGGGTAGGGGTGCCTGCATAGCTGTCCACGCTTCCCCCCAGCACCACCTGCCAATGTTCTGTGCCCTTGGGGGGGTACCTGCTGGGTACTATCCCCTGTGGCACTGTGGAAAGCACACTCGTGCCCATGTTGGGCCCTCATCAGTTGCTGCTGTACTGTTTCAGCATTCCTATGGGCCACCTAGGCATCACCCTAGTCCGCACTGTGGCCCAGCTGCACCACAGCATGTGCCGCCTGCAGTCCTCTGTGTCCCCTTTTCCAGCATCTGTCCAGTTGCCCGTTCCGACATGCCCGCCCTGCTGTTGCGGAACATGTGCATGCCATAGGAAACCTGTCCATTGGAGAGGGAAAACTCTGATCAGCGCAATTTCACTGTGGGTTCATTCACCTTGTATGGGGACGGAGCATAGACCCTTCCAAAATTCATATCTTTTTTTTGGAGCTTTCTCGGGAGTGTTGTTTGATGTTTCCCATTAATATCACTATTGCCCAGCTTGGTTGTGTTTTTTTTATATTTTCTTCTGGTCATTTTCACTGTTCATTTGCCCTTTTGTTCCATGCACATGTATCACACTTATCACGTTTTTTAGGTTTCCCTGGTTTTGCTGTACATTGCTGACGGAAATGGTTTCTTTTCCCTTTAAATCTGCTCTAATGCCAGGGTTTCACTGGCGTTAGTTTTCAGCCCCGGATTCCATGGCGTTAGTGTGCAGGGAGCCTCTCCCCTCCCACTCTCCACCCATTGACCCTCTCTCTCCGCCCCTGGGGAGCTTTCCTCTGCCCTCTGGGAGCCTTTCTCCACCCTCAGTGCTCATTTGCACTGCTGCGCACATTATCGCGCGCTAAGGTACCTTTGCGCCCGATAAAGCGCCATTATCGCGCGATAAGGTACCTTATCGCCCGATAACGTCACCGGGCGCACATTAAGACGGTTTAGTAAACATACCCCTTAGTATGTTTTTCACATCTATGTGTAATTTATTTATTTTTTATCATTATTATGCACACTTTTGTGCTTTGCCGATAGAAATAAATGACGTGGCCAGTTTTTAATCGCGCCATGGAAGGTGATAAGTCATCTCTGCCAAAATTATACATTTGCTATTTTAAATACATTCTCTCTACATCTTAAAGTTGGCTTGTCCTTTAACACTTTCTATTGCACAATAATCATTTTTTAGGATTTGACCTTTTACCTCTGTTCGGCAGGAAAACGCCATTAAAAACACACAACTCATTCATTCAGGTTTTACTACTGCTGTTAACATGTTACTATGGATTGCGGTAAAACAGGTCTCCCCCCCTTTTTTTGTTGACCAAATGAAATATGCTTAGATGATGTATTTTTATAATCTCAGAGGACTGATAAAATTCACTACATCTATTCTTTATTTTGTTATGTTTTTTTCGTATGGTATTGAACAACATTTTGCATTGATGGGTCTCTAATTCAAATGTATTAACGGCATCATACTGCAGAGAAAGTACATACATGAACATTTTTAATCACCTTGCCTATATAGTACGATACGTTTTTGCAGTTCTAATGACATTTGTGTGCAATGACATGCACTTTACTGGAGAATAATATTAACTTTACATGGTTTTAACATAGGATGACCCCTTAACCTAGATCGCCGTCATAGACGCATCGGCTAAGTTTCTCATTTTTGGTACATAAAACTATTTATGTTACGTGGTTAAACCAAGTTTTTTTAGAAGAAATCTCTTAGTATGTTTTTTACATCTATGTGTAATTTATTCATTTTTATCATTATTATGCACACTTTTGTGTTTTGCCGATAGAAATAAATGACGTGGTCGGTTTTTAATCGCGCCATGGAAGATGATAAGTCATCTCTGCCAAATTCCTTTTTTTGGGGTCGTTTACTGGGTCTTATTGATGGACATATATTTAGTTTTGTCATATGGTTCCAAATTCTTGTATTTATGTTTTTTAATCAATCACAATTTAATATTCTTTGGCATCACGACAAGACAGTCCTCTTCTTTCCATTATTTTGAGTTTAATGTAATTGGCATGACAATATTGCAGTTTGAATAGTACTCAGAATGGTATTCCCTTGAAGTTAAAAGTTGAAATAGTGCTCCTTTTGTCATTTTGAATTTTCTGATGCTTATGTAACCCTTGCAGCTTAAATGAAGCTCAGGAGGTTCTTCCCCCGAAGTAAAAGAGCTTTTCTGCAGATTATAAGCAAAGTTTACACACACCTATCATGGAGTTCATTCTCATCATTTCTAAGCATTTAAGATTATGAGGTCAAAATATTGGTAATAGAACCATATATGGTGTGCTTTTAAAGGCAAGATTTTATGCAATGATTTATGATGTTTTTAAATATTTTTTTATGTGTACATAATGTATTTAATCTTTTAATGCACACTATTTATTAATCACTTTAGATATTTATGTTTTATTATCTCTATTGACAATTTATGTGTTTTATTCATTTATTATTTTATATGGTACTTATTGATTCATTTACTTGATGTTTATTAGTTATCTTTATTATTCATTTCAGTGACAAATGCCTTTTATTTGATAGAAGGCTTTTACAGAAAAGGTGTCGGTAGATATATTCATGTTTTATATATATCCTCCTCATCTCATTTCTGTCCGTGTGTTTCACATTGATTTTTAGCATGTTTTAGCATATGTTGTCTTTATGGTTTTTAACTTTTATGATTATTTATTCAATCATTATAGATGTTAGCGGTACAGTTTTTAATTGTAATGTTAATATTTATGATTTTATATATTGGATGTTCATTAATTTTAATTATTTCTGGTATTATTATTTTGAATTTTATTTTGCTTAATTATGTTTGCTTTGTTCTTTTGAGGTTTGCTTCCTCAATATATCCCCCTGAAGAAGACCGGGTGGCCGAAACGCATAGGGGACAATAAAAGGGGTTTCAAAACCTGAAATCACTGCCAGTCTTGTTATCTGTTCTTTTGTTCCTTCATATCCTACAGATACTTTGGTTGCTTTTTCCAGTCATATGTGCTGTCATTACATGACATCATCGTGTGTTTATTGTTTGTAATGTCAGAGTAAAACTATAAACAGTGATTGAAATGCCCCACCTAGTGGGAGCATGAATTTATACCTAGAAGTTCCAAAGTATGTCAATTGACGCATCCAAGAAAATTGAGTGCGTCAATTGACGTACTTTGGGGCTTCTATGTATAAATTCATTTTCCCACTAGGTGGTGCATCTGTCATTCATTTTCGATGCACATATTTGAACATCTTGACCTTGCTAACAAAGTCATGGAACATGACTGACATGATTCTATCAGTAGCGCTGGTATACAACTTTGAAGATGCATTTGTGTCAATTGACACAATTTGGGGCTTCTAGTGTTAAGAGCCACAGCATCCTCCACAGGAATGATGGTGCGCTTAGTAACGGCTGTCACCTGCGCATCCACCTGGAGCAACTACATCTAAGCAGCAAGGTTTTCCTAAGAGAGAGCATAGAGCCTAATTATGAACTTATCCCCTTTCAACAGGGTGGCAGGCAAGTCCATTCCGTGCATACCATGCTCTTCAGGATGTCTGGAAAAGGAAACACCCTTGAGGGCTTTTTGACCCCCTGCAGGAGGGGATGCACCTTTAAATAAGTACAGAAGCATAGATTTGATATAGAAACAGGAACTTAGATCTGGTAATCAACCCCAGGAAGCCCAAGCAGCAACTGTGCTGGGCTCAGTGCTACTCCCCTGCAGCCAAGTCCTGCAGCCACATTCTTGAAACCTTCAACCTTCACATAGCTGTTCAGATGTGCCCACACTCTGCTGGAAATAGAAATACTGGGGTTGTATGCCCCTAGCTACTCCAGATATAGTGCAGGATGAGGTCATCAGAAACCTCTGGATTTCTCTCTCCACTTCTGCTGGTAGAGGCCTAGCAGAATGATATGGAAGTAGAAGGTTCCAGAAGCTGAGTTGATAATAGGTCATACAAACTCTGAATAAGGAGAATACAGCCTGGAGGCTGCTGGTATACTAATGAGAAATCCAAACGTGGAGAGTCTCAACTGAAAGGCCAAACCCTCGTCTCAGGAGTAGAGTGAGATTTTAAGGGGTAAATCTTATCAAAGTTCAACCAGATGTGGTGGACTTAACTATTCTCAGATCGTCCTGTCCTTAGTTTCTTTCTCTCCTCAACTGTCAGTTAGATGAATTGTTCTGGTACTATCATTCCCTTTCCACATCCTGTCCTGCATTTTTCAGTGCTTTCTCTATACGCTGTATCCTTTTTACCCATAGGGCCAGTGCAAGGGTATTAAGCATCCTAGGCAAACCTTCAACCTTGCGCTCCCCCCCCCCACAACACTCACATATCTTGATTTAAAAAACTAAACAATCATGATCACTCAATACCACCCCTCCCACAAAAATCCTGTAAAAATGCTTAATTAGGAATCACGCTTTTAAATATTAAACTGTGCACTAACTGCATGGCATTTGCTGACCATGCCTCTGATAGCACACAGCTTTTGCACCTATTGCAGAAGCATGCCCCTAACTGAATTGTGACTTTGGGCAAGTCACTTCATCCCCCATTGCTTTTGTGTTACTTAGATTGTTAGCTTACTGGTATAGGGAAAATAACTTGTGTACCTGCTTGTTGTACCTTGTCTTGGGCTCAGCTTTGGACAAAGCAAGTAATTAAATCTCATACCCAAGTCTAGGTGACTCATAATTGATAAATTCCCCATACAGGTAACATCTTACGAATTCCAGAGGAAGGCTCTCTTTTGCACGATGCAAGTTCTGCGCCAAGTATTAGGAGCAAATTTGAGAGATTGAGATATGGTATGTGCAAAACTCACCCATGTGGAGAAATTGCCCCAAAAGAAACTAAAACAATTAGAACAAGACATTTAAATCAAATTTCCTCTATGAAAACCTGTGGTTAATTGGTTGAGCAAGAAACATGTCAGAAGACAGAATTTAGAACATGTATAGTGTGGGAACCTTTCACAATTTTAATTCATTATCTGATAAGGTGGTGTGCACGTCAACTGAGTTATTTATCAAAAGAAATGTCTCCTGAAAATCATATTACTATCAAAATGGATAGTAAAAAAATTCTCTTTTGTAGAAATTAAAACATAGGAAAATATGATGTTGGATTGTTTTCTGAGCTTTATGGTTTGATTGCAGACGTTCCGTCACCATTCAAGGGGACATCATCAGTGCGGGATTCCAGATGGTAATGTGCTTGAATGCTTGCATTTGTACTTATATTGGGGTTGGTGGTGACTCAGCTCTTTTGTTCGCAGGGATTGATTGGTTGGTCTCCCTGAGGGTTGCTGGGGTGTGGTTGTTGTTTCTGAGCCTTGTTGGTAATAACTCAGCTCTTTGTTCTGCAGGGATTGCTTGATTGGTTTCCCTGACTGTTGCTGGTGTATGGTTGCTGTTTCTGAGCCTTGTTGGTAATGACTCAGCTCTTTGGTCCGCAGGGATTGATTGGTTGATTTCCCTGACTGTTGCTGGGGTGTGGTTGCTGTTTCTGAGCCTTGTTGGTGATGATTCAGCTCTTTGGTCCACAAAGATTGGTTGGTTGGTTTCCTTGAGGGTTGCTGGGGTTTGGATGTTGTTTCTGGGTGTTGGTGGTGGCTCAGCTCTTTGGTCTGTAGAGATTGGTAGATCAGGTCTATGACAATAAGTCTGTTTATCGATTTTGTAGTGGAAAACCAGGCTTCCAGAAATTCTCTTTCTCTTTTTGTTTGTGCTTGTGCTATGATTTTGGTTGTATTCCAGTTGAATTTGTGTCCTTCCGCATCTTCATGGATTGAGACTAGGGAGAGTGGGTCATGTCTTTTGATCGCTAGTTGGTGTTCGTGTAGCGTGGTGGATAGTTTTCTTCTTGTTTGGCCAACATAGTTCTTGGGAAGGGAAAGAAAGAAGAAGCTAAGAGAGGGGTAATGGTGATAGCCAAGGGGGAGGAGAGTGAGAGAAAGAACTAAGAGACAGAGAGGAAGTTGAGAGGTGTTCACCCGCATTAGCCACCATTCTGTCACACTTGCTACTTTGCATCTTTGGGTTGCTTTATTGGTAGGTGCACATTAGCTTTTTACCCCTCCCCCCTTCTCCATTGTGTAGTTTTTCAAATGTCTGCACCCACAAGCACATGATTCTGATTTGTGTTTTAATTACTAAATGCTCAACCATTCTTTAAACCATTTTCAGATCACTTTGCATTCTGTCTACTCCAGGGGTTCTCCAGGCAGTGCATGCAAATCTCTCTCATGCATATTTATTGTGGTTTTCCTGAAAACCTGATTAGCTTGGTGTGCCCCTAGGAGTGGGCTGAGAACCCCTGGTCTACTGTAAGGCGTGTCCATGCTGTTGTAGATCTTGGAGTCATCCACAGCGTTAGATGTTTTCTTCTAACTGCTTCAGGATCGATTTGTGAGCCGCCTTGTCACCTCTCTCGTCAGAGTGAACTGCATTTACTACTAGCCTGTCACCTAGAATATGGAACTCAATACATCAAAAGACAGAAGGAAACATTCCCCTGCTTTCAGAAAAAAAAATTCAAAATCTGTCTCATTTCCTCGTAGATCACTCTGCTAGAGTTATTGCCTCATTCTTATACTTAGTTGATTTTATATCTGAATGTGTGCATCATTCTTTTGCATCATGTATTTCTTATCTTGCATGTAATCCATCACATGCCTTCCTCTAAAAAAAAGCTGGAGTATAAAATTAATATAGATAAAGTGTTAGCTAGAACCTCATGCATTAAAGTGTGAATTCTTTCCATAAAAGTGTCTTTGCCCATTAACAGTGCCAAAACACCAGGAGAAACACAATAATATCAGCGTGTTCATGCTTTTTAACATGGTAAACTTCCTTTATGAAAAGTGTCACAGAAGGGACCAGCTTTCTAGTAAACTTTCATGTGAATTCCAAGTTTGAATTACTGATTAAGGAGTTGCTTTGCATGAATTTGTATTCCAACAGCTCATTAATGAGATGCTTTGCAAAAACAAGCATGCAAAAAAGGCTAAACAGGTTCATTTTCAGAAAAGAAATAGCTATAGCATGGGCATGGTTTTACTGCTTCATTTGGAAGGCAAAGGATATGGTGACATATTTGCATATTCATTATGGCTATCTTTAAAAAAACACTAGATGGATAGGAAGCCATTATATCAAACAGGAGTGGCCTAGTGGTTGGGGCAAGGTACTTCAGGCCGGAAGGTCGGGGATTCAAATCCCACTAGAGGACAGCAACCTTGGGCCGGAAGGACTGGGGTTTCTAGTCCCACAGGTGCTCCTTGTGGTCTTGGGCAAGCCACTTAACCCTCCATAGCCCATGTTCCCTGTAAAATAGTTATCTCCAAGTTATAATGCCCTGTTCAATGTAATTTCAGTTTGTTCAATGTAAACCGCACTGATGAAGAATAGCGCGGTATATAAGAGAATGTAAATAAATAAATGAAGGATGAACTGGGCGTTCAAATGACAGATGAAATTTAATGTTGACACATGCAAAGTTGTACAGTTATTGGTGTTAAGTGCCGTTGAGTTGGTGGTGACTCATGGTACATGGTACATGGTACAGCTGTCCTATACACTGCTTGGTCTTCAATCAGGCGGCTCATTGTTGATAGAGTGGCATCCATTGCTGCTGTTATTGTATTGATCCATCTCATTGCTGGCCTTTCTCTTTTCTTTATTTATTTAACAGATTTTCTATACCACCTTTAAGCCAAAGCGGTTTATAGAGAACAAGCAGCAAACAATCTTGACTGAGTTGTCGTTACATAGAATTTAGGGTGATACTTAGAGTGAGTTGTCTACATAGAACTTGGAGCTAACAGACAGGTTATTTACAAATGTCTGCTGGTTTTGGTGAAAGTTATCTTATATAATGCTATGTGATATCATTAGTGCCATATAGACCAATTCCATTCATGCACATCCAGCCCCCTGTATGACCGAGCAGAATCATACGGGCAAAGATAGACCCATTTCTGATCCCGCAGCCCCCATGGGATCAGAATTGGGTCTAGCATTTGGACCCGATTCTGTCTGGCTGTACATCCCAGCAACTACCTGGCTAACTCAGTCGGTCCCATGAATGGAGCCATGGTGCCATGGCACTGTGGCTTCATTCACAAGCGGTGATCCTGGCCTGCTGAACCCAGATGCCTGGTCCCCACAGCCCAACCCCTAATCTGGTCATTCAAAGCCTGGGCCGGGTTGCGGGAGACCTCCTGCACCCCCTCACCTGTGTCTCTGGATCCCACGCTGTGATCTCCCTCCATCCAGGGGGACTTATTTCATCTTCAAAGTGGAATAAGTCCCCTGTGTAGATTCGAGGCCCCCAGACATACAGAGCTGACCTCTGAATCGGCCCTGTATGTTCAGGGTCATGGGGTGCCCTCGCTCCATGTCCAGAATTCCCCCTCCAGCCCCGATCTAGGCCTCCCTGTACAAACCTGCTGTACGTACGGGAAGGGTATTGATGGGACCAGCAGGGAGATGAATAGCAGGGATGGACGTCCCAATGGGATGTCCATCCCCACTTTTCATGGGACAGAATGACCCCCACAGTGTTCAATGGATAGATATGTCTTCAATAGTTTCTTCAGGTCCTGAGTAGGCTGTGTGGATCTTACAGGTTCCAGGACTGAGTTCCAGATTGTTGGGGCAAACAGTGAGAAAGTTCTATTGTTGGTTTGCTGAGTGCATCTTGTCTTGCGATGAGGAATGACTAATAGGTTCTAATTCGCTGTTTTTCTTGCCCTTGTTGTTGGTGCTGTACTGATTAGGTCCTTGAGGCAGAGGCTGATAAATTAAGTATGATTTTGTAGATGGTGGTTGCTACTTTGTATTTTATCCTTTGTGCTATTGGCAGCCAATGTAAACTCTTTAGGGTGGGTGTAATATGTTTGTTGCAGCGAAGTGCACGCAATGAATAAAACCAGGAGTCAGTTCGAAGATCCAAGCCAATTTATTGTGCACAGTCTCAGGCAAATGTCACATTCAAAATGGTCTGAGCAATGGAGTCCAGTAAACAACACCTTTTATACCTTTCTTCTTCAGTTTAATACAAGCAAACTTTCTATTGGTCCCACTGACCCCTGCACCCATCCAATTGGGATCTTTCTGTGGGCCCAGTACTCAGTTCCCTCTGCTCAGAATTCTCTAACAAAGGCACAGTTCAAAACTTTGATACTTTTCTCTTACAAGGTCACTGCTTAGCTTAGAAAATGTGTGAACACAGAGCACTGGTACATGTCTGTCATCAGCATAGAATATTCAACAAAGGCTTTATACAACCTTATCAAAAAGCAGTTTAAAACAGTTTCTCTAGCTTATACTGACTTTGGTCTTTCTCAGCATTCTTATTCTTAGATGGGGGCTGGGACTCAGGCCTAGCTTACAGGCCTCTCATACGTTTACATACATTTATAGGCTATTCTAGGCCATAGCCTACCACATTCCCCCCTTTGATTATTCTCACCCGTGAGAAAGGGTGAGAATCAAATCACACATTACACATGGCTATCAGCATCATGTTGGGGTACAAGGGAATATTGCCACATAGCTAATACCTTTGTAGCTGCCTTACGTTCAACAATACTATCAATGGTTGAGTTCAACATGCGTAAGCATAAGGGTAGGAAACATGGGAGAAACAAGCAAATAGCCAATATGAATAGGACAATGAATACAAGTGTTTTCAGGCCGCCCATTCCTGAAAACAGAGAACCAAACCATCCATCGAGTTGTAAACCATGCCATGTCTGAACTGGTACATATGTTTGTTTTCTCATATGATTGGCTATATCTTCTACAACTTGTCCTTCATTATCGATTTGCAAACAACAGTTAGTTAAATTCAGCTTTCCACATACTCCTCCTTCAGCTGCAAGTAAATAATCTAATGCTAAGCGATTCTGATAAATGGCTGTACGCATCTGCGTAGCTTGTTTAGCTAACAGGGTTAGTGCTCTACTAGTTTCATTAGTTATTATTTCTACAACAGCTTGCAAACGTATAATACGATTTAACATATACACAGGGGTACGGTAACCCCAAGAGCCATCTTGTGCCCAGGTGGCAGGTCCATAGTAGGAAACGATTCTCTCCGGTGGCCATTCCTCAGATGTTGCATTCCATTTGTCCCATTGGCCTATTTTCAAGGCCTCTCATTTCTGTCGACTCTTGTATACAGGGAAACCCAGTCGTTCTCCATGGGAAATGGGCAGAAGAAAGAAAGAAGGTCTTATTGTCCCCAAAACACACGCACCTCCCCAGTTAGCAGGGAGTTTAGCATATGCTCGAGTTCCGCACTTCCAATATAGTCCAGGTAGAGCTTGCTAGTTATTGTGGGAGGCGAGATTTGTCCATAACCTGGCAAGGTTAGGAAAAATGATCAGAGGATTGGAGGGTTCCGGGGCATTGGTTCCTGACCACCAGGATGTCTTTTTGGTAGTGGCATTATAGTACTTCTGGTTCAATCAGACCAATTGTCCCACTAGCATAGTTAATTGTGGTCCAGCTCGAGCAAAACATAGTTTACCAACAATGGGGTTAGCTAGGACCCATTCACTTTTAGCTTTATGCAGATCTGTTTGGTTGTATGGTACAGAATAGTTCAGTTCTTGTGCTTCCCAGGGCCACTGGTCGCCCATCTGAGTTCCTCCACAAAATAGACAATCAGAGACATGGAGACTGGATGCTCCAGCTCCAGCTAGTTCAATAAACAGATTTCGGGAAGCGTGGGGAATTACAAACTCTGCCTTCATGGCCTCATAAAAGCTATGATGTATTCGGTAAGATGAAGAGACATGAGTTTTGGTATTGAGCTGGATATATACAATAGTTCCGGGGTCAGTTCCACTTCCTGCAATACGTAGGCCAAATCGGAATCCCTGCTTCCACTGGCTCGGGTCGAGGATGAGAAGCCGTAGGGAATTACAAGCACTTTTCTTGCACTTCTTGGGTTCCAGTAGGGGTAATCTTTCTAGCTTAGCCTTGCGATTATCTCCAGTTTGTCCAGTAGGGCTACCAGACCAGGTAGCATAGTACACACAGCCCCATTTTGGGCAGAAATAGTCATCTTTTGATGGTTTTCCATAAGTAGTTGGGGAATGTACCCCAGTGCATATTCCCCATCTGTATGCACCTTCGGGACACATGTACTAGTCATCATAGTAGTAAGCTTGTTCCCATGATCCACATCTGAAATAGTCATTTCTGTTTATCAGATCACAAGCATCAAAATACAGGGACGCAGGTTTGGTGGGATCAGAGAGTTGAGTTGTAGCGTTTATGAGGGCTCCATCTTCATCATTCCATCGTAGTTCCAAGACATAGTAAGAAGGATTCTGTCGGGGTCTAAAACAGGTACGAATCTTTCCATTCGTACAGACATTCAGTTCTGTACCATTATACATGCACTGACTGACTTTACCAGTGCAAGTGTAGTAAGAGTGATAAAGTAAAGTCTGGGTGATCTTCATCCCAGTTCGGGTAGTGGTTATACAAGCTGCACAAGAAGACAGGGGAAAAGTTGTTTCCAGGGGACCCACGGCTACCGCAAAGATGAAACAGTAATACGCAATCATCATGATCATAGTCTCTTAGTCTTTGATGATGAATAACTGAGATGTCGAAGGCTGGTTATTCTCTTCGTAGTGTGAGTCGTAATGGTGCTGCAGGATTAACGATCAAAGTCCAAGGACGATTCTCAGGAACTGCTGCTGGTTTGAATCGACTGTGATGAATCCAGGAATCGATTTCTGCCACTTTAACCGCTGTGGGTGTTGACAGTAGAACAATGTACAGTCCCTTCCAATGAGGTGCCAACGGTGTTTTCTTCCACTCTTTGACCCACACCGAGGCTCCAGCTTGAAAAGATGCAATGGCTCTGTCAGATTGATAGGCAACTGGTCTTGCACCCAGGTATGGAGGTCCTGCAAGACAGAACTTAGAGCCAACAATTCTTGTCTAGTGATTTCTGATCCAATCTGACTCATATCCCCCCTTATTCCCTGAACTATGGGCGGGGGTCTTCCATACAAAACCTCAAATGGGGAAACTCCTAATGACTTGGTGGGGGCTGAACGTACTCTGAGAAGGGCTATAGGGAGAGCTTGAGGCCATTTCAAGTGAGCTTCCTGACAGAGCTTGGATAACTGAGATTTCAGGGTTCGGTTCATTCTCTCTACTTTCCCAGAACTTTGGGGTCTATAAGCTGTTTGTAACTTCCACTGTATTTGTAAAGCACGGGCTAACTGTTGAGTTACTTGTGACACAAAGGAGGGCCCATTGTCTGACCCTATGGTCAAGGGTATTCCGAACCGGGGAATGATTTCATGAAGCAGAGCCTTAGTAAATTCTCTGGCCTTTTCAGTCCTGGTGGGAAAGCCTCCACCCACCCAGAGAAAGTACAAACTAGAACCAGTAGGTAGTGATATCCATTTGCTCGTGGCATTTCTTGCAAAGTCTATTTGGATATTTCCCATGGGGGTAACTCCCACCGATTGAACTCTTGGAGGTAGGACAGGACCCTGTTGGGCATTATTCTTTGCACAGGTTACACATTTTCAGGCTATTGAGGCAGTTAAGGGTCCCAATAATGAGATACAAAAATACAGTTTCAGGGCTTTTTCCATTGCAGGTTTTCCATAGTGTGTGGCTTGATGAAAGGCGTGGACAAAGGCTGGACCCAGGGCTTCAGGGATCACAGTCATACCAGGAGGTGAACCTCCTTCGGGCGGTGGTAGCACTATCCATCCAGTCTCGGATAGCTGCCCCCCCTCATTCTGACAGTAGTAGTCCATCTCATTTGAGGTGTATCGTGGTGTCCAAGCACTAAGAGGTACTGGAAATATGGCTGCCTGAACTGCAATATTGGGGGTAGAAAGTTCTCCTTTGTTTGCTGCTTCTCGGGCTGAGGCATCGGCGAATCTGTTCCCTCGGGACACTTCTCCATCTCCAGTCTGGTGGCCTCGGCAGTGCATTACAGCAACTTGTTTGGGGGCCCATACTGCTTCCAATAAAGTCAATATTTCTGGGCCATACTTGATGGACTTGCCTCCTGAGTTTATCAATCTGCGTTCTTTGTACAAGGCTCCATGGGCATGTAATGTTGTAAAGGCATACTTGGAATCTGTGTATACATTCAGACGGTTCCCAGTCCCCAGTTTCAGTGCTCACATGTGGGCTATTAATTCGGCCTTCTGTGCTGAAGTTCCTGGGGCCAGAGCTGATGATTCTATTACCATGTCCAGGGTCACCACTGCATAACCGGCACATCGTTGTCCATTAATTACAAGACTGCTTCCATCCACAAAGAAAGTCCTTTCTGGGTTGTTCAAAGGGATATCAGTTAAATCTGGGCGACTTGAATATACAGTGTCCATTACTTCTAGACAATCATGGTCAGGAGGGCCTGGACCAATCGGCAGTAGGATAGCAGGGTTCAAGGTTTGACTAACACTCAGTTGCAGCCGAGGATTTTCACACAGCATACTTTGATATTTCAACATTCGTGCATTGGTGAACCAGTAGTTTCCTTTGTGTTCCATTAGGGTTAAAACAGAATGTGGTACAGTGACTTGAAGATTCTGCCCCAAAGTGAGCTTGTCTGCTTCACTCACCAAGAGGGCTGTGGCTGCTACGGCTCTTAGGCAAGGTGGCCATCCTTTGGCAACAGGATCCAATTGTTTTGACAGATAGGCTACAGGTCGTTGCCAGGATCCAAGGGGTTGAGTCAAAGCTCCCAATGCATTTCCACATGACTCATGGACATAGAGATGAAATGGTTTCTGCATATCTGGTAGGCCCAAGGCTGGTGATGACATTAATGCTGGTTTTAGTGATTTGAACGCTTTATCCTGTTCTGGGCCCCATTCCATGGGTGATCTTTCCACTCCCTTCGTGGCTTGGTACAAGGGCTTTGCCAAGTGTGCAAAATTGGGTATCCATATCCGACAGTAGCCCGCAGCTCCAAAGAAAGCCCGCACCTGTTTTCTGGTGGTGGGGGTTGGGATGCGGCACACTGCTTCCTTCCGCTCGAGTCCCAATTTTCGGATTCCTCTGGATAGATGGAATCCCAGGTATTTCACTTCAGTTTGGCACAACTGTGCTTTGGCTCTTGAGACTTTGTATCCGACTTCATTTAAGAAGTGCAAGAGATCACTGGTGGCTTGCACACACTCAGACTTGGAGTTGGTGGCTATAAGCAAATCATCTACGTACTGAAGTAAGATTCTTCTTCCTGGAGTTACAGAGTAGTTTGAAAGATCTTGATTGAGAGCTGCACTGAAGATGGTGGGTGAATTCTTGAATCCTTGAGGCAAGCGAGTCCAAGTGAGTTGGCCTCGTCTTCCTGTAGTGGGGTTCTCCCATTCAAATGCAAACAAGAGTTGGCTGGCAGGTGCCAGGCGGATACAGAAAAAGGCATCTTTTAAATCCAGAATGGTGAAATAAGCAGCTTCTGATGGAATCAGTCCCAGGAGGGTGTAAGGATTTGGTACTACTGGATGTATGGTTTCAACTGCACTGTTCACTCGTCGCAAATCCTGCACTGGGCGGTAGTCGCCTGTCCCAGGCTTCTTGACTGGGAGGAGGAGGGTGTTCCAGGGTGATTGGCATTCTCTCAGGAGTCCATACTGTAGTAATTTCTTGAGGTGACAATGAATGCCTTCAAATGCTGGTCGTGGGAGGGGATATTGTCGCACATGCACTGGTTCTGCTCCTGGTTTAAGGGTGACGAGCACAGGAGCTATATTCTTTGCTAGGCTAGGTGGATTATCCTCTGTCCACACTCCGGACGGAGCTAAGATGTTAGTGGGTATACGGGGGCTAGCTGCTTTGGATGCAGGTAGATAGAACCGCCATTCTTCTTCTCGGGGGACAGTCAGCACCATCAGGCCAGCAGATTCCGAGTTCACAGTCATCTCCATTTTCCCTCCTTCAACAAAGGATATCTGCGCCTGGAGCTTAGCAAGCATATCTCGGCCCAAAAGGGGAACTGGGCATTCGGGTATGTAAAGAAACTGATGTGTTATCTTCCGTCCCCCCAATTCACAGGCACGGTTCTGCAGGAAAGGTCTTGTGGTTCTAGTTCCAGTGGCGCCAACAATGGTGACAGATCGGGAAGACAAAGGAGCCACTGGCTTAGCCACTACTGAATGTTCAGCCCCCGTATCCACCATGAAGTCCATATATTGGTCCCCAATTTTTAAGTTGACCATAGGCTCCTGGGGACCCAGGGAAAACTTGGAGCCCGGTCTGGCCTAGTCCTCATCCACGTAGTAGTCCTCAGTAGTCGCCACTCCCTCTACAGCGGCTTCTTCCTGCTGAAACTGTGCGCGCTGCATTCCTCCCCATTGCTGGAACTGCCCCCCTGCTCTCCTTGTGCTCCCCCTCCCTCTCCAGGGGGTGGAGCCAATATTCGGGCATTCATTCTTCCAATGTCCTTCTTCCTTACAATAGGCGCACTGATTTGCACCTAAGGGGGACCAAGCGCTTCCTCGGCCCCTTCCCCATCCTCGGGTCCTCCTGTTTGGGTATCCTCCACGTCCTTCAACTAGAGATGCAGCAAGCAGATTGGTTTTCTTCTTCATTTTTCTTTCACTTTCCCTTTTACATTCTTGATCACGATTCACAAATACCTTCTGGGCAACTTCCCTTAGCTGTGCTGTATTCATGCCCGCAAATCCGTCCAGTTTCTGCAATTTTCGTTTTATGTCTCCCTGGGACTGACTCACAAAAGCAGCATTTACCATATGCAAATTCTCCTGGGCTGCTGGATCATATGGGGTATAAAGTCTATAAGCTTCAGTTAATCGTTCATAGAAGGCAGCTGGACTTTCATCTGGGCGCTGAAGAACGTCTGCTACGTTCCCAACATTCATGGCTTTCTGGCCTCCCCTCCTCAGGCCTTGCAGTAGGGCCTGGCGGAAACGGGTGAGAGCCCTTTCTCCATCTGCACTATTTGGATCCCATCTTGGGTCTTCATTCGGGAAATCTACGGCCGCTGCCCGTCGAGGATCTAAGTCTCCCCTGTCTACATGGTTTTCTTCTAGCCATCGGGTAGTTGCTTGCACTATTCGTGCCTGCTCTTCAGTAGTAAAACGGGTAGACAAGAGCTGACGGCAATCAGACCAGGTAGGCTGGTGGTTTTGCATGATACTAGACATTAACTCTGTCAAATCTTGGGGTTTTTCAGTATAAGAAGCATAGTGCGTTTTCCAGTTTAATAAATCTGTTGTAGAAAAGGGCACATAAACGAGACTAGTTGGCCCGACCACAACCTGACCCCCATCATCTAGAATAGGCAATCCTGGGACTTGGCGCAATGGCATCTGGCGAACTTCCTTCGGGCCCGTTTCTCTACTTCGAAGGGCATAGAGCAAATTTGTGGGTCCAGTGGAGACCCTTCCGTTGGAGCCTGGACTAACGGGTGACCCTGGACTGGCTATTGATGATCCCCCGCTGGTTGTTCCTTCAGGTGATGGCAGTCCTGCCGGGGAACTTTGAGAACTTTGTTCGGGACTGGGACTCCTGCTTCGGGAAGGGGGCTGCTCTCTTTCGGGCGGTGGATGTGACTGAGGGGGCGGAGTCATGTCAGCTGGAGGGGCTCTCTCTTCCTCAGGCTCTGCTCGGGGTAACGGTGGAGCTGATAGGACTGGCTTATACAGGAACTGAGGTGGATAATTTAGAATTTCTGCAGGTTCTGGGGCTGAATAAATGGGGAACTTTTCTCCCTTGGCCCCCGTGACCCCCTTTGTAGTTGCTAACATTATCCTGCACTGTTCCTCACAGCAACACTTCATCCAAGAGGGTTGCCTTTCACAGATTTCTAACCAGGAGTCTATATAAGGGAACTGGTCGGGGTAATTCCTACGCACTATCCCATGCACTCGGGATACAATTCTGACATCAAAAGTACCCTCTGGTGGCCACACGGCATCCAGCACCGGCCACTCCCTACCACATAATTTTTCTAATCGGGACGGTGACATTTTCGTCTCGTAGTCACCACTAAATCCCTTTTTTAAATGCGTGATCATACAATTCAACAGAGTTTGCACAGACCCCGCCCCTCCCATTATGATGTACAAGACAACAGACAAAGAGGGCGGGTAGTATGGCTGCAGGTAAGGGGTCCGTACAGCCCACGGAACAATAAGGGAGACAAACACCAAACGCTTCCTCCTTTTCGCGACCTGGGCGCGGTCGCCCGGCCAGGAACTGCGCTACTTAGGAGTCCGCTCTCGCGTAGTCTATATTTCAAGACCTCTCATTCACTCAAACAGACAGGCATGCCACCAAATTCCCAAAATCCCATAGAGGCCTACCTTACTTACTTATTCATGAGGGGTGGGGTTTTGTCCTCGCGCACTCTCATGCAAGGAGTACTCGGCCACACCCTGAGAGGTGATCAGGCTCTCGTAACCTTAAACCATATTAGTCTCGTGCATGCGAGACTTTCCCATAGCTAGGCAAATTGCTACTCACCGGATCCGGCCACTAATGCGCTGCACAACCAGTCCCTCCTTGGGTTGAATCCTGGACTCCCCTCGGGTTCGAGGTGTTGGCCGGTCGGATCCGGCAGGCCGCCGAGGCAGGGCAGAACCCTCTCCGATACAAGGGGACCGGTGGCGCCTGGGGTCCTCTCCGCTGTCGGTCGGCCGTGGTCCCGACCGGACCAAACCTGGAGGCGGTAATACATGGTATATTCACTTGCGCACCATTCACATACCGCACATTCCTGGCCAACGCACCAAGAATATGTTGCAGCGAAGTGCACGCAATGAATAAAACCAGGAGTCATTTCGAAGATCCAAGCCAATTTATTGTGCACAGTCTCAGGCAAATGTCACATTCAAAATGGTCTGAGCAATGGAGTCCAGTAAATAACACCTTTTATACCTTTCTTCTTCAGTTTAATACAAGCAAACTTTCTATTGGTCCCACTGACCCCTGCACCCATCCAATTGGGATCTTTCTGTGGGCCCAGTACTCTGTTCCCCCTGCTCAGAACTCTCTAACAAAGGCACAGTTCTAAACTTTGATACTTTTCTCTTACAAGGTCACTGCTTAGCTTAGAAAATGTGTGAACACAGAGCACTGGTACATGTCTGTCATCAGCATAGAATATTCAACAAAGGCTTTATACAACCTTATCAAAAAGCAGTTTAAAGCAGTTTCTCTAGCTTATACTGACTTTGGTCTTTCTCAGCATTCTTATTCTTAGATGGGGGCTGGGACTCAGGCCTAGCTTACAGGCGTCTCATACGTTTACATACATTTATAGGCTATTCTAGGCCATAGCCTACCGCATGTTGACATCTTGCGATGCCTGTTAAGATTCTGGCTGCAGTATTTTGCACTAGTTGAAGTGGGTATAATGCTTGCTTTGGTAGCCCCTGGTAGAGTATATTGCCGTAGTCAAAGTGGGATGTTATGATGGATTGGAATACTGTTCTGTAGTCAATGTATTGGAGTAGTTGTCATAAATGTTGGAGCGATTTCTGTTTAAGGTATGCCATATTGGCTGACCTCTTGATATGGGAAAGCATGTTAAGGTTACTGTCAAGGGATATTCCAAGGTATTTGACTTCTTTTTTTAATTGAGATTGCTGCGTGTTGGAGTATGAGCTTTGCTGGTGGGTTGAAGGATATGTCTCTTATGATGAGGAGTGCTTCAATCTTACTGCTGTTCACTATTAAATTTAGTCCTGCAAGGAAGTCTGTGATGGCCGAGAAGCAGTCAGAGATGGCTGAGAAGTCTGGGGTTAGGGTGTGGAAGAGCATATAGAACATAATGGAGTGGAGAAGTGGCCTAGTGGTTGGGGCAAGGTACTTCAGGCCGGAAGGTCGGGGGTTCAAATCCCACTAAAGGACAGCAACCTTGGGCCGGAAGGACTGGGGATTCTAGTCCCACAGGTGCTCCTTGTGGTCTCGGGCAAGCCACTTAACCCTCTATAGCCCATGTTCCCTGTAAAATAGTTATCTCCAAGTTATAATGCCCTGTTCAATGTAATTTCAGTTTGTTCAATGTAAACCACACTGATGCAGAATAGCGCAGTATATAAGAGAATATAAATAAATAAAATAATATCATCAGCATACAGGTGAAAGTGCATGTTGAAGTTTCTTAACGGGTTGAATGTATATTTAAATAACAGTGTAGCTAAAGCTGATCCTTGTGGTATTCCTTGTCTTAGGTTGAAACACCCTGACCTTCAACCTCTCCAAGCATGATTTTTTTTTCTAATGATCTCTCTTTCTTCCCATGATATGTCCAAAGCATGAAGGTCAAAGTCTTGTCATCTGAGCTTCTAAAGAAAGCTGTGGTTTGATCTCCTGTAGTACTGACTGGTTTGTTTTTCAGACAGTCCATGGATATTTATTTATTGTATTTTTTATTTATTTAAAGGGATTTAATATACCGCTTTATCTTTAAATAAAAGCGGTTAGCACATCAAACAATCAAGAGTGTGTGTGTGTGTGTGTGGGGGGGGGTGAATACATGCAGTGGATACATCGACTTGTGTGGTGTGGATGAGTAATGTGATTGATTAACTGGTGAGCTATATACATTGTGAACTGTGAACAGGGGCTATATACATTGTGAACTATGAACAGGGGCTATATACAGGTAGCAGGAAGCTGGTAGCTGGTTCATGTGAGGTCGTTATAATGTTCATGTCTTTTGTAAATCGGCTTGTGGGGTGATTGATGTGATTGGTGCTTGGTGGTCTTCATTGAATTGTTCAATGAATAGGGTGGTTTTGAGCAGCTTTTGGAATTATTTTATATCAGTTGTTGATCTTAGAGTATCAGGGAGGGCATTCCAAATAGCGGGTGCAGCAAGAGAGAAGGCTCGCATGGATATGGATTTGTTGGCTCTTGTTAATAGAGTAGGTGTTGGTATGTTTTTGGTGCTGTTTCTGTCTGGTCTTTTGCTTGCTTTGGTTCCAATGAGTTCCTGTAGTATTTCTGTTGACATGTTGTTTTTAATTTTGAAGATGGTGAATGCTGATTTATATTTTGCCCATGAGGAGATTGGTAGCCAGTATAGATCATGTAGTATTGGAGTTATGTGGTCTTATATTGAAGCGCTAGCAATAATGCGGGCAGCGGTGTTCTGGACTATTTGTAGTGGATGGGTGTTTTGTTTAGGTAGGCCTTGGAATACGATATTACAGTAGTCCAACACAGGTGTAATGATGGCCTGGCATACTGTGCAGAAATGTTCCTTATTGAGGAGGGGTTTTAATCTCTGTGGTGTTGCGAGTTTGAAGAAGGCTGTTTTGGATATCTTGTTGATATGTGGTTGGAGGGTGAGCTGCTTGTCTAGAATCATTCCACGATATTGGACTTCATCTTTTATTGTAATTGGTGTATTGGATATGATGATAGAGGTAGGAGGAATTAATGTGGAGTCTCTCATAATGATGATTGCTTCAGATTTTTTATGTTGATTTTTAAGTTGTTGTTAGTAAGCCAGGTTGTTATTTCATGGATGCAGGTTGATATAGTGGTGTAGTCTGGGGCGTCCAGTTGAATAGGGGTATATGCCATGATATCATCAGCATATATGGCATATTGTTTCTTGTATTTGTTGAATATTTTGCATATAGGCTGAATATAGATGTTGAAGAGAAGAGCTGATAGTGATGAGCCTTGGGGAACTCCTTGTGTGGTACTGAAGGGTGCTGAGGTAAGGTTCCCAGATTTTACTTTCTGTTGTCTATCTTCGAGATATGATTGGAACCATTTGATGGTGGTATCTTGTAGACCAATCTCCATTAGTTGCTTCAAAAGGATGTGATGGGAAACTGTGTCGAAGGTGGCTGATATGTCGATAAATATTAGTAAGAAGCCTTGCTTTCTCTTGTCTTTTCCTTTGATTAAGTTGTCGAGCAGATGTATGAGGAGTGTCTCAACGCCATGCTTTGGGTGAAATCCGTGCTGGTGGGGATCAAGTGGGGCAAATTCGTCAATGTGATCTTGGAGCTGTCTCTGTACAGTTTTTTCAGTTATTTTTGCCAGGAATGGGAGGCTGGTTATTGGGCGGTAGGTTGAAGGGTCGGTGCTGTTAGATGTGGTGCTTTTAGGGATGGGGCGGATAGTAGATTGCTTGAGTGCTTTTGGCATGTAGCCCTGAGTGAGAGAGGTGCTTACTATCTTTGGATGAATGTGTTGAATTCTTCTTTGGTGGATTTGATCCAAGTCACTGGGCAGGGGTCCGATGGAGAGGTGGTGGTGTTTAGGGCAGTGATGGTTTGTTCTATTTGTTTCATTGATGGGATGTAGAAGTTCTTCCATTGATTGGTAGCTGTAAAGCCATCTTCAGTTGTTGTGTCCATAAGAGAGGTGTTTTTTGGGGGTGTAGTAGTACTATTCTTGACTATTAGGTAATCAGCAAATGTTTGTGGGTGCATCTTGCTTTCGTCTTTCATGGTCGGGTCATTTGTTAGGGTTCAAACGATGTTGAATAGTTCTTTAGGTTTATTACAGGCTTTTAGTATGAGGTTTGTGTGGTATTGTTGTTTATGTTTGTTTATTAGGTTATTGTATTCTTTTTGCTTCTCTTGGTATTGCTTCAGAGTAGTTTCTGCTTTGTTCTGTCTCCAGTGCCTTTCCCCTTTTTCTCATCCTATCCCCCATATCCAGTATTCCTTCTCTTTCCCTCACCCTAAGTCCAGCATCTCCCCTTCTCATCCCACCCTATGTCCAGCATCTCCCCTTTCACTCGCATCACATGTCCAGTATTCCCCCTCTCTCCCTTACCCCATGTCCAGTATCTCCCCTTCTCACCCTATCCCATGTCCAGCATCTCCCTCTCTTTCTCACCCCACATCCAGCATCTGCCCTCCACTCCCCCGCTTTGTGTCCAGCATCTGCCATTTATCCCTATATGACCTTTATCCTATATGTTCAGTAGCCACCTGCCTTCCAGCCCTTTATGATCCCTACCCCACGTTCAGCCTCTGCTCTCCACTCCATGTCCAGCATTTGCCCACCACTTAAGATCTGCATCTGCCTTCCACTCCCCCCCACACTATGTGTCCAGTATCTGCCCTTCATCTCCCTTTGTGTCCAGCATCTGCCCTTTGCCATCCCCTCCACACTTCCTATTCAGCATCTGTCTTCTGTTCCCACTTCATGTTCAGCTGTCCAGCATTGCCCTTCCCGCCATTCCACCTCCTAACCCTTCATGTTTATCTGCTCAGCATTTTCCAGCCATTCCACCCCCCACCAATGTTCCCACTAAGTTGTGCTGAGTCCTCCGCCAGCACTCCTGACCGTGGGGGACATGGGGGTAAATAGGTTGAGAAAGAGATGGAGAGTTGCTGGACATGGGAGTAATAGGGAGGGGATTGTATGGTATGGAGATGGGTGAGGTGCTGGATGCAGAGGGTTAGGAAGGGAGAGGGCAGATACAGAAGGATAGGGAGAGAAAGAGTGGAGATATTAGATGGAGGGAAAGAGCCAGAGAGAGAGACACACACACTGGATGGGAGTGAGAGATATTAGACAAGGAGGGGAGAAAGAGAGTGAGTGAAAGACTGGGGATCAAAAGGTAGAGAATGGGAGGACTGAGGTAAGGGTTGAAAAGTGGTAGATAGATGAAATAAAAAAGAGGGGAATTGAGGACTGGATTGTAAGAAGGAGTAGTGAAATCTGAGTGGACAGAGAGAGAAAAACGAAGAAAGCTGAAAGGAAAATATCATTCTCCAGGAACAAGCAGGAAGTCAGTCCTCACATATGGGTGACATCGGCGCCGACGGAGCCCTCATGCGGAGCAATTCCCCAGCTTTCAAAGAAAGCCTTTGGGATTGCATTGCGCATGCGTGGTCCCCTTCCCGCCCAAGGGTGCCATCTTGCTCAGTCTTCTTTTTTCCGCGGAGCCCAACAGACGTGGTCCCGTTTCCACTGTGGAAAAAGTAGAAAAGTTGAATAATTTCTTTCAGCTTCCCGGTTCGACACCGGTTCCCCTTCCTGCCTTCGGCTCGGTACACTGGTATAGAGTCCAGTCATATTTTTCGTTTTTTGTCCTTCGTGACTAGCGTTCGCGCTCTTTTTATTTCTCACTGGCAGCACAGTCGTTTGACCTCGCAGGGTCCCTTTTTACCCCAATGGCTGCCAGCGGGTTTAAAAAGTGTGATTGGTGTAAAAAGTTAATGTCTTTCACCGACACACACGACTGCTGCCTCCGATGCCTCGGCCCTGACCATGACCTGGTGGTCTGTGGGCCGTGTGGTAAGATGTCTTCGAAATCTTTGAAGAGCAGGCAGCACCAGCATGACAGAATTTTTCCTGAGTCCGCATCCGTCTGGGCCCGGACCTCGTCAGAGGCCTCGACATCTCGGGACTCGGAGCCCAAGCACCATTGTGTGTCTTCTGAGTGGGGGTCTCCCTCCAGGGAACACCGGAGGGAGAAAAAACTTGTGAGGGCGGTGCCTCTGATCGGCCTGGGCCCTCAGGTTCCAGGCTATGGAGCCCGGACCGCCGCCCCGGGTCCTCGGAGTCGGAGAGGCCAGCTAAACAACCTCACAAGGAGCCAGAGACATTGGACAAGGTAATTTCTGTTGTCCTCGTAGACTCTCCTCCACGAGAGCCGGTGTCGGGACCCAAACCGGGAGCTGCGGAGCCTTCTGAGCTCGGTCTCAGGATGGCGGCCCTGGAGAACAGCATGGCTGCCTTCATGGAGCAGCAGCGGGCGCTGATGGCAGGTCTCGCCGGTCCATCCGCCCCGACCACTGGGACTTCGATGTTGAAGTAGACACCGGAGGCCAAGTAGATCAGGTCTCGAGTCGATCCTCGGCTAAGGTCCCCCTCGACCTCCTGTTCGGGTCCGAGGTCGTCGACGCCGGTACCCTCGGCAT
Source organism: Ichthyophis bannanicus (assembly GCA_033557465.1). Lineage (NCBI taxonomy): Eukaryota > Metazoa > Chordata > Amphibia > Gymnophiona > Ichthyophiidae > Ichthyophis > Ichthyophis bannanicus. The sequence goes on from CM066035.1 coordinate 801,863, forward strand.
CGGTGCGGTCGGGCTCGAAGCCCTCAAGTCCGGAGCCCATTGAGTCCTCTTCGGAGGACTCGGCGTAGGAGACAGAAGAGGAAGACTCCTCAGACACCCACCGAACCCGGTGTATTCCAACGGACTCTCCGGGTTCAGAGCCATGGAGAAGGTCCCCTCTGGAGGACACTCGGTTCTCAGACTTCGTAAGGGACATGGCCAAGGCTTTGGCATTCCCTGCGGACGCCGAGGAGGAGCCGAAGAGCTCGAGGCCCTCCACTATGACTCTCCCCTGAAGGAGGCCCTTACTGTACCGGTGCCTCCGATGTTGGAACGGCTGATGCTCCGCATGTGGGAGTCCCCGGCCTCGATGCCGGTGCTCAGCAAACGGGTCGATTCCATCTATCGAGTCTGCAAGAGTCTGGTCCAGAAAGCGCAGCTGCCGCACAACTCCATGGTTGTGGAATCGGCCATGCAACGACTGAAAAGCCAAAAGACGCACTACTTGGTGCCTCCCGGCCGGGAGGCCCGGAACATGGACACCCTTGGCAGAAAGTGCTACTAGGGCTCGATGCTGTCATGCCGTGTCCAAACCTACCAGCTGTACATGGGCATGTACTTGCAGGACCTGGCAAAGGAGATTGCCGGGTTCTCAGCTGGTCTCTCTGAGGAACCCTTGCAGCACTTCAAGGCCTTGTCCATGGGGATCTGAGAGTGCTCAAAGTTCATGTCTTGAGCAGCTTACGACGGCTTCGAGGCTTCGGCCTGAGTAGCCGCTGCCGGCATCGGTGCACGCCGTCAGGCCTGACTCATGTCGTTAGACCTGGAGCCATGGGTTCAGGACAAGTTGGTCGATGTCCCGTGCCAAGGTGACAACCTATTCGGCAAATCCATGATGGAAAAAGCTGCAGAAATCGAGTCCGAGTACTTGACCCAGACAAGGTTGTTGAAGAAGACATCTGCACCTTCTCACAAGAAGAAGGCCTCGGGGAAAAAGCCCTTTCTCCCCGAGGAAGGGTACGGCTTACAGAAACTACCCCACTTACCAGGCCACCCCAGCTCCCCAGCAGGGGCAGCAGGCCAGGGGACAGGGGCATGGCCCATGTAAGCCGAAGACCCCCAAGCCTCCAGCTCCGGCTCCTACCCAGCCAGGAGGGTTTTTTTGACTCCCAGTGCATAGCTTCTCTCCCACCTGTGGTTTGGCCCGACGCCTGGGTTTTGAAAATAGTCCAACAGGGCGATTTACTTCATTTCAACCAGGTGCCCACCTCCTTTTTCCCAGGAGAGCCTCTCAGGCCCCCTCTTCACAGGAACCTCCTCCTGCAGGAGTTGGCAGGTCTGCTAAAGGATCAGGCGGTGGAACCGGTGCCCCACCACCTGCAGGGGCAAGGCTTCTTCTCCAGGTATTTCCTCATACCAAAAAGAAAAGGAGGCCTTCGCCTCATCCTAGACTTGCGCAATCTGAACAAGTTCCTGGTGAGGGAGAAGTTCAAGATGCTTTCCCTTGGGATCCTACTGCCTTACCTCCACCAGGGAGACTGACTATGCTCCTTAGACTTAAAGGATGCTTATACTCACATCTTCATACACCCAGACCACAGACAATATCTCAGGTTTGTGGTTGATGGAAACCACTTCCAGTACAAGGTGCTTCCCTTTGGCCTAGCTTCCACTCCCAGAGTATTCAGCAAATGCCTAGCAGTGGTGGCGGCCTTCCTCAGAAGCCATGGAGTCTTCGTCTTTCCATACTTAGATGACTGGCTCATCAGGGGCCAATCGGCTCAGGAGGAACAGCAGGCCACTGCTCGCACAGTCACCCTGCTCCAGCAACTAGGGTTTGTTGTAAATCACGCAAAGTCCACTTTACTCCCCACTCAGAACTTGGAGTTCATAGGGGCAAGACTGGACACCCTTCAGGCAAGGACTTACCTACCGCTGGACAGGGTAAGGCGGTTGCTGGACTTGGTACAACAGGTCCAGCACAGACCTCATGTCTCCGCAAGGGTCTTCTTACGCCTCCTGGGCCACATGGCCTCCACGGTACATGTGACTCCATATGCTTGATTACACATGCGCACAGCTCAATGGTACCTCAGAGACCAGTGGACACAAGCCACAGGCCGCCTCAGAGACAGGGTAGCGATTTCCAAGCTACTAGTGACAGCCTTGCAATGGTGGCTTCACCCCCCCAGTTTGCTTCAGGCAGTACCATTCCAACCTCCCTCTCACACCAGAGTGCTGATGACAGATGTCTCCTTGCTGGGCTGGGGAGCCCATTGCCAGGGTTCATGCACTCAGGGTCTGTGGTCCTCGCGAGAGGCCGCACTTCAAATCAATCTTCTAGAGCTTCGAGCCATCTGCCTAGCTCTTCAAGCCTTCTGCCATCTTCTTTCACATCAGTCGGTGCTGATACAGACAGACAGTCAAGTAGCGATGTTCTACATCAACAAACAGGGAGGCACAGGATCTCGCATCCTATGCCAGGAAACTCTGGACCTCTGCTCTTTTGCAGTGGCACATCACATGTCCCTGAAGGCAGTTTATCTGCCAGGTCAGGAGAACCTCCTGGCTGACAATTTGAGCAGGATTCTTCAGCCTCATGAATGGCAATTGAACCGGGATGTAGCCCAACAGATCTTCAACCACTGGGGTCTCCCATCCATGGATCTCTTTGCCAGTCCGCAAAACCACCAGTTGCCCTGCTTCTGCTTGAGGCAGCCGCATCCACTGAGCGTGGCGGCAGATGCGTTCCTGATCTCATGGGCACAGGGCCTTCTCTATGCGTTCCCACCCACACCCCTGGTGGCATGCACTCTGTTCAAGATTCTTCGGGACAAGGCCTCTATCATCCTGGTAGCCCCCAGGTGGCCAAGACAGCCTTGGTTCCCTCTTCTCCTTCAACTGGCGGGCAAAACTCCACTCCCGCTGGGGGTGCAGCCAGACCTCTTGACCCAAGAACAGGGTTGCTTACTACACCCCAACCTCAGAACCCTCAACTTAATGGCATGGCTGCTGAGAGGGTAGGACTTGCTCCTCTACTCCTTCCCAAGGAGTTCGAGAAGGTGTTGCTGGCCTCTAGGAGGCAATCCACTAGAAAATCCTACGCGTTCAAGTGGCATAGATTTCACTTGCCAAGTACCTCAGGTATTACAGTACTTGCTCCACTTCTCAGAATTGGGCCTCAAGTCTAACTCTGTCAGGGTCCACCTGAGTGCGCTATCAGCTAACCACTCTCCAGTGGACGGGCAACCTCTTTCAGCTCACCCTTTGGTATCCCGATTCCTCAGAGGCCTCCTACTCTTGAAGCCTCCGATTCACCCACCAGCTAAGAGTGGGACTTAAATGTGGTCTTGCAGCGGCTTACTCACCCACCTTTTGAACCAATGTCCACCTGTCATCTCCGCTTCCTTTCCTGGAAAGCACTCTTTCTGGTGGCACTCATGTCTGCTCAACGTGTGAGCGAGCTGCAAGCTTTAGTACCGGATAGACTGTATACACGATTTTATAAAAACAGGGTGGTCCTATGTACTCACCCCAAGTTCCTTCCAAAAGTGGTTTCCTCATTTCACCTCAACCAAGAGGTGGTTCTTCCAACCTTCTTCCCAAGGCCACATACCAGCAGGGCAGAAGCGGTTCTGCATACCCTGGACTGTAAGAGGGCACTCTCCTTCTACCTGGAGCGGATCCGGGGACATCAGAGAGCTTCCCAGCTCTTCGTCTCTTATGACCCTGGTAAGCTGGGTATACCTGTCTCCAAGTGCACGTTATCCACCTGGGTGGCAGACTGCATCGCCTGGGTGTACAGGGCAGCTGACTTCCAGCTGCAGAGCCGAATCACGGTCCACTCTGTCAGGGCTAAGGCCGCATCAGTGGCTAACCACCGCTCTGTTACATTGGCAGACATCTGCCGGGCTGCAACTTGGTCTTCAAGCCATACTTTTTCAGCCCACTACTGCCTGGAGAGAGAGTCCTGGCGGGACAGTGGTTTTGGTCAGGCGATACTCCGTAACCTATTCGAGGTTTAGGCAACTCCTATCCTCCGACCATTTGGTGTCAGGCTACCGTGGGGGTTGCGTTCTCGGAGAAAAATCCTATCACTGCTGCTGCGGCTCTTCTAGAGGGAGCCATTTTCAGCTATGAGTTCTCGGTAGCCTATAGCTAAGGAGTCCCATATGTGAGGACTGACTTCCTGCTTGTTCCTGGAGAAAGCATAGTTACTCACCTGTAACAGGTGTTCTCCAGGGACAGCAGGAATCAGTCCTCACCACCCTCCCTCCTCCCCTGGAGTTGCAGTCCTTTGATTAATTTTTTCTCATTTTTGCCGTCTTTTTAGCTATGTCATCTGACTGAGCAAGATGGCACCCTTGGGCGGGAAGGGGACTGCATATGCGCGATGCAATCCCAAAGGCTTTCTTTGAAAGCTGGGGAATTGCTCTGCATGAGGTCTCTGTCGGCGCCCACGTCACCCCTATGTGAGGACTGATTCCTGCTGTCCCTGGAGAACACCTGTTACAGGTGAGTAACTACGTTTTATCCAAGATGGAAGGAAATAAAGAAAACAAAAGAGGAGACAAGAAATTGCAGATGGACTAGAGACCGTAGAAAGAGAGCTAAGAGAAGACAGAGGAAAGCAGAAACCTCAGATTGGGATCAGCATGATCAGAGATTAAAATGGTCATTCAACAAAGGAAGAAAAAATAATTTTATTTTCAATTTAGTGATCAGACTTTGCGCTATCTTTATATTTTACACCGTATGGGGAAATGCATCTCTTTATTCCTCTGGTGTGCACTGCATGCATGCAGAATTTGGCTTCTTGGGGTTTCAGTTTAATTTTTGTCTACATATTTTTACTTTAGGTTGTGGTCAGTTATTCTGTACTTGTTGAGAGTCTGTGTCCTGTATTTGACTGAGGCCAGGTGTTCTGTTAACATGGAGTTTGTACATAGGGATTTGTACTGTAGTTATTTTGACTTGTTCAGCTTGTCAAATAGGTGTATGGATGTTCTAGGGCCCGTTGCAGTATTAATAGTTGCTTTTTTCTGGGTAGGCTCCTTGTGCGAGTTTTGGAAGTTGGTGCTTGTATGGTTTGCTCTGTAGATCCTCTTTGACTTTTGTGGTGTTTTGTATTAGTTCACAGTATGCCTAGTCCTGAAGAATGTTTATGTTGTTGTTAGTGAGATGACCAGAATCAGATTTTTTAAAATAATATGGTATGTGAGCATCTTCAATTTCCTTTTTTTTTTTTTTTTTTGCAAAATATATATTTACATTATCACTATGCTGATCCAGTGTTTAGTTTCAGGAATTATGTTGGGGTTTTGGAGTGTGGAAGTATGTTCAGGTCACAAAGCTCCTCTTATTTTACTGTTGGTTAGGGGCCACTGAGCTTCTCTTGTTTTTGTGAAGGTGGAAAATGCTGTGTTGGGGCTGCCAAGTCGCTCTTGTTTTTGTAGAAGTGGGAGGTGCTACACTGGTGCTGTTGAGCCCCTCTTGCTGTTCAGCACATTTAGCAGCATATCCTAAGTTCTGCACTGATAACACATGTGGGTTGCATTACCACCTCGGGGCCATAGGCTAACTGCAGAGAGGCAGTTACATCCCCTTGCAGTTACCGCATTTCAGTATGGCAAAACTGCTGCAGGTGCAACTAAGGCCACCCATTGAGGTGTGTGGAGTATGATCTCAGTCTCTCAATTTTACTGCTAATGTTCAGTGAAGTACTTGCATCATGCCAAAGACAGCCTCCCTCTGTAGTTCGTAAGATGTTACGTGTATGGGTAATTTATCAAGGTGTGCTTGGAAATTAATCCATTAGCACCCAACATGATGGGAAATAACTCGGTATGTTTCTGCCACATTTTCTTGGTCTCTGACTGCATTTATTTATTTTTATTTATTTATTTGTGACACATTTTTATACCGCTCCTTCACGTGATCAGCAGCGGTTTACATTTAACAATTTAAACTCTGCACATTTAGTAGTTAGCAGTTACATATAACAGTAAGATGATAACATTAAACATTGAAGGGTAACAATTTAAACAACTCAGAAAACTCAAACTATTTGCATAATAGAAAACGGAAACATGTTTAAAAATACATGTTATAAATTTAACTATATACAATATTGTGATAAGGTATATGTATATTTCGTATGTTTCGTATGATAACTGAGGGTTGAGCTTTTTTAGATTGTTTCACGTATACATTTGTTCTATGTTTTTTCTGTCTGGTTGTAATATTCTTGAAATAAATGTGTTTTAAGACTTTTACGGAATGATAAGAGATCTGTGTTTGCTCTTAAGGTTTCAGGGAGTTTGTTCCATTGAGTGGGGGCTATGTAAGTGAATGCTCTATTACTAGTGTTTACTTTTGCCTTGCAAATGGAGAGGGGGGTTTAAAGTGTATTCAGGTTGTGCGTACGCCTTTTCCTATTAGGGGGTTGTGCTTTAATGAGTGAGGTAAGGTAGGATGGGGCAATGTTGTGTATTAATTTGAATGTAGTAATTATTATTTTATATCTTATGCGTGCATGTATAGGTAGCCAGTGAAGATCTCTTAGGATGGGTGTAATGTGATCTGAGAATGATACGTTCATCAGGATTCGGGCTGTGACATTCTGTGCCATCTGTAGTATGTTTAATGTTTTTTAGGAAGTCCTTGTAATATGCCATTACAATAGTCTAGATGTGGGGTTATGATTGTTTGTATTATCGATCTAAAATCTGATAGTTCAATGATATTGCGTAAGGGTTGTAGGGTTCTTAATTTGTAGAAGATGGTTCTGTTTAATAGTCTTATATGGGTTTCCATGTTAAGTGTCGTATCTAGGGTGACACCTAGGTATTTTAGTACTTGTTTAGTATTGTAGGTTGTATTATTTAGAATAATTGTGGGGGGGGGGGGTTTAAATTCCAGGTTTTTAGATATAAACATTACTTCTGTTTTTTTATGATTGATGAACATATTGTTTTCCTTGAGCCATAATTGTGCTTCTTTAAGGCAAGTTTCTATGTGGCTGTAATCTGGGTTACATATGTCTAGTTGTGTGTATAGCATTATGTCTTCTGCATATAGATGATAGTCAATTTTGTGTTTTTGGAATATTGTGCAGATAGGTCTCAGATAAAGGTTAAATAGTGTAGCAGATAATGCTGAGCCTTGTGGAATGCCTTGCGTCTGAGGGATGGTATTGGATAGATTTTTATCAAAGTATACTTGTTGTATCCTCTTAGATATATAAGAAGAGAACCACTTTAAGGGAGTTCCATTTATTCCTAATGATTCCAATCTCTCCATGAGGGTCTTATGATTCACTGAATCAAAGGCTGCTGTTATGTCGATGAATATTAATATGAACATTTTTTGTAGTTTTCAATGCCTTTGTAGAGTTTATCAAATAGTACGAGTAGTAGTGTTTCTACTCCATGTGCTTGTCGAAAACCATATTGTTGGGTATCAAGTGCATTTGTGTTATCTATATGATCTTGTAATTGGTATTGAACAGTTTTTTCAATGATTTTGGCTATGAAAGGTATACTTGATATGGGTCTGTAAGCAGATGGTTCTGCTTTGTTTAGAGATTTGTTTTTTAGTATAGGTCGTATAAGGGATCTTTTTAGTTCTGTTGGCATGTTTCCTTGTAGTAGGGATCGGTTTACTATGTTTAGTATTATGGGTGCAATTTCTTCTTTTGTAGTCTTGATCCAGTCTACCGGGCAAGGGTCGAGGGGGGATGTGGTGGTGTTTATGTTTGATATTGTGCTTAGTAATTGTCTGCTATCGAGTAAATTTTTTCCCACACTACTGTGTGATTATTATTTTGTATTACCTTTTGACATTTATTATTTTCAATTTTGTGGGTGATTATTTCTTCAATAGGGTTTAGTTTTTTAGAGTAGTGATCTGCAAGTGTTTGTGCATTTACTGGATATTTTCTATTTACGTCTTTTAGGGGTTTGGTGAGGGATTTTACAATCTCAAATAGTTCTCTTGGTCTATTTAATGCGTTAGTTAATTTTTTGGTGTGATAGTTCTTTTTTGCTGTATTTACTATTTCTTTGTAGGATTTAAATAGTAATAGGTATTGTTCTTTGATCTCATTTGATTTCTTAATTCTCCATTTTTTTCCATTCTTCTGAGATCTTTCTTTGCTTTGGCTAGTTCTGCTGTATACCAGGGTTCAGCTTTTTTCCTTATCTTGTTGTTTTCCTTATTGTCGTTTTTGGGTGGATGTTTGGAAACTGTTTCTATTCCATTGTTCCATTGTTTTACTAGATCATCTAAGTTTGAACTTTCCGTTTTTACATGAGAAAAAATTGATTTTATTAGTATGTCTTTTTCTAGTTTTTTAAATCTGGTTCTTTGTGTGTTGGTAATAGTTTCTATATTGGGTGATTGTATTGGCATATCAAACATGAATTGTATAAGGTGGTGGTCTGACCATGGCACCTGTGTTATTTTTGGTGTTGTACTTGTTACTATGGTGTTTGAATGTTTTTTTGGAAGGAATACCATATCTAAGATATTTCCCTTGTCATGTGTGGGTGTTTGGATTATTTGTTGGTAATCCATTTGATCCATGGCCTCAATGAATGTATTCGTGTGTGTGATGTTAAGTGAAGCAAGGTTTATATCCCCTAATATCATCTGATACTTTTTTATTGAGGTTTCACATATTGTTTCAAGAGCTGATGCTAGGGTTTCGTGTAAATGAGGGAAATAGCAAAAGTTTTATTTTCCACCTTGAGGATGTCTATGCCTTTGAATGACTTCTGGGAGCTGTAGGCTAGTTTTAGGTTATCTCTCGCTATTAATAGCACTCCTCCTCCTCTTCTGTTAGTATGGGGGCAGTTAAATAGATTGTATCCTGGTGCATTTAATATGTTGAGGGGGACTGTATCTGTCTCTGAGAGCCATGTTTCTGTGATGCATAACAAATCTGGTTTTTCATCAGTAATTAGGTCTTGTATAATGTGTGTTTTGTTTTTAATGGACCTTGCATTTATTAGTAGGCATGTTTGTGGAATTAGTGTGTTAGGTTTATAAGGTGTAGTAGTGGGAGTTGTTTTAATTTTAATTAATCTTGAGCGAGGTTTAAATGCTTTTGGGTTAGATTGATGTATAGTAGATTTGATTTTATTTGGTATCCATTGGTTGTATTGTGTTAGTTGATATACGTGCATGTGGTTTGGGGGTGAATATATAGGAAAGGTGTATAGGTAAGCTGAAGATGTTTTTGCATAGAGGAAAGCACATAGCAAGGTGATTAGCAACATATTCAGAAATTCCATCTTTAGTTTTTTGTGTGTATTATAGTACCTAAGTATTGTGAGGAAATAGTAAAATAGGAGTGGTAATTTTTAAGATCTATGTGTGATAGTATATGGACTTTGATATTGTTGAGTGTTACTGTATAAACCCCGATTGTAGCAACTTATTGATAATTCAAGTATTGTATCGACTTTATAGTAAAATGACTATTGTATCTACTTTTTGGTAACACAGTAGCTCTTTAGTGAAAGACAGTGAAACAGTGGTAGGGGTAACACAATAGCTTTTTGGTAAGATGTGGTGATAGATATTGAGTTAATAACAGTTTCAAAGATACAACAAGAAGTACCTGAGAGTGAATTAATAACAGTTTCAAATATATAACAGCAAGTACCTGAGGGTGAGAGGCTGAGAGTCTATCTCTGCCGTTTTAAATGTTCCAAAGTAGGTGAAGGTCCGAGGACCACAGTCTGTTCTTGGTGTAATTCCTGTTATAGTTATTGCTGGCAGTGAATTCGAAATTAAGGAAGATCAGCCGAGAATTTGGGAGGTTCAACTTCCGCTATTGTATTGAGTACATGTCATGAAGATTGAGGCCTTCGCTTAGTTTCTGCAACGAACATCAGGTGATGGGGAAGCTTGTTTAGGACGCTATTTGAAATGCGGTAGAACTTCCGTGGCAAATTGAAGATTTCTTGGTACTTGAAGATTTTCTCCCTCTCAATGCGATTCATAAAGTAGTCACTTGGAAGTGACACCTCTATAATCAATGCCGTTCTGGTGTTTTTCTCTCTTACTATATCCGGCTTCCTCACATCCAGCTTTTTAATCAGTCGGAATGGCAGTATCCCAGATGATCATAACCTCTTCATTCTCTGTAATTCTTTTAAGGTCATGATCCCAGTGCTTTTCAAGCACAGTGATGTTGTAGTGATAATAGAGTTTCCAGTGGATAAGGCACCCTACTTTATTATGCCTCTCTGTATAGAAATTTTCTGCCATCAGAACTTCACAGCCAGCTATGAGGTGAGTCACTGTTTCTAGGTCTTTCCTACAGAATCGACATATGACTGTTTTGCCAGTTTTTTCAATGCTCGCTGTAAACCATCTCATCTGTAAGCCACTGTCCTGGGCAGCAAGTATCAACCTCTCATCTTTCGGTCTCAGTTCACCTCTCCTTAACCATACATGTGTCCGTTCTTGATCAACAAAGGATTCCTGGAGCAATACTGTATTTCCCACTGTATTTGTGCATTTTCCACTTGTTTTCCTTGTCTGTTGATCTAATTCCTTGAAATGTTTTTTCTCTTATTTTGCAAATTCTGTTACTTCCTTCCCTTGTATGCTTGTGGATCCTTACTCATTCCTTCCAATCGTCAAAATGCTTTTCCAAATGTGATGACGGAGACAGATTCTGTGCTGGGTCCATTGCTTTTTAACATATTGGTAAATGGCCTGGAAATGGGAATACAAATGAGGTAATCAAATTTGCAGATGACACAAAATTATTCAAAGTTGTTAAAACCTAAGAGGATCGTCAAAACTTGCAAGAGGACCTTGAATAATTGGAAGACTGGACGTTCAAATGGCAGATGAAATTTAATGTGGACAAGTGCAACATTATGCACCTAGGAAAGAACAACCCAAATTATGGTTACATGATGCAAGGTTCCACATTAGGAGCCACCAACTAAGAAAAAGATTTAGGCGTCATCATGGATAACACATTGAAACCTCCGCCCAGTGTGCAGTGGCTGCCAAGAATGCAAATAGAATGCTAGGAATCATAAGGAAAGGAAATAAAACAAGGGATATTATAATGCCTCTGTATCATTCCATGGTGTGACCACACCTTGAATATTGTGTGCAATTCTGGTTGCCGTATCTTAAAAAGGATATAGCGGAATTAGAAAAAGTATAGAGAAGAGCCACTAAAATGGTAAAGGGGATGGAAGGCTACTCCTATGAAGAGAGGCTACAAAGGTTAGGGCTCTTCAACCTGCAAACGAGACGGCTGAGGGGAGATATGATAGAGGTCTATAAATTATTGAATGAAGTGGAACGGGTAAACATAGATCGATTGTTTATGCCATCAACAAGTAGAAAGATTAGGAGACATGCAATGAAGCTACAGTGTAACCCGTTTAAGACTAATAAGAGAAAATATTATTTTACTTGACGCATAATCAAACTCGGGAATTCGTTACCGGAGGATGTAGTAAACAATGTTCCCTCTAATTTTCTTTAGGCTGTGTGCGCATAAAATATCAGCTGTGTGCAGCTTTTGAAGGAAGGTTAAATTTTTGTGCGCCACATAACGACACTCAGAGTTATATACTTTAAAATTTGACTACACGTCAGAATACAGTATGTACACCACATTGATTTTAATCAAATTAAATGAAAATAGACGATTACTAAATGAAGCGGGAAATTTCTAGTAATTACAATCATAACTTTTAAATTTTAAGACATCTGTGTTGTTTTCTATCAGAATCAGAGCCATAATTTTTGTGCGCTCTGTTGTAAAGTATGTGCGCTCGTTCGGTGAGGTGTGTGCGCGCGCACACGTGCACAGCTTAGAGGGAACAGGGTAGTAAATGCTGTTAGTGTGGCTGGGCTTAAAAAAAAGGTTTGGACAGTTTCCTGGAGGAAAGGTCCATAAACCATTATTAAAGAGGATCCAGGAAATCCACTGCTTGCCCCAATACAAGCACTGTAGAACCTGTGTGTCTTTTTGGGAACCACCCAGGTACTTGTGACCTGGATTGGCCACTGCTGGAAACAGGATACTGGGCTTGATGGACCTTGGTCTGACCCAGTATGGCATTTCTTACTGTATGTTCTTGCTTTCAAATTTCAGCACTTTTTGGACATTTGCACCTTAGTTGTCCTGGCACATTTGGATCCGATGATGCAGTTATGCATGGTTATCTTCTTGCCCTCAGGCGCCAAGGGTGCCTGTTCGCCTATGCTTCAGGGAGCATAACCCAAGACGTTTGGTATGGGGGATGGTTTCTACCTCTTATTTCCTCCCTCTGATCATGGCTTAGACTGCACCATTGCCATTGTGGAGTGTTTTCCCACATGTCCAGAGAAGGGGGTATGGACACCAACTACAACCTACACACATGTTCAGGGCAGCCTGCAGATTGGGAGGAGGGGACAATAGGGTCCCGCAGCATCCCTATGGTCCACTGTATTAAAATATACTCCCCTGTGGTCAGTTTCCAAAAGTTCATGTGTGTGTGGGGGTTGTGCACAGGCCATCCACTCACAGAAGATTCCCCCTGCTCCCTTCTATCAGGAGGGGCTCTGGAAGAGCTCCTCATGGAGGTGAGGAATCCCAGGCTGAGCGCCTCAGTTGTCCTGGCAGCAATAGCTCACCACATATTTGAAGATCACAAGATCTCCCTGTATCCATGGATTGCCTTAGCCCCTTGTCAGGAAGGGGACACTGATCAGTGAACTCCAGCACTAGAGGCCCACATTCAGTGATAGAAGTGCTATGTAGCTGCTCAGAGCTGGCAGGCCTCTGGTACATTCTCCCTCGGTCAGGATGAGGGGTCATCTGCCCACAGGGGTACATGACCCCTGGCAGCAGCATGAGCCACCCAGTGCATGTCTGCATGATGATATGTCCCCCCCATGCAGGGGTTGGATGATTCTTTTGCTGCCACACCATCATGTTGCTAGTAGGTGCAATATCTAATTTGCATGCCCCTTCCTCCACTGTTCTCAGCTAGCTCACACTCTGGTGATGAGGCCAGCATTGATTGTAGCACAGGCCCTTTCTCCTGAGATTTCCACAGCACACAATGCCAGGTGCACTCTGACATCTATTCCATAGATATGCAGATATGAACACTAGTCCATCAACATAGATGTTAATATGTCTGTGGGTGTTTTCCCACTGTCCCAGTAGGGTCACTCCTGACCTGCAGGCTCTGGTTTTGTGCTTATCAGGCTGTTGTGGTCCACTGCCGTGTTAGTTGTACCATGTAGTCCCCTCCAAACTGGTATCTTAGGCAAGCACTTTGTTATTCTGCTCACTTCTCCCTTTGCCCCATCCCCTTCTGTGTTTGTTCTGCTTCTGCCCTTCATATTTCCAAACATGCGCATCCGAACTGCGAGGCTTGAGCGCACGAACATGGCAGCTGATTTTGGGGGAGGACTAGAAAGGGTTGGGGAATGAGAATGGAGAGGGGAAAAGATATTTTGTGGGAGGGAAGAAAGTCTGCGATGGGCTGGGTATTGGGAGAGTAAGTGGGTATTGAGAATGGAAGGGTGAAATTTGAGTGGATGATAAAAGAATAAGGAAAGAAAAGGGGGAAAGAGCAAAAGGGGAAAGATCAGTTTGTTAAAGCAGATATAGAGAGAGAATGGAAAAAAATCTAAAAGAGAAGAAAGGACAAATGGATAGCTCGCAGAAGACACGAAGAAACCAGAAGAAAGTGACTGGAGCAATTGCAGCTGAAAAATAAAATCTCAAACAGAAGGTAGAAAACTACTTTTTATTTTGAATTTATTAACTAGAATATGTCAGTTCTGGGAAGTGTGTATTGCTAACATCTTCGCGTTTTTGCTTAATGCAAGCGTAAATTAATTTATAGTTTTATTTCTCCAGTGTTGTACATTTCATGTTTGGCTTTTGGGGTTCCCAGTTTAATTATTATCTTCCTATTTCTAAATTGTGATCCCTTGTTCTTTGTGTGGTGACAGTCTATGTTCTGCATGTGTAACCAAGTTGAGGTATTCTGTTCATATTGTTTCTATTTGACAGTCCCACTTGTTCTCTTTCCCCCAGTGAGATGTATTGGTATTTTCTGAGATGTACTGGTTTTAATATCTGCAGTGTTGCCTTTTTATAGGTAGGGTTTGGTGATTTGTGAGTCCTGATAGTGCTGTTATGATACTGTGGATTTGCTATGGGTTCTAAATGATCATGTTTGTAGTACTTCTTAATGGGCCTGGTGGTTGTCACTGCAATATAGTAATGTAGAAATCTGTTAGTCTTTCTTTATTCAGACACTCATTAAGAGGCATGTTTACTAAAAGCGCCTGTTGACATTATGCAAATGAGGTGCCACAGTTAATCTCCGCACATGGCACCGCACCCACCTTGGGCCACCTCTGCCGTCCACTCTCTAGAGAGAGCAGAAGGGGGGGGAGGACTCATAGTACACAATATTGTTTTACTATTCTACATACTCTTAGGGGTATGTTTACAAAGCAGCGGTAGCAGTCTCCGTGCGATGGGGCGGCGGATCCAATATCACGCGGAGGCCGCTACCGCTGCTTTGTAAATATACCCCTTTGTTTCGGAGCACCACCAATTAGAATGCAACACAGCTTCAACCATTCCAAAAAGTCCCACAAAAGTCCACATTAGGCTGTTTCGGTGTAAGGAGCCAGACACACTCTGGTGATGTGATGCCATGCCACTGCTGAGATCCTTCCACCTGCAACACTAAGGGGTTCACCAGTGTCACTCTGTAAGGGCTGACAAAAAATGGCTCAATCCAGCTGTCTGGAGAGCTGTCCCGTAGGTGTCGCTGTTGTCTGCAGGAACAGTTAACACACTGAAGTGCCAGTTCAATTTTGTGCTGCACCAGATCTTACATAACTTCTTATTCAAAGTGTCTTTATCTGCCATCATTTACTATGTTACTATCCCAATCCAGTTCTCTGATTACCCAGTCAAAGAAATCAGATTCTTCTGAGATGACCTATCTTGTATCTTCTAATCCCTTGGATTCCAGAAACTGTACTATCCTCTGCTTTAGCAGCGCTTCCATTAATTTACTCACCACAGAAGTCAGACTAACTGGCCTGTTGTTCCCAACCTCTTCTTTACCTCTGGCTTTTGTGGACAGTAATCACATTTGCCCATCTCTAATCCTCTGGGATCAATCCAGACTCTAATAAAGCAATGAAAGGGTCAGACAGCAGAGCCATCAGTACTTTCCTAAATGCCTTCAATATCCTTGAATAAATCCCATCTGGCCCCATTGCTTTGTCTAGTTTTGGTTTAGTTAGCATCTCATGAGCACAGGCTTCTGAAATCATTGAGGTCTACCTCATTTCCATTCTTATTCGTATTTGATTTCTGGAGTTCCTATTCCTAGCCTTTCATCTGTTAATAGAGAACAGAAATATTAAGCAATTCCACTTTATACTCGTCAGTCTCCACACATTCCTTCACTTCACCTTTGAGTCTCAATGCCACCTTTGCACTGCCTCCTGTCACTAACATACCTAAAAACAATAAAGTCTTGTCCCCGTGTTTTACTGTATTATTTTTTCCTCCATTTGCATCTTTGCTTTCCTGACTACTTTATCAGCTTCCCTTAGCTTCTCCATATATTGTTATTTGTCTTCCTCTTTCTGCCATCTCTTATAGTTTAGGAGTGCTGACTACACTTTCCTTATCTTTCCAGCTATTTCTTTCGAAAACCATAGCAGCCTCCTTTTCCTCTTACTTTTATTGACTTTCCTAGCAAAACGTTTTATTGCCCTTAAAATATCTCCTTTCCGTCTTGCCCACGGTTGTTCTATTTCCCCCAGCTATTCCCATCCAGCTTATGGCTCCTTGAGGCTTTCTCCTGAAGCCTAGGACATTCCTCTTAAATGAACTATCTCCATCTGCATCCTAATACTGAAGCAAACCATCCGGTGATCACTGGATATCAGATGATCACCCATTATTACATCAGAAATATTCTCCCCATTTCTAAGCACCAAGGCCAGTATAGATCGCTCCTGCATGGGTTCCATTACCAGTTGCCAAAGAGTTCTCCCTGTAGAGAATCCAGATTTTCCCTACTTCTAGATGACTCCACAGCTGGGATATCGCAACCAACATCTGGCAAATTGGAATCTACCACCAATAGCACTTCTTTCATGTGAACAGTGTAATGTCTTCAATTAAATCTCTAGTGCTTCTGCCTGCAAGCAAGGTCTGTGCATCACACCACTGTAAACAGATTTTCTATTATCTTTTTCCAGACTAATCCATAGTGCCTCCTCCTTCCCTTGTAAGCCCTGCAGTTCAGTGTCTTTAATAAATATACATATACACACAGACACACATATTTTTATTTTATTTTGCCACTCCTCCTCCCTTTCTTCCTGATTAGATTATAGCCTGGTATTTCTATGACAGTCATTGTTTTCTGTGTACTGCCACTATATCCAAGTCAGCTTCTTCCATTATAGTTCCTGAATCTGGAACTTTATGTCACAGACTATGGGCATTAGTACTGAATACATTGCTCTCCAGATGTTGCCCTTTTTTCCAATTTACTATACTATTGTTTAATGCAGTGGTTCCTAAACCTGCCCTGGGGGCTCCCCAGCCAGTCGGATTTTCAGGATCTCCACTGTGAATATTCATAAGATATTTGCATATACTGCCTCTACTGCATGCAAATCTACCTCCTGCATATTCATAGTGGAGATCCTGAAAACCTAACTGGCTGGGGAGCCACCAGGACAGGTTAGGGAACCACTGGAATATTTTATTTATTTATCAGGGAAGGGAAGAGGTGTTGCATCTTGAGCAGTCCATCTATCTATATCCTGCATTCTGCCCATAAATCCCAACACGTTTTGTATTGATCCAGTGATATGCTCATATATTGCTAAAGTATTATAAAAATATAACTGCAAGACAGACAGAATGGAAAGAGTAGTTACTCACCTGTAACAGGTGTTCTCCAGGAGCAGCAGGAATCAGTCCTCACATATGGGTGACGTCAGCACCGACGGAGCCCTTGTGCGGAGCATTTCCCCAGCTTTCAAAGAAAGCCTTTGGGAATGCAGCACGCATGTGCGGTCCCCTTCCCGCCCAAGGGTGCCATCTTGTTCAGTCTGATGACATAGCTAAAAGACAGCAAAAAATCAAAATGAAGTATATGACTGCAACTCCAGAGGAGGAGGGAGGGTCTTGAGGACTGATTGCTGCTGCTCCTGGAGAACACCTGTTACAGGTGAGTAACTACTCTTTCTCCAGGACCAAGCAGGAAGTCAGTCCTCACATATGGGACTCCCCAGCTCTAGGCTACCAGGAACCCTAAGCTGAAAAAATGGCTCCCTCTCAAGAGCCTCAGCATTCGTGATAAGAATATCCTCTGAGAATGCCCCCGTACGGTAGCCCAACACAAGGGCCGGAGGGTAGGAGTTGCCTAAACCTCAAAGAGATTACGGAGTACCGCCTGTCTGAAAGCACTGTCCCTTCGGGACTCTCTCTTGAGGCAGTAATGGGCTGCAAAAGTCTGGCTTGGAGACCACGTTGCGGCCCGGCAGATGCCTGCCAACGGAACAGAGCAGAGAGATGAGCTACTGACGTGGCTTTCGCCCTGACACGGTGGGCCGTGACTCGACCCTGCAAGGGGAGGTCGGCTGTCTTGTACGCCCAGGCGATACAATCTGCTACCCAAGTTGACAACATACACTTGGAGACAGGTAACCCCATCTTATTAGGATCAAAGGAGACGAAGAGCTGAGTAGCCCTTCGATGCCCCCGCGTACGTTCTATGTAAAAAGACAACACCCTCTTACAGTCCAGGGTATGCAAGACTGTTTCAGTCCGGCTGGTATGTGGCCTGGGAAAGAAGGTCGGAAGAACCACCTCCTGGTTGAGGTGGAAAGAGGAGACCACTTTTGGAAGGAACTTCGGATGGGTCCGTAGGACCACCCTGTTCCTATAGAACCCTGTATACGGTCTATCAGAAACCAGAGCTTGTAGTTCACTCACACGTCTGGCCGAGGTAAGAGCTACCAGGAAGAGCGCTTCCCAAGAAAGGAAGCACAAATGGCAAGTAGCCATCGGCTCAAACGGTGGGCGAGTAAGTTGCTGCAAAACCACGTTCAAATCCCACTCAGTCACCAGTGGATGAACCGGAGGCTTGAGAAAAAGCAGACCTCTGAGAAAGCGAGACACCAAGGGATGAACCGACAGAGACTGTCCCTCCACCGGGGAGTGGTGCACTGATAGAGCACCGAGGTGGACTTGAACAGAGTTAGACTTAAGGCCTAGGTCTGACAGGTGAAGTAGACACTGCAGTACTGCTGGCACAAGGCAAGAGAAAGGATCTTCATTGCGCTGAGCACACCATATCGTAAACCTACGCCACTTGAGGACGTAGGACTTCCTGGTGGACTGCCTCCTAGAGGACAAAACCACCTCTTCAACCTCCTTAGGTAGAAGCAAGGGAGCTAGCACTATCCTTTCAGCAGCCAGGCCATCAGATTGAGGGATCTGAGATTGGGGTGCAGAAGGGATCCCTGATCTTGAGACAGGAGATCGTGTTACAACCCCAGAGGGAATGGAGTTTCCACCACCACCTGCAGCAGAAGTGGAAACCACGGTTGCCTCGGCCATCTGGGGGCTACCAGAATCACCGAGGCCTTGTCCTGCAGAATCTTGAACAGAGTTCGGGCCACCAGGGGCGTGGGAGGAAACGCATACAGGAGGCCCGTAGACCAAGAGATCAGAAAAGCATCTGCTGCCATTCTCAGGGGATGCGGCTGTCTGGAGCAAAACCTGTGCAGCCGACGGTTTTGTGGACTGGCAAAGAGAATGATGGACGGAAGTCCCCAGCGGAGGAAGATCTGCTGGACCACCCATGGATTCAACTGCCATTCGTGAGGCTGGAGAATCCTGCTTAGCTTGTCTGCTAGGAAATTCTCCTGACCATGAAGATAAACTGCTTTGAGAAACATGCCTTGTTTGACTGCAAAGGAGCAAAGGGCCAGCGCCACTTGACATAGGAGCCTGGACCCCATGCCCCCTTGCTTGTTCACATAGAATATTGCTACCTGATTGTCCTTCTGAACTAAGACAGACTGGTGAAAGAGGGCATGAGAAAAAGTCTGTAGAGCTAAGCAGGTTGCTCGCAGCTCCAAAAGATTGATCTGCTGTGTGGCCTCCCGAGGAGACCAGAGGCGTTGAGTGCACATGCCCTGGCAATGTGCACTCCAGCCCTTTAAGGAAACATCGGTCGTCAGCACCCTTGTGTGTGCTGGAGCCTGAAAAGGTACCCCCCTGAGAAGGTTTGGGAGATGTAGCCACCACTGTAAGGAGTCCAAAAGTGGTTTGGACACCTTTACTCTGTCTCGGAGGTCGCCTGTGGCCTGCGCCCACTGAGCTCTGAGGTACCACTGAGCAGCCCGCATGTGTAGAAGGGCATTTGGAGTCACATGTACCGTGGATGCCATGTGGCCCAGGAGCCACAGGTAGTGCCTGGCGGAAACATGATAATTGCTCTGAAACTGGTTGGCCAAGTCCATCAGTCTGTGGGCCCTGTCCTCGGGCAAGTAAGCTCTTGCCTGCAGGGTGTCTAATCTTGCCCCTATAAACTCTAGGTTCTGAGAGGGGAGCAAAGTGGACTTTGCATAGTTTATGACAAAGCCCAGATGCTGAAGAAGAGAGACAGTGCAAAGAGCCAGTCGTCCAGGTATGGGAAGACAAAAATTCTCTGATTCCTGAGATAGGCTGCCACCGCCGCCAGGCATTTGGTGAAAACCCTGGGGGCAGAGGTTAGGCCAAAGGGAAGTACCCTGTACTGAAAATGGTTTCCTCCTACCACAAACCTGAGATATTGTCTGTGGTCTGGATGAATGAGGATGTGAGTATAAGAATCCTTTAGGTCTAAGGAACATAGCCAGTCTCCCTGCTGGAGGTAGGGCAGCAGTATCCCAAAGGTAAGCATCTTGAACTTTTCCCTCTCCAGAAACTTGTTTAGGTTTCACAAGTCTAGGATAGGCCGGAGGCCTTCTGTCCTTTTTGGTACCAGGAAGTACCTGGAGTAGAAGCCTTGCCCTTCCAGGTGGTGAGGCACCGGTTCCACTGCCTGTTCCTTTAGAAGACTTGCCAGCTCCTGAAAGAGTAGTTACTCACCTGTAACAGGTGTTCTCCAGGAGCAGCAGGAATCAGTCCTCACATATGGGTGACGTCGGTGCCGACGGAGCCCTCGCGGAGCAATTTCCCCAGCTTTCAAAGAAAGCCTTTGGGAATTGCAGCGCGCATGCGCGGTCCCCTTCCCGCCCAAGGGTGCCATCTTGTTCAGTCAGATGACATAGCTAAAAGACAGCAAAACAATTAGCAAAAACGAAATGATAGGACTGCAACTCCAAGGGGAGGAGGGAGGGTTGTGAGGACTGATTCCTGCTGCTCCTGGAGAACACCTGTTACAGGTGAGTAACTACTCTTTCTCCAGGACCAAGCAGGAAGTCAGTCCTCACATATGGGACTCCCAAGCTTAAGGCTACCGGAGACCTCAAGCACAAAATGAGCTCCCTCTAGCTCAGCAGAACAGAAGGAAGGAATCTTCTCTGAAAACGCCCCGACCGGTAGCCCAACACCAGGGCTGGAGGGTAGGAGTTGCCTAAACCTCAAAGAGATTATGGAGGACTGCCTGACCGAAAGCACTGTCCCTGCGGGACTCCCTCTCCAGGCAGTAATGTGCCGCAAACGTCTGGCTTGAAGACCAAGTAGCGGCCCGGCAGATGTCTGCCAACGGAACAGAGCGGAGGTGTGCCACTCACGCAGCCTTCGCCCTAACACGATGAGCCGTGACTCGACCCTCCAACGAGAGGCCGGCTGCCCCATAAGCCCAGGCGATACAGTCAGCTACCCAGATGGACAAGGTACGCTTGGAGACAGGGAGCCCCAAGTTATTGGGGTTAAAAGAAATGAAGAGCTGAGCAGCCCTCCTATGCTCCCGCGTACGGTCAAGGTAGAAGGATAACGCCCTCCTACAGTCCAGGGTATGCAGGACCGTATCAGCCCGGCTGGAGTGCGGCCTGGGAAAGAAGGTCGGAAGAACCACCTCCTAGTTGAGATGAAAAGGAGAAACCACTTTTGGAAGAAACTTAGGGTGAGTCCGTAAGACCACCCTATTCCTGTAGAACCTAGTGTAAGGAGGATCAGACACTAGGGCCTGCAGTTCACTAACATGCCTAGCAGAGGTAAGGGCTACCAAGAACAAGGTTTTCCAAGAAAGAAAACGAAGAGGGCAGGTAGCCATAGGTTCAAAGGGCGGACAGGTAATCCGATGCAAGACCACATTCAGATCCCATTCAGGGGCTGGTGGACGTAAAGGAGGCTTAAGCAGAAGGAGGCCTCGAAGAAAACGAGTCACCAAAGGGTGGTTGGACAGAGGCCTGCCATCTACCGGTGCGTGATGTGCAGAGAGAGCACTGAGGTGGACTCTGACAGAGTTGGACTTAAGGCCCAGATTGGAGAGGTAAAGCAAATATTGCAAAACCACCGCCACTAAGCAGGAGAAGGGATTCTCAGACTGCTGAGCACACCACACGGAGAAGCGACGCCACTTAAGAGCGTAGGACTTCCGGGTGGAGGGCCGCCTGGAGGCCAAGACGACCTCCTCCACCTCCCGAGGCAGTAGGAGGGGAGCAAGGACTACCCTTTCAGCAGCCAGGCCATCAGATGAAGGGACCGGAGGTTGGGGTGTAGGAGAGACCCGTGGTCTTGTGTCAGAAGATCGGGTTGAAACCCCAGAGGAAGAGGAGTGTCCACCGCCAGCTGCATTAGAAGCGGGAACCAAGGTTGTCTCGGCCACCGGGGAGCCACTAGGATCACCGAGGCTTTGTCTCTGAGAACCTTGAAGAGCATTCGGGACACCAGCGGCATGGGAGGAAAGGCATACAAGAGGCCTGTGGACCATGGAATCAGAAAAGCATCCGGCGCTACTCTGAGAGGATGCGGTTGTCGAGAGCAGAATCTGGGTAGTTGCCAGTTCAGAGGACTGGCAAACAGATCCAAGGTAGGGAGTCCCCACTTGAGAAAGATCTGCTGAACTACTAATGGATCCAATCTCCACTCGTGTGGTTGGAGGATCCTGCTGAGTTTGTCTGCCAGGTAATTTTCTTGACCTGGGAGATAGACCGCTTTGAGGAGTATGCCGTGGTCGACTGCCCAAGAGCACAGCCGGCGTGCCTCCTGACAGAGAAGGAAGGAGCCTGTGCCTCCCTGTTTGTTCACGTAGAACATTGCTACTTGATTGTCCGTCTGGACCAGTACAGACTGGTGAGAAGTGAGGTGGGAGAAGGCTCTCAGAGCTAGGCGGATGGCTCTGAGCTCCAGGAAGTTTATCTGCTGCGCAGACTCCCAAGGAGTCCAGAGGCCTTGAGTACATGTCCCTTGGCAATGTGCTCCCCATCCCAGGAGAGAAGCATCGGTCGTTAGTACCTGAGAAGGAGGAGGAGATTGAAAATCCACTCCCAGTACTAGGTTTGGCAGATGAAGCCACCACCGCAGAGAAGAGACCAGCAGGTCCGAGACTTGTACTGAGTCCGTCAGGCTCCCCGTGGCCTGATGCCATTGAGTGCGAAGGCACCACTGGGCAAGTCGCATGTTCAGGCGGGCATTGGGGGTCACATGGACCGTGGAAGCCATATGGCCGAGCAGTCTCAGAAATTGCCTGGCAGAGACCAGGGAATTGCTTCGAAAGTGGCTGGCGAGATTCATGAGCCTGTGGGCCCTTTCCAGAGGCAGGAAGGCCCGCGCCTGAAGTGTGCTTAACCTTGCGCCGATGAATTTGAGATCTTGAGAGGGGAGCAAAGTGGACTTTGCGAAGTTTATGACAAAGCCCAAGTGCTGGAGCAGAGACACAGTGCGATGAGTGGCTTGAGTGGCCTCTTGGGAAGACTGGGCCAGGATGAGCCAGTCGTCCAGGTATGGAAACACAAAAAGGCCTTGAAGTCTGAGATAGGCCGCCACCACTGCCAGGCATTTGGTGAAAACCCGTGGGGCGGAGGATAGGCCAAAGGGCAGGACTCTGTACTGGTAATGATTTCCTCCCACAACAAATCTGAGATATTGTCTGTGGTCTGGATGAATAAGGATGTGAGTATAGGCATCCTTTAGATCTAAGGAGCATCGCCAGTCTCCCCGCTGGAGGTAGGGCAGCAGGATTCCAAGAGAAAGCATCTTGAACTTTTCCCTTGCCAGGAACTTGTTGAGGTTTCGCAAGTCCAGGATGGGTCTGAGGCCTCCTGTTCTTTTTGGTATCAGAAAGTACCTGGAATAAAAGCCGTGACCTCTCAGGTGGTGGGGCACCGGTTCCACAGCCTGTTCCTGAAGAAGACTTGCCAACTCCTGAAGGAGTAAGTCTCTGTGCAGAGGGAGTCTTGGAGGCTCCCCTGGAAAGTAGGAGGGAGGTACCTGGTGAAAGTGTAGAAGATAGCCCTTCTGAACTATATGAAGTACCCAGGTATCTGATGTGATGGCTGACCACCTGTGGGCAAAGTGGACCAGCCGGCCTCCTGTGCTTAGGGAAACCAGCTGAGGGGAAGAGACTATGCTGATGGAGTCAAAAACCCCCACCCTGCTGAGCAGGGGCCGGTGTAGTGGGCTTGGGGGCTTGCTGCCTACGGGATCCATTACCCCGTCCCTTGGCCTGCTGACCCTTTTGGGGAGCTGCTGAGGCCTGATACTGAGGGTAGTATTTATAGGCAGCCGCCTTCCTCGGGTAAAAGGGCTTTTTCCCCGAGCCCTTCTTCTTCTGAGAAGGGGCAGAGGTTTTTCTGGACAGCCTAGTTCTGGTCAGAGTCTCGGTCTCTATTTGTGCAGCCTTTTCAGCCATGGGTTTGCCAAAGAGGTTTTCACCTCTGCAGGGGACATCGACCAACTTGTCCTGGACCCATGGCTCGAGGTCGGATGACTGAAGCCAAGCCTGTCGGCGGGCACCGATGCCGGCTCCGGCTACTCGAGCCGATGCTTCAAAGCCATCGTAGGCTGCCTGAGAGATAAACTTCGAGCACTCTCGAATCCCAGTGGACAAGGTTTGGAACCTCTGCAAAGGTTCCTCGGAGAGACCAGCCGAGAACCCGGCAATTTCCTTTGCCAGATCTCGGAGATACATGCCCATATAGAGCTGGTAGGTCTGGACTCGACAAGCAAGCATAGAGCCCTGGAAACACTTTCTACCGAGGGCATCCAGGCTCCGGGCCTCCCTGCCGGGAGGCACCGAGGAGTGCATTTTTTGACTCTTGAGTCTATGCATGGCCGATTCCACCACCATGGAATGGTGCGGTAGTTGTGCCTTTTGGAAGCCGGGGCTCTTGCGGACTCGATAAATGGAATCGACCCGCTTGCTTAACACCGGCGCCGACGCTGGGTTCTCCCACATGTGGAAGAGAAGTCGTTCCATCATCGGAGGAACCGGTACAGTAAAGGCCTCCTTCGGGGGAGAATCATACTGGAGGGCATCGAGCTCCTCGGCTCGAGGCTCCTCCTCGGGATCCGCGGGGAATGCCAAGGCCTTGGCCATATCCCGCATGAAATCCGAGAACCGTGTGACCTCTGGGGGGGACCGTCTCCGAGGTTCGGACTCGGGCGAGTCCGAGGGGACACACCGAGTCTGAAAACTACCAGGGGACTCTTCGTCCTCCGATTCCCAGTCGGACTCCGCGGAGGAGGACTCGAGTGGCTCCGGTCGGGCGGGCACCGATGCCCTCGGCTCCGACGCCGAAGGAGTCGGCGTCGACGACCTCGGTCCCGAACGTGAGGCCGAGGGAGACTGCGACCGAGGATCGACTCGAGTTCGGATGGACTCGAGGATCGGCTCGGTCTCCGGGGTCGACTTGGACGTCGATGTCCCGGTGGCCGGGGCAGACGCATTGGCAAGGCCAGCGATCAATGCCCGCTGCTGGTCCATGAAGGCAGCTAAACTGCTCTCCAAGGCCGTCAACCTGAGTCCAAGCTCAGGAGACCCAGCAGTCCCTGACTCGGGCCCCGACGGCGTCGGGCCCGACGTCAGCTCCTTCAGAGGCGAGTCCACGAGGACCACAGTACTCACGTGTCCAGGCGACTCCATCTCGAGACGAGGATGTTTCGAAGGCCTCTCCGACTCCGAGGACCCGGGACGGCTGTCGGGGCTATGCGACCTGGCCCTCGAGGAACCAGGAGCGTCCGCCGACGCCGCCCTCGCGGGTTTTTTCTTCCTATGATGTTCCCGGGTAGGAGACCCCCGCTCAGAGGAACTCCGACGATGCTCAGGACCGGAGTCCCGGGACGTCGAAGCCTCTGACGAGGTCCGGGCCCGGCCGGACGCGGAGTCAGAGAAGATTCGTTCTCGCTGATGCTGCCGACTCCTCAACGCTTTTGAGGACATTTTGCCACACGGACCACAGATCATCGGGTCATGATCGGGTCCGAGGCAGCGGAGGCAGCAGTCGTGTGTGTCGGTAAGAGACATGAGTTTCTTACAGCGATCACACTTTTTAAACCCGCTGGCAGCCATCGAGGGAAAAAGGGCCCCTGCGAGGTCAAAAGACAGGGCTGCCAGTGAAAAGGAAAAAAATGGCGCGAACACTTGTCACGAAGGACAAAAAACCGAAAAATAAAGAAACGGACCCGATACCGGCGTAGCGGGTCCGGGCGGGAAAAAGAATCCGGCGTCGAACCGAAAAAGAATAAAGAATAAGAAAGAAAATCAACTTTTTCAGCGGTGAATACAAACAGCGTCTGTAGGGCTCCGCGGAAAAAAGAAGACTGAGCAAGATGGCACCCTTGGGCGGGAAGGGGACCGCGCATGCGCGCTGCAATTCCCAAAGGCTTTCTTTGAAAGCTGGGGAAATTGCTCCGCGAGGGCTCCGTCGGCGCCGACGTCACCCATATGTGAGGACTGACTTCCTGCTTGGTCCTGGAGAAGGAGGAGGTTTCTGTGTAGAGGGAGTCTTGGAGGCTCCCCTGGAAAGTAGGAGGGGGTAGCTGGTGGAAGTGGAGCATGTAGCCCTTTTGGACTATGCTGAGTACCCAGGTATCCCCTGTGATGGTTGGCCACCTGTAGGTGTATAGGGTCAGCCGACCTCCTGTGCTGAGTGGAGCCAGCGGCGAAAAAGAGGCTATGTTGTGGGAGTCAAAACCCCGCTCCCTGCTGTGCAGGAGCCGGCGGCTTGGGGGTCTTCTGCCTACGGGGCCCATGCCCCTGCCCCTTGGCTTGCTGGCCCTGTTGGGGAGCTGGAGAGGCCTGATATTGAGAGTAGGATTTGTAGGCAGCACCCTTCCTCGGGAAGAAAGGCTTCTTTTCCGAGCCCTTCTTTTTTTGAGAAGGGGCAGAAGTCTTTCTAGACAGCCTTGTCCTGGTGAGAGTCTCAGTCTCAATTTCTGCAGCCTTTTCAGTCATGGGCTTACCGAATAGGTTGTCACCTCGGCAGGTGACATCGACCAACTTGTCCTGCACCCATGACTCCAGGTCCGATGACTGTAGCCAAGCCTGACGGCATGTACCGATGCCGGCCGCGGCTACCCGGGCTGAAGCCTCGAAGCCATCATAGGCTGTTCGAAAGATAAACTTCGAGAACTCTCGGATCCCTGTTGACAAGGCTTTGAATCTCTGCAAGGGTTCCTCGGAGAGGCCAGCTGAGAACCCAGCAATCTCTTTTGCCAGGTCTCATAGGTACATACCCATGTACAGCTGGTAAGTCTGGACACGGCAAGATAGCATAGAGCCCTGGAAGCACTTTCTACCGAGGGCATCCAGGTTCCGGGCCTCCCGTCCGGGGGGCACCGAGGAGTGCATCTTCTGACTCTTCAGGCGGTGCATGGCCAATTCCACAACCATGGAATTGTGCGGTAGCTGTGCCGTTTGAAACCCAGGGCTCTTACGGACTCAATAAATGGAATCGACTCGTTTGCTAAGAACCGGTGCCTCCCACATATGGAAGAGCAGCCGTTCAAGCATCGGAGGAACCGGTACAGTAAAGGCTTCCTTCGGAGGAAAGTTATACTGGAGGGCATCGAGCTCCTCGGCTCGATGCTCCTCCCTGGCTTCCGCAGGGAATGCCAAAGCCTTGGTCATGTCCCTTGCGAAGTCCGAGAACCGGGTATCCTCCGGGGGGGGGAACCTTTTCCGAGGCTCGGACTCTGGTGAGTCCGAAGGGACGCACTGGGTCCGGAAGGTGTCCGGAGACTCCTTGTCCTTCATCTCCCATGCTGATTCCTCTGAGGGGGAGTTGAGCGGCTCCGGCTGTGTGGGCTTCAGTGCCACCGGCGTCGACGACCTCGGCCCTGCACGGGAGGTCGAGGGGGACCTTGACTGAGGATTGACTCGAGACTTGATGGACTCGAGGATCGGCTTGGTCTCCGGGGTCGACTTAGACGTCGAGGTCCCGGTGTTTGGGGCAGATGCACTGGTCAGACCGGCGATCAGCACCCGCTGCTGTTCCATGAAGGCAACCAAGCTGCTCTCCAAAGCCGTCAACCTGAGTCCAAGCTCAGGAGACCCAGCAGCCTCTGACTTGGGGCCTGACGTCGGCTCTCCCGGAGGAGAGTCCACAAGGACAACAGAACTTACGTGACTCGTGGACTCCGGCTCCATACGAGGTTGTTTGGACGGCCACTCTGACTCCGAGAGCCCGGGGCGGCGGTCAGGGCTACGCGACCTGGCCCTAGAGGGCCCAGGGGCCTCCACCGACACCGCCCTCATGAGCTTCTTCTTCCTTTTGTGCTCCCGGGTGGGAGACCCCCTCTCAGAGGAACCACGATGGCGCTCGGGTTCCGACTCCCGAGATGTCGAGGCCTCTGACGAAGTCCGGGCCAGGCCGGATGCGGACTCTGAGAAAATTCTCTCATGTTGATGCTGATGGCTCCGAAGTGCCTTCGACGACAATTTGCCGCACGGGCCAGAGGCCAGTGGGTTGTGGTTGGGCCCGAGGCATCGGAGGCAGCAGTCATGTGTATCGGTGAGACACGTAAGTTTCTTGCACCGATCACATTTTTTGAACCCGCTGGCAGCCATGGGGGGAAAAAGGGCCCCTGCAAGGTCAAAAGATCGGGCTGCCAGTGAAAATAACAAAAAAGGCGCGAACACTAGTCACAAAGGACAAAAACAAAAAAAAGAATGCCGGACTCGATACCGGTGTACCGAGCCCAGGCGGGAAGAGGAACTGGTGTCAAACCGGATCAGAAAAGGCGAAAATCGCAGAAAAAAAAATCTACTTTTACCGGGTGACACGAACTCACATCCGTTGGGCTCCACGGAAAAAGAAAGACTGAGCAAGATGACACCCTTGGGTGGGAAGGGGACCGCGCATGCGCGCTGCATTCCCAAAGGCTTTCCTTGAAGCTGGGGAAATGCTCTGCACAAGGTCTCCGTCGGCGCCGACGTCACCCATATGTGAGGACTGACTTCCTGCTTGGTCCTGGAGAATGGAAAGTATCATGGTAAAAGCTGAATTTGCTAACTGCACATTGGTGAAAGTTATTTTTATTTTGGTGATAGAATATCAAATAAGGTTAAAGAAGATTAAATTCAGTTTGTTAGGTTTGAATGCTAACTACTAGCATAAAAAGAAAAGAATACTGGAAGTGAACCTGATGACAAATGTTTTTACTATATGGACTTTCAGACTATGTAAAGTAATATAAGTATAATTTATTCATATCCTGTACAGTCTGAAGTTCAGAAACTAAGTGTTTTGTTTCTAGCTTCCTGTCTGTGAAGGTGGTCTTAAGCACTAGTACATGTAATTTTATTTCAGTTTGTGTTTTCCAATGACACTAGAAAAATTTTCTTTTCTATAAGGGTATTTCTGAAGACTAGTGCCCATGTGAACTTGCAGCACTAGAAAACAAAATTCTTTATTTTTCAATCACACAATAAGTGCAGTGCAGCAACAGTGCAAACTTTTTGCCAAAAGGGAATATTTATTATAGGGCAGTAGCCAAGAGCATGGGGCTAATATGTGTATTTTGGTTGCATAGTAGCTAGGAATATACAACCAGAAGGCTCCCAAGCTAAAATCTCTGCACTACCAGCATAGCATCTGACAAGGCAGAGTTAAGGGTGGAAAGTAGGCAGTAGCAGCGGAATGCAGCTAGTACAGCCATGCTAGTGGCCCAAAGATGCTGCTAGCGCAGATGCAACTACCACTGGCCTCCGCCCAGGCAGTAGTTACACCTGCCTTTAGCGTAGTTACTCATCTGTAAGAGGTGATCTCTGGGGACAGCAGGAATCAGTCCTCAAATATGGGTGGTCGGTGTCAATAGAGCCCATGCAGAAGCTTTGCCCCAGCTTTCAAAGAAAGCCTTTAGGAGATGCACCATGCATGCATGGTCCCCTTCCTGCCCAAGGATGCCATCTTGCATCAATTAAATGACATAGCTAAGACAGCAAAAATTAAAACATGGTAAAGAAACAACTCCAAGGGGAGAAGGGTGGGTTATGAGAACTGATTCATACTGTCCCTGGAGAATACCTGTTACATATGAGTAACTATACTTTCTCCAGGAACAAACAGGAAGTCAGTCCTCACATAAGGGACTCCCCAGTTACAGGCTACTGAGAACATGTAAACATGCCACAACGACCTGCAAAGGGTGAACAGTGATCAACAGCGGTTGAGTCCCTACTGAGACTCTCGCAAGACCCAAGTGTCCAGCAGAGAACTAGTACTCTGGTTGCCTGAACACAGAAGGGTCGGAGGACAGGAGTTGCCTACACTCCAAAGAGATTACGGAGTATGGTCTGGCTGAAGGCACTGTCCCGTCAGGACTCCCTCTCCAGGCAGTAGTGAGCTGCGAGGGTATGGATCGAAGACCAGGTGGCAACCCAACAGATTTCCATCAGACAGATAGAACGCAGATTTGCCACAGAAGTAGGCATGTCTCTGATGCGGTGTGTTGTGACCTTCTAGTTCAGTGAAATTCCTGCCTACTCATAGGCGGCAAGGGTAATGCAGTCCGCCATCCAAGCAGACAGATGGCTGGGGTCATAGGATATGAAAAGCTGAGGTGCTTTGCTGTGGCCCTGAGTCCATTGCAGACAGAAGGATAGGGCCCTTATACAACCCAGTGTATGGAGAACTGAACCGGCATGAGGCTTTGGAAAGAAGGTGGGGAGTACCACTTCCTGACTGAGGTGGAATGGGGACATCATCTTCAGCAGAAACCTGGGGTGTGTGGAGCACCACTCTGTTCTTGTAGAACTTCATGTAGGGGGGGCTCTGTCATCAGAGCCTGGAGCTTGCTGACTCTGCAAGTTGATGTGTCACAAGGAAGACGACCTTCTAGGAGAGGTATGCAGGTGGCAGGTAGCCAGAGGCTCAAAGGGAGGTTTAGTGAGCTGCAAAAGCACCACATTGAGATCCCATTCCACCGTTGGAGGGCAGACAGGGAGTTTGGATAACATGAGACCCCGCAGGAACCGAGACACAAAGGCTAAGAGGAGAGTGACTTTCCTCCTCAACAGGATGGTGGTGCGCTGCGATAGCGCTCATGTGTACTCTGACCAAATTGGACTTTAGTCCCACCTGCAACAGGTGAAGCAGATACTGGAGTACCACTTGTACTGAGCAGGAGAACGGGTTTGCCCGTCATTCTGCACACCACACCAAGAATTGGTGCCACTTGAAGGTGTACACCCATCTTGTGTAAGCCTTACGAGAGGCCAGAAGAACCTCTTCCATGTTCCGTGGGAAGTTGAAGGGAGCTAATGCTACCTTTTCAGCAGCCAAGCCATGAGTGACAGGGACCTCAGGTTGGGGTATAGGAGAGAGCCCTGCTCCTGTGAGAGTAGCCCAGGGGAATCGGCAATGTTGCTGATAGGGAGAGGAGCAGTGGAAACCAGGGTTGCCTGGGCCACCGGGGAGCTATCAGTATTAGTGATGCTCTGTCGCACTGGACCTTAAATAGAGTCTTGGCGACCAGAGGTGTCAGTGGAAAAGCATACAGGAGGCTTTCCGTCCATAAGATGAGGAACACATCTGCTGCCACCCGGGATGGGTGCAACTGGCGGGAGCAGAATCGGAGCAACTGCGTGTTGTCTGGACTGCTGAACAGATCCACCAGGGGGATGCCCCAGAGATGAAACAGCCAGGAGGTTACTTCAGGATCCAAACGCCATTCGTATGGCTGGAGGACTCTGCTCAGCTTGTCCACCAGGGTATTGTTTTGGCCTTGAAGGTAAACCGCCCTTAGGAGCATCTCTCTGTGTGCCGCATAGGAGCAGAGGGCTACCACCTCCTGGCACAGGGGGTATGACCCCATACCTTCTTGTTTGTTCACATAGAACATTGCAACCTGGTTGTCGGTCTGGATCAGCACAGAGTGGTACTACAGCCAGTGACGGAAGGCTCGGAGAGCCAGAAATATTGCCTGGAGCTCCAGCAGACTGATTTTTATCTGTGATTCCATCTGGGATCGGCTGCCTTGCATCTGGAGGCCCTCACAATGCACTCCCTAGCCCAGTAAGGAGGTGTCCGTGGTGAGGACTTTCTGGGGGTGGGTGCCTGGAAGGGCATTATGGCCTGAAGGTGATGGGGAATCTGCCACCATCCAAAGGAGTCCACCAGCTGACGGGTCACCTTCACTCTGTCCCTTAGCCTGCCTGTGGCTTTTGTTCACTGCAAGCAGAGGCGCCACTTGGCTGCCCTCGTGTGCAGTCTGGCATATGGGGTCACGTGAGCTGTGGAGGCCATGTGCCCTAACAGGTAGAGTAGGAGCCAGGCAGGTAGTGCCCGGTGTCTGTGTACCTCTGAGGCTAGCCTCCTGAGGCATTCTGAGCTCTCCTGAGGGAGGAAAACTTGTGCCTGGAGGGTATTGAGTTGCACCCCTATAAACTCTAGGCATTGGGCTGGAGCAAGGTGGGACTTGGGGTAGTTTATAACAAACTCCAGGTCTGCAGGCATTTATGGTGCACTCAGTGGTGCACTGAGCCTCTGCAGCTGTGCCCTCCTTTATGAGCCAGTAGTCTAGATAAGGGAAGTGGAGTGGAGGAGTGGCCTAGTGGTTGGGGCAAGGTACTTCAGGCTGGAAGGTTGGGGGTTCAAATCCCACTAGAGGACAGCAACCTTGGGCCGGAAGGACTGGAGTTTCTAGTCCCACAGGTGCTCCTTGTGGTCTTGGGCAAGCCACTTAACCCTCCATAGCCCATGTTCCCTGCAAAATAGTTATCTCCAAGTTATAATGCCCTGTTCAATGTAATTTCAGTTTGTTCAATGTAAACCGCACTGATGCAGAATAGCGTGGTATATAAGAGAATGTAAATAAATAAATAAATGATGAAAGCTCCTTGGAGCCAGAGGTGGGCTGCGACCACTGCAAGGCACATTGTGAAGACCCTTGGTGATGAGGGCAGTCCAAAGGGCAACACCCTGTATTGGTAGTGCTCTCCTCCCACCACAAACCAGAGGTATTTTCTGTGGCTGGGATGGATTAGGATGTGTTTGTAGGCATCCTGGAGGAATGGCAGCAGTGTTCCAAGGACAGCATCTTGAACTTTTCCCTAACCAGAAACCTGCTCAGCTCTTGCAGGTCCAGGATGGGCCCAAGGCTCTCTGTCCTCTTGGGGACAAGGAAATACCTGGAGTAGAAGCTGGTGCCCCAGAGATGCTTCAGCACTGGCTCCACTGCTTTGTCCTGGAGTAGGCCTGCTAGCTCTGTGAGGAGCAAGGTCTGGTGAAGGAGAGGTCTGATGGGCTCTCCTGGGAAGTACGAGGGTGGCGCCTGCTATAGGTGGAGGAGGTAGCCTTCCTTGACTACTTGTAGCATCCAGGTATTGGTAGTGATGGCTGGCCACCTGTGGACAGACAGAGCTAGGCGCTCCCCTGTGGGCTATAGAGGACCCCTCCATGGGAGTGCAGAGGTCACGCCCAAGCAGTTAAAAGCTCCCCCCATGCTGTGCTGGGGCCGGGACTAGCACTTGGGACTTCAGGGTCTTTTGCTTTCGGGGGCCATGCTCCTGGTCTTTGTGCTGCTGGCCTTGTGGAGGGGCAGAGAAGGCCTGGAAATGCAGAGTACTGTCAAAGCCCCTCTTCTTCCTTGGAAAGAAAGCCCCAGGGAAGAAGCCTTTCTTCCAGGGCTGTACCAAGGTCTTCAAGAGCCTGGTTCTCATCAGAAACTCAGTTTCTCTCTCCGCAGTCTTGTCTGCCATGGGTTTCCCGAAGAGGTTCTCTCCGATGCAGGGGACATCAGTAAGTTTGTTCTGCACCCATTGTTCTAGGTCAGATGACTGCAGCCATGCCTGGCGGCATGCCCTGATGCCTGCGGTGGCCATCCTGGCCAAAGACTCGAAGCCACCATAGGCTGCTCGAGACAAACTTTGAGCACTCTTACCACCGGGGTCAGAAAGCTCTGCAGGAGCATCGAGCTCTGAAAAACCTTCCGGTCGAGGGTTCGGGTCTCTCTGCCGGGTGGCACAGACAAATGAGTTTTTTAGCTCAGGAGCCTGCGCATGGCTGACTCCATGACCATTAGGTTGTGGAGAAGTTGGGGTCTTTTGGAACACAGGGCTTCGGCACATTCAGTACATGGCGTTGAGGCGCCTGCGACGATTGGTACAGTCACCGGTGTTTCCCACATCCGGAGGAGGCGGCAGTCGAGGATCGGAGGCACTGGTTCAGTAAGGCTTTCCTTAGGGGGTGCCTCATATTGGAGTATCTCCAGTTCCTCGGTGTGGGGTACCTCCTCAGTCTCAATGTTGAGAGCCTTGGCTATATCCCACACAAAGTTGAGGAAAGCAACATCCTCAGGTGGGGGAATGCCATTGGGACATCAGGTGAGACAGGTCCGAGGGCACGTCTGTGTCGCCATGTTGTCCAGGGACTTCATCCCCAGTCTCCCATTCAAACTCAAGGTCTGATTATGAGTCTGATGCCTTGTGATCACCTCGGTCGAGGTTTGCGACATCTGGAGGATCTGCAGTCCGAGCCAGGGGTGCTCACCATAGAGGACTGGTGCCCAGAGGAATTGGACCAGGACCTCGTCCGATGCCAAAGACTTTCTCAAGGACGGTGGTGCTCGAGGATC
Organism: Ichthyophis bannanicus; assembly: GCA_033557465.1. NCBI lineage: Eukaryota > Metazoa > Chordata > Amphibia > Gymnophiona > Ichthyophiidae > Ichthyophis > Ichthyophis bannanicus. The sequence goes on from CM066035.1 coordinate 835,896, forward strand.
AGCTCGATGTCCAGGAAGGCCCTTGATGTCGAGGGTCCTGTCGTCGGGGGTGGATGAATCAGACATAAAACACCCCTGCATGGCTACGAGGGCAGAAATACTGCTCTCTAAGGCCACCATCCTGATCTCCATACCAGTTGGCTCTGCAGCCTTCGACGTGGGCACAGAGGGCTTCAATCCTGGTATTGGCACTGTCGAGGAGGAATCCTCAATCAGGGTGGCCTCGGGGGTCCAAAGCCAGTCAGCAGGTGCTGACAACTCCTTACAGGGTAGTGCTTGTGAGGCCGCTTCCGCTCCTCAGATTCACGCTGGGGATTGCGGCGCCTGGAGTGGGATTTCCCCTTCTTCCCAGATCCATCCTCTGAGGCAGTCTCCAAGGGCTTTGTCTTCTTGCGCTCCACCTCCAGGGATTTACACTCGGAAGAACCAAAGAGGCTCTAGCTTTGCAGGGCACCAAGGTACGGAGAGGGCCCTGGAGCGTGGTGTCACCAGAGACTCCGGTGCGAAGTTGGACTTCTGGAAAAACCTTTCCTGCTGCTGTTGATGGCTCCTTAGGGCCTTTGAGGTCATGGTTCTGCAGAGTTCGTAGTCTGAATCATTATGTTCTGGCACCAGAGGCAGCAGTCGTGCGGGTCGGTGAGGGACATCATTTATTTATTTAACCTGACTTCTTTACCGCCTTATCCTGAAATCAAAGCGGTTTTCACTGTAACACAACTTAAAATGGGGTACAATAGTCAGCATGCAGGGAGCTTAACAGGGTGACAACTATTTACAATATGCTTGATTTATGTACAGTTGATTCATGCTATTTACAGATTGGGTGGGAGGTAGCAGGAAGCAGTTCTGTTTAAAGGGTTTTAGGTCGAGGAGGGCCATGTGGTTGCTGGGCTATGCTATGTTCCCATAGTGTTCCATGAATAGAAGGGTCTTGAGTTTTTTCTTGAATTCTTTGATGTCTCTGGAAGCACGCATTTCTTCTGGGAGGGAGTTTCACAGGTGGAGGGTAGCTAAGGAGAGTGCCCTTTTGGGGGTGGATTGCTTGCTTTTCTGTTAATCTGTGGGCACACTGATCTTGTGCAAGTTGTTGTAGCACCTCAGGTGCGCGCCTGAGTCTCTTATGACCAAGCTCTCTAGGATGTCAGTTGAGGAGTGGTGGAAGATTTTGAAAATATTTATTGCTTTGAACTTGGAGCGAGTTTGAATTGGGAACTAGTGCAGTTGGTGTAATACTGGTGTGATGTGATCTGCCTCGTTAGTTCCAATGATGATGCAAGTTCTGTGCCATCTGTAGCAGATGTGTGGCTTGCTTTGGGAGTCCTTGGTAGAGTGAATTGCCTTGGTCTAGTATTGGGGTGATGATAGCCTGGCATACTGTCTGGAAATGATCCTGGTCTAGGAGTGGTTTTAGTCTCCTTATGAGATTTAGCCTGTGATATGCTTTAGCAGCTGTTTTGTTTATGTGTGATTGGAGGTTGATATTTTTGTCCAAAATGATTCTGAGGTAGCGCAGTTCACTTTTTACTGGTATTGTTTGATTCAGTAGATAGACTGACTGTGGAGGGTTGAAGGTAATGTTTCTGCTGATATAGAGTGCTTCGGTTTTACTGTAGTTTAGCATGAAGTTGTTGTTGCTGAGCCATGTGGTTATATCTTCCAGGCATTGGGTTATGACTGAGGTTTGGCTTCTCCAGGTCAATTGGGCTACATACCACGAGATCATCAGCATATATGTGATACAGTATGTTCTGTTTTTTATTATGCTGCAGACAGGGTATCTATAAAGGTTAAAAAGGATTGAGAGTGTAGAGCCCTGGGGAATGCCTTGTGGTATGGTGAAGGGTGCTGAGTGCTTGGCTCCACATCTAACTTATTGGAGTCTATTGCTTAAGTAAGAAGTGAACCAATTATTTTTTATTTATTTATTTATTTAGACAGTTTAGCATACCACCTTATCCTTCAATCAAAGTGGTCACAACACAATTGGGGGATACATTTAACACGAGGGGATATGAGACACATACACTAATATTTACAGGGAACATGGGCAATGGAGGGTTAAGTGGTTTGCCCAAGACCACAAGGAGCACCTGTGGGACTAGAAACCCCAGTCCTTCTGGCCCAAGGTTGCTGTCCTCTAGTGGGATTTGAACCCCTGACCTTCTGGCCTGAGGTAACTTGCCCCAACCACTAGGCCACTCCTCCCTCTAAAGGTGGTATTGCAAATGCCAATGTCCTAGAGTCATTGGATCACAATATCGTGTGACACAGTGTCAAAGGCGGATAAGATATCCATGAATACGAAGAGGAAGCCGTTTTTGATATTGTCAGTTCCTCTTAGGATAGTGTCGAAGAGAGGTTAGCAGCGTTTCGACATTGTGTTGTGGCTTGAAGCCATGCTGGTGCGGGTCAAGTGGTGTGTAGTGATTCGTATGGTCCTGAAGTTGTATCTACAGTCTTTTCCATTTTTGCGAGAAATGGAAGGCTGGTGATTGGATGGTACGCTGCAGAATCCTTCTTGCAAAGGGATGTGTTCTTTAGTATTGGCTGTGTGGATGCCCATTTGAGGGCAGGAGGCATGTGTCCATGTTGTAGGGATAATTTGACTATTTTGTGTATAAATGGGATGAGTTGATCTTTGGCTGCCTTTATCCTCTGTACTGGGCGTGGGTCAGTTGGAGATTTGGTTGTGTTGAACAAGGTGACCATCTGTTCGATTTGTTGAACAGATGGTATGGAGAACTCTCCCCAGGATTCTGTGGAGGGTTGGTTTTCCATGTTATTGCTATTTTGTGGTATTGTGAGTAGGTCCTTGTTGAGTTGTGTTTTTCAGCTATGTAGTTCACCATGTCTTGGGGGTGGACTTCGGGGTGTCCTGTTGCGTGTTAGCCCTGGTGAGTGTTCACACTATGCTGAAGAGTTCTCTTGGCTTGTTCAGTGATTTCATGATAATGTTTGTGTGGTGTTGCTGCTTGCAGTTGTTAATCAGATTGTTATATTCCTTTTGTTTATGTACAATTGTTGTACATCAGGGCTTTGCTTCTTCTCCATTTTCTTTTGATCCTTCTTAACTCATGTTTTGCAATCCTGATCATGTTGGTGTGCCAGGGGGTGGTAGGCCTGTTGCGTATGGGTGTGCGTTTTTTACTTGGTGCTGTTGCTGCAATGGATAAGGTATTGTTCCAGTTTTTGATGGTCCATCAGGATCGGTTATGTCTTGATGTAGCTTGGGGATTACTTCTTTCAGGAAGGCTTCTTTGTCAGAGGATATGAATCTTCTTTTGTTGTGTGGCTCTTGCAGAGGTGGTGTGGGATGGTCAACTCGCTAGCTAAGATTATTAAGTGATGGTCCGACCATGGCATTGGTAGGATTGTGGGTGGGGTTACCAAGTTGCATGCTTGTAGAACTCTGGGAATGAATAAGGCACCCGAGGCAGCAGTTGTGCGGGTCGGTGAGGGACATCATTTTGCTGCACCGAACGCACTTCTTGAAGCCATTGGAGGCCATCAGAAAAAAAGGGGTCCCTGTCGCTGGGCAGAGGTCCGAGGCCTTCAGCTGAAAAAGTGCGCAAATGCTGGGTCGAGGGACACATCTATGTAAAAATGGGAAAAAAGAATTAACGAATCTGAGGAGCAATGCTGAGGCAAGCTAGCTTGGGGGTGGGAAGGAACCAGTACACAACCGGTCAAAAATGTATCAAAAAACACATTTTTTCCAGGGAAGCTGGACAGACGTCTGGAGGGCTCCACAGAAAAAAAGGAGACTAAGGCAAGATGGCACCCTTGGGGGGGAAGGGGACCACGCATGCATTTCCCAAAGGCTTTCTGTGAAAGCTGGGGGATGCTTTTGCTCAGGCTCCATCGGCACAGACATTGGCCATATGAGGGCTGACTTCCTGCTTGTTCCCGGAAAACTAGCATGTTGGCAATATGTAGCTCAGACACAAATGTCAAGTGGTTTAAAGCACCGAACCCTTCCACACATAAACCATCATTGATAATGCTGGGTAACAGTGTCCAGAATTGAACCAGACACTTGCCTAGGGCAGTGGTTCCCAACCCAGTCAGGTTTTCAGGATATCCACAATTAATATGTATGAGAGATGTGCATACAATAGAAGCAGTATATGCAGCTCTCTCATATGCATATTCATTGTGGATATCCTGAAAACCTGACTGACCTGGGGGTACCCAAGGACTGGGTTGGGAACCACTGGACTAGGGTATTGGTATTGGATTGACAATATGCATCTGCCATAGTAGTGAAGCACTGCAGCCTGACAGCCACAAAATCAGGGCCTGCAGCACATGAGTATCTGCTGAGAGAGAGAGATGCCAAGTTACCTGTTTCCAGGAGTGACATTTTAAGCTAGTCCTGGATTTCTGACAATCTCATTCTAATATATTATGGGACCTGCAGCACTGATTTCAATGCGTAAAATCAGGGACTACAATACCATATTGCAAATTTCAAACCAGAACTGGCCAAAATCTCACTCCTAGAACCAGGAAACATGGCAACTCTGTATATACAAAGCTGTGTCACTCTTGAAAGTATGTTCAAATATGCAGTTGCACTGGACAGATATGAGAGAGCTGCTGGTGTGATGAGCTGAGGAGTTGAAGATAGGGCCTGTGCTCAATGAAACAGCCAATATTGGCCACATAGCCAGGGTTGGAGACAGCAGAGCAGATCTGATAGAGGGGCATGCAAGGTATTGCAACAACTGGCAAAATGAAGGCTTTGCACCAGTATGTGCAGTCACACCACCATCTCCCCCTATGTAGAGATGCATACATCTACCTGGGGGGGGGGGGCTTATGCCAATGCCAAAGGCCCTGTTTCTCTGTGTAGATGGCCCTTCACCCTGCCAAAGGACATGTCTTTAGCCTATTGACTAATAATAGAGTACCTGCATTTCTATCACTGAACATGGACTCGCTTGGTTAGAGCTCCCTGATCAGTGTTCCCCATGGCCCTGTGTCTAGGTGATGAGGCATTGAACAGACCCAGGGAGCTCATGTGGGCTCTCAAGAGCCTGTGGGCCTTTATTTCCCCGAGAGCTGATTGGGATTGCCTAGCTACATAGGGGTGTGTAGGATGCCCTGCAGAGTATCCTCAAGAGCTTTCCTCATGGTGGTGTATGGGTGCCCTTTGTCAACTGCCTTCTACCCTCCTGGCCACGGTTAGGCTACAAGTGGGTGTCCTATGCGGTGGCCAAATGGATCCCATATGGTAGAAGGCATGATAGTCACTGTGTTGAGTCTGCAAACCATTCTAGCACCTTCCCACTTCTCCCCCATGGGAGAAGCGCTCTGTGCCAAATGTATAAAGGAGATGACAACGGTGGGGTCCCAACTCCCTCCTACAGCAGAGGCCTGATTACTTAGGCTACAATGGAAAGTTATCAGGCACCCTGGGGTGGCTCAGGGTAACAGATTCATATGGCTATTCCATACAGTGGCCACTGCCAACACCATGCCAGCAGCTTTACAGGGCTCCCAGCTCGTTCAGATGCTGCATTTTCATCCTACCGCTTCCAGATAGGACTGCAGCATGGTGTCTGTGCATGTTTGCATGCCCTGCCTCTTTGTACTTTGGCCAATTGCTCTAAGCTGTGCAGCAAGATGTGCTTATTCCCAGGTCAGCCCTCTGTCCTTCACTGGCTACCTACTAGGTGCCATGGAAGTGGGGTAAAGAATTGGTACTGCTGTATATAATCTCTGCAGGGATTTGGCAGCTTATTGCCAACCATATCATACTGGGGCACACAATAGCAAGGCGCTCACTGGAAGTGCCTCGGCAGAGTGCATGTGCTATCGGCATATTTACCCTACTACTGTCCTAGAGATGTACCTAGCTCAGCCATGTGTCCCTACCACAGCTGCACTCCCCTCTGCATTATATTTGCTTACTAACCGCATGTTTGCCCCGCACTACTTGCAGCACTTTAGTAAACACGCCCTAAAGAGTCTCAGCTATTCTGAGGACATAAAAGCACATTTTTTCCACTTTTGTTTTTGATGTCTTAGCTAAGAATGGGAAGTTGTCACTTATAATTTCAATGCTCTTTGGAAAGTGGACTAAGACCACCCACTAATGTAATCTAAAGGTGAAAACTTCCCTAGAACTGGATTACTATCTGCTTCATTATTGTTCCTTTGGTGGTGTAATTAAAACTCTTGGAAATGTTAACTACCACAATTAAAATATGTATTTAGTCCTGTATTTTAGGATTATTATATTTCACAGCAGATAAATTTCAAAATTTTCCCATTTCATTTTCACATAAATAGTGACGAATTGTTGCAAAACACAAAGGACTTCAGAGACTTGGTGGTAAGAAGCATATTACCATTTAATTTTTATATAGCGCAGGGCATTAAACATTAATGTAAAACATATTTGCTATTTAGAAGAATTCTAATTAAAATATTAATTATTCAAACTAGAAAAGCAGTGTTTTAAAACAATGAAAGTCAAATGAAAACCAAATTAAAAATGAAAGAAATCCAACATCAATCTTAAGAGATAGAACAAAGTGTCAAGCTATTTTCAGAGATTTGCTTTGCAGTGGTGACTGTCGTGTAAACAGGCAAGACGTTCTGCTTCTCTCCAGCCAGAAAGTAAGGCCCCATGGGTGGTAGAATAAAAGGTTCGATGTGTGGCTTCGCCAGCAAAAAGAATCTGCAAAGGCTAAAGACAAAAAAAATGATGACACACATTAGCATCTATCTATAGTATTTATTTAATTTTTGCTTTATATTAGTGTAAATGGAAGGACTAAATTTTCCATGACTGAAGAGTCTGCATACTTGTATAGAGAGATGTAGCAAGGTGACATTTTACTTACCAGTTAATGTTTTTTCCTTGAGTCCTGCTAGACCATTGCAGACAAGTGGGTTGTGTTCCCCTACCAGCAGATCAGTGGAGACAAAGAACCAATGAAAAGCTCAGGCTTCAGTGACATCTCTCATGCCTCTATTCACCTCAGCCACCAAAAGGTCCCTTCAGTATTCATCCCAAAGCATATGGGAGATACATAGCAAGCCTCACACAACCTCAATTGTGGGCAACAATGAGCAATCAACAGTAGAGAACCATGTACAGGAAAGTACAAATAAAAGGTTGTCAACAGAAAATGAACCTGCACAGCCAAGTATAAAAATCATAGCGGACCCAAGGGTACTGCAGCAGAAAAACAGAATACAGTTCCACAGGCAGGTCCTGGTCTGGTCTAGCAGGACTCAAGGAAAGGACAAACTGGTAAGTAAAATGGCACCTTCCATATTGTCCTGCTAGACCAGTCCAAACAAGTGGGATGTACCAAAACTACACCATCACTGGGCAGAAAGACCACAGCTCGCAAAACCTTTGAGTTGAAGGCCGTGTCTGCCTGTGCATGGACATCCAAACGGTAATGTTGGATATAAATGGAAAGTGATGCCACATTGCTGACAATGTCTGCAGGGGCTAAGCTCTCTTCTTGCCCACTAGGACGCTTGTGTTAGATTAGAATGGGTATGCAAACAATCTGGAAGCAGCCAGTTCCACACAGATACAGAGGCAATGGCTTCCTTAATCCAGCACCCCAAAGTCGACTTGGCCACTGCTTCACCTTTGCATGGGCCAGTAAAGGGTACAAAGAAATGGTCAGACTTACGAAGGGATTCATAACCTCCAGGTACCAGAGGACATCCACCAGGTGAAGATCTTTATCCTTTCCTTAACATTGCTCCTTCGGAAAGGAGGGCAAGCAAACCACCTGGTTCACATGAAAGGGAGAAAGCAACTTAAGCAAGGCAGGCAGGCACAGGATCTCAGCAAAACAAAGCCTGCAGCTCAGAAATCCGCCTTGTGACATAAATTGCAACAAAGATGACAGTTTTGAGCATCACATCCTTTAAGCCATTGAAGCACACCACCTTAAAGGGCTCTGAGAACCAGACACAGATCCCAGGAAGGTATCACAGACCGAAGGGGAGGACACAGATGCCGAACTCTCTGGAGAAAACGTGAGATGTCTGGGTGCAAGGCCAAAGACTTGTCCACCACTGGATCATGGAAAAAGGCCGGAGCTGCCACCTGAACTTTCAGGGAGCTGAGTGAAAATCTCTTCTCTTGGCCATCCTGCAGAAAGGCCAACAGGGAGGACACCTTGGCCGCCTCAGGAGCCAACTGCCATGCGCCGCACCAGCGGAGCTCAGAGGCACCATATCCGTTCATATGCTAGCTTGGTAGACCTCCTCTGGGCACCAAGAAGAGTAGAGATTACCACTGGAGAGTAGTCCTTATGCGCTAGCAGTCTCCTTTCAAGAGCCATGCTGTAAGCGAGAAGGCAGCCGGGTCCTCCAGGATGATCAGTCCCTGCCACAACAGCCCCTGAGACAGAGGCAACTAAAAAGAAGAGGCGCCTTCAAGAGCTGCATCAGTCTCTAAACCATACTCTCTGTGGCCAATCCTGCTCGGGTGGCGCTTTATATGCCAAATCACACACCCCAATAGGGGCCATGGAGGAAATACGTACAGTAGCCACGGATGTGGTCAAGGCTGGGTCAAGGTATTGGCGCTCTCAGACTACATCTCTGTGTGGTGACTGAAGTGGCAAACGTTGGCATTGGAGTGGGTCATCATCAGATCCATTTCGGGGTGATCCCAGTGGCACAGAATCAACTCACATGCCTCCTGACTCAACACCCACTCTCTCGGGATTCAGAGAATGCCAGCTGAGAAAGTCCACTTCTACACTGTCCATCCAAGCAATATGCTGGGCAGACAAGGCTAGGAGGTTGTTCTCCATCCAGGCAAACAAGAGATCCATCTCCAGAACCACCCTGGTGGCTTCTTGTGTCGCCTTGCTGATTAACATAGGTGGCCTCTGTGGCATTGTCTCAAAACACTCAAACCACCTGTCCCTCAACCTGGGGCCGGAAAAATGCAGAGCTGCCATCCTGATGGTCCTCACCTCAAGGCAGTTGATGAACCACACCGCTTCCCTCGGGTTCCAATGGTCCTGGGCCATACAGTCTTGGCAGTGGGCTCTCTAGCCCATGAGACTGGCATCTATCATCAGCAGGATCCAGGAGAAATCATCCAGCAGTACACCCTTCCTAGACAGAGCTGCCGCTGCCACCGCAAGCTGGCCTTTACCATCAACGGAAGCAGAAGCCTGTGCTTGAACTCCTGAGAACCTGGGGACCATCGAGTTAAAGACGGCTGGAGCAGTTGCATATTAGCATGGGCCTACGGCACCATCTCTGTGGTCACAGTCATAAATCCAAAGAGGCTGAGGATAATCTCTAGGGGCCCACTGCACACAGAACAGCACCAGGCAATCCAGTCTTCTGACCTTCTCCTCCAGCAGGAAAACTCTGCCGACTCAAGTATCAAAACGTGCTCTCAGAAACTCCAAGGACTGGGAAGGCAAAAGCTGGCTCATTCACTGATTGATCATCCAGCCGAGACTTTCCAAAAAGGACACCACTACATGTGCCACCTAAAATGCTTCTGACAGGGAAAGGGCTCAAATTAGCTAGTCATCCAGATAGGGATGGATACAGATCCTTTGGCACTGCAGTGCCACCACCATGACCTTGGGGAACATCCTCAGGGCAGTGGATATCCCGAAAGGGAGGATGGTGAACTGGCAATGAGAGCCAAGAACAGCAAAATGCAGAAACCTCTGCTGATCTGCCTGGATCGGGATATGAAAATACACCTCGGCCAGATCCAGAGAAGCCAAGAATTCCCCTCAGTGCACTGCCTGAATCACAGAACGTGCAAGTGCTCATTGACCTCCTTGAGATCCAGAATGGGTAAGAAGGAACTGTCCTCCCTTGGCACCTCAAAATAGATGGCTTATTTGCCCTTGCCCCACCCATCCAGGGGACGTGCATCATCATCTTCAAGTGTAGCAAATTGTCCAAGGTGGTCCGCACAGCGTCACCTTTGATCTCAGAGCCACTATTGGAAATGACAAAGGCATCGGGAATCAGCCCTTTGCATTCCAGGACACAGCCAAACTGAATGGTGCAGAGCATCCAGCAATCCCTGGTAACCCGGGGCCCAATCCTAAAAGAAGAGGCGAAGCCAACTGCTCACCGGAGGAACCAGGGAATGGGTCCCCAAACCTTCATTGCACAGCCCGTGAGGGTCCTCCTCTGGAGGGGACCAAGTCCAAACCCACACGCTTCTCGAAAGGACCGAGAATAAGCCAGAGACCCTGAAGCAGAGGAGAAGAAAGGTTTTCCCAGTCTGCAATGACGATAGTGCCAAGACCCCCAGAATTCTAGTCAAGCAGAGGCTAATGAGAAAGGGGCACCAACCTGCTTCACAGGCCTCTTGGACCTGTCTTCCAGGAGGCCTTGTCTCGCCAAGATCCTTCAGCAGCTTCTCCAAATCAGTTCAAAACAGAAGCTTCCCCTTAAAGGCCAGTTGGGCTTTGGATGATGTGCTCGCTGCCCAGTGCTGGAACCAAATCCAACGCTGTGGCACCCTCATCAGGGCACCATCTCTGGCTGCCAAAAGTACCAGGTCATACATAAGCATCAGAAAGGAAGGCCATAGCAGATTCTAAAAGAAGGGTAGTATCATCAGGCAGAAAACGCTGACTCTACTGGAGAAGGGCTCAAGACATCAGGCTGATATATACCGCTAACTGTAGAATAGCTGCCACCACAGCTAACTGGCTTCTCAGCAAGGAATCCACCTTGTGGTCCAGAACATCCTTTAAGGCAGATCTGTCTTCCACAGGAATGATGGTCTGTCTGGTAACCGTCGTGACCTGTACATCCACTTTGGGAATATCAAACCACTCGAATTGTTCCTTCTCCAGAAGAGTGGAGAACTTGTTATACACCCTTAACCCTTTAGTTAGGGAGTCGTGGGAGTCCCACTCTGACTGGATCATATCCTTGATCACCTTTGGGAATGGGAATACAGCAGTGGATTTCTGCACCCCTTCTGGGAATACAGCAGTGGATTTCCGCACCCCTTGAAGGAGCTTCAGCTCCTGCTCCTTGCTGGAAGCATCCATCAAGGTCAATGAGGCCCTGGTAATCCATGCCACCAGCTCCTCCTTCCGAAATAGGCAGATAATGCCAGCCTCTGCATAGTCTTCTGAAGGGAAGAGTGCTTCCTCATCCACATCAGAGTGCAATACAGAGTCATCTGAATCAGAGGCATAGTCAACATTTCTGATAGTTCCCAGCTATTCCCCATCTCCATGGAGCGCCCCTCGCCGGGGACACTTAGCTAAAGGTAATTGAACATGGCTTCTACTTTCAACTTGCCCAGAATGAGACTGCATCTGAGGGCACCCAGAGGCCGCAAAGTCTGACTTACCATGTCAGAAGGACCAGGCCTGTTACAAAAAGGAAAGGAATTCTGGGGAGAACAATCCCGAGTCTGGAAGCTCTCCTCTCAGATAAGGCTCCCCAACAACAGGAGGGCATAGCTTCCACAGATCCCCTAGAGGACAAAGAGCGACTCACAGTATGGTTGCTAAAGCCTCTGACCTTTAGAGATCTTCTGTGTTTGTCCCATGCTTTCTTGATAGAAATAGAAGCATGACGGCAAAAAAAGACCATATGGCCTATCTAGTCTGCCCTGCCATATCAACTACAATAGTCCCCTTTTTTCCTTATCCATAATGACATCTGTCGCCTCCTGCCCTGAGGCAAGTAAGGGTGGACTAACCGCATCCCCTGGCTGAGAGAGGGAAAGCAAGCCCTCCAGGGGTGACTCAGAAGCTGTCATGCAGGAAGGATAGAGTACAGAATCCAAGGCTGAGGCTCCTCGCTTGCCACAGGTTAAAATATGTTTCCTGGAAGTAGACAGAGTTAGGGTAAGTATCACAAGAGCGCACGCTAAGGCTGAGTCGACCTGCAAGCATATGTTAACTGTGCTTCTACTTTACACGCATTTAAGGTGCTAGGGAAGGAGCATGCGTTGGAGCTGCTTGGGTGGAATGCGTGTTAGGACTGCATGATCACCAGGCACACAATAGGTAAAAAAACGTTACAAGTGCAGAAAACAGGAAACCCCCACACAGCGCCAACTGTCACTAGCAGTCTGTCCCGAATTACATCCCTCAGAGACTGAACCGGGAGCCCCCAAGGACAAGGAGGTCAAGCCTTGTTACTCCCCCTCCCCCCCAAGATTCCCAGGTGAGATTCCCAGGGAGAGTTCAGCTCTAGTCCCCTGAAAGCTGTTTCACTGGCTAGCTGTGCAATAGTGTGTGTGAGGTGGCTGGCAGGCAGATCGTGTCGGGAGAGAGCAGGGGGACAAGAGGAGGAAGGAGGGGGCGCTGAAGTTGTCCCAATTTATGGCTGCTCAACAGGCCCTTATGATAAGGGCATGGAGCTGAACCAGTTTTCCCTCTTCCTATGGCTACCAAAAAGATCAGTCTAGTGAAGCCTCCCACACTGCGCTCAAGGGAGAGTCATCTTTCTGTATTCAAGGTGGTCATTCAAGAGTGTTTAATCAATTTCTTTTCCTCTCATTCCTCAGATTTTCTATAGAGAAGGGAAAACCCATCCACCGTCTGCTGGAGACAAAGAAATACAGAAGGGATCTCTGGTAGCCTAGGCAAATAGAGGCATGAGAATGATGTCATTGAAACTTGGGCTTTGTCTCCACCAATCTGCTGGTAGGGGAACACAACCTACTTGTCTGGACTGGTCTAAAGGACAATATGGAAATATATTTGGAATGAAGCGTTAGTGACAGAACCTTGTGCCCTTACAGAAAAGATACTCTTTGCATTGATGTGTCTGCTCTAAATGCAAAACAAGTTGTTTCCCTGAAAGGAGGATACAAGATTGTTATTCTACCATGCAACAATATGTGAGAAATGTTAAGTGTACTGAAATTAGCAGTTGAAATGATGCATTAAATTTAATAGATTTCAATATTGCCAATCTTAATTCTAAGTGGTTTTATACTACACATAGACAACATTAAACAAACACGATACATAAAATAATCAAAATTCTCAGCTTAGATATAAGATATTACCATTACCACTTTTCTAATTACATGGGCCGGAAGGACTGGGGTTTCTAGTCCCACAGGTGCTCCTTGTGGTCTTGGGCAAGCCACTTAACCCTCCATAGCCCATGTTCCCTGTAAAATAGTTATCTCCAAGTTATAATGCCCTGTTCAATGTAATTTCAGTTTGTTCAATGTAAACCGCACTGATGCAGAATAGCGCGGTATATAAGAGAATGTAAATAAATAAATAAATGATACAGACCTCTCAAAACAAAAAGGTTCTGAGCCTATTTCAAGAAAAAATGTTTACATTTCTCTCTAAGCTCTGCAGGTATTTAATTCCACAATTGTGGATCTTCCACTGAACATTCATGATCTCTAGTAACACCTTACTTGCGAGTCATATAGAACAAACAGGAATATAGAAAATGATGCCAGATAAAGACATCCCAGCCTATCCAGTATGTCCATCCACAAGAACTATTAAAGTTCTACAATTCCTTCCTCTCCCTCAGAAATCCTCTGGTGTCAAAGGCAAGGGATTCCACCCTCAATGCTGATCCTGGAGCAGACTTGCTGAACAGCTCCCCCTGCTGCCTTTCACTTTCCTTCCAGGTCTTAGCAGACATCAAAAGGCACAGCAGGCAGGAAGAAATGTCATGGTCCGCCCTAAGGCAATAAATACAGGAACTGTGGCAGTCTGTATGGAACATAGTGCAGTTGCACTTGCCACACTGCTTGAAACCGCCGGCTGAAGACACAGCGGGAAAAACAAGCCCCTCAAGGTTAAACTCAGATGTCTTGACCAGCTAGGCTACGAATGAAAAACCCACGGGCCAAAAAATAAAAGAAAAAGGAGGTACCCGAGCCAAAAGCACGATGCCGAGGTGTTGGACTCAGGCGGCGGAAAAGTGATCGATACTGAATAAAAAGAAAATTTTACCGATACCGTATGTGAGGACAGACTTCCTGCTTGTTCCCGGAGAAAAATGCATATAAAACAATCAATAGGTTAAAATAAAAATAAAAACACACAAAAGCAAACAAAAACAAAAAAACCCCAACTTAACAGCCTAAGAAGGATAAGAAAAAAAAATTACATAACATACAATAAAAATAAATCATCATGGGATGCAGTATACTACATTTTAAATGAATAGACAGGATTGTACAAGAAAGGTGTTCGATAAAACGTTAAGGGGATCATTCTGAACCATGAATAAGCCATCTACACATACATGTTGGACTTTTTCGGCACATAAATGTCTAAACGCGATTCTGACAACAAAATGTTTTACACGTACAGAAGAGAAAAACTGGTAATTTTGGACAGGGTTGTGGAGAAGAGGAGCGTGTATGCATCAAGCTGCTTAAACGTCTAAACTATATTCCAACGAAAACGTGTATGTACAACCTAGACGTCTAGGTTAGACCTGCTAAAATGTGGAACAACCACCTATGTCGACTAAAGTAGCACAGTATTGTAACACAGAAGGACATCTATGTTTAATTAAAGCATAGATCTCCAGGAACAAGCAGGAATGAGTCTTCACATATGGGTACGTCGGTACCGACGGAGCCTGCGCGGGAACGCTCCCCAGCGTCCAATCAGAAAGCTTTTGGGAGCATCCCACAGCACCTGCGTGCTGCCTTCCCGCCTTTCCAACTGTCTCTCCTCAGTTGTTCTTTTTCCGCGGAGCCAGGTCGTGTTCCTGTCACCGCAGAAGAATTTCCTTACTTTTTTCTTTATTTCTTTTCTGTACGCGTCTGCCTTCCTCGACGCTATACCAGTACCGCCGGTTCTTATTTCTTTCTTAAAAAATAAAAAAAAGACCTTCTATTTTTCCTTCAGGTGTACTTCAGTTTTGGGCCTTAGGCCCAAAACCTTTTTCCTTAAATATGGAAAAACCTGCCTCAGGTTTTAAGAAGTGCACAAAATGTGGCGGTACTATATCCGTCACCGACACCCATGACTGGTGTCTCAAATGTTTAGGCCCTGACCATTCCATTAAAGATTGTGTGTCCTGTTCCATGATGTCTAAGAGAGGTCGACAGAACCGAGCTGCCAAGCTCAGTACCCTGTTTCCCTCTGATGCGGCTTCGGTGGCATTGACGTCTTCCAGGGCTTCTTCTTCCTCACATGGATCTCAGGTAACTAAACATAAATCCAGCCGGTCCTCGAAGGGCAAATCTCCTTCTAAGCATCGAGATGCCTCTGGCCTTGCCCTCGAGGATTCTGCACTGGCAAAATTACCCCGGCGGGAGGCTTCGGCTTCTAAAGCATCATCATCGGGGTTCCAGGACGATCTAGATGGCGTGGCCTCAACAGATCTCCTGGTGCCATGCTCTGGGGTACCGGTGGCCTCCACCGGTACCGACTTCCAGGCATTGGCAGCGTCGATGGATCAGAGGATTCTGTCCATGGAACGCAGTCTGGCGGCTTTCCTTGTGGCATCGACGCCCGTGGTACCGCAACAGACTACTCCGCAGGTACCAGCTCCGGTATCGCCATCGGTACCGATCCCAGTACCGGTGGCAGACATTGGCATCGGTGTCAGCCATGCCGGTACCCTGCCCTCTGCAGCCTTCCGGTACCGATACCCCGGTACCGATGATTCCCGATACCGACCTTGGTCGGTACGGGTATCGGGCTTTGCAAGAGCATCCCGACAGACGATACTTCGATTCCTCTGATGACTCTGAGGATTCTGAAGGGTCTGTCGATGCAGCGATGCTTCTTCCACAGGAGGAGTCCTCTCCTAAACCAAGGATGTCTCCTCCAGAAGACTTGTCTTTTCAGGACTTTATCAGAGAGGTGGCTCGGGGTCTCTCTATTTCAGTAGCCCCAGAGTTAGAGCCTAGAGCTAAGGAGTTAGATATTCTACAATATCCTAAAACTCCTAAAGAGGCAGCTACCTTGCCTATTCATGAGATTCTATATGATCTCATGTTAAGGATGTGGGAAGCACCTCTAACCACCTCTCCTCATTCTCGCAGATTGGACACCATGTATCGTGTCCCTCCTTGTCCTGGTTTTCATAAAACCCAGCTTCCTCACCACTCTATTGTGGTTGAGTCTGCAATGAAAAAGATTAGAAGTGCCAAGAGACATGCCTCTAATCCTCCGGGACGTGAATGTAGAACCCTGGATGCTTTTGGTAGAAGAGTCTTCCAAGCTTCCGTGCTTGCTGCGAGAATTAATTCTTATAGTCTCTACATGGGCATGTTCTTAAAAGAAGTCACTGACCATTTGCAAACTTTAAGTCCTTTTATGTCTGACAATAAAAGGCAAGAATTTCTCTCTGGGCTCAAACATGCCCAGGAAATCTCCAAATTCTCCAACCGTGCAGCTTTCGATTCCTTTGAATGCGTAAGCAGAGCCTCAGCTATAGCTATAGGAGCACGTAGGATTGCTTGGCTTCAAGCATCTGATTTGGAGACCTGGGTCCAAGATGAATTGGGAAATATCCCTTGTACAGGGGAAAATCTGTTTGGTAAGGATTGGCAAGCAAAAGCCAATCAGATGGATGCTGAAAATTCTGCTTTGGATAGACTATCCAAATCTTCAGCTGCTCCTGCTAAGAAAAGGTTGTTGAAGAAAACACCTTTTTCAAAAAAGGGAAGATCCTATCCTGCTTATAGTCAGAGAGCATCTTCTGCAGCTCAGTTCCCTTCCAAACGTCAGCAATCCTCCAAACAGACCAAGGCAAAGGCTGCGAGGCCTGTTCCAGCCCAGCAGTCTCAGCCCCCTCAGGGCCTTTGACTTTCTGCTAGAGAACTTAGCCTTCCTGGCTCTAGAAGGACCAGAGCCCTCCACCATTCCAGGAAGGCAATGTCACTTTGCTCCCAGATGGGGGCAAATCACAGCAGAGCAGTGGACACTCTCCATCATAAGAGAGGGGTACAAACTTCATTTTTCCAGCTTGCCCCCTCTCACAAGTGTGCACCAGTTCAATTCTCCAACCTCAGCCTATTAGAGCAGGAGGTTGCCACTCTTCTAGCCCAAGGGGCAGTAGAGGAAGTGTCCTCTCATCAACAGGGCACAGGGTTCTACTCCCCCTATTTTCTTATCCCAAAGAAAACAGGGGGCTTCAGACCCATTTTAGATCTCAGAGAATTGAACAGATTCCTAGTCAAAGAAAAATTCAAGATGGTTTCTCTAGGAACTCTGCTGCCATACCTTCAGAGTCAGGATTGGCTTTGTTCTCTAGATCTCAAGGATGCGTACACTCATGTTCTCATCCATCCAACTCACAGAAGGTTCCTTCGATTCCTTTTCCAGGAGAAGCACTATCAATACAGAGTGCTCCCCTTTGGCCTGGCCTCTGCACCAAGGGTGTTCACGAAATGCATGGCAGTGGTTGCTGCTTTTCTGCGCACCCTGGGAATATTTGTCTTCCCTTACCTGGACGACTGGCTCATTCGAGCTCCCACTCAATCAGAGGCCAGGACTGCTCTAACCTGCACAATGCGTATCCTTCAATACTTAGGGCTGGTAATAAACATCCCAAAATCCAATCTGATCCCTACTCAGTCCCTGGAGTTCATAGGGGCACTGCTGGATACCACAAAGGCAAGGGCCTTTCTTCCCCAGGCCTGTTGCCTTCGCTTGATGCAGTTAGCTTCTCAAGCAGAGTTGAAACCCCTACTCACTGCTCGAGAGATGTTACAGTTGCTAGGCCACATGGCTTCCACCGTTCATGTGGTACCATATGCTCGCCTTCACATGAGAGCAACTCAGTGGACTTTATCCACCCAATGGACCCAGGCATTAGGCTGCCTGTCAGACAAAATAGCAAACACAGGTCGCCTCATTTTGTCCCTCCAGTGGTGGAAGTCCCCTCAGAACCTGTTGCTGGGGTGTCCTTTTTAACAGCCTCTACCCCAGGCAACTCTTACAACAGATGCTTCTCCAATGGGGTAGGGAGCTCATCTTCAGGACCTCTCCACCCAGGGCATCTGGTCCCCACAGGAGACTTGTCTCCACATCAATCTCTTGGAACTCAGAGCAATCTTCCTTGCTCTACGAGTTTTCCACACCCTGATCTGCCACGACAGTCCTTGTCCACACGGACAATCAGGTGGCCATGTTCTACATAAACAAGCAGGGAGGAACTGGCTCTCTGTCGCTTTGCAACGAAGCTCTGTGACTGTGGGCCCTCGCCAGAGAGCATCACATCCATCTTCTGGCAGTCTATCTTCCAGGGGTTCAAAACTCTTGGGCAGACAGACTCAGTCGAGTTCTGCTTCCACACGAGTGGTCCCTACATATGGACCAGGTGTCCAAAAGTATTCAAATTTGGGGAACCCCGGACATAGACTGCTTTGCAAGTCCGTGGAATGCCAAACTTCCCCAGTTCTGTTCCAGAACTCCGGCTCAGGCAAGGGATGCTTTCCTCCTTTACTGGGGTCAAGACTTCCTGTATGCCTTTCCACCCATTCCCCTAATTCCCAAAACCCTGTTCAAGCTTCAGAGAGACAGAGGCCACATGATTCTCATAGCTCCACATTGGCCACGGCAAGTGTGGTACCCTCTGCTTCTACATCTCTCTCAAGCTCCCTCCCTAGAGTTAGGGTCTGCTCCAGACCTCCTCTCTCAGGAGGACGGAAAGTTGTGGCATCCCAATCCCCAGTCTCTGCATCTCAGGGCTTGGTTGCTGAAGGCCTAGATCTCCAGGATTTTCCTCTCTCAGCAAGTGAAAGATGTTCTTCAAGCTTCCAGAAAACCTTCCACTAGACGTTCTTAAGCCTTCAAGTGGAAAAGGTTTACCATCTGGTGTTCTGAAAAGGGTCTTAACCCCCGTGCCATACCTCTGGAATCCTTGCTGGAGTATCTCCTGCATCTGTCTAATGCAGGCCTTAAGACAAATTCAGTAAGAGTCCATCTGAGTGCTATTGCAGCTTCACTCAAGCCTCTAAATGGACAACCTGTTTCCTCTCATCCCCTTGTAGCAAGGTTCATGAAAGGCCTCCTTTTAACAAAGCCTCCCATTAGACCATCACCGGTGGCATGGGACTTAAATTTGGTTCTTGGTCAGCTTATGAAGCCGCCTTTTGAACCTTTAGCTACTACCTCCTTGAAATACCTTTCTTGGAAGGTTATCTTTCTCACTGCAATCACATCAGCACGCCGCATCAGTGAATTGCAAGCACTAGTAGCTAATCCACCTTATACAAGATTCCATCATGACAAGGTGGTCTTTAGGACTAATCCACATTTTATGCCTAAGGTGGTCTCGCCTTTTCACCTCAACCAAGAGGTCTACCTACCTGTCTTTTTTCCAGGGCCTCATGCATCACCTGCAGAGAGGAATCTTCATACCCTGGACTGTAAAAGAGCTCTGGCTTTTTACTTACAGAGGACACAGCAACATAGAAAGTCTTCCCAACTCTTTGTTGCTTTTGATCCTTCTCATTTGGGACAACCAGGCTCATCTGAACTCTGTGTCTATCGACGACATCTGTCGAGCAGCCACTTGGGCCTCGGTTCATACCTTCACAGCCCATTACTGCTTAGACAAGGACTCCCGCCGGGATGCCTTGTTCGGTCAGGCTGTTCTCAAACACCTGTTCCATACTTAATCAACTCCTACCCACCATCCCTCAGGGGATGCCAGAGATCCAGGTGGGGAAGTGCAGCCCTGTCCCAGGGTCACATAACTTCTGGGCGCTCTCCCTGGCATCAAAAGCTAGGGAGTCCCCATATGTGAAGACTCATTCCTGCTTGTTCCTGGAGATAGCACAGTTACTTACCTGTAACAGGTGATCTCTGGGAACAGCAGGAATAAGTCTTCACAACCCACCCACCTCCCCTAGGAGTTGTGTCTCTCTTTCTCTCTTCCTTTCCCTCTCTCTCCCTCTTTGTCTCGGCCTATAAGACTCAACTGAGGAGAGACAGTTGGAAAGGCGGAAAGGCAGCACGCAGGCGCTGTGGGATGCTCCCAAAAGCTTTCTGATTGGACGCTGGGGAGCGTTCCCGCGCAGGCTCCGTCGGTACCGACGTACCCATATGTGAAGACTTCTTCCTGCTGTTCCCAGAGATCACCTGTTACAGGTAAGTAACTGTGCTCTCTGTCATAAAAGGATCTGTACAAGTTCCTGAAGGAAAAGTCCATAACATGGACATGGAGAAAAGAACTACATAGCCTGGGGTAAGCAATATAGCACATTGCTATTTTTGGGGGAGGCTACTCTGTAAATGCAATCCAGATTGGCTACGTCTGGAAATTATAATAGGCTGAATGGACCTTTGACCGAAGGGAAACAAACTGAACCATGTGGAAGCAACAGGGGTCCAATGGTAGTCAGGAACAGAGGGCATTTTCACAGACAACAGATCTGATTGGTGTGTAAAAATGTCTAAGTTATGCAGATAAAATTTATGCATATGACATTTTCCAAACCTACGTGCAAACTAGTAACCTCTCTCCATCTAAAACATCTTCCCATTAAAAAACTAAGCACCTACCTTTATCAAAGGCCAGTACACTGTTTTACCAACTTTCTTGGGGGAATGAAAGATTTTGGAGGCTGATCTCTAAACCAGTATTTCTTCTCAACAATGGGTATTTCTCAATACTGGGGTGAAAGCGTCTCCCTCTCTGTCCCACTTACTGTGAAGGTGGTTAAATATAAGTCTGAAGATGCCTTTGGAGCCATAATCACATATCAGAACACTCAAGTGTTGCTTTTCCGGGGGCGTGTCCATGCCGGAGTTACACGTTTTGACGCGATTAGGCGTACGACAACATATACGTGCAAACTCGCAGAATACCTTACACCCATGTACGTCTAGATTCACGTTTATGTCTGACTCCCGCGTTATATGTGCATAGCCGCTACAGTTGAAAACGTGTAACTTTTCCTGTGTGCTACAACTCTTGGATATTTTAACTTCAAACCAGGCCCGATCCTCCTCACGTCAACGGCTCTAACATACTCAATATAACTCCATTTTATTGGAACAGTGATTCCACATCAACATTGTCGGTAGTAGCTGCCCCCTGCAAACTTTCAAAGCAAATCGCATGCGAGAATACCCAAATAAATCTTCCCAGGCCACTGCCGTCTGCAGGCTCCCAGTCACTGCTGATGTATCAGCGACAGTTTTTTCAGCAGCAAGGATCTTCAGTGGTGATCGGGGGCCTGTAGAGGGCAGTGGCTTGGAAAGATAGTGTTCCTTTTTTTTTGGTTTGCTCACATGTGTTATGCTCTGAGGGTTTGCAGGGGGCAGGTACTACTGATACTGTTGATGTGGAATCACTATTTTAAAAAACTGGAATTATATCAAATAGGCGATTGATAGGTGTATTGTAGAGCCATTGATCTGAGGAGGATTGGGCCTGGTTTGCAGCTAATTTTTACTATTGCCTCTACCTTCTTGGATTCTGAGGCTCTTTTTTCCTTTCATATCCACTGTTTACCTGATGTAATGTGTGACAAATGGTAGAGTGATATACCTTTTGCAGTATTCATATGATTTACATTTTAGAGGTGACCTTTTAGGGCTTGTGCATGCTGTGTTGCACAGTATCATGGGATTGGGGATGGTGGGTTTATTCTCAGGCGTCATCTGCAGGACTGTTTCTTTGTGGACAGAATGGTGGCTGCATGGGGCAGTTTCCCATTGGAATTGGTGCTGTTGTGGACAGTATCAGACTTCATTGGGCGGGCAATGGGTTCTCTGGGGGACTGGTGTGGTGGTTGGTAGTGGGGGGCAGCCTAGGTCAGCCATGTGTTGTGCACATAGTAAGCAATACCCTTGATGAAGTAGAGTTCCCGCAAAACGGAGATCTTCATAGGGTGAAAGTAGAGTGATATGCCCTCAGGAGAGGCCTTCCAGGTTGATACATCATTTGGAGACACCCCGCACTTCTGGATTTTGATCTTCAGCTTGAAAGCTAAGCATAAAGGGGAAGGATGGGTGGTTGTTGAAAGTGTGTGTCTGGCTGAGTTCTACTGTATTTTGTTTCAGATGACGGTGGAATGTGTAGAAATGGACAGGTAAAGGGATACCAGAATCCCCAATATGTAATTTAAGATGGATGAATTTCTTGATACAGAATGTGTTTAGAAGTTTGGCTTTTCACCTACTTCCTCTTAAATAGAATAGGATGTCATGATCATGAGTTCTGTGTAACTGTTTTTAAAATAGTTTGGAACATTGTTAACGCAAGCATAAAGAGTAAACATAGGCTATATGAACTGCGCAACCATAGTTCATTGTACAGTCAATGCTGACAACATAATTTTTGCAACTTTGCAATTATAAATAATTTTGTCATAATCAAGTAAATTTCATCTAATACACTGTAATCAGTTCTTACTCTGTAAAAAGAACTTTGGCGACACCTTGTGTTATTTCACGTTTATAATAAATGACTGTTACTTCCCCTTTTTCTTTAATAAAAAGAGCTTTTCAGGAGGAAGAATTTGAATCCAGAGGCGTGGAACTGTGTGTGTCCACAGACCGTCTGTCGTTTTCCCTCTGAGCTCAAAGAAAGTAGCACTTTGCGTGTGATTGTATTCTGTGTTACTCTCTGCCTGTTTCTCACTGCTTGAGGGACCAGAGACCGAAAGAGCCGTGGTATTGTGGCCAGATCACGGGGTTTTCTTCAGAATGCTCGCTCTGCAGCATAGCGCCTATGCAGTTCATTTGATTTTACTGCTGTGGATTATGTGCATCTGAGGCTGTGTATTAAGATGTTTAAGTGAAGTTGGGATTTGTGACTTCTCAGGGTTTCAATATTTTGTAATGTAATAAATAGGGATGTAGCTAAACACCCCTTAAAATAGGTGGGATTTAGAAATCCCTGCCCTAAGAAACGTAGCACCAAAGACTTAACTGGATGCTTTTGCAAAGAAGAGGCAACAGTGCTCAACAAAAGTATGTTGCAAAGACAACAGTGTAGTTTTGAAAAACGTCCACTGGACAGACTGCATGTAATTTTGCCCACGAAGTCAAGATGCTCCTGGCCAAGTGAGCTTTCAAAATTTTAGGGAGGATGACATCTTTTTAAAATACATGTCAAAACAGTCTCCTTTAGCAAATGTGCAATAGTGGCCTTCAAAGGATGCTTTGTTTTCTTAGATCCCCCAAATAAGACAAAACAAATCAGACTTAAGGATGAAGGAGACAAAAAGGAAACTATTTGAATGGACACCCCCGCTTTTGTAAAACTTAAAATGTGACAGGCAGAACAAATTGCCATTAGGAAACTGCCTTCAAGAAGATTTTTAAGGACTATTTTCTTTAATGGTTCAAAAGGAGCCATCAACAAAAGCACAGAGAATCTAAAATTTAGCTTAAGATGGAAAAATTGATCAAACATGAGGGGGGGGGGGGGGAGTCCAGAGATGAGAAACTCCTTGCAGAAAAAACATGAAACATCTGGATGAGAAACAGAGGGTGCTCCTTCGAGGTGCTTGTAAAAATAGGCTAGAGCTGCAATTTGGATCTTCAGTTGAATGAAGTGGGCCTTTTGAAGTAGGAGCCTTTTGTGTTGAGGAAGCAAGAGGCTGGCGCCTACCTTGAGATGAATCAGATCTGCGTACAATGGACACCTTGGCTAACTGGATGTTATTAGAATTACTAATCCATGATGATTATTTTCTGTAGAATTTGACCCAAAAAGGGGCCAAGGAGGAAAGATGTAAAGAACTCTTGCCCAAAGCCAAGTTTGAGTTAGGGCATTGAGACCTGCTGATTGAAGAAGTTGGGAACCTTTACATTCCGACATGTCATCACAAGGTTAATTGCTGATAAACCCCATCAATTCTAGATCAAACTAAATGCTTCTTGATAACTTCCATTTCTCCTGAATCTAGATACTACCTGCTTAGAAAGTTGGCTTGTACATTCTGGTCACCTGCTATAAAAGCCAACGACAAAGACGCAACTCCACCCATACAACAAGGAGGCCTCTATGGCCACAGATATGCTCTTTGTCCCTCCTTGCTGGACGACATGCTACTGTTGTAGCATTATCAAAGAACCCTGACAGGAATGGCCTGGATCAGCAGAAAAAAATGACTTTAGAATTCTCCAAATGGCTCTTGTTTCTAGTCGATTTATGAGCCAAAAGGCCTCAATCTTTGTCAAAGCTCCCTGTGCCAACTGATAACAGTGAGGTGCTCAGATGTCACAATTATCCAGTTGAGTATCTCCAAAACTGAACCCCTGGACAGGTTTTGAGCATTCAACCACCAACTCAAACTGTGTTGAGCCACCAAGATCCAAGGAAGCTGATGCTCGAATTTCTAAGTCAAGGAGGAGCATCGATCCAGCAGGGAACATTGAAGGGAACACATGTGAGCTTGTGCCCATAATACCAATTCTATGGTCACTGCCATCAACCCAAGTATCTGCATATAATCCCAGGGAAATGATGTTATGTGCTTAAAAAAAAAGCTTCAGATCCAAGAATGGATTTTTACAGCTCCACGCTGGGGCAGAAAAACCTTTCCATTGTGAATACAGAATGGAGCCCCTGCATATTTGAGGCTCTAAGACACTGCCAAGAAAACCCAGGAGCTTCTGGGTCGCCAGGAGTCAGGACTGACTTGAAGGCACACATTGCATTGCATTGCAAGAAGGCATCTAATGACTTCCCACAATTCACTACCCAACCAAGACATTACAGTGCTGAACAACTCTCACAGTGGCCCATTTGCTCTCTCTCTGACTTGGCTCTGATGAGCCAGCCAATTGTCCAGATATGGATGTACGATTATGTCCTCTATGTAGCTTTGCCACTACCACCATCACTTTTGAGGTGGTCCATGGAGCCATAGCTAAATCTAAAATAGCAAATCATGAAACTGTTAGCGACTGCCTAAAATGGTTAGCTGCAAATATTTCTGATTGTGTTTCAAAATGAGAATATGGAGATAAGCCTCTTCAAGATCCAGAGAGGTGAGAAACTCCCCTTTCTATACCGAAGCAATAACCATGCGCAAGATTTCCATGTGAAAATGAGAAATTTGCAACATCCAATTCACAGCCTTTAAACCTAGAATTAACTGACAAAAGTGCCCTCCTTCTTTGGAAGGATGAAGAAATTAAGATTTCCTATATTGCATTCCACACTGGGCGCTGGAATCATTGCTCCTAGGTTTAATAATCTTTTTAGAGTGACATGGACTGCTGCTGTTTTGGCTGAAGAAACTACAAAAGAATCTTCGAGTTGGTGGGAAAATTCCAACATGTAACATTCATTGGTTTGATGTAATTAGGGCTCACTCGTCGTAAAATCTGGATAGATGACCACCTATATTCTATAGAGGAGTAGACCCGGTGTCTTTCATTGTGATGATCTTGTGGCATTGAATAAAACAAGAACCCTTAGAATGGAACCTAGCTTGCTGAGAGATGAGAAGCCCCACTTTTTCCTGGACGATAGCATCTTTCCTCATTACATTTACCTCTGAGGACAAGCTTATTCTCTGGCATTCACTGGAGGTTTTACCTTGACTAAGTCTAACTTTTCCAGATCTTCGCCAAACCAATTTTCCCCAAAAGGGCAGCCTGCTCAGTTGGGTCTTGAATGCGGTATCTGTGGAACAAACTGCTAAGCCAAAGGAGACATCTTGCAGAGACCATGAGAACCATGCCTCTTGTAGAAGCCCAAATCAGATGCACTAGCAATATAAACCAAACATGCTCCCAGATGAGCTGAGACCCGAGAACCACAATCCACTT
Source organism: Ichthyophis bannanicus (assembly GCA_033557465.1). Taxonomy (NCBI): domain Eukaryota; kingdom Metazoa; phylum Chordata; class Amphibia; order Gymnophiona; family Ichthyophiidae; genus Ichthyophis; species Ichthyophis bannanicus. Next base: position 861,590 of record CM066035.1, read on the forward strand.
CCTCTTACGAGTTCACCAATGACTGCTGTACCTATTGTATGAAGGCTCTGAAAATATAGGCACTGCAGAAACTGTCTGTTACCCTAAGGTTGCCATATCAAAAGCTTGTTTCAACACAAATTTCTCAAGCTTCCTATCGTCAAAAATCTTTCAATGCTGTAACCCATTCAACAGGTACAGTGGACATCTATGTTTGGTTGCTTCAGTTTCTCTTTTTCCTGTGGTATTAAATTTGCTCATGGCTCTTCTAACTTGCAGACTGGATTCAGGCATTTCCCACTCTGCAGTGCCAGAATTGACTGACAGAAAAGGCTTTGCAGGGTTTCCTAATTCTTTGAAGAACAAGATCACCTGAAGAAGCCAAAGATTCAGACACAGCATCTGAAATGCTTAAAGTCTGCAAGGTCTGTGTAATAATCTAAGAAAGCTCCTCTTTGCAAAATAAACATACTACCATGGGATCGCTGTCCTCCTCCACAGGGATCTCACTCTCTTCCAAAGGGTCCAGGATCAAAGCCCCTCTGTCCATAGCACTGGCAACACCATGATCACCCGAAACTGTGCACCAGATGGATATTGATATGGCAGAGAAACATCTGTTTTTTACAATTATGGCAACGATAAATATCAGATGACTACACTGAAGCAGAACTTTATGAGTACAAGTTCGAAACACGACGCTATGTCAGGGATAAGTGATTTGTTGAGGATGGATGGATGGAAGTATAATGCTTTATTAAGTGCAATGCAAATACAATGTGTGCCTTTGAGCCCATGCAGAGTCCTGGTGACCCAGCAGCTCCTGGGTTTTCTTGATAGTGAGACTGGAAGTAGATTGCCAGGCCTTTCTTCCAAGGAAATGGAGGGTTAAGTGACTTACCCAGGGCCACAAGGAGTGCCAGTAAGAATCGAACTCTGGTCTCTTGGCTTCCAAGAGAATGCTCTAACCACTAGGCTACTTGTTCCTCCCTGCCTTGAGAGCACAACGGACTTTTAAATATTTCAGATATAAACAATTTTGATATGATACAAAATAAAGTAAAATGGATCTTTGGGTATAGCTGAACTGGAGTGCTGGAGTCAACTTAATTGGCCCAACAAAAAAATAATTTTTAGAATAGGCTTCAGTGTTTGGGAGTGTAGTATTTTCACTTGGTGGAGAAAAACACAAAAGCACGTGTTGACAGCTTGTTAAAATGATACCCCCATGCCTCTAGGTGAAGTTGTCTAAACTCCTTCAAGCCTGCCCATGCTTTTGCTCATTTAGGCAACCACCAACTTTTTCCTCAATGAAACTTGAGGGGCAACTGAAAAGAGGGGGGTGAGGGGGTAGGAGAGTAACTTGTGCTCACAGAGAATCAAACTGAGCAAGAAAAGGCAGCAAAGGAGAGATTACAGATGGGAGAGACTCAGACTTCTCAGAGAGTTTCCCTAGTTCTGCAGTCTGGAACCTGAATATTTCCCTTACAAAAGCCAGCTCTACTGAAAACAGTTCTCCAACTGCTCTAGGAACAACCTCAGACCAGACCAGAACCACTGCACCAAATGTCTGTCACCATCTGCTGGAGACAGAGAATAATGCTGAGCTTAGGCTGCACGGTTCCCTTAGAAGGTAGAGTTCACAAGTGATTGGCTGTCTCCATCTGCTAGTAGACTGGCATAACCCATTGGTTCTGATATGGTCTGGTAAGGATGCTAAGGAATTGTAATTCTTGGATATCTTTGAAGTTTCTACTTTTGAACTGTAAATAGTGATTTTTGATTTTTTTAGATAACGAAGTAAAGCTTTCTTTGGGAACCCTAAGACATTTATGCTACTTGGTTACTGATTTTGAGGAAATAGAGACACTGGGAGGGAGGGAGGGAGGGAGGGGGGCGGCAATCAATCTCTTCAGGAAAGAACCCCTGAATGAAAAATGAATGGCAAACTAGGCAGATATGTAATTCAAAGAACTCATACAGGTACTTTAACAAATTCATTTTTACAATGTAATATCACCAGAGGCTCACTTTTAATTAAAAAAAAATCTTAAACCCTTTGTTTGGCAGTAGAACAGTCCATAGCCCCCTTTTTGCCTCTAATGTCATAACAAAATACATCTGATCAAATTGGACACCGTGATTATAAACTGACTCAATCTGTTTCAAGATGGTCACCATACATCATGAGCATGCTCATCTCCACAAAGATTAAAATTATTACAGTTCGGAAAGTCACGTTTCTACTTGTGGCATGTGTTTACTTCTGTAAGGCCCTTGGGTGTCCAACTGCTTTCATGTTACGTATGAGAAGAACAATTACCTTGGACTCAGTTGGCCCTTCCGGAAGTGGTTGAGCAATTATATCAATATCTTGTCCTGAGCATCCAACTGCCACATAACTATACGAGCCTTTGGTATATACATTGCTGTGCCATTTGGTTCGGAAAATATTTATGGGTGGCGGAAGCTTTGGATTTCCTAAATCAGAAATACAAATGAGGGAGCACTACATTTTTTTTTTTAACACACACACATTTTATAACGTCAAACTATTCCAAACTTAGTGAGATGGCTGATAAAAATAAGTAGTTATCAAAATTACATTTTAACATGGGCATTTCTACTACTGGGCTAGGTTTCATCCAATCAAACTTAACAGCTTAAAAGGCTCAGAACATTGGCACAAGATACTGGTTGTTACCGAGGTTTATTTTATCTACCCTCATTCACACTGATACAGAAAAGTAGCCTTACCTCTGCAGTTTCCATTTCATGAATAAAATGATCAAAGGGGTAGCACAAGGGATATGAGCTCTAAGGTAAAGCAAGCAGTAAGGGCTAGCTAAGCCAAGTTCAGAGCACAAAGCAAATATTTGTTTAGAACAAACATAAAAGAATGCCTGGCTTACCCCTTGTAGACTTTACAGCACCATATACACCACTCAAACAAATTGTGTGAATGTAGGTTAGAAACTACTTCCGATCATTTGGATAGTGCTACAAGGCATACGCTGTACAGACACATGTAAAAGACAGTCCCTACTTAGAGCTTACAATCTAGTCAAGACAGACACCACCACAGCTGTGGACCAAGATATATCTAGGGGAATGGTAAGAAAACAGACTAAGTGGATCATAATACAAAAGCGGCCTAAAAGGATTTGAAAAGGGCCAGAGATGAAGCCTGACGTACAGACTCAGGTAGTTTGCTCTAGGCATAAGGAGCAGCAAGGTGAAAAAGTCTTGAGTTGGCAGTAGAAAAGAAGGGCACAGATAGACGTGATCTGCCAGAAAAGTGGAGTTTCCGAGGAGGAGTGTAGGGAGAGATGCAAGAGAAAAGGTAGCAAGGTGCATTTATAGGTTAGTAGAAGAAATTTGAAATGGATACGGAAACAAGAAAGGAAGACAATGAAGTGACTTGAGAAGTCTGGGCATCTCTGCTTCTCTCTAGGCCTGGGTTTTTAACTTCCTTCTCTGACTCCACCTTCTAAGTCAGGTTCCCCAGCTATATTCTTACTTAAGAACATAAGATATGCCATTCTGGGTCAGACCAAAAGGTCCATCAAGCCCAATATCCTGTTTCCAACAGGGCCCATCCAAGACACAAGTATCTGTCAGGTTCCCAAATGTATACAAATTCCATGCTGCTTGTCCCAAGGGTAAGCAGTAAATTTCCCAGTCTACTTTAATAGTTTATGGACTTTTCCTCCAAGAACTTATCCAAGCCTCTTTTAAACCCAGCTACACTAACAGTTTTTACTAAATCCTCTGGCAACGAATTCCGAAGTTTGATTATGCGTAGAGTGAAAAAATATTTCCTCTGATTTGTCTTAAATGTGCTACACTGTAGCTTTATTGCATGTCCCCTAGCCTTTCTACTTACTGAAGGAGTAAGCAACCGATCTACGTTTACCTGTTCCACTCTGCTCCATTCATTTTATAGACCTCTATCATATCTCCCCCCTCAGTTGTCTCTCTTCCAAGTTGATAAGCCCAAACCTTTTAAGCCTTTCCTCATAGGGATATCCTTCCATCCTTTTTACTATTTTGGTTGCTCCTCTATACCTTTTCCAATTCTGCTATAATCTTTTTTTTAAGATATGACGATCAGAATTGCACACAATATTCAAGGTGTGATCACACTATGGAGGAGATATAGAGGCATTATAATATCCTTGTTTTTATTTTCCATTCCTTTCCTCCTGATTCCTAGCATTCTATTTGCTTTCTTGGCCGTAGCTGCACACTGGGCAGAGGGCTTAAATATATCTACGATGATGCCCAGATCCTTTTCATGGGTGGTGATTCCTAATGTGGAACCTTGCATCATGTAACTGTAGTTTGTTCCCCCCTCCCCCATGTGCATAAATTTGCACTTGTCCAGGTTACATGTAATCTATCATTTGGACAACTGGTCTCCCAATTTTTCAAGGTCCTCTTGTAATTTTTCACAATCCTCTTGTTTTAACAACTTTAAGGGTAAACTTAGATTGGTTGTTTACGCCATCAAAAAGTAGAAAGACTAGGGGACACGCAATGAAGCTACAATGTAACCCATTAAGGGGTATGTTTACTAAGCAGTGGTAGCAGCTTCCATGCAATATCGGAGCTGCAGCCCCATTGAATTCAATGGGGCCGCGGCTCCGATATCGCACGGAAGCCACTACTGCTGCTTAGTAAACATACCTCAGAGTAATAAGAGAAAATATTTCTTCACCGAACACGTAATTAAACTCTGGAATTCATTACCAGAAGATCATATAGTAAAAGTTGTTATTATAGCTGGGTTTGAAAAAAGGTTTGGACAAGTACCTGGAGGAAAGTTCCATAAACCATTATTAAAGAGAACACGGGAAATCTACTGCCTACCCTGAAAAAAGCATTGCGTAATTTGTGTATTTTTTTAGAAACCTGCTAGGACCTGGATTTGCCATTGTTGGAAACAGGATACTGGGCTTGATGGACCTTGGTCTGACCCAGTACGGCATTTCTTATGTTCCCGATAATTGGCGCGAGTGGCCACGTGAACCAGTCATATATTTAATGCTAGGCCCTTTTCCCCACACACGTCTGCAAAAAGGCTAGCACGTTTGGAATTGTGTCCATCAACGTTCGCTGACCATGGTCCTCACATCAGGACTTTAATACATGCCGGATTTGAATATACGACACAGAGGTAGAATGCTTTTTAAGTACACCAAGCTGTGCCGAATAACCCCTTTCTCTTAACTAAATTATTTCAAGAACCTGGCAGTAAGCAAGAATCTATCCCTCCTGAGGCTTGAGGACTGGGCCTTGTCAGCCGATGCCATAGAGTGTCCACAGACAACTGAATGAGACCTGCATCCCATGGTCTCTGCAGCCAGTCTGGAGCCACCAGGACCACCAGCCCCTGATGTGCCTCTATTCTCTGGAGCAGCCGTCCTATCAGAGACCATGGAGGGAAAACAGAGGAGACCTTCCCTTGGCCAAACCTGAGCTAAAGCATCGTGACCTTCGCATATTCTTTCCAGTCGCCAAATGAAGAATCGGGTCACCTTGGCGTTGGAGGCAGACGCCATCAGGTTCATTATCAGCATCCCCCATTGACGAGTGATGCTACGAAACACTGAGTTTTCCAGGGACCATTCCCCTGGATGCAACTGATACAGGCTAAGTGATTCGGCCTGCACATGAGGTGGAGATTAGTCTCTGCCCACTGAAGAAGCAGTGACATCTCCTCTGCTAGCATTGCGCTTCCTGTACCTCCTTGATGGTTGATATATGCCACCATGGTGGCATTGTCCGAGAAAATCCGCACAGCTTTGTTTTGTACCAGTGGCAGAAAAATCTGGAGTGCCAGAAAACACAGCCTGCATCTCCAGACGATTGATGGATCACAAGCTCCATCACCCAGGTTCCTCCCATGAGAGCCAGTGCGAGACCAAGGGCCCTGCACTACTTGCAACAGACAATGCGATCCCCATCTGGACGGCATTCGTCATCACCACCATCCACTCCAGAGGTTCAAGCTGCATCCCCAGCAATAGCTTGGCAGAATCCAAACACCAAACCAGACTGAGCTGGACATCTTGTGGACACACAAGCCTCCTCGACAGAGGGATGCAGTTGTGGGGTCCAGTGAGAGATCAGAGACCTTTGTAGAGGGTACATATATGCTCTGGCTCAGGGGACAAGATCCCATGTCAACTCCATGGAGCCCAACATCTAAAGACAGGATCACACCGACAGAGCCTGTTGGCACATGGATCATAGAATCTAAGTCTGCAGCTTCCTGGCACATTCTAGTGGCAGAAAAAGGCGTAGTTACTCACCTGTAACAGGTGTTCTCCAGGGACAGCAGAAATCAATCCTCACATATAAGCGACAATGGTGCCGACGGAGCCCTTGCGGAGCATTTCCACAGCTTTCAAAGAAAGCCTTTGGGACATGCTACCATGCATGTGTGGTCCCCTTCCTTCCCAAGGGTGCCATCTTGCTCAGTCATATGACATAGCTAGGACAGTACTAAAAAATAAAACAAGGTAAGGAAGCAACTCCCAGTGGAGGAGGGAGAGTTGTGACGACTCATTCCTGCTGTCCCTGGAGAACACCTGTTACAGGTGAGTAACTACGCTTTCTCCAGGAACAAGCAGGAAGTCAGTCCTCACATATGGGACTCCCTAGCTCCAGACTGCCAAGGACTGAACCACAACAGCACAAACGGCGACCAAGTCGGGTAGTCATGAGTTGCAAAGATGAGTCCCCAACTGAGAGACTCTACAGACCCTAGCGTCCAGCAACACGATCACTCTGATAGCCTGAACACAGAAGGGTCGGAGGGCAGGAGTTGCCTACATCCGAGAATATTATGGAGTATGGCTTGGCCGAAGGCAGTGTCCCTTCAGGACTCGCTCTCCAGGCTAGGGAGGATTGGATGCCCAAGAAATGGAACCGAGATCTCAACCGGTGCCAAAGGCTTACCAGAGGCCGATGGTGCTTGGCTCAATGACCTGGGACTCCCCTGCAGTTGGGGGCCCGGTCATCGGGGCAGATGATGCAGACGAACCAGCTATCATTGCCTGTTGCTGGACCAGGACAGCAGTGATATTCTGCTTCAGAGCCGCCATTCTGGTTTCCAAACCAGAAGTCTCCACAACTTTCAAGTTAGTGCACCGAGGATCTCTGGCCCGGCGCCAACACTCTTGCAAGTGCGTCCTTGACGAGGGCTATGGTCTCAAGGAATCTCACACGGTCTCCTCTGGCCAAGGAATCCCTTTTGAGGACCTTGGAAGGGCACTTCCCGGAGCAGCCCGAGTCCCTCCGGGTGGTTTTACCAGGTTTCTTCGGTGTAATCTTGGCAGACCTCAAGGATTTTTTCTTCTTTCTCTTGGGGTCTGGGCGGCTCTTGGAGGAGCCACCGCCGCAGGGATTCTGAGGACACTCAGGTCTCTTGAGAAGTGCTGGACTTGGAGCTCTGAGTGCTGTCGGACCTGGGGAACAGTTTTTCCTGCAACTCTGACATCTTTTTATTGATCTTAGGCATCATGGCTTGGCACAGGTTGAAGGAGGTGCTGTCATGGTCTGAGCCCAGGCAGCAGTCATGGTTGTCGGTGACAGGCATGGTTTGAGTGCAGCGGTCTCATTTTTGAAACCCACCAGCGGACATAGTGGGGAAACACCCGGATGGGGTAGACGACCCCTGGGCAAAAAAAGGGCATGAATGTCAGTCGAGGCGAGCCTTGATCAAAAAAGACAAGAGGAGCAGAGAACAGCTCTGCTGCCTGTGCCGGCTCGAGGTGGGAAGAGGAACCGGTACGCAATCTGGAAAACTAACTTTAAAGGATAATTAGCAAAGATTTTTTTCAGGGAAACAGGACAGACGTCCATTGGGCTCTATGGGAAAAAAGGAGACTGAGCAAGATGGTACTCTTAGGTGGGAAGTGGACCATGCATGCGTGGTAGCATGTTCCAAAGGCTTTCTTTGAAAGCTGGGGAAATGCTCCACGTGGGCTCTGGCGGCACCATCACCCATATATGAGGACCGACTTCCTGCTTGTTCCTGGAGAAACCAAATCTCCTCACCATGTCGAATCGCACTCCCAGATAAGCAAGATCCTGCGAGGCGACCAAATGACTCTGCCATATTGACCACTCAACCAAGTTCTTGAAGGACTTGGAGAACTCTGAATAACTGCGCCACTTTCTTCCAATGATTTTGCCTTGATCGGCCAGTCGTCCAGATAGGGGTGTACCAATACACCCTCAAGATGTACAGCAGAAACCGCCACCACCATGATCTTTGTAAAAGGTCCAAGGAGCCATTGCCAGGCTGAACGTCAGGGCTTGGAACTGAAAATGACCCACTGGAACCGCGAACTGGAGGAAATGCAGATACTCCAGACGAATTGGGCCATGGAGATACGTCTCCGTGAGATCCAGTGCCGTCAAGAACTCGCCCTCTCTCACAGCCACTGTGGCGGACTGCAACGTCTCCATTCAAAAATGTGGCACCCACAAGGCTCTATTGACAAACTTAAATAAAGAATAGAGTGAAAGGACCCCACTTTTTTGGGAACCACAAAATAAATGGAGTATCAAACTTGACATAATTGATCTGCGAGAACTAGAACCATGGCCTGCAGCTGAAGTAGCTGCTGGACGGTGTCCCAAACCACCCACACCTTACAAGGTGACAACACAAAAGTGTCCAAGACTAGCTGCGCAAACTGCAGAACATAACCATCATGAATGACTTCTAATACCCACTGATCGAAAGTGATTTAGACCCAAGCAGAGTAAAACTCGCAAAGAGATGACCACCTACAGGTACCAACCCTATCCGAGCACCACCTCATCTCACTGCGATTTCTTGGAACCTGTCCCAGCTCCTGCGAAAAAACGTCTGCCAGCGCCTTGAAAGGACTGACCCCCTGGAAGGGTTTGCACGCCCCTCCGATAGGGCACAAAACAGATGACTTGGAATCTACAAAAATCTCAAAACTGACCCCTTGCTGCTGGAGCAAACTTACTAGTCTTCGGCTTGTCCTCAGAGTTTGGCTGGCTTGGACTCCTCCAATTCCTTAACCAACTTCTCTAAGGCCTCCTCAAACAAGGAGCTTATTCTTGAAGGGAAGCTTGCTTAAACATGTCTTCGAAGACACTTCTGCCGACCAATTATGCAACCAAAGAAGCCACCGGGCCACAACCACTGAGGTCATACTCTTAGCGGAAGCAATAATTTATTTAGACAGTTTTGTATACCGCCTTATCCTTCAATCAAAGCGGTCACAACACAATTGGGGGATACATTTAACACGCAGGGATGAGACACATACACTAATACTTACAGGGAACATGGGCAGTGGAGGGTTAAGTGGCATAGAACGTATCTGCCAAATACGCAGTACTGGATTCAAGCCTAGCTGCTTCAGCCAGAGGCAGGCCTTAAGACCATCATAGGCAGGTCCTCGCCACATAAGCCCCACACACAGAGGCTTGCAAAGCTAGAGCATTCACCTGAAATACCTGCTTCAATAAGGTTTCCAACTTCTTGTCCTGAACATCCTTAAGCACCACACCACCCTCTGCAGGAATGGTGGTCTTCTTGTTGCCACAGAGTGTGAGAAGATCCTTCTCACTCACTGGAATGGGATACAAGCGGGCATGGTTCAAACTCCCCACAATCCCACCTCCGGCACCTCCCATGCCACATCTGCTTCATGGCCAGGTGGACTGAGAAAGCAGTCTCCGATGTTCATATGCCACACAACAAAGGATCCTCAAAAGGAGGCATCAGCTCCTGAGGATCTAGAGAGATACTGACAGAAGTCAGAGAGCGCACAATCAACACCGCTTATTCCTATGATGAAACACTAACAATACTAGGATCTTCTCCCACTGGAACTTTGCTCTCCTCAAGATCCAAGGGTGAGACTTCCCCACCCAAGACCGGAAGGAACCTCCAGAGGGTCTTTTGAATCTGTGCAAAGCACTGAAGCCCGGTCTTCTTCAGGTTTATCCTGCAATCGTCTATGCTTAGCTATGGGAATATCTAAAAAGTATGCCAGTCGAAGGCTCTTTTCTTAGGAGCAGCACTAATGGCTGCCGAAAACTCACCCAGGCCCTGCTTCATGCAGCAGGCCTGGTGCAGGATTAGAATAAAGTTAGGAGAGAATTGCACACTCTCCACCCTCTGAACGCTGCTCAAAACGCCTCCCTGTAGGCACAGGAACTGAATCCTGTCTCTCGCAAGAGCTGAGCACTGAGGAATCCGAAGTGCACAAAATGGCTGCGATTCCCACCAAAACCATAAGAACCACAAACTGGGGTAGCATCCAAATTATTCTGCCCTTCCGTCGCTGAAAATTGCCTCCAGAGACTTCCCCAACAAGGAATGCAAACCAGAGGCCATCCCCAGCCACAAGGTCTTCGGTCTCACAAGTGTGGCAGAAACCTGCAGTTGATAAGTACCTTCTGCAGCCACAGGCCCCATACATTGCCTTCCCGGCACCCAAAAAATCCACAGTTGAGAACATAAACCAAGAGCCGCCGCCACAAACTACCAAAGGACCCACAGCTGACCAATAATAAAACCAAATTCTAGACACCATCAAAATTAGCGACTCACCTGAAAACCAGCCAGTCAGCACAGCCCAGACAATGACCCATCACTGCTTTGCAGCCTAAGCCGGCCTCAAAGAAAAATTTAAAGAGACAAGCATGCCGAAATCTGCAGCCAGAATAAAGGCTACTGGGAGCAGCAATGCCTTGTAGAGGGGGATAGGGACCTGGACCACCAGGTGTATCCCTCCTTATTAAAACCCTCAGCCGACTCAATGGTGTTGGTCCTCTCAGTCGCAGGAACCCCCTTCACCAGCCTCTCAAATCCTCAGCCTACAGCTGATCCTGCTTAATTTGTCCAAACATATTTCCTCTTTTATCCTTTTTTTAAATTGATTCTCAAATTCCCACTTCCTTGCTGGAGACCGAGAATACTGGCTTGAGGGGAGGAGCTCAGTCCCCATATACAGTGACATCAAAGCCTAGAATTCTCAGTCCACATCTGCTGGTAGTGGGATATAACCCAGGAGTGGGAACTGGAAGGACACAATGGAATTGAAAATTGCCTACCTCCTTGTGGGTAAAGTATGCACTGATGGTTCTTTGAGTTAGTATGGTAATCAAGACTTATTCTTCAGTTGTTTGTCTCCTAGAAGCTGCCACCCTAGACAATCACCTAGTCTGCCTAATGGTTAAGCCAGCCCTGCCTCTGGGCAAGTCTTGACACACTAATTATATGAGAACTTTGGTAGGGGACCCTTCTAACAAACAAAATTACTAAATTGCAATCTTTCAAGGAGTATCAACAAAATTACAAGCATGGAACATTCCATTGTTGACTTCCATTATTTCTGGACATTTCCTGGCAAAGGGTTTGCCTTCTTCACAATCAAAGTAGACCAGGGCTTCCAAAGTCCAAAATCAGAATATGTATGCAAGCTACCCCTTTCCCACAGTGCACGTAGGGTACTCTCTTGCAGTTTAGAGCTCTCAGGTACCCCACTGGGCTTGATAGAAGGCTTCTGTTACTTTCATGACACCCTCTATGGTAAGGTTTAGGTACTGGTGTACCAACTGTCACAAAGGGACTCAAGCTATTTAGAAATTGTTCCAACAATATTAGCTTAGCCACCTCAAGATCAGTCTTTTTTTTCTGGCTGCAGCAACTTTAAGGCTACCTCCTTCAAACTGTAGAAAATATGTCTTGGACTAAGTAAAAATTGCCATACTAGATGAAACCAGAAAGGTCCATCAAGCCTAGCATTCTGTTTCCAACCGTGGCCAAGCCAAGTCACAAGTACAGAGTAAGATCTTAAAACGTAGCAAGATTCCATGCTACTTACCCCCTACAAATCCAAGTCTACCTCTATAACAGAGAGCTTCTAGTTTAAATTTAATAGTCAGGGCCTAGTATCAGCTCATTTATTTATTTATTTAACAAGTTTTTATACCGCCTTTTCCTTCAATCAAAGCGGTTACAAGAAACACAAAGGTTATAAGCAAGGGAAACATACACAGTATAAACATAACAGGACAGTGGTAATATAGCTCATGTCCCAAGGTTTAAATTTCCTCTAGAGTCATGTGAGACTTTGTCAAAAGCTTTCTGAAAAAGTCCAAATACACAATTAACTGGCTTATTATCCACATGTTTATTCATACCTTCAAAAAAATCTAGCTGATTGTGGCAAGACTTCCCTTAACTAAATCCAAGTTAGTGTTGTCACATTAAACCATGGCTATGTACGTGTTAAGTAATGTTCTTCTTTATAATAGTTTCTATCATTTTGCCCAGCATTTCAGTCAGGTTCACTAGTCAGTAGTGGAACCTTTTTCAAAAATTGTCATATTGGTCACCCTCAAATCTTGGTACCATACAGCACAGTTACTTACCTGTAACAGGGGATCTCTGGGAACAGCAGGAATAAGTCTTCACATATGGGTATCGTCGGTACCGACAGAGCCTGCGCGGGAACGCTCCCCAGCGTCCAAAGGAAAGCTTTTGGGAGCATCCCACAGCGCCTGCGCGCTGCCTTCCCGCCTTTCCTAACTGCCTCTCTCCAGTTCGAGTTTTAAGCTGAGACAAAGAGAGAGAGAAAGGAAAGGAAAGATAGAGAGATACAACTCCTAGGGGAGGTGGGTGGGTTGTGAAGACTTATTCCTGCTGTTCCCAGAGATCACCTGTTACAGGTAAGTAACTGTGCTATCTCCAGGAACAAGCAGGAATGAGTCTTCACATATGGGGACTCCCCAGCTAGAGATGCCAAGGAGATCCCCAAGGTTGTGAGTCCCTGAGAAGGGCTCTACCTCCCCCTATGGATCTCGGGCATCCAACCAGGGATGGGGGTAGGAGTTGATTAGGTATGGAACAGGTGTTTGAGAACAGCCTGACCAAACAAGGCATCCCGGCGGGAGTCCTTGTCCAAGCAATAATGGGCTGTAAAGGTATGAACCGAGGCCCAGGTGGCCGCTCGACAGATTTGGTCGATGGACACAGAATTTAGATGAGCCATAGAGGCTGCCATGGCCCTCACATTGTGAGCTGTGACATGGCCCTCCAGAGAAAGGTTCTTACTCTGGTAGGCGAAAAATACACTGAGCAATCCAATTGGACAGAATTCTCTTAGAGACTGGAAGTCCTAAATGAGAGGGATCGAAAGCAACAAAGAGTTGAGAGGACTTTCTATGTTGCTGTGTCCTTTGTAAGTAAAAAGCAAGGGCTCTCTTACAATCCAGGGTATGGAGATTCCTCTCTGCACTTGATGCATGAGGTCCTGGAAAAAAAGACAGGTAAATATACCTCCTGGTTCAGATGAAAAGGTGAGACCACTTTAGGCATAAAGTGTGAATTGGTCCTGAGGACTACCTTGTCATGATGGAACCTTGTATAAGGAGGATTAGCCACCAAGGCTTGCAGCTCACTGATGCGGCGAGCTGAAGTGACTGCAATGAGAAAAATAACCTTCCAGGAAAGGAATTTCAAGGAGGTAGTGGCTAAGTGTTCAAAGGGTGGCTGCATAAGCTGGCCAAGAACCAGATTCAAGTCCCATGCCACTGGAGGTGGTCTAATGGGAGGTTTAGTTAAAAGAAGGCCTCTCTAGAATCTTGCTATAAGAGGATGAGAGGAAATAGGCTGTCCATTGAGAGGTTTAAGGGATGCTGCAATAGCACTCAAATGGACTCTTACTGAATTTGTTTTAAGGCCTGCATGAGATAAATGCAGCAAATACTCTAGTAAAGAATTCAGAGGTATTGCAAGAGGGTTAAGACCCTTCTCTGCACACCAAATGGTAAACCTTTTCCATTTAAAAGCATAGGAACGTCTAGTGGAAGGCTTTCTAGAAGCATGAAGGATATCCTTCACTTGTTGAGAAAGATGCAAATCTTGAAGGTCTAGGCCTTCAGCAACCAGGCTCTGAGGTGAAGAGACTGGGGATTTGGGTGCCACAACGTTCCCTCCTCCTGGGATAGGAGGTCTGGAGCAGATCCCAAGTACAGGGAGGGAGCTTGAGAGAGATGCAGAAGTAGAGGGTACCACACTTGGCGTGGCCAATGTGGTGCTATGAGGATCATAGACCCCTTGTCTCTCTGAAGTTTGAACAGTGTCTTGGGAATTAGGGGAATGGGTGGAAAGGCATAGAGGAAGTCTTGCCCCCAATGAAGGAGGAAGGCATCCCTGGCCTGAACTCCCTGACACGGAATCCTGGAACAGAACCGGGGAAGTTTGGCATTCCACGGACTTGCAAACAGGTCTATGTCCGGGGTTCCCCAAATTCGGAAGATCCTGGCTATCTGGTCCCCATGGAGGAACCATTCGTGTGGAAGCAGAACGCGACTGAGTCTGTCTGCCCAAGAGTTTTGAACCCCTGGAAGATACACTGCCATGAGATGAATTTGATGCTCTCTGGCGAAGGCCCACAATCTCAAAGCTTCGTTGCAAAGCGACAGAGAGCCAGTCCCGCTCTGCTTGTTCACGTAGAACATGGCTACTTGGTTGTCCGTGTGGATGAGGACTGTCTTGTAGCTGAGCAGGGTGTGGAAGAATCTGAGAGCTAGAAAAATTGCTCTAAGCTCTAAGAGGTTGATATGTAGAGATGTCTCCTGTGGAGACCAGATGCCTTGAGTGAAGAGATCTTGTAGATGAGCTCCCCAACCTCTTGGAGAGGCATCTGTTGTAAGGGTTGCTTGGGGTAACACCTGTTGAAAGGGGGACCCCAGCAACAGATTTTGAGTGGACTTCCACCACTGGAGAGCGCAAAAGAGGCGACTGGAGGTTGTTATTTTGTCTGACAGGCACCCTGATGCCTGGGTCCATTGGGTGGACAGAGTCCATTGAGCTGCCCTCATGTGAAGGCGAGTGTAAGGAACCACATGCACAGTGGATGCCATGTGGCCTAACAGTTGTAACATCTCTCGAGCAGTTAAATGGGATTTTAACTGAATCTGTGAGGCTAACTGCACCAAGCGTAGGCAACGGGCCTGGGGAAGATAGGCCCTTGCAGTTGTGGTAACCAGCAAGGCCCCTATGAACTCTAGAGACTGAGTAGGGGTGAGATGGGATTTTGGAATGTTTATTACAAGTCCCAGATACTGAAGAACATGCCTTGTGCAGGCTAGGGAAGTCTGGGCCTCTGACTGGAATGGAGCTCGGATGAGCCAGTCGTCCAGATATGGGAATACGAATATCCCTAGAGTGCGTAGAAATGCAGCTACTACTGCCATGCATTTTGTGAACACTCTTGGTGCAGAGGCCAGACCGAAAGGAAGCACTTTGTATTGGTAGTGCTTTCCTCGGTAAAGGAACCGAAGGAACCTTCTGTGTGTTGGATGGATGAGGACATGGGTGTACGCATCCTTGAGGTCTAGAGAACAAAGCCAATCCTGACTCTGAAGGTATGGAAGGAGAGCACCGAGAGAAATAATCTTGAATTTCTCCTTGCATAGAAACTTGTTCAATTCTCTGAGATCTAAAATGGGTCTGTAGCCCCCTGTTTTCTTTGGGATAAGAAAGTAGGGGGAGTAGAACCCTGAGCCCTGCTGAAGAAGGGGTACTTCTTCTATTGCCCCTTGGGCAAGAAGGGTAGCAATCTCCTGACCCAGAAGGTCGAGGAGAGATGTTGGAGAATTGAACTGTCTCACCATGGTGTGAGGAGGAAGGTTTAAGAAATGAAGCTTGTAGCCCTCCCTTATGATGGAGAGGGTCCATTGCTCTGCTGTGATTTGTTCCCACCTGGGAGCAAAGTGAGCTAACCTTCCTGGAATGGTGAGAGGCTCTGGTTCTTTTAGAGCCAGAAAGGCTAAGTTCTCTAGCTGAAAGTCAAAGGCCCTGAGGGGGCTGAGGCTGTTGGGCCGTAGTAGCCCTTGCAGCCTTAGGCTTGGCCTGTTTAGGTTGTTGCTGTCGCTTTGCAGCAAAACGACCTGCAGAAGATGCCTGTTGACCATAAACAGGATAATATCTCCTCTTTTTGGGAATAAAATCCCTTTTTGAACAACCTTTTCTTAACAGGAGCAGAAGTAGACTTTGAAAGTCTATCTAAAGCAGAATTTTCAGCATCCATCTGAGTGGCCTTTGCTTACCAATCTTTGCCAAAAAGGTTTTCACCTGTACAAGGAAGATTTCCTAGTCCATCCTGAACCCAGGGTTCCAAATCAGAAGCTTGTAGCCAAGCAACTCTGCGTGCACCTATGGCAATAGCCGAGGCTCTGCTAGCACACTCAAAAGAGTCAAAGGCTGCACGGTTAGAAAACTTGGAAACATCCTGGGTATGTTTCAGCCAGGTGAGAAACTCCTCTCTTTTATCTTCTGAAACAAAAGGAGATAAAGTTTGTAGGTGATCTGTAACCTCTTTTAGAAACATCCCCATATAGAGACTATAGGAGTTGATTCTAGCAACAAGCATATTGGCCTGGAAAATTCTCCTGCCAAAAGCATCTAAGGTTCTGCATTCTCTTCCTGGAGGATTGGATGAGTGCCTTTTTGCACTCTTTATCCTCTTCATAGCAGACTCCACCACAATAGAGTGGTGAGGAAGCTGAGTTTTATGAAAGCCAGGACAAGGAGGAACACGGTACATGGTGTCCAACCTACGAGAATGAGGGGAGGTGGTGAGAGGTGTCTCCCATATGCCCAACATGTGATCATAAAGGATCTCATGAATTGGTAAAGTAGCTGCCTCTTTAGGAGCCTTAGGATATTGCAAGATATCCAATTTTTTGGCTCTAGGCTCTGCCTCAGGGGCCACTGAAATGGAGAGGCCCCTGGCCACTTCCCTAATGAAGTCTTGAAAAGACAAGTCTTCTGGAGGAGACATTCTTCTTTTTGGAGAAGAGGGCTCCTGAGGAAGGATTACCGATGCTTCGACAGAGACCTCTGATTCATCAGAGTCTTCAGAGGAATCGAAGTATCGCCTATCTGGATGCTCCTGCAGAGCCCGATACGCGTACCGAGTGGTATTGACATCGGGCGTGATCGGTACCGAAGGGCATCACAGAACAGGGTACCGCTGCAGTCGACACCGAAGCCGATGTCGATGCAATCGGTAACAACAACGGAGTTTGTTGCGGTACTGGAGGCGTCGCAGCTTGTATGAATGCTGTAATGGCACGCTGCATGGTCAGAATATTCTGATCCATCGACGCCACCAATGTCTGGATGTCGGTACCAGTGGGAACCACCGGTACCCCAGAACATGGCAACAGGTGATCGGTCGAGGCCGAGCCATCGATGTCAACCTGTGACCCCATAGATAAAGCTTTGGAAGCTGGAGCCTCCCGCCAGGGTAATTTTGCCGGTGCGGATTCCTCGAGAGCAAGCCCGGAGGCATCTCGATACTTGGAGGGAGATCTACCCTTCGAGGACCGGCTGGATTTGAGTTTGGTTACCTGAGATCCATGGGAGGAAGAAGAAGCAGCCCTGGAAGACGTCGATGCTACCGAAGCTGCATCAGAGGGAAACAGGGTACTGAGCTTGGCTGCTCGATTCTGTAGACCTCTTTTAGACATCATGGAACAGGACTCACAATCCGTGATGGAGTAGTCAGGACCCAAACATTTTAGACACCAGTCATGTGTGTCAGTGTCAGAAATAGTGCCGCTGCACTTTGTGCACTTTTTAAACCCGGAAGCGGGCTTCTCCATGAGGAGAATTTCTCATAGGCCTAAGGCCAAAAAAAAGCACAGAAGTGAAAATAGTAGTCTTTTTTTTTTTTTTTTTAAGACGAAAGAAAGAAAGACCGGCGGTACCGGTCCGACGTCGAAGAAGGCAGATGCGCGACCAAAGAAATAAAATAAAATAAAGAACTTCTTCAGCGGTGACAGGAACACGACCTGCTGGCTCCGCGGAAAAGAAGAACTGGAGAGAGGCAGTTAGGAAAGGCGGGAAGGCAGCGCGCAGGCGCTGTGGGATGCTCCCAAAAGCTTTCCTTTGGATGCTGGGGAGCGTTCCCGCGCAGGCTCTGTCGGAACCGACGATACCCATATGTGAAGACTCATTCCTGCTTCTTCCTGGAGATATGAGTTTACATTAGGTTAATAGATAAACTTAATGCATTTAACACTTAACACTTTCAAAAGGTTAAAACCTTTTTCCTCAGGTCAGGACAGATACCTTCCTGCCCCATATAATGCAGGTTCTTAGTCTTTGTCAAAAGGGTGAGAAGGGACCATCCCTATCTTATGACTCAATGTTTATTCTGATCTTGACCAAAAGGTTGTAAGGCAATGCTCAGGGCAATGCAATTACCAGAGCAAGGACACTGCAGTCTGCATTAACCCACTAATAAGATTTCCATCAAATAGAGAAACAGTGGCAGCATGATCAAGTCTCAGTAGGCAGCTCAGAGTAAGAACATAACACATAAGATATGCCATACTGGGCCAGACTAAGGTCCATCAAGCCCAGTATCTTGTTTCCAACAGTGGCCAATCTAGGTCATACGTACCTAGCAGTATCCCCAAAAGACACAGGTTCCACAATGCTTGTATTGGGTCAAGCATTGATATCCTGGGTCCCTTTTTAATAATGGTTTATGGACCTTTTCTCCAGGAACTTGTCCAAACCTTTTTTAAACCCAGCTACACTAACAGCCTTTACTACATCCTCTGGTAACAAATTCCAGAGTTTGATTACACGTTAAGTGAAAAAATATTTTCTCTTATTTGTCTTAAATAGTTTGCCCTGTAGCTTCATTACATGTCCCCTAATCTTTCTATATTTTGATAGCGTAAACAATCTATCTACGTTTACCCGTTCCACTCCATTCATTAATTTATAGACTTCTATCATATCTCCCCTCAGCCGTCTCTTTTCCAGGTTGAAGAGCCCTAACCTTTGTAGCCTCTCTTCATAGGAGTAGCTTTCCATCCCCTTTACCATTTTGGTCTGAGGATTTGGATTTTTGAGGATTTGGATTTCACTGCATCTTTTTTACAAAAAGGATTCTAAAATTTCTCAGAACTTGTATTTCTCTGTGCTGAACTGCACCACTCTGATTTCAAATGTTGCTTAGTAAATACATTAGTCCAGTATTTTATTTTTGTTTAATATATTCTCTGGCTATCTTTTGTAAGCAAACACTCAGTTCTTTGGTCAAACCAAAACTGAACTCCAGATACTGTCCTGAACAGAGGACAGAGGCTTTAATACATTTCTTGACTAGCTTTCAAAATTTAAAGTTGGACCGATAATTTTAATTTTATTTATGAACCGTTAAAATGGACTAACATGGCAACCATACTACTTTACCCAATGATTTGTAACCTAACAGATTTGTAATTTCATTTTTGAGTTCTTTCGGCACTCTTGAGGTGTATACCATCTAGTCCAGGTAATTTGTTGCTCTTTACTTTGTCGGGGCTGAAAGATATTTTGCTGAAACTGCTACCCCTCTGCTTGCTCAAGAATAACCGTTTTAAACCTCCACCTATTAGGCTATCAATCTGGATCTGAAGCTTGATTGTTGCTGTTTAGAGTTTCCCTGAAATGGTGGTCCAGGACTCTTCTGCCCACCCTATGATGCAGAGAGCCACAAGTATGAATATGTGCAATGGCACCTACCCCTCTGGATCCAGGTCAAGTGCCCCCCTGCATGGCTGGTGCTACGCACCATGATGTACACACACACCCCGCCAAGCGCATGGAAGCTAGCTTGCCATGCTGCCTCTAGGACTGGCAGCTCATCTCTCCTGGGCGCGATTCACAAGACTTCAGCCGGGAGAGAAGAGCAGCTGGGCCTGGAGGAGAGACAGTACAACAAGCCAACTTCATGGTAAACTTGTCATGTTGCCTCTGTGGGTCTGGCAGGGGTGCATCCCCCCTCTCACAGCTGGCACCCTGGACGGGCCGCATCTACCACCTTGCCCTTTGTGCACCAATGGATGTGTGTCCTCCCCGGACACTAGGATGCGCACAGTGGGGCATGTTTACTAACCAACATTAATGGTTAGGCTAGCAGGGGACGAGGTGGTGACTGGTCTGATTAGGGGCAGAGAGAGGGCACTAACGGCATACACTAACCTGATTGCTTCCATCAGCGTTAAGCGTACCTGCATTAGATGTGCTCGCTGGTTAGCGTGATGAGGTGAATCTCCCCATGGTAACTGCAAGGGGACATACTGAACATGCCCTCAACAGTTAGTACTAGTCTATGCTACCTCCTGCATTCATTTCGGGGACTTAGTGCGTTTTAGTAAATATGCCCCTATATGAGCCAGAAAAACAACTTGTGCTGTAACAGTTTGAACACTGGCATCCACATGGACATGTCCACTACAAAAAAAGTAAGGCATAAACATCTATTATATACTAGTTTGCATACAGAGATGTTCATCGTTTTGGCAAAATGAAAACAAGAGTCCTCATTTCCCCTCCGTGTTCGCTGCCAATATGGAAAATATAGGTGAAAGGAGCATACCTCTTTCTCCACACCCTCTGGATGTTTGGCTGGCAAAACAAGCACCTTCCCATGCCAATAAATGCCTGGAACAGGTATAAACTAAGACACAGCTTCAGACATGCAGGGAGGAGTTTCTGAAATCGGGCAAGGACATCCAGATCTTGCGAATGCCCCAGACATGTCTACACCACACCCCTGTTCTGATTTGGGCATCCTTGCGCTGGGGGGGCATCTTTAAAACTGCTTTCTAAATGGCTCTGGGAATGCTTCTGTGCTTTCAATGTCTGTATACCAGTTTTCTGATATCCAAGGCATGAATAGGGCTTCTAAAACAACTCCTTTATTGTTATTTATTACCCCTAAAATGTGTGAATGCAGGTATTAGACCTCCTTCTTCCTGGTTGGGAAATGGGTTTTTAACTTCATCCCTGTTCCCATTCTCTAAGTCCAATTTCCCAAGTATATTCGTGTTAAAGTGGACTGGGCTCAATTTAACATTTATTTTGTCAGCTATATGTATTCGTTAGCAATGTACCATTTGTTATTTTTTCTAAATCTCATTTGATTTTGTATTTCTATTTTATTAAATCGCTGCATATTTTGTTATTTCATCTATGTGAATCACTTAGATATGTAAATTGATGTGAAATATCTCAAATTTTAATAAGCATAAGGGGGGAATTGGGAATTTCTTCTATATACGCTTCATAAGTTACAGTATGCTTGTCACAATTTTTTCCATAAATACCTGTAAAGCATTGAAGAACCTCTGTGAGTGAAGTCACTACTTCAGCATCTGTCAATGTTTCCATGAACTCAGACTCATTCCCAGCGAGAAAACCACACAGGACATGTCCATACCTATAAAGGGAAGATGTTATAGACGGAGGGATATTCTGCTTGTGTCACTGAAGAACCACTAAAGAGTTAGGTGAGCTGTCTTGGTGGTGAGAGCACAAATCTCTGGCATTGAGATGCAGAATAAAAGCCCTTCACTACCAGTTTCTTTGACTTTAAGCAAATCACATAGCGTTCCTATTCAAATCTCACCTCTCATCTTACCCTTTTCTTCAGCTTGCCTAATTGAGGCCATTTCTGAGAGTTTGCCAATGTGTAAAATAAGGCTTAGAAAAGTTTTTTTTGTTTTAAACACTTTTGGTTTGAAAGATATAAAGTCAAGCTAATGCTCATAGGAACAGCAGATACCAGGTTCTTTAGATGCTTACACAAAATACACCCTTTATGACTACCATAAATGCAGAAATTTACAGAAGTACATAGCCTAATTCCTCAAAGATATGAATGCCACCAAGTAAAATAAAAATTGAACAGAGAAAACACATTTTCCAAATGTGCACACATGGATAAAAATATCTCAAAACAGAATCTAGAAGGGGGATTATCCACCACTATCCCACAAGTGTTCTTCACCCACAGCTAGCTCACAGGGAGACATGTTTATTGAAGGTTAACACACAGTAACATGTTACTCTGTATTAAAGGTTGCTGTAGTCAAATGAATAAAATGAGCTGTGGTAGCACTTAATGCGCGGTAAGAGTAAATTAGACTTACCTGCTAATTGTTGTTCCTTAAGGAACTCTAGTCCAGTCCCGGAACCATAGAGTTGAGAACCTCCTCCAACAGCTTTGGAGACTGAAAGACATCACATCTTTGATGACACTGGTATAAATAGGCAAGGACCGCCCTCATCCACCAGTACCTATTGACAAAGCAGACTGAGCAGAGCACCAAATAAGTAATTAAAAAGGCAATGCAATAAACTGAACGAACACCCAATATGAGAAACGAAAAACCTAGTTTCTTTTCCCTCCCATCTGCAAAAATTTCATTTTATTTTATTTTATTTTTTTTACAATGTGGGAATCCGCCAGGGTAAAAACCAAACTCCCCGAGTCATACTGGCACTGCTGCGAAGGGGATCCCCCCCCTCGTCTGCACTCTGCGGCACCTCAAGAAGCCCTCTCGGAGTCACACACACACCAAACCTCAGGCTGAACATTCCCGCAATCGACTGGGAGGGATCCGGGACTGGACTAGAGTTCCTTAAGGAACAACAATTAGCAGGTAAGTCTAATTTACTCTTCCTTTGCGTCCCTCTAGTCCAGTCCCAGAACCATAGAGGACGTAACAGAGCAGTGAATATCAACGGGAGGGACCCGCAAGCCCAGCCTGAAGCACCGCTGAGCCAAAACACCCATCCCCCGCTGCCTGCACATCCAACCGATAGTGCTTCGCAAATGAATGTAACGAAGACCAAGTCGCTGCTCTACAAATGTCCGCTACCGGCACCAAACTGACTTTGGCCCAAGACGCCGCATGCGCCCTAGTGGAATGCGACCGGAGACCCTCCGGCACCACCCTGCCCTTCAGGAGGTACGCTGTCGCAATCGCCTCTTTCACCCACCGTGAGATAGAGGACTTAGCCGCCGCCTCTCCTTTCCGCAGACCACCAAACGCCACGAACAACTTATCGGACCTCCGGAACGGCGCAGTGCTGCGGAGATACCGCTTAAGGACACGACGAACATCCAGCAGATGTAACTTGTCTTCCGACTGATCCTTCTGCTCCGCCGAAAATACCGGAAGCGATACCACCTGGTTAAGATGGAACACCGAAACCACCTTCGGCAAGAACGCCCGCACCGTACACAACACGACTTTGTGATCGAAGAACGCCAAATACGGCTCCTTACAGGACAATGCTTGCAGCTCGGAAATACGCCTCGCGGAGCAAATAGCCACCAAAAAGACCGTCTTTAACGTGAGATCCTTCAGCGAAGCCTCACCTAAGGGCTCAAACGGCGCCCTAATCAAGGCCTCCAACACCAAATTGAGATCCCACGCAGGCACCGAACCGCGCCTCAGAGGACGCATGAGTAACACGGCTCACAAAAAACAGCAAATGTCGCCATGAGCTCCTAACAGTTGACCCTGAATCTTTCCCCGATAACAGGAAATGGCCGCCAACTGCACTTGCAAGGAACTCGCCACCAGGCCCTTCTCCACCCCAGCCTGTAAAAACGAAAGGACCTGTGACACCGATGCCCGCAAAGAACGCAGATTCCATTCCGCACACCAGGCCTCAAAAATGCGCCACACTCGAACGTACGCCAACGAAGTGGACCATCTCCGCGCCCTCAGCATCGTAGAGATGACCGCCGGGGAATAACCCTTGGCCGTCATCCTAGCCCTCTCAATAGCCATGCCGTAAGCGAGAATCGATTCACCTATGGCATGCGTAGCGGCCCCTGCAGCAACAGATCCGCTCGCTGCGGGAGTCTCCACGGCTTGTCCACCAACATCCGAATCAAATCCGCATACCAAGGTCGTCTGGGCCAATCGGGTGCTATCAGAATCACCAGGCCGCGGTGCCTTTCTATCCGCTGCACTACCCGGCCTATGAGAGCCCACGGGGGGAACACATAGAGAAGCCCCTCCTTCGGCCACGCCTGAGCCAACGCATCGAGCCCCTCCGACATTCGTTCTCTTCGCCTGCTGAAAAACCGCTCCACTCGCGCGGACTCGAACGTCGCCATCAGATCCATCAGCGGCACCCCCCAGCGGCGTACCACCAACGCAAAGACATCCGGGTGAAGCACCCACTCCCCTGGATCCACTCTGCGGCGACTCAGGAAATCCGCTTCGACATCGTCTACCCCGGCTACATGCTGCGCGGAAAGGGCCGACAGGTTCTGCTCGGCCCAACCTAACAACTGACTGGCCTCTTGTCTCTAGCGTCACACTGCCCGTGCCTCCTTGCCGATTGATGTAAGCCACGGTCGTCGCATTGTCGGAGAGCACTCGGACCGTCGTCCGACGCAACCGGCCTTGAAACTTCTGAAGAGCCAACCATACCGCTCGCATCTCCAACCGGTTGATAGACCACTCTTGTTCCTCCAGAGACCACTGCCCCTGGGCAAAATGTCCTTCGCAATGCGCTCCCCAACCTACGAGACTGGCGTCCGTCGTTACCAGTCGCCAGGACGGAGGCTCCAGGGACACACATGTTGCCAGACTTTCCGGCCGTAACCACCACCGAAGCTTCTGTCGTACCCCTAGGGGACAAATGAGCCGCTGAGACAACGCATCCCTCTGATGAGACCAACGTCGGAGCAGAGCGCTTTGCAACGGCCTCATGTGAGTCCTGGCCCACGGCACCACCTCTATCGTGGCCGCCATCGTTCCAAGCAACTGAAGGTACTGCCACGCCGTCGGAGCCTGCTGAGCCAGAAACCTCTGAAACAGAGTGTGCAACCCCTGCGCTCTGTGAGTCGGGAGAAAGACAGATGCCAGCTTTGTCTCGAAGCGCGCACCCAAATACTCCAGGGACTGCGAGGGGACCAACCTGCTCTTCGCCAAGTTGACCACCCAGCCCAGGCTCTCCAACACCTGCACCACCCGAGCCGTGGCCGCGGAACTCTCTTCCCTGGACCGCGCGAATCAACCAATCGTCCAAGTAGGGATGCACCAGCACTCCCTCCTTGCGGAGCGCCGCCGCTACCACTACCATAATCTTGGTGAACGTTCAAGGCGCCGTCGCCAACCCGAAGGGCATCGCCTGGAATTGAAAATGCCCCATGGGCACCGCAAACCGCAGAAACCTTTGATGCTCCTGGCGAACCGGAATATGAAGATAAGCCTCCGTGAGATCTAGAGAAGTCAGGAACTCCCCTGCCCTGACCGCCGTGATGACGGAGCGTAGCGTTTCCGTCCGGAAATGGGTAATGAGAAGGCACTGGTTCACCCGCTTCAAATCCAAAATCGGGCAAAACGTGCCTTCCTTTTTGGGGACCACAAAATAGATGGAGTATCGACCGCAACCGTACTGGTCCTCCGGAACGGGAACCACCACCCTGAGCTGCAGGAGGCGCTGGAGCGTTTCCGCCACCGCCCTTCGTTTTTGTGGAGCTCGGCATGGAGATTGGACAAAGGAATCTAACACGTGCCGATGGAGTTCTAGGGCATATCCCTCCCGCATGACCTCCAACACCCACTGGTCTGATGTAAGGTGGACCCAAGCAGGGTAAAACTCCCGCAACCTGCCTCCCACGGGAACTATCCCTACCTGAGCCCGCCTCATCTCATTGGGACTTGCGAACATTCGAGGACTGGAAAGGGGCAAACCCCCTGCCTGCCCCCCAAAAGCCTCAAAACCCTTGTCCACGTCCCGGAAACCTGCCCCTTTGGGGCTGGCTAAAACGAAAGGGGCGAAATCTACGGAAGTCTCTCGGAGCCCCACTGGATCCCGTAGCACCTCGTCCCGGTTTGGGCTTGTCCTCTGGCAGCCGACCCCCCTTGGACTCCCCGAGATCCTTTACCAACCTTTCCAACTCCTCTCCAAACAACAGCTTTCCTCTAAATGGGAGCTTGCTGAGACGAGCCTTAGACGACCCGTCCGCCGACCAGTTTCGCAACCAGAGATAGCGTCGAGCCGCCACCACCGACGCCATACTCTTTGCCAGCCCTCGGATGAGGTCATAATGAATGTCTGCTAGATAAGCTGTGCCAGACTCCAATCTAGCCACCTCATCCACCTGCCCTTCCACCTGGTCCCCCTGCAACCGCTGGGACCATCGCAAGCAGCCTCTCACCACCCACGCCCCCGCTATCGAGGCCTGCAAGGAAAGAGCAAACATCGAACACTTGCTTCAGCAAAGCCCCCAACTTCCTGTCCTGCACATCCTTCAACGCTGCGGCGCCTTCAACTGGAATCGTAGTCTTCTTAGTCACCGCCGATACCGCCGCATCCATCCTAGGCGAGCGAAAGAGCTCCCTATCCTGATCCGATAGTGGATACAGCCGGGCCAGGGCCCGCGACCCCCTCAGGGCCGACTCTGGCGAGTCCCATTCTTCCTGAATCATATTTTTAAAAACTCTATGAACCGGGAAAACCCGATGGGACGTCCGCACCGCCTGCAACAGAGGATCCTCCAACTCCTCCTCTGTCACCGGGCCTGACGAGGGCATGTTAAGCGTCTTGAGCGTTTCAGCAATCAAAGCCGGCAGCTCCTCTCGCCGAAACACCCGGATAATCCGACTTTGTTGCTCTGTATCAGGCAACTCCCCCTCCTCCAAGTCCTCCTCGGAGACCTCCACTGCATCCGCATCCGCCAACACGTCCCCAAGCCGCGAAGGCGGACCGTCGTCCACTGACCCCTTACTCCTCTTGGATGGGGTCACCCCCTCTTCCGGAAGGCCGCCAGCCCCAGGCCGCTTTCGCCCCGTATATCCCTGTGTAGGGGAAACCTGCAGCCCGGGTTGCAATAAAGCAAAGGCTTGCTGCATGAGGGAGAAGAAATCCGGTGAAATCTTTGGAGTACCACTCTCTGGACCCTTGTCCAGCGACAGAGTAGTCCCTTCCTCAGAGGACGGCCCTGCTACCGGATCCGCAGGCGCCAAGACAGGAGGGAGGGACCCCTCTGCCTCTAAGGGAGGCTCCACTCGCTCCCCCAAGGGACTTCCTAATGCCTTATCCATGACCACGGCCTCCAAAGTGCAAGCCCTGCACACTCCGGAGTCCAACACTTCCCCCCGCCTCGTGCCACAGACTAAACAACGAGGCTTGGAAGGCATAGTGCACAGGGCCACAAAAAACACCTCCTCTCTCCCACCAAAATACAGTGACTCTGTCTTGCCCCTATGCCAGAAGACACTGAGAGCCACAAAAAGGCCTCGGAGCTTTGGGTTTTTTTTTTTTTTAACTCACAAAACATGTCCTGTCAGCTGGGAAGCCCTGCCTAACTAAACAAACTCCAAAACGAAGCTTCTAAACCCGCCAACTAAGACAAGGAAGCTGAATGGTTTTAAAATCGCGGCTGCCAAAATGGCTGCCGCCAAGCTTCCCATGCCGAGCCACGCGGTCCCCTTAACAGCACTGAAGCGAAAAAGGCTGCAGACGCTTACTCCTGCCCCCCCATCGTGCTGCACGCGGCTAGCCGCTCAAGGAACTCACTGCTGCCGCCGAGAAGAGTGGGAGAGGAGTTTTTACCGGCACCGGAGCTCAGCCCTTATCGCGGCTTCCGCTCCGGTGGGAGGCAGCACTCACACAAGCAGGACTAACTCTATTCCCCTGAGAATCCTGCCGATGCTGCCGGTGCCTTCAACCTGCTCCTCACCCTTTTTTGCGGGTTCGGGAGCAGGGAGGCAGACTTCTGAAATTTATCCCCTCACTGCTCGTCTAAATCGCTGGGGAGGGGGGAAAAGGAGGGGGGAGAGAAAGAGGAGAGAAACAGAAGAAAACAGGAACACCAGCAGCAGACCTCCCCTATAACAAAACCAAAACAGAAAATCAATCCAAAAAGCAATCCAAAAAGAAATTCCCCAAATTTAGAAAAAAAACCTAGCTCTGCTTATTTGTGTCCCCTGAGCCCAGTCCCAGGCTCAGAACATTCTCCAGCTGCTTGGAGACTGAAAGTACTGGTGGATGAGGGCGGTCCTTGCCTATTTATACCAGTGTCAAAGATGTGATGTCTTTCAGTCTCCAAAGCTGCTGGAGGAGGTTCTCAACTCTATGGTTCCGGGACTGGACTAGAGGGACGCAAAGGAATATCTGTTATTCTGCATTAATCTTTAGTAAACATGTCCCAGGGTTTCCAAAAAAACTAGATCTGGATTCTAAACTAACTGCTAGGTAAAAACCTGTGAATATTACCAAATGACGATCTGTACCTCTTGTTAACAATCTGTATATAGTTTACCTGTTTCACCATGTTTATATTACCTGTTTATTGTAAGTCCAGTGTAGACCTTCTACATTGCACAATTTTGTACTTGTGAACCGCACTGAATATGAATAGCGCGGTATAGAAAAAACTAAATAAATAAAATAAATAAAACAAAGAAAACTCAAGACAGGAGCTTTTTTATATGAAGATGATACAAACTTTGGATAGTTTATTTTGAGGATTCCTTTGTAGATGCTTAGTTGGATACCGTGAGCAAAAACCTTTGTTCTCAGATCAGGAACAGTATGTGGCCTACTTGGAAGACAAAGCCAATTTATAACCCTCTTCTGTGCTGCCACCCTTAGTCTTTCAATTTTTACTATCCCTAGATTGGTATAAATAGCACTTTGTTGCTTAACAACATTCATATAGGTAGTCTTTTGTCTGAACTGCTGCTTGTACTGCAGCCTTTTTTTTATTATAGTATATATGCTTTATGATAGAAAGAAAATGGCACAAAACTAAAAACGCTGAAGACAAACTGATATATCTACAACTAATAAAAAAAAAAAAAAAAAAAAAAAAAGACTACCACACCACAACAGATGAAGTCAAATGTAAAACAGCACTCAATCTACTAAAAATCATCTATCAACCGACTAAAAGTTGTTCAATATAGTGAACAAGTTCACATAACTCCATCAACAGAACCACCAAGAAATCCCAATCACCCCCTCCCCCAACAACTTGCACTACATTACAAGCAATTTCATCGACAACCTGATATCTGCATCCCACCCACCACTGGAAGCACCCACCCTAACCCCTGGACATTCACCAAAATCACTGAGACACAAATTGAAGATACCATTACAGCACTAAACACATCAACGCCCCTGCCCAGCAGTATGGATTAAAGCCACCAAGAAAGAGCATGGCACTGTAATCGCCAAAATTACACAATCAGTACTCCAACATGGAATCATGCCCTTAAGCCTGAAAGGCTCCTCCATCATCCAACTTGAAAAAAAACCTACCCTTGATCCTTCCGATCCTATATCATGCAGACCAATCACA
This sequence comes from Ichthyophis bannanicus, assembly GCA_033557465.1. Classification (NCBI taxonomy): domain Eukaryota; kingdom Metazoa; phylum Chordata; class Amphibia; order Gymnophiona; family Ichthyophiidae; genus Ichthyophis; species Ichthyophis bannanicus. The sequence goes on from CM066035.1 coordinate 890,770, forward strand.
AGCCTTCCCTTCCTGGGATTGTCAAGAAAACAGTACAGCACCAACTGCAAGACCATATCAAAAAGCATAACCTATTCGACCCTCAGCAACATGGGTTCCTTCTACACCATGCTGTGAAAACTCTAACCACACTGATAAATACCCTAACACAAGGGATGCAACGTGCTCATCACGGCGCTTTACTTATCTTCCTGGACATATCACAAGCATTAGACACTGCAAACCACCACCTCCTACTACAACGTCTGCGCACCAATGGAATCCAGGGCAGCATACTTAAGTGGTATACTTCATACCTCAGACAAGTACCAACAGATGAAGATAGAAACCACCACATCCATCCTATACAAGCAAACACAGGAGTTGTCCAAGAATCCACACTCTCTAACATTCTCGTTAACCTCTAGCTATGACCATGCGGCACAGTCATAAAATAGCACAGTCTATACATCCACATTTACGCGGATGATATTATGATATATGGACCAAACGTCACAAATCAACCCATACCATATGTCTACCAAGATTGCTTCACAGAAGTTGCTAGCTGGCTATGAGACAACAATCTGCACATTAACTTCAGCAACACAGAACCCTCTGTATAACAAGAGATACCAAATTTGTACTCCCACCCATGATAACGCTTTTTATCCCACAATCAAAACGAAGAGAGATCAAATACTTTGGAGTCACCCTGGACCTACATCTAACATTCAAAACCCATATAAATAAAACCACCAAAACAATTTACCACAAAATAAAGAAAGACACTACAATGACTCGGAGAACTCCTCGAGCCAGAAGACCTCCAGACTGTACTATAAGCAAAAGTAATACCCCACCTAGATTACTGAAATGCAGTTTATCAAGGACTACTGCAATCTACTCTTCTTCCACTCCAAACAGCTCTCTACTCAGTAGCAAGAATCCTACAAGAAGCGACAAGGCAGGACCATATAACCCCAATACTCAAACAGCTTCACTGGCTCCCGCTGCTGAGCCGTATAGAGTACAAAATCATAATGTTAACCCATAAAGCCATCTACGCAGACCCCCCCCCCCCCCCATGCACCTCAGCTCTCTTTTACAACCCTCCCAACCACAAAGAACCAGACGAACATCCACAACAAACACCCTGACAATTTCTCACACCAGGACCAAATCAAACCAGAAAGCACGTAAAAGGGCATTCCAATTAAATGCACCATCCATATGGAACAGACTACCAGACAACCTCAGACTCATTGCCGACCTCAAGACTTTCCGAAAACACCTTGGTATCTTTACTGTATATAGTTTCATATCAATATTTGAATCTGTAGATAGTTAATACCCTCCTAAGGTCTTGTCTGCATGTTGTATATAGTTTCACGCCACTGTTACAATGTATCTGCAACTGCTCTATGTAAACCGCCTTGACCCGGAGAAAGGCGGTATGTAAATAAAGCTAAATAAATTATGCTTACCACCCTCTGACAAATCCCCCCCCCCCCCCCCCATCGATTGCTTGCGAACTTACATAAAAACAAATACAACATTTTTTGTTTCTATTTTATGGGCTGGTTATTTGGCCTATAATATTTTCTGGATTTTATCAGTTGTTCCTTTGGCAGTTTAATTTTCTTGTATTATTTGAGAAATGATCATGCTGTGTTTCCGAACTAGATCTGTATGCCTGCTGATCCTTGTTGTGTGGGCCAGAACCTTTCTACACCTTTGTGATTCTGCCCAGCACTGTGCAATCCTGTCAGTAGGAAGTGGTAAGCTCTGCCCACTTTCCTGATGTCACACACCCAGCTGATTTGAATTGCTGTGCTTCTGCGGCACTATGCCGAAGGGGCCCCCACTTAGCAGAACATCAAAATGTTGTGGCCGAGAAACCATTTGGTTGCAAGTATAATGCTTGTTTTGGTCTTTGTTTTTGATTGAGTATTTTATTTTTTATTTAGCTGCATTTATATCCCGCTTTTCACCGGGTCAAAGCTGTTTAGACAAAAAAAAGGGGGGGGGGGGACAATAATCAAATGGGGGGGGGGCATCACCAGTGGGCCAGAAGTGAAGATCTGAACAAGGGGTAACAGTACTAGACAGTTGACGTGGATCTCTTAGTTGGTAGCAGGGGAGTTAAGTAGGGGATCTGGTTTGGCAGTCAGTGAGATGTCTTATTTATTTATTTTATTACAATTTCTTATATACCGCGCTATTCGGTATCAGCGCGGTTTACATCATAACACAATGACTATTCTGTTCTATGTAAATATCTCATGTATATAGTTTAACCCGGTTCTCCAAGTTGGTACTCCTGTTCGATGTAAACCAAACAGCTTGTTGTTATGGTCTTTATGTTATAATGTAAACCGCGCTGATGCCGAATAGTGCGGTATATAAGAACTTGTAATAAATAAATAATAAATAAATAAATAAATGACCATAACAACAAGCTGTCTGGTTTTACATCGAACAGGAGTGTAAACTTGGATAACAGGGGTTAACTATATACATGAGATATTTACACGGAACAAGGTTAGGTAAAAATCACATAACAAATGTAAGGGTCTTTCTAGAGTGGGTCATTTCTTCAGAAGGGATATCTAGGTTCAATTGCTGGTTGGGTAGTATTGGAGGAAAAGGTGGGATTTAAGTGCCTTCCTGAACTGATATAGGTCGGCAATGGCCCTAATGTCAGGGGGTAGAGCATTCCAGCATTTGGGGGCATAGAAACTGAACGCCCTGCTTGTGGTTGTCATGTTGCACTTTGTCCATGCCTTTGGGGTTGTTAGAAGGTTTATGGCTGTTGCTCTTCTGGATCTGTTGGGGGGGGGGGGACCATGTGAATAAGATCTGTGAGTGAGGAGGATGAAATACCTTTGATTGCCTTGAATGATAGGAGTAGGGTTTTAAAGATGATCCTCCCATGGATAGGTAGCCAGTGAAGCTGTTTGAGAATGGGAGTCACGTGGTCGCTTCTGGAGGCTCCGTAGAGGACCCTTGCTGCGGAATTCATGGCCAACTGTAAGGGGGTTAGTGTGGATTGGGGGAGACCTTGAAAGATGGCGTTTGCAAAGTCAAAGTGTGGCAGGATTAGCGCTTGGTATATGGTCCGGAAATCGTCTGGGTCCAACAGGGAGCGTAGGTGCTTGAGTGAGCGGATTTTGAAATAAACGGCTTTGACTATGTTGCTTATGTGGTGTTTCATATCCAGACATTGATCCAAAAGTAACTCCAAGGTATTTTATTGTTTCTTTAGTTTGTAAGTCAGCTTCCTTGACACTGACATGGGATGGGGGAGTAAAGTTGGGGTCTCTGGTGATGAAAAGCACCTCTGTTTTTTTATGTTGAATGCGTAAGTTCTGTGATTGGAGCCACGTTGAGACCGCATTGAAACAGTCTATAAGCGGTGCCAGATCCAGGTGAGCTGTGGAGAACGGCATGTATAAGAGAATGTCATCTGCATATATCAAACAGTTCACATTGAATGATCTTATGATGTTGCAGATGGGCTGCATGTAAATATTGAATAATAAGGAGGATAACGAGGAGCCTTGAGGTACCCCTTGCTTTTGATGGAAAGGTTTTGACTCTTCTGATCCGGACTTCACATATTGCCATCTTCCATCCAGATAAGATTTACACCATCCTAACGCACTGTTGCAGATGCCCTTCTCTTTCAGTCTTCAGAGGAGAATTTCGTGACTCACGGAGTCGAACGCCGCAGCGATGTCTAGGAAGATGAGCACAAAACCTTGATGGATGTTGTCAATGCCTGTGATGATGTCGTTGAATAGACTAGTGAGTAGTGTCTCGACCCCATGATATTCTCTGAACCCATGTTGGCAGCTATCTAGGGGAGCAGCGGCGTCTATGTGATTTTGAATTTGCCGTTGTGCCTCTTTCTCAATTATCTTAGCTAAGAGGGGGATACTGGCTATTGGCCTATAAGAATCGACTTTTTGGGGGTCTAGTTTGGGGGTTTTCAATAGTGGCCTAATGAAAGTCTGCTTGAGTGTTGTGGGGAAATATCCTGTTGTGAAGGAGAGCTTCATTATATTTGCGATGACAGGGCTGAACACACCACGTAGCTCCTTAATCCAAAAAGCTGGGCATGGGTCAGTCTGTGCAGTGGAGGTGTTGAGAGATGCTATGGTGTCCTCAATACATTTAGTGGATGGTGGGGAAAATTTGTTTAGTGGGGACAGGCCCATTGGTTCTTGATACGTGACTACTGAGATCTTGTCAGTTTGAACGATCTTGGATTGCAAGTAGTCAGCAAATTTTTGTGGGTGAATCTCATTGTGTTGTTCGGGAGATGGTTCCTTCGAGAGGGATTTGACCAAGTTGAAGAGGTCACGTGGTTTATTCAGAGATCTCTTTAGGGTGTCAGTGTGATATTGTCTCATTTTGGTTGTGATTGTTTCTCGGTGTATTGAGAGGTGGGTTCGGTAGGCGGTCTGATCTTCAGTTGAGAGCGATCGGCGCTCAAGTCTGCGTAGTTGAGTAAGAGAAGATCGCAGCTCAGGTGAGAACCATGGGGCGGAACTTCTCTTTGTCCTTGCTGTGTTCTTGGGGTTCGGGTGTTGTGAGATGGCAAGCAGGTTGGAGTTCCAGGAAGAGATTAGTTCATCAAGGTCCGGCGTGGTTTTGTTGAGGAGTGATTGGGTTCCAGATAGGATGTGTTCCCTGTTGAATGGGCAAAAGCTTCTTGTGGCTGTTCGTGAAATGTTGTTCGTAGTTCGGCTTCTGTTCAGCTGGTCATTGTTGAAGGGTATCTGGATAATGATCAATTTGTGGACCGACCAGGGTACATCAACTACTGATATTGGCAGATTGTGGTTTTGTTCCATGACTGGCTGCGGAACAAATACCATATCAAGATGTGTGGGTTCATTGATGATTTGTTTGAGTCCCAGGTCTTCCATTGCACCAAGGAACGCATTTGCGTGGCTTTGGGGTAAAGATGGGAGATTGAAGTCACCCATTATCCAATTTGGTTTATTGGGAGTGAGGGTGTTGGCTGCAAGGTCAATAATGGTTGGGAGGTCATCTGGAGATGTAGACGGTGTTCTATATAACAAGTTGAGGGAGCATTGCTGGTTTGCAATGGAGAGAATGTCCAGGCTGTTTGTGCTAGAGGAGTCTGATATGTGGAAGTTAAGGTCTGATTTGGTGATTATGAGCACTCCTCCTCCTTTTTTGTTATCCCTATGTCTCGTATGTATGGAGAAATTGGGGGGTAGTAGTTGGTTGAGGAGGACGTTGTCTTCCGATGATAGCCAGGTTTCCGTGATCATAAGTCTGTTTCGGATCCAAGATATTCATGAAACAGGATGGTTTTTAGCCGTTTCCGGAATGTGGAGAGGTCTCTGTTTCAGATCTGGTGTGGAAGGAAGTTCCAGAGGGAGGATGCGTACAGTTCAAATGCTCTGTTACAGGTTTGCTGGTTGAACTTAGGTCGTTCGTGGGAGATAGTGAGAGTGTTGCTGGTGATCTGTCTGGTCGGCCTGTTGGTGGTAGGCTGAGGTAGTAGTGTCCGGAGTTGGGAAGTCTGCGTTTGATGGAGGGCTTTGTGGATGAGTAGGAGGGATTTGTATTTGATCCTTGCTTCGAGGGGGAGAATGTGAAGTTCTGAGGATTGGGATGATGTGGTGATGTTTCTTCGCCCTCTGGATGATCATTGCGGTAGTGTTTAAGGCGGTCCGGAGGGGGTTGGTGTGGGCAGCGGGTAGTCCATGGTAGATTGCATTGCAGTAGTCCAGGTGTGGGAGCGTCATAGCTTGCATGACTGTTCTGAAGTCCTGTGGGTCGATGAGTGGCCTGAGCCATTGTACTGTCTTTGCTTTGTGGAATAGTGTTCTGGTAGTCTTTTAATATGTTGTTTAAATGTAAGTGCTTGATCAATGATGTTTCCCAAATATTTTATGTGGGGCTGAACTAGTATTTGGGTGGTTCCCAAGGTGAGGTGTGGCGGTGGGGTGACGTTTGGGTCCTTGGTCACAATGAGGGCTTCTGTTTTATTGATGTTGATGGATAGGTTGTTTTCTTGTAGCCAGTTAGAGACATCAGTGAAGCAGTCTGATAGGTGACTGTTTGCTGGGTTAGTAGTTGTGATGGGTCCATAAAGCATTATGTCGTCTGCGTAGATATGGTAGTTGATGTTGTGAGCGCGTATTATTGAGCAGAGTGGCTGCAGGTATATCAACATGTCTGCTGTATCAGCTGTATGGGGCCAAGGATATTGGGATTTAGCACTCCCTCAGAGGAGGGTTTCATTCTGTGGGGTGTATACTTATTTTCAACTCATTGGCTGGATGTCTTAGGGCTGACAGAGATATGTGGTTGACATCAGCTGATACTGTATATGTATGTGAACTTTGTCCTCCCATCTGTGTTGACTTTTCCACTTCAAGGAAAATTGGGCATGGTGGTGGTGTTTTATTGCTTGCTTGTGCTACTTTGGGTTAAAATTTCATTCTAGGTTTCAAATGAATAGCTCCAAGGCTTGTTTTCTTTATACCAACTCTTGGAGTATCTGTGTAGTTTATATTCCTCCTCAAAACATGGATGTTCATTCCCACTCTTGTGGAGGGGTTGACAGCTTTGCCTTGCACTTTAGATAATAGCGGTGATGGAGGATTTTAGTATACATGCGTATGAGCAATCGCAACTTCCGAAAGTTGATGAGTTTCTTAGTGCTATGGAAGCACTGAGCTTCCAACAGCATATTGCTTTTTCCACGCATATTAAAGGTCATATTTTGGTACTCTCTCCACAGGCTCTGTTTGCTTGTATAGAAACATAGAAACATGATGACAGAAAAAGACCACACGGCCTATCTAGTCTGTCCTTCCATAACAACAACTACAACAGTCCACTTTTTACCTTTAGAGATCCTCTGTGTTGGTCCCATGCTTTTTTGAATTCAGTTACTGTCCTCATCTCTACCACCTCCACTGGGAGACTATTCCACGGATCCACTACTCTTTCCGTAAAGAAATATTTCCGCATATCACTCCTGAATCTATCTCCCTTCACCCTCATCCCATGTCCCCTCGTCGCAGAACTTGCTTTCAATTGAAAGAGGCTCTCTCCCTGAACATTTATGCCACGGAGGTATTTAAACATCTCAATCATATCACCTCTATCCCGACTTTCCTCTAAGGTGTACATATTAAGATCCTTAAGTCTGTCCTCATATGCTTTATAATGAAGATCACTAATCATCTTAGTAGCAACCCTCTGCACTGACTCCATCCTGTTTACATCCTTTTGAAGGTGCGGTCTCCAGAATTGCACACCATACTCCAAATGAGGTCGCACCAAAGACTTATACAGAGGCATTATCACCTCCTTTTTTCTGCTAGCCATTCCTCTCCGTATGCACCCAAGCATCCTTCTAGCTTTTGCCGTCGCCTTTTCTACCTGTTTAGCTACTTTAAGATCATCGGACACAACTACGCCTAGGTCCCGCTCTTCTTTAGTGGACAAAAGTACTTCACCTCCTATACTGTATTGCTCCCTTGGATTGCTGCAGCCCAAATGCATGACCTTACATTTTTTAACATTAAATCCCAGTTGCCAAATTCTAGACCATTCTTCAAGCTTAGCTAGATCCCTCCTCATGTTATCTACACCTTCCTGGGTGTCTACTCTATTGCAGATTTTGGTATCATCCGCAAAGAGGCAAACCTTACCTGACAGCCCTTCCGCTATATCACTAACAAAGATGTTAAAAAGAATCGGACCAAGGACAGATCCCTGGGGCACACCACTGATAACATCCTTCTCCTCAGAGTGAGCTCCATTTACTTGTACTCTTTGTCGCCTCCCACCCAACCAATTTCTAACCCAAGCAGTAACTTTAGGGTCCATCCCTAGGGTGCTCAGTTTGTTTATAAGTCGCCTGTGAGGAACAGTGTCAAAGGCTTTACTGAAATCTAAATACACCACATCTAGAGCTCTCCCGCGGTCCAACTCCCTGGTCACCCAGTCAAAGAAATCAATCAGATTTGTCTGACAAGACCTGCCTCTGGTGAATCCATGCTGCCTCGGATCCTGTAATCCGCTGGACTCCAGAAACATCACTATTTTCTCTTTCAACAGGGTTTCCATTAATTTACTCACCAGTGAAGTTAAACTAACCGGCCTGTAGTTTTCAACCACATCCTTACTACCGCTTTTGTGTAAAGGCACCACATGAGCCTCTCTCCAGTCCTTTGGCACCACTCCCGACTCCAACGAGGCACTGAAAAGGTCAGTCAGTGGAGTTGCTAGAACGTCCCCAAGTTCCCTCAGTATTCTAGGGTGTATCCCATCCGGTCCCATCGCTTTGTCTACTTTAAGTTGAGCTAGTTTCTCACGAACACAGTCTTCTGAAAATTGTTCAAGATGTCCCTCGCTTCTGTTCTTATTTGTGGGTGTTTTCTGAGGTCCTGCTCCTGGTTCTTCATCTGTGAACACAGAACAAAATATTTGTTAAGCAATTCCGCTTTATCCTTATCAGCTTCTACATATTCCCCCCCTGCACCCTTGAGTCTGACAATACCACTTTTGCCCTTCCTCTTCTCACTAATATATCTGAAAAATGTCTTATCCCCCCATTTTATTGCATTGGCTATTTCCTCCTCCTTTTGAATCTTTGCCTTCTTGACTACTTTGTTAGCTTCTCTAAGTTTTTCCAAATACAGATGCCTGTCTTCCTCTCTCTGTGATCTCTTGTATTTCATGAAGGCCTCCCTCTTTTTCTTCACTTTTTCAGCTACTTCCTTCGAAAACCATAGCGGTCTCCTGTTCCTTTTGCCTTTATTTACCTTTTTAACAAAAAGGTTGGTTGCCTTTAAAATACCCCCTTTCAGTTTTGCCCACTGTTTTTCTACATCCCCCAGCTGTTCCCATCCCACTAACGACTCCCTGAGGTATTGGCCCATCTTTGCAAAGTTAGTCTTCCTAAAGTCTAAGATCTTCACCTTGGAATGGATTCTAACAGCCCTAGTCCTAATACTGAACCACACCATCTGGTGATCACTGGATGCAAAATGATCTCCCACTACAACATCAGAAACACTTTCTCCATTGGTAAGCACCAAGTCCAGTATGGCCCCTTCACGTGTGGGGTCTGTTACCAATTGCCTGAATAGTTCTCCCTGTAGAGAATCCAGGATCTCCTTACTCCTAGATGATACTGCAGCAGGAATGTGCCAATCAACATCTGGCATATTGAAATCTCCTAGCAGTAGCACTTCCCCTTTCCTAGCAATGCTGCGTATGTCTTCAATTAACTCTCTGTCCACCTCTTCCTCTTGTGAGGGAGGTCTGTATAGCACACCAATGCAAATAGATTTCTCTTTCCCTCTTTCTAGTTTAACCCACAATGCCTCCTCTCTCCCTTTTAAGCTCTACTTTTTTGTTGCATATATAGCCTTGGACTGATCATTCATTGGTTAAATCTTCACTTACTGTCTCTAAGTACAGTGTACACGAAGTTCTTGTGCTATACATCCCTTTTGTTATCTTAATCAGGTGGGCTTTTGAGGATGATTGGTCATTCAAGGACCAGGTGCCTCCTGGCTCTGATATTTTTCATTTGATTCAGCTATGGGAGACTGCTACTCAGGCAGCCTGTAATCATCAGATGTCTATTGTACAAGGCCAATGGAATACTTTTGCTCCTTTGTACATAGATCATCTTTGTGAACTGCATAGTGCAGAACACCTTTGGCAGAAATGTCTTCTCATAAGGCTCATGTGGTTGTTTTTGTTTGTTTTTTTAAGCAGTATAGAGATAAAGTTGAGTTTACTAAGCACAAATATTATATGTATACAATAATACTGTACTGCTCTGTCAACCATGTGACACTTTTGCTATGGTTCAGAGCTTGATTACATATCCAGATACGTAGGACTGCTCCTCAATTTTATCCAGATCAGTTTTCTTATTAAGTTTACAATCAAAAGTTACTTCTCCTATGGATGTGTTTTCTTGTTCAGCTGGCATTGTGTGCTGCCCCTCTTGCTTCAGGTACCCCTGCATTGTCTTGGTCTACTTTTGATGAATTGTCTGTAAATACCACTCCCCGGCTGCTTATTGTCCACTTGATAATGTCACTGCCGCTATGGTAAAAATATTTAGGGACTCTGTATTACTGTTCTTGTGTGAAAAATTGTTCTTTACAGTCTGAGGAAATTGCCTGAGCTATTGCCACAATCCTCTGTGGGGCCTGTATAGAATAAAAATCTGGGGACCCTCATGATGTGTCTAATTACCATCCAATTTCTTGCCATTTCTCTCAAAGATTGTTGAACAAGCCGTGTGTTTATAGATTGATACTTACATGAAAAAAATCACCAATTACTGGATCCATCACAGCAGGCTTTTCAAGAAAGCCATGGGGCAGACACTTTCATGATTTCATTGGTTGATCGGTTGTTGCGTGGATTAACTTGTAGTTATTCTGCTTTTTTACTTTTAGTTTTGTTAAAGCGTTTAAAAGAGTTTAGTCTAACTGGTAATGTACTGTAGCGGTTCACTTCCTTTTTAATCGATAGGTCTCAGCAGGTCTCCTTGGGAAAGTATTGACCTAGTGTTCAGTATGCTCCAGGGCTCTGTTCTGCCCTCCACACTTTTTAATATTTATCTGATTCTGTTCTGTAAGCTTTTTACATGAATTGGAACTTGAATTTCATATATACGCTGATATTTTACATCTTTGAATCATTTTCTGTTTCTTCCCTTGTTACTCTGTTATGACTTGTCCAGCAGTTTTCTTCTAGTGTGCAGTGTTTTTTTGATAATTGTTTGCAGATTCATTTTTAAAAGACTGAGACACATAGTAACTAGGGAAGCAACTTACTGGCCCCACACTGTCCCAGTTAGGGACAGTTTTTGCTACCTTGATGTTTTGCTGGATTTGAAGTTTTCTTTCCATACTCAGGTCATCAAGGTAGTCTTGAAGTGCTATCAAAAGGGACTGCTAACAGTTGGAAAGATATATAAACTTTTATTTCTCTTCTGGAATACACTCTAAATCTTGGGGGAAAAGGGAATTTTTTGGGTTAAAGTCGATACATCTGTGAATTTTAGGATTCAGTGTTTTTGCCGAATCAGTCAGGGCTTAGTACTACCAGAGAGCATTTCATGTAAATCAAATCAGAATATAGCTTAGCATACAAGTAGAAAAAAATAGTCTTGAGTAGAAAAACTTATTTCTATTGACCTTTACAAAGAGGCCTTCCAGTTAGGAGGCAAATGATCTGTAAAGTTGTCTTAAATATAGTGTTAAAGCCAAGTGACATATCAAAGGGGCATACCATAGTAGATGACGGCAGGTAAAGACCAGCATGGTCCATCAAGTCTGCCCAGCAAGATGGCATGAGTAGGTGCAGGTCACCCCTCCTCATGTCTTTGTTTAGGAGTGAATCCACCACTCCATGTAGGACACCCCTATTTGTTGAGACGTTAGTTGGTTCAGAAGTTATATGTTTCAGTTTATTTCGTTTTTATCCTGTTGCTGTAAAGGGATCCACTATGTTTGTCCCATGCCGTTTTATTTATTTAACATTTCTTATATACCGCGCTCTTTATCAGTGCGGTTTACATTGAAACAGTATAACACTTGGTCAAGTAAATTTGGCCGTCGTTTACATAGAACAAGGATTTAACATGGAGGTAAACTATATACATTCTAGTACATTAGATATTAGAGATAAATGCAATCATGTGGCATTTGAGATTGTGAGGGTGGGAGAGGGTGAAGGGGGGAGATATCTAGGTGTGTAAAGTACATGAGAAAAATGAGGTGTTTGAGGGCTTTTCTGAATAGCTTAAGGTCCCTGATTGCTCTAATGCTGGGAGGGAGTTTGTTCCAACACCTGGGAGCAAAGTTCGAGAATGCCCTATTGATGGTGGTCTGGTTGAGCTTTGTAGATTCAGTTGGTATTCGTAGCATGTCTGTAGCCAGCAATCTCCTAGATCTGTTGTTTGCAGTGTGTGTGATGAGGTCAGAAATGGATGTAGGTGACGTTTTGTTGAAGGCCTTGAAGGTAATGAGGAGGGCCTTGTATGAGATTCTACAGCTTATCGGGAGCCAGTGGAGCTCTTTTAGGATGGGGGAAATGTGGTCATTCCTTGCGGCTCCCCAAAGGACACGGGCTGCTGCATTCATGGCTAACTGTAGAGGATTGAGGGTGCTCTTTGGGAGGCCCTGCAGTATTATGTTGGCATAATCGAAGTGCGGTGTGATTAGCGCTTGGAAAATAGTACGAAAGTGACAGGGTTCAATCATAGGTCTCAAGTGTTGTAGGGTTTTGACCTTGAAGTAGATGGTTTTTACAGTGCGTTTTATGTGCTCTTTGAAGTCCAACTGTTGATCGAGTATGACCCCAAGATAGCGTATATTGGACTTTACTGGCAGTTCCACGTCTCTGACTTTCAGTGATGGTGGAGGAGAGAAACTTATTTCTTGTGATTAGTAGGACTTCTGTTTTTTTGAAATTTATACGGAGGTTCTGGGTGAGAAGCCAATCCGTTATTGCGTTGAAGCAGTTGATTAATGCTGTATAGTCCGGGCAGGTGACAGTTATAGGAGTAAATAGAAGTATGTTGTCTGCGTACATAAGGCATGAAATGCCAAAGGAGCGGGAAATGTCACAAATTAGCTGCATATAGATGTTAAAGAGCAGAGCAGACAGGGAGGACCCTTGGGGTACACCCTGTTTCTGCTGGAAGGGTTCAGATGTGGTGTTACTGACATGGACTTGTTGCGATCTGCCTTTGAGGTAGGATTTGCACCAGTTCCATGCTTGGTCCCGGATTCCCTTCTCATGAAGCCGCATCAGGAGTTGCACGTGGTCTACGGAGACAAACGCTGCTGCTATATCGAGGAAGATTAGCGCAAAGCCCTTTTTGATGCTGTCTATTCCATTGATGAGAGTACTGGTTAATGTCGTTAGCAGAGTTTCTATGCCGTGGGCTTCTCTGAATCCATGTTGACAAGGGTCTAATGGGGAGGATGAGTCTATATGCTGCTGAATTTGTCTCAGGGTCAACCTCTCGAGAATTTTAGCTAGTAATGGGATACTAGAGATGGGGCGATAAGAATCTACTTTCTTTGGATCAAGCTGGTTGTTTTTGAGTAGTGGACGAATGGAGGTGTGCTTAAGAGCATCTGGGAAGACTCCGGTTGCGAAGGACAACTTGGCGATGTTGGCTATGATTGGACTGAGCTTGGAGCGCATAGTCTTGATCCAATGGGCTGGGCAAGGGTCAGTTGGTGCAGTCGTAGCGTTGATAGAGGCAATGACTTCGTCGATGGTCTTGGCTGAGGGAGGTAGGAGTTTGGTGATTGGAAACTGCATGTGGAGAGTTTTGGAGGGTTCTTGTGATGTTGCTGTAGTTATCTTTATTGCTTTGGATTGGATGTAGTTCGCATATGCCTGGTGCTGAATACATTCCTGTTGAGGTGGGGAAGGTTGGTTGGTAAAGGATTTTACTAAGTTGAATAGGTCTCTTGGCTTATTTAGTGAGCGGTTGAGGATCTCAGTGTGGAATTCCTTCCTCTTCGCCCAGGTTGATTCGCGATGGAGTTTCAGATAATCTAAATAATCTAAATCTAAAGGGGAGGAGTGGCCTAGTGGTTAGGACAAGGTACTTCGGGCCGGAGGTTCAAGTCCCATCTGGGGACAGCAATCTCAGGCCGGAGGGACTGGGATTTCTAGTCCTATAGGCACTCCTTGTGGTCTTGGGCAAGCCACTTAACCCTCCATTGCCCATGTTCCCTGTAAGTATTAGCGTATGTGTATCATATCCCCTCGTGTTAAATGTATCTCCCAATTGACCGCTTTGACCCGGTGAAAAGTGGGATATAAATACAGCTAAATAAATAAATAAAATAAATAAATAGATGATTTGGTTGGATGTACTGTGGGTAATTCTCCATCTTCTCTCCAGCTTTCTGAGGTGGAGCAGGGAGGCTCGTAGCTCAGGGGAGAACCATGGAGCAGATTGCTTTTTAGCGGCACTTCTGTCAGGTGTATCCTTTTTGTTGATTGCCGGCTGTTGCGCATAAAATGTGAGTGTCATTCCAGTTAGACACCATTTCATTGAGATTGCCTGTTGGTCGAGCAAGTTCTGGGAGTGCGTAGGTCGTGATTGTCTCCCTGTCAAGTTGCTTGAAGTGGGTGCCTCTTGGTATAATTGTAGTATTTGAGTGATGGCGTGTGGTTTGATGCATTGGTATCTGAAATGTGATCAGGTTGTGGTCTGACCAGGGAACTGGAGTGATGGAAAGTTCAAAATGTTCTATCTTGTTCATCACTGAATGGGGAACAAAGACTAGGTCAAGGAGGTTCCCTCCTTGATGTGTAGGATCAACCACGACTTGCTTGTAGTTCAGGTTGGACATTGCTTCTGGAAGGTTTTGGCTAGGGCGGGTTGAGTAGAAGCGAGATTAAGGTCTCCCAGCAGCCAGTTAGGTTTGGAGGGATCTTCTGGGTTACATGCTAAATCAATGATATCTGAGAGTTTATCTGATCCTGTACCTGGTGCCATATAAATGAGGTTAATAGTGTTGAATTTATTGGTAATAGTTAGTGTGTTCAGGTGCTGTGTGCTCTTGGTCAAGTTAGCCTGATAATGTAGCGCAGTTTTTGCAAGTATCAGTACACCTCCACCTCTTCTGTTTTCCCTGTTACAGGTGTAGATCGAGAAGTTAGGTGGTGTAAGTTGATTCAGTATGACGTTGTCTGTGTCGGAAAGCCATGTTTCTGTGACCATTAGTATGCCTAGGTTGTGGGTGGCTATTAGGTCTGGGATGATAGGCCATTTATTGCGGGCCGAGCGCGCATTGATGAGTGCACACCTAAGTTCATGCTGAGGTTTTGCTTCTTTGTCTTTTGTGGGAGTTGTGATTCCTATGGATACATAAAGTAAGTGCGACTGTCTTCTATGATACGGGTTTGGAGGTAGTTGGTGTTGGTTGTTGTAGTGTTTCCTGCCTGCACTTTGGATTAGTTGTATAGGGTTGTAGCCGTTTGCAAATGCAGCAGAATCATGGAATGCGCTGGCTAGTGTGTAGATTAGGGCAAGGGTAAATAAGGAGGAAGCCATTTATGTTGCTGCCCAGGGTTATCTGTAGGTCAATGAATATTGTCTTGGAGTGGTAGGTGTGTTTTCTGATGGGGAGAGGGGCGGAGCATATACTTAGTACACAGTTCAGTTACTTAGCAGCAGATATTTATAACAGAAGGGAGAGGGGTGGGAGTATATACTTAGTACAACAATTCAGTTACTTAGCATCAGATATCTATAGAGGATATCTGAATTCTGTTTTGAATTCTGTCACCGTTTTTGCCCCCACCACTTCCATCGGGAGGGCATTCCAAGCATCTACCACCCTTTCAGTGAAAAAATATTTCCTGACATTGCCTTTCAATTTACCACCTTGCAGCTTCATGTTATGCCCTCTAGTTTTACAGCTTCCCCGTCTTTGGAAGAGGTTTGTTTGTTCATCATTTCTCTTTAAGTATTTAAAGGTCTGAATCATATCTCCCCTGTCCCTCCTCTCCTCCAAAGTGTACATATTTAGGTCTTCAAGTCTCTTCTCATAAGGCTTCTGACGTAGGCGCCAAATCATTTTGGTTGCCTTCCTCTGAACAGTTTCCAGTCTTTTTACATCTTTTGCAAGATATGGTCTCCAAAACTGAACACAGTATTCCAAGTGAGGCCTCACCAGTGACTTGTACAGTGGCACAAGTACCTCTTCCTTTCTGCTGGTAAACCCTCTTTGTATGCAGCCCAACATCCTCCTGGCTTTTGCCACCGCCTTGTCGCACTGTTTTGCCACCTTGAGATCATCAGAGATAATCACACCAAGGTCTTTCTCCTGAACCATGCACACCAACCTCTTGCTCCCTATTGCGTACATTTCCCTTGGATTTCTGCTACCCAAGTGCATGACACTGCACTTTTCCGCATTAAATCATAGTTGCCAAGTATTAGACCATTCTTCCAGCTTTTGTAGATCTTTCCTCATGTTAACCACTCCCTCGAGGGAGTCCACTCTGTTGCAAAATTTGTGTGTCATCTGCAAAAAGACACTTTTCCATTCAGTCCTTCAGCAATATCACTCACAAATACATTGAACAAGGCCAGGCCCAGGACCGAACCCTGGGGCACCCCGCTAATCACCTTCCTTTCATCTGAGTGAGCTCTGTCTGTCAGTCAACCAATTTCTAATCCAGTTTACCATCTTGGGACCCATCCCCAAGCTACTGAGTTTATTGACAAGCCTCCTATGAGGTACAGTATCAAAGGCTTTGCTGAAATCCAGGTAGATGACATCCATTGCATGCCCCTGATCTAGTTCCTTGGTCACCCAGTCAAAGAACTCAATCAGATTTGTTTGGTAAGACCATCCTTCGGTAAAACCATGTTGCCTCGGATCTTGCAACCTGTTGGTTTTGAGAAAGTTCACTATTTGCTCTTTCAGGAGCGCCTCCATTACTTTTCCCGCCACTGAGGTAAGGCTCACGGGCCTGTAGTTTGACACTTCTTCCCTGTCACCACTTTTGTGTAGAGGTACGACTTCAGCCATTCTCCAGTCCTGAGGAACCTCTCCCGTTTCCAAGCATCTGTTGAAGACATCCTTTAACGGTCCTGCAAGAACCTCTCTGAGCTCTTTCAGTATCCTGGGATGTATCCCATCCGGTCCCATGGCTTTGTCCACTTTCAGTTTAGCAAGTTTTTAATTTGAAAGACACTACCCTCCCCTCTATCAAACCAACAGCTATATGAATCACCCAGGAAACTGGTAAGGCTTTACCTTAGAAGCACAGGTCAGGGCACTGTGTAGCAAGCCATTTTTTATTGTCTTCTTTCCCTCTCACCCACCCCAGCGATAACGTTAGCATTATAGGCTCTTAAACCTATTAAAAGGAAGGAGGTACCCATATTCACTTTCAGGTGCAGCTGGTTATCATCAGGAACAGATTAAATTAAGGACCTGAGATTAATGGACTTTGTTCACCTCAAGATTATACTAATACAACTATACCTAATATGTTTGTTTAAAGTATCCCCAGCAAACTTAAATAAACAAACTTCTTAAATTCCTAAATAAAACCTTAAAAATAAGATGCAGACCGTAGCGAGATGGGGGCTTTCCAGTCTTTTGCATTGAGTGTCACATGTATGATTTTCTCCCAGTTGGTGAGGGGTATTACGTGTGCACTTGATGCAAGGAGCCCTTTGATCTCAGGGAATCAGTAGTAGTGGACTTGGAGGACATAAAGAAGACAGAGGTATATAGATGAGACCTAAAAGGACCTGAAGGACAGACTAAATAGAAAAATGACGACAGAAAAAGACCACATGGCCTATGTTTCTATGATGCAGTAATGAAGTTCCACCTCCAGTCTGGCAGGCTCCCAGTTGCCATGGAGGCGAGAGGTCATGTGACAGGAAATGATCCTGTAGCTAGGACCTGTCCTCCAGGTGATGTAAAACCCTCTCACACCGAGCAGATTTCCCCAGGGCCATGTGCCCATGAGGGAAGGGTTAGGATGGCCTTTATAGTTGGTAATTTAATCATCAGGCATGTAGATAGCTGAGTGGCTGGTGGACGTGAGGACTGCCTGGTAACATGCCTGCCTGGTGCAAAGGTAGCTGACCCCACGCGACACCTAGACAAGGTTTTAGATAGCACTGGGGAGGAGTATGTCTTGATACATGTTGGTACCAATGACATAGGAAAGTGTTATTGGGAGGTTCTGGAGGCCAAAATTTAGGCTTTTAGGTAGAAGTTGAAATCCAAAAATTCTAGGGTAGCATTCTCAGAAATGCTTCTCGTTCCACGCTCAGGACTCAAAAGGCAGGCAGAGTTCCGGAGTCTCAAAGCGTGGATGAGACGATGGTGCAAGGAAGAGAGGTTTGGATTTGTTAGGAACTAGGCAACATTCTGGGGAAAGGATGGGCTCCACCTTAACAGAGATGGAACCAGGCTGCTGGCATTAACCTTTAAAAAGGAGATAGGAAAAAGCCGACAGTTGCCCAAGACAGCATGGTTTGGAGGGATGTATCCTTCAAGGATACTAGCAAAAGTCTGAAGTTAGGGCATATCGACAGAGAGGTTTCAATAAGGACAAGATTAACCCAAATGCCCTTAGGTACATAGCAGACAGAGCTTAAAGAAACTAAATTACCCCAATCTACCAATAACTAGATTAATATGAATACAACACAACCTCTAAAATGCTTGTATGCAAATGCTAGAAGTTTAAAAAATAAGATGGGAGAGTTAGAACATACAGCACAAAATGAGAGGTTAGATATGATTGGTATCTCAGAGACCTGGTGGAAGGAGAACAACTAGTGGGACCGACACCTGGGTACAAATTATATCACAATGACAGAGTAGATAAAAACGGTGGAGGGGTTGCATGCTGTGTTAGAGAGGGCATTGAGTCACACAAGATTAAAGTTTTGCAGGAAAAGAGTAGTTACTCACCTGTAACAGGTGTTCTCCAGGAGCAGCAGGAATCGGTCCTCACATATGGGTGTCATCACGCCGATGAAGCCCCAGCGGAGCATTTCCCCAGCTTTCTATGAAAGCCTCTGGGAATGCAGGCACGCATGCGCGGTTCCCTTCCCGCCTAACGGTGCCATCTTACCTCCGTCAAATGACATAGCTAAGAACAGCACACAAAAATTTAAAAATAAACTATGTACAACTGCAACTACCAGGGGAGGAGGGAGGGTTATGAGGACTGATTCCTGCTGCTCCTGGAGAACACCTGTTCCTGCTTGGTCCTGGAGAAAGAGTAGTTACTCAACTGTAACAGGTGTTCTCCAGGACCAAGCAGGAAGTCAGTCCTCACATATGGGCGACTCCCCATCTCTGGGCTACCGAGGAACCCAGGCTGAACAAGAGAACTCCCTCTAGTCTCAGCAGCAAAGAAAGGCTTTCCAAGGACACAACCTCCACCGGTAGCCCAACAGAGGGCAGGAGGGCAAGAGTTGCCTAAACCTCAAAGAGATTCCGGAGTACTGCTTGGCCAAAAGCACTGTCCCTACGGGACTCCCTCTTCAGGCAGTAATGGGCCGCAAAAGTCTGGCTTGAAGACCAAGTTGCAGCCCTGCAGATGTCTACCAAGGGCACAGAGCGGAGATGAGCCACTTAGGTAGCCATTGCCCTGACACGATGAGCCGTGACCCTACCCTGCAAAGGAAGGTCAGCTGCCTTGTAAGCCCAGGTGATACAGTCAGCTACCCAGATGGACAAGGTACGCTTGGACACAGTCAACCCCAACTTATTGGGGTCAAAGGATACGAAGAGCTGAGTAGCCCTTCTATGCCCCTGCGTATGGTCAAGGTAGAAGGATAAGGCCCTCCTACAGTCCAGGGTATGCAGGACTGCTTCAGCCTGGCTGGCATGAGGCCTAGGGAAGAATGTTGGAAGAACCACCTCCTGATTGAGGTGGAAAGAGGAGACAACCTTTGGGAGGAACTTTGGATGAGTCCTGAGGACTACCCTGTTCCTATAAATCCTGGTGTAAGGCCTATCACAGACCAGGGCCTGAAGCTCACTTACTCGCCTAGCCGAGGTAAGGGCTATCAGGAAAAGTGTCTTCCAGGAGAGGAAGCGTAGTGGACAAGTAGCCATCGGCTCAAAAGGTGGGCGAGTCAGCTGCTGCAAGACCACATTCAGCTCCCACTCAGGGGCAGGAGGACGGATGGGGGCTTGAGCAAAAGCAAGCCCCTGAGAAAGCGGGACACCAAGGGGTGACCAGACAGAGAATGTCCCTCCACCAGAGAGTGGTGAGCTGCTAGAGCTGAGAGGTGTACCCGAACAGAATTGGACTTAAGTCCCTGATTTGATAAGTACAGTAGGTACTGCAGCACTACTGGCATAGTACAAGAGAAAGGGTCCTCTGTACGTAGCTGACACCACACAGAAAACCTTTTCCATTTGAGAGCATAGGTTTTCCTAGTGGACTGTTTCCTAGAGGCTAGGACAACCTCCTCAACTTCCTGAGGTAGGCCCCAGGGAGCCAAAACTACCCTTGCAGCCTCCAGGCCATCAAATTGAGAGCTTTGAGATTGGGGTGCAGAAGGGAACCCTGCTCCTGTGAGAGAAGGTCAGGTTGCAACCCCAGAGGTAGTGGAGGATCCACCGCCAGTTTAAGCAGAAGAGGAAACCAAGGCTGTCTCGGCCATCTGGGAGCCACCAGCAGGACCGAGGCCTTGTTCTGAAGAATCTTGAAGAGAGTTCGGGCCACCGAGGGCGTGGGAGGAAAACGCATACAGGAGGCCCTAAGACCATGATATCAGAAAAGCATCCGCTGCTATCCGTAGAGGATGCGGTTGCCTGGAGCAGAACTTTGGCAGTTGCTTGTTCATTGGGCTGGCAAAGAGATCTATCAAAGGGAGACCCCATTTTAGAAAGATCTTCTGAACCACTGAAGGATGCAGCTGCCATTCGTGGGGCTGCAGTATTCTGCTTAACCTGTCTGCCAGGTAGTTGTCTTGGCCTGGAAGCTACACAGCCTTGAGGAGCATGTTGTGCTTGAGGGCAAATGAACAAAGGTCCTGAGCCTCCCGACAAAGGATCCTGGACCCAGTCCTGCCCTGTTTGTTCACATAAAACATGGCTACATGGTTGTCTGTCTGAATCAGGACAGATTGGTGAGCCAGGGTAGGAGAGAAAGCTTTGAGTGCTAATCGAATAGCTCTGAGTTCGAGGAGATTGATCTGCTGTGCAGCTTCCCAAGGAGACCACAGGCCCTGCGTGCACTTGCCCAGACAATGAGCTCCCCAGCCTTGCAGGGAGGCGTCTGTGGTCATCACTACTGTGTACCCTGGAATCTGAAAAGGCACCCCCTTCAGTAGATTGGGTGGGTGCAGCCACCAGTTGAGGGAGTGCAGAAATTGTCTGGACACCCTTATCCTGTCTCTGAGGCTGCCTGTGACCACTGAGACCGAAGGCACCACTGTGCAGGCCTCATATGGAGTCTGGCATTGGGGGTCACATGTACTGTCGAAGCCATGTGGCCCAGAAGCCTCAGGCAGAGTCTGGCGGAGACCAGTGACCTGCTGAGAAACAGATTTGCCAAGGCCATCAACCTTTGGGCCCTGTCTGCTGGCAAGAAAGCCTTTGCCAGCAGAGAGTCCAGCCTTGCTCCTATGAACTCCAAGTTCTGGGAGGGGAGCAAAGTGCACTTTATGAAGTTTATGACAAACCCCAGCCTTTGGAGAAGAGCAATAGTGCTGAGGGTGGCCCATTTGGCCTCCTGGCACGTCTGACCCCTGATGAGCCAGTTGTTCAGATAGGAGAAGAGAAAAATGCCCTGGTTTCTCAGGTAGGCCGCCACCACTGCTAGGCACTTTGTGAAGACTCTGGGGGCGGAGGTGAGGCCGAAAAGCAGCACTCTGTATTGATAAATGGTTTCCTCCCACAATGAACCTGAGGTACTTTCTGTGGTCTGGATGAATGAGGATGTGAGTGTAGGCATCCTTTAGATCTAAACAGCATAGCCAATCTCCCTGCTGGAGGTAGGGCAGAAGTGTTCCAAGAGTAAGCATCTTGAACTTCTCTTTCACTAGGAACTTGTTGAGGTTCCTGAGGTCCAGAATGGGTCGAAGGCCACCGGTTCTTTTGGGCACCAGGAAATATCTGGAGTAGAAACCGTGACCTTGTAAGTGGGGAGGCACAGGCTCCACCGCCCTGTCCACCAACAGACCTTGAAGCTCTTGCAGGAGAAGGTCTGTGTGCAGGGGAGGCCTTGGAGGCTCCCCTGGAAAATATGATGGAGGCAGTTGGTGAAAATGCAGGGCATAACCCTTGTGGACTATGTCCAACACCCAACTGTCCCCGGTGATAAGGGGCCACTGGTGGGCAAAGAGGGTGAGGCGACCTCCTGTGCAGGGTTGGGAGAGCAGTGGAGGAGAGGCTACGCTCAAGGAGTCAAAAAAACCCACCCTGCTGAGTGGTAGCAGGTGCCGGTGGCTTGGGGGTCCTCTGCCTACGGGGCCCATTACCCTGCCCCTTGGCTTGCTGACCCTGGGGGCAGCTTGGGCAGCCTGATATTGCGGGTACTGTTTGTAGGCAGTGCCCTTCCTTGGGTAAAAGGGCTTTTTACCCGAGCCCTTCTTTTTATGAGAAGGGGCAGAGGTCTTCCTGGACAGCCTTGTCCGGGTGAGGTGCTCAGTTTCGAGCTGAGCGGCCTTCTCAGTCATGGGCTTGCCAAAATGGTTCTCACCTTGGCAAGGGACATCGACCAACTTGTCCTGAACCCATGGCTCGAGGTCCGATGACTGCAGCCATGCCTGGCGTCGAGCCGCGATGCCGGCTGCCGCAACTCGGGCCGAAGCCTCGAAGCCATCGTAGGCGGCACGTGACATGAACTTCGAGCAGTCCCGAATCTCCGAGGACAAGGTCTTGAATCTCTGCAAGGATTCCCCGGAGAGTCCAGCAGAGAACCCAAACAAATCCTTGGCCAGGTCCCGCAAGTACATGCCCATGTACAGCTGGTAAGACTGGACACGGCAAGCAAGCATCGAGCCCTGGAAGCACTTTCTACCGACGCCATCGAGGTTCCGGGCCTCCCTGCCGGGGGGCACCGCGGAGTGCATCTTCTGACTCTTCAGACAATGCATGGCCGATTCCACAACCATGGAATGGTGTGGTAGCTATGCCTTCTGAAAGCCAGGGCTCTTCCTGAGTCGATAGATCGAGTCGACTCGCTTACTTAAAACCGGCGCCGAGGCCAGTGCCTCCCACATCCGGAAGAGGAGCCGTTCCAGCATCGGAGAAACCGGGACAGTAAAGGCCTCCTTCGGAGGAGAGTCATATGGTAGGGCCTTGAGCTCTTCAGCTCGAGGCTCCTCCTCGGGGTCCGCTGGGATAGCCAAGGCAGCGGCCATATCCCGGACGAACTCCGAGAACAGAGTATCCTCCGGAGGGGATCTACTCCGGGGCTCAGACTGCGGTGAGTCCGACGGGACACACCGAGTCTTGAAGGTGTCAGGAGACTCCTCGTCCTCCGTCTTCCAAGCTGACTCGTCTGAGGAAGAGTCAGGGTCCGACCCCGCGGGGCCCTGGAGCACCCGCCCCGACGCCGAAGGCACCAGCATCGACGCCCTCGGTCCCAAACGGGAGGTCAAGGGAGACCACGACCGAGGTCGACTCCGAGCCACGATGGACTTGAGTATCGGCTTGGTCTCCGGGGTCGACTTCGAAGTCGATGTCCCGGTGGTTGGGGCAGATGCGCCAGACAGGCTGGCCATCAGTACCCGGCTGCTGCTCCATGAAGGCAGCCAATCTGCTCTCCAAGGCTGTCATCCTGAGACTCAGCTCGGGAGACGCAGCAGCCACCGACTCGGGCCCCGGCGGCGCCGGGCCCGACGTCGGCTCCCTGGGAGGAGAGTCCTCGAGGACTACGGGGCTTATGTGTCCAGCAGACTCCGTCTCCACATGAGGAACTTTAGCAGGCTTCTCGAGTTCCACAGGCCCGGGGTGACGGTCGGGGGTCTTAGACCTGGCCCTCGAGGAACCAGGGACCTCCTCCGACGACGCCCTCGTGAGCCGCTTCTTCCTCTTCCCAGTCAGGGGATCCCCTGTCCGAGGAGCTTCGACGGCACTCGGGATCGGAATCCCGAGATGTCGAGGCCTCAGATGAGGTCCGGGCCCGGCCGGAGGCTGAGTCCGAGAAAAGCCTTTCTTTTTGCTGCTGTCGACTTCGGAGTGCCTTGGAAGACATCTTTCCACATGGCCCGCATGACTTAGGGTCGTGGTCGGGGCCGAGGCACTGAAGGCAGCAGTCGTGTGTGTCGGTGAGAGACATTAATTTCTTACACCGATCACACTTCTTAAAACCGCTGGAAGCCATCGGGGAAAAAAAAAAAAAGAGTCCCTGCGAGGTCAAAGGACCGGCCTTCCAGGGAAAAATGGAAAAAACAAACTCTTTGAACTCACTGACCTCATCAGGTGTTAGAGCCTACCCCAGCTCCCACCCACCCCGTGTGAGAATTCTTGCTATATAGGGCAACTCCCCAAATAGCTTGTTGACAATTTGCCATTGTTCAAGGTGCTTTGATTGACGGCTTTTTATTTTAAAGGACAGCTGAGGAAAAGTTAGGAATTTTGCTAGGTCTCTCTCATTGTCTACAACAGGTATCAAAGCTCCATCAACTGACTGATGGCTGGGAAAAATCGTATTGCCAAAGCTGTTACCCCCGTTACAGCTTCTGCCTGTCCAGACAGACAGCACGATGCCAGATGAAGGCCTGGTTCAACATGAAGGATGCCTGCAGGCTGAAGGCCTCATGAAACAAGTGGAGGAACTCATAGGAGGTGGTGAGGCGAGAAACATTCAAGACTGCAATAAGTACACTCATGAAATGCTTCATGAAACATGCAAACTCTCCAACAGAGGTGAAGATGGTAGGCTACAGAATGAAGAAAGTTGGACACAAGTCACCAGAGTCTGCAGAATCACCAATCCAACTCTTCCAGCCCTCAAATTGAAGAATCAGTATGCAGCCCTGGAAGTGGAGGTAAAAGCATCCCAAGAAAGAGAAAAAACAGAGCTCAAGCATCCTGAAGCTGCAGAATCAATGACCACAAGGAAGCGAAATGTAGTGGTGGTTGGTGACTCTGAGAGGTACTGAGGCATCCATCTGTCGATCAGACGATGTCCAGAAAGGTATACTGTCTGCCAGGTGCTAAAATCCAAGATGTTATGTAGTTTGCAGAGACTCATCATGCTCATCTATGTCGACACAATTGAGACTGCTAGGTATCCCTCTGAGCATATCAAAAGCAACTTCACGGTGAAGCAGATAGTTGTGCAGGTGGTGTTCTCTTCCATCCTCCCTGGAGGGTAAAGGCAAGGCAGAGAAGCTTGCATCCTAGAGATGAACGCATGACTGTGTGGATGTCAGAGAGTGTTTTGGTTTCCTGGACCATGGGAGGAATTTCCAAGGGCTGCAGAGCAGAGATGGAATCCATCTGTGCAAGAAAGGTCGAAGTGTCTTTCGCAGCAGACTGGCTAACCTATTGAAGAGGGCTTTAAACTAGATTCATTGGGAATGGGTGAAGAAAGCCCCCAGGTAAATGAAGCATTACAATAGCCCTGTAGAAATTGGTAAAAATGGGCAACACTGGAAAGCGGTGTGTATAAGTGCCTGTAGCATGGGAAAGAAGATCCCAGATGTTGAAGCTTTAATGGAAGAGGCAGGCTGATTTAGTGGCAGTTACAGAGACATGGTTCACAGACAACCATGACTGGGATGTATAGTAACTATACCAGGCTATACTTTATTCAAAAAGAACAGGTTAGGAAGAAGGGGAGGAGAAGTGGCACTATATGTAAAAAGTACTATTATAGAATTACAGGGCTTAAAAAGGGAGCGAGGAGACACTGTGGATTAAACTAGAAAGAGGGAAAGGGAAATCTACCTGCATCAGTGGACAGGGATTTAATAGAAGACATACACAGTATTGCCATGAAAGAAGAGGTGGTACTGATAGGTGATTTCAATATGCCGGATGTTTATTGGCACTTTCCTGCGGCGCTGTTAACTAGAAGTAAGGAGATCCTAGATTCTCTACAGGGAGAGCTATTCCGGCAACTGGTAACAGAACCCACATGTGAAGGGGCCATACTGGTGCTCACCAATGGGGAAAGTGTTTCTGATGCCATAGTGGGAGATCATCTCGCATTCAGAGATCACCAGATGGTGTGGTTCAGTATTAGCACTAGGGCTGATAAAATCCATTCAAAAATGATGGTCTTAGACTTTAAGAAAACTAATTCTGCCAAGATGGGACAATACCTCAATACCTCGTTAGCAGGATGGGAACAGCTGAGGGATGTAGAAAAGCAATGGACAAAACTGAAAGGGGATATTTTAAGGGCAACAAACCTTTTTCTTAGAAAGGTAAATATGAGTAAATGTAAAAGGAAAAGGAGGCCACTATGGTTTTCAACAGAAGTAGCTGAAAAGGTGAAGAAAAAGAAGGTGACCTTCATAATATACAAGCGATCACAGAGAGAAAGACAAGCATCTATATTTGGAAAAAAAAATTAAGGGAAGCTAGCAAAGTAGTCAGGAAAGCAAAGATACTGTTCAAAAAGAAGAACTAGCCAATGCAATAAAGGCATTTTTCAGATATGTTAGTGAGAGAAAGAAGGGCAAAAGTAGTATTGTCAGACTCAAGGATGAAGGGAAGGAATATGTAGAAGCTGATGAAGATAAAGAGGAATTACTTAAATATTTTTGTTCTATGTTCACAGATGAAGGGCCAGAAGCAGGACCTCAGAAAACCTCCCACAAATAGGAACAGAAGTGACAGGGATCTTGAACGATTTTCAGAAGACTGTTCGTGAGGAACAATCTAAACTAAAAGACAAAGCGATGGGACACATCTGAGAATATTGAAGGAACTTGGGGAAATTATAGTAGCTCCACTGACTGACCTTCTCATTACTTCTTTAGAGTTGGGAGTGGTCCCATGGGACTGGAGAAAGGTGCATGTGGTCCCTTTACACAAAAGTAAGGATATAGTTGAAAACTACAGGTCAATTAGTCTAACCTCTGTGGCAAGTAAATTATTGGAAATGCTGCTAAAAACAGAATAGTGAGGTTTCTGGAGTCCAATGGATTGCAGGATCCAAGGCAGCATGGGTTTACCAGAGGCAGGTCTTGTCAAACATATCTGAATGATTTGACTGTGTGACCACAGAGTTTGACCGAGAGAATGGCCTAAATGTGGTGTACTTAGATTTCAGTAAATCCTTTGACCTTGTTCCACACAGGCAACTTATTTTCCCTTTCTGTTTTTGTTTTGAAACCTCGTCTTCTCCCCTTTACCCTCACAGGGGTAAAATTTTCAATTCCTCCCCTTATTTGGCACGCTTCTCACCTATATAGGAATTCCTCCTTCATTCCTATCCAAACCTCTCTTTATGCCTTAAGCCTTATCCCAATCATACCCCAACATATTAACCACATAATTGCAATACTTTTCAGTCTCTCATTTTATCATATTCGGGCGCCTCAATCATTTTCCTCCTCCTGATACACGGCTCCACTGTTGCTGTGGGCTCTTGCCAGGAACCACTTTCTCCTGGGACAGCGGCTGTGCAGCCGGCGCCACCGGTAGATCGGCCCATCCAGCTTGCTGCATGCTTGCAATCGCAGCCTCCACCGAATGGATAGTCACAGTTTTTGTATTCATTGTATATTGTAGCCCCACTGGGAACAACCATCGGTATCTCACATTCTCTTTTCTCAGTTTCTTAGTCACAAGTTGGTATTCTCGACGTTTCCTTATAGTTAGGCTTGATATATCTGCAAACACTTCCACCTCCGTTCCCTGCCATTGGATCTTGCCCATCTTCCTGGAGGCCATCATCACCATCTCCTTAGATCTGTATTCATGCAAGCATACCACCACATCACGCACTTTATTTTCTCTTCGCGGCCCAAGCGCTCTATGAACTCTGTCGACAGTTAGGCACACGCCTTCCACCGCCATGCCTGCCGCTTTCAAGGCCTCTCTGCAAAAGTCCTCTGCCATAGAGATATAGTCCACATTGCCCTCTCTTTCCGGCAGGCCCCTTATTCTTATATTCGCCCTCCGAGACCTGTTTTCTAAATCTTCTACCTTTTGCCACAGCTCCTCCTGTGCCTCCGACACAGAATCCAAACGTGCTTCTAGGGGGGACCATCGGCCCTCTTGCTCTTCCACCTTGTTCTCTACTTCCTCCATCCAAACTCCCATCGCGGCCATATCAGTTTTTACCTCCTGGAGCCAGCCCTGCATCTCTTTCTTCAGCGCAATGAATTCCTGCCGAGTGGAGTCAAACCACTCTTTCAATTCGGCCCGCAGTGCCTGGATCTCACTTGGTGTGCCGCCAGAAGCTTCATTCTCCTCCATCCTGCCAGGATCGCTACTGCTCGTCGCCATTTTTCCCACGTGGCCTTTGGCTCCTGCAGTGCTCTTAAACGCAAAAGCTTTAAGGTCTGCTCCCGACTTTCGTGCAACCATCTGCTCCGTCTCCACTGGTCTTTCCTCAAGCCCGAAGCTTCCGATACACGGGGGCTCTCAAATCGGGCTTTATTTCCACCCAGGGGTGCTTTAATTTACTCGGGTTCGCCTTAAGCACACTAGGGATGGACCCTAAAGTGATTTACTGGGTTAGAAATTGGTTGAGTGGAAGGCAACAAAGGGTACAGGTAAAGGGAGCTCACTGAGAAGAAAGATGTTACCAGTGGAGTGCTGCAGGGATCTGTCCTTGGTCCAATTCTTTTCAACATCTTTGTTAGTGATATTGTAGAAGGGCTGTCGAGTAAGGTTTGCCTCTTTGCAGACGATACCGAAAAATACAACAGGGTAGACACCCAGGAAGGAGTAGATAACATGAGGAGATAGCTAACTAAGCTTGAAGAATGATCAAGAATTTGGCAGCTGAGATTTAAATGCTAAAAAAATGCAGGGTCATGCATTTGGGTTGGAAAAACCCAAGGGAGCAGTACGGTATAGAGGGCGAAATACTTCTGTCCAAGAAAGAAGAGCGTGACCTGGGAGCAATTGTTTCTGATGATCTTAAAGTGGCTAAACAGGTAGAAAAGGCAAAAGACAGAAGGATGCTTGGGTGTATAGGGAGAGGAATGGCCAGCAGAAAAAAAAAAGGAGGAGAGTGCCTCTGTATAAGTCTCTGGTGAGACTTCATTTGGAGTATTTTGTGCAATTCTGGAGACAACACCTTCAAAAGGATATAAACAGGATGGAGTAGGTGCAGAGGGTGGCTACTAAAATGGTTAGTGGTCTTTGTTGTAAAGCATATAAGGACACACAAAGATCTTAATATGTATATGTTAGAGGAAAGGCGGGATAGAGGAGATACGATAGAGATGTTTAAATACCCCCATGGCAAAAATGCCCGAGAGCCTTTTTCAATTGAAAGCAAGCTCTGCTACGAGGGGGCATAGGATGAGGGTGAAAGGGGATAGACTCAGAAGTAATATGCGGCAATATTTCTTTATGGAACGAGCAGTAGATGCATGGAATAGTCTCCCAGTCGAGGTAGTAGATTTGAGGACAGTATCTGAATTTGAGAAAGCATGGGACAAGCACAGAAGATCTCTACAGGAAAAAAGGGGACTATTGTAATTGATATGGAAGGGCACACTAGATAAGCCATGTGGTCTTTTTCTGCCATCATGTTTCCATATATCGAAGGTAGGAAACTGCGTTCCTCAACTACTGGAAGCTGGTTGGGTTTTCTAGATATTCACCTGGAATGTGGATGCAATGCATTTGCATGTTCTGTGTCCAAATGTATATTAGATGCATTTTCATACATTAATCATAGATATCCTGAATACCCAACTGGTTTCTGCCACTTCAGAAACAAATTTGTCTATCCCTTCCAACTTTGGCCAAGATGAAGTAATTAGATCTTACCTGCTAATTATTGTTCCTGAAGGAACGACAGTCCAGTCCCTTTACTTCAGGGCCTAGCATTGTTGTAGGGGGCCTTTATTTGCCTAATTTTATTTTTGTTTATTGTTTTATTTACTCCTTTACTTTGGGGTTTATTTTAAAAATAACTATCTGTTGGGGGGGCAAGTAGGTGTGCATTTTTAGAGATTTCTCTGAAGACTATGACGGGCAAACCGAGGTGTCCCTCTTGTGGCACTAGGAGGGGTACTGCATCTGAGGCAGGGGTCTGCAGGGGCTGCGCTGCGGTTGCTTCCTCTGTAGAACAGGAAATCAGCCTTGCCATGTCCCAGGCCTCGTAGGGGTCCTCGGATCCCTCGGAGGGGGAAGTAGCGTCCCAGTTGTCCCCCCCTCCTCGCTCAGAGGCCCCCCTCCCCCCTATACCCCCCTCCTCCCTTCCCGCAGGAGAAGGGGGAGTCGGGGACTTCTTCTCCCCTGATTTCATCCTATTACTACACCAAGCCTATTGCCTACGTAAGAAAGGTCTTGGTCCGGGGGAAGCGGGTCGAATGATTTCATATCCACATTGTGGTCATGTGGCAGAGCATTATATCATGTGGGTTCTCAATCTCAGTCAAAAGGGCAATAAAGGATCATCATCTCATCTCATGACTCAGCCCTTACATTGCTTTACAGCCTTTTAGGCCCAAATCAAATCATTACAGCAATGCTAATTACCAGAGCAAGAACATTGCAGTCTGTATCTGATAGAAATCTTATCAAATACAGACACAAGCAACCAAAGAGCAGCAATGTGATCAAGTCTCAAAGCGGCAATTCCTTTAAAGTGAGGATTTGTATTTCTCTGCATTTTTCACTACAAAAAGGACACAAACATCTCAGTAACTTGTATTTTTCCTGCACTGAACAGCTCCACTCTGATTTCAAAGTTGCTTGGTCAATAAACAAAAATGATATTGAACCATAACGGATTCTTGATTAGCTTTTGTGAGCTGACACTCCTCCCCCTCTGGTCAAAGCCAAACTGAGCAAACGCCAGAAAGTAAAAACGACAGGAGTCCTCAAAAGAGGGATATTTGCATAATCAATAACCACACAACACCAGTAAATGCTAGTGTATATCTAACACATTTTGTTTTTCAGATGAATTAAGATACATACTGTTGTGGTGGCTCAAGGACAATAAAACCAATGAGCTTTTTGAACCAGACCTTCCGTACATCAGGCCTGACATCAACAAGTGGAGATTCATCCTCCCAAATGAGATTTATGAAGCGACAGTCTGGCTCCCAGAATGGCTTCTTAAACTCCAGAATGATTTTGTCATTTGTCCCAAATCCTAATTTTTTAATAGCTTGAACTTTGCTGGAAGGTAGCAGGGGATGAAAAAAAGTCTCAAAGTGCTCCTTCAGGTAGCCTAAAAAACACAAAGTAGTAAAAAAAAAAAAACAGTTGAAGATTCAGCTTAACAGACCAAGAGATCTGTGAAGCCTCAACGGCAGAGAATGCAGAAGCTGGAAATACTACCACAGTTTGATGACTGATTTTACTGTTAAATCAGAAATTACAAGAAAGCAGGCCCCAACCATTAGGCAAGACTAAGCGATCATCTAGAGCAGGGGTCTCAAACTCAAATTGCTTTGAGGGCCAAATGAGGACTTGTAAAGTAACCCGGGGGCCGCATAAGAAACGGGGCCTCATTTGCATAAGGGGCCTCATTTGCATAAATATTTGCATAATGTTGCATAATGAGTATATGGATAAAGAAAGACTAAACAATTTCTATATTACTATAATCCAGTGCCAACCGCCAGGCACATTAGGAACTACTACAAACACTGCCCATTTAGATTCCATAGCAAACCCCCCGTATCATAACAGCACTACCAGGACTCACAAAGCACCAGACCCTACCTATCAAAAGGCAACACTGCAAATATTAAATCAATACATTTCAGAGAACAACAATACATGACCTACTAGGAAAAGAGAACAAGTAGCAATGTCAAATAGGAATTACATAAACAGAATACCTCAGCTCAGTTACACATGCAGAACATACACCATCACCAAACAAGGAATCACAATTTAGAAACAGGAAGACAATAATTAAATTGGGAACCCCAAAAGCCAAACTTAGAATGTACAACACTGTAGAAATAAAACTATAAATTAATTTCTTGTACTAAACAAAGCACAGACATTAATGATGCATATTTCCCAGAGCTGACATATTCCAGTTAATAAATTCAAAATAAAGAGATATTTTCCTACCTTTTGTGCATTTTTTTTCAGTTGCAATTGTTCCAGCCACTTTCTTATGGTTTCTTCGTGTCTTCTGCTAACTCTCCATCGTCTGCTGTCCATTTGTCCTTTCTTCTCTCTTCTAGTTTTTTTTTTCATTCTCTCTCTACATCTGCTTTAACATACTAATCTTTCTCCTTTTGCTCTTTCCTCATTCCTATTTTATCCACTCAAATATTACCCCTCCATCCTCAATCTCCACTTACTCTCCCAAAACCTGGCCAATTGTAGATTTGTCTTCCCTCCCGCACAAAATATTTTTTCCCTCTCCATTTCACTTTCCCAGCTCCATCCCCCCCAGTGGCATTACCAGTCCTAACCCCCCCCCCCCATCAGCCCACAGCACATTACCAGTCCTAAACCCCCCCAGTGGCATTACTAGTCCTAACCCCCCCCCCCCCAATCAGCCCACAGCACATTACCAGTCCTAAACCCCCACAGTGGCATTACTAGTCCTAACCCCCCCATCAACCCACAGCATATTACCAGTCCTAAACCCCCCCCAGTGGCATTACCAGTCCTAACCCCCCCATCAACCCACAGCACATTACCAGTCCTAACCCCCCCCATCAGCCGCGGCAAAATCAAATGTCCCGCGGGACCCCCCATGCCCGGCAGAGCCAGCCCTCCCTCCCTCCCTGCCTGCCTGCTTGCTTCCCTCCCTCAGTCCTTCTCTGCTTCAGCTTAGAACCGCGAAGGGAGAGTTCCTCCCTCGCGACTCTGCTAAGCCCGAGGCTTATGGGAAATTTCCCATCTGCCCCGGCGAGCTTAACAGAGTCGCGAGGGAGAAGCTCTCCCTTCGCGGCTCTGAAAGCCGAAGAGGAGAGGGATTGAGGGAGGCAGGGCTGGCTAACATCGGGGAATTCCGGGGGCTGCCTCTATACCTGCCCGCGCTGTGCACAAAATGGATCCTCGAGGGTGCGTGGTGCCTCGTGGCGTTCGGCTGACTGCCCCCCCCCTCCTCCTTCCTGTCTCTCATTGGTTGAGGGCAGGCTCGTGACTCGGGAGAAGACAGAGTATTTTTTAACCCCACGCGGCCGCGCCAGGCAATCAGGTGAGAAAAGTGAAATGGCGTCGCGGGCCGCACAAAATGCTCTCACGGGCCGCGTGTTTGAGACCCCTGATCTAGAGCATCTACTTTAGGGGGGGCAGCAAAGAACAGCAGCATTCAAAGCAAAACAATAGATCCTGAAAGCCACACATACGCTAAAGAGCAATCAGCAAAGTCTTTTACAGCAAGAAGAACAGGTGCACATATACAAAGCAAAATTTAATATTTAAAAGTATGTATAATCTGCAATTATGCATTTTTACAGGATTGTGTTCAGATAATCACAACTGAGTTAGCGTAGTTACTCACCTGTAACAGGTGTTCTCTAGGGACAGCAGGAATCAGTCCTCACATACAGGTGACGTTGGCGCCAGAGGAACTCACGCGGAACATTTCCCCAGCTTTCAGAGAAAGCCTTTAGGACATGCTACCATGCATGTGTGGTCCCCTTCCTGCCCAAGGATGCCATCTTGCTCAGTTAGATGACATAGCTAGGATGGCAGTAAAAACTAAAACAAGGTAGGGAGGCCACTCCCAGGGGGGGGGGGGGGAAAGGAGGGAGGGTTGTGAAGATCAATTCCTGCTGTCCCTGAAGAACACTTGTTACAGGTAACTATGCTTTCTCCAAGAACAAGCAAGAAGTCAGACCTCACATATAGGACTCCCTACCTCCAGGCTGCTGAGGACCGAACCACGACAGCACCAATGGCGACCAATCAGGTAGCCATGCTTTGCAGGCAAGTCCCCACTGAGGGACTCTGCAGACCCTAGCATCCAACGACACTATCACTCCGGTAGCCTGAAAACAGAAGGGTCGGAGGGCAGGAATTGCCTACACCCTGAGAATATTACGGAGTACTGCCTGGCCTAAGAAGCTGTCCCTGCGGGACTCTCTCTCCAGGCAGTAGTGAGCTGGGAATGCATGAAATGAAGACCATGTGGCGGCCTTGCAGATTTCCATCACCAGCACTGAGCAGAGGTTGGCCACTGACATGGCCATCGCCCTCACGCAATGGGCTGTGGTCTGGTGCTTGAGGGAGAGACCAGTTTGCTCACAGGCAAGGGTAATAGAGCTCACACTTAGTCACGGGGAGCCCCTGTCTGCTGGGATCATAAGACACAAAAAGCTGAGCAGCTTTTCAATGGGCCAGAGCCTGTTTTGCAATCTAATGTATGCAGTACTAGTTCCTCCCTGCTGGCATGAGGCCACAGGAAGGTGGTGGGGAGGACCACCTCTTGGTTGAGGTGGAAAGGAGGCACCACCTTTGGGAGGAATTTGGGGTGTGTGCAGAGCACTATCCTGTTCTTGTAGAACCTTGTATGTGGTGGGTCTGCCACCGGAGTTTGCTCACTTTTCGAAAGGACGTGAGGGCCTCCAGAAATGCCACTTTCTAAGACAGGTACCGCAGGTGGTAAGTGGCCAGGGCTCGAATAGTGAGCTGGAGAGCACCATTTGGTTTGGTGAGCTGGACAGCACCACACTGAGGTCCCATTCTGCTGCTGGAGGATGGAGAGAGGGCTTGGATAACGGGAGGCCCTGGAGGAACCTAGAGATCAGGGGCTGGCTTGAGAGGTTTTCCCTTGATAGGGTGGTGGTGAACGGCTATGGCACTCAGATGTACCCTCACTGAGTTAGATTTCAGCCCAGTGTGACAGGTGCAGTAGGTACTGAAGTACTAGTTGCACATGGCAGGAGAAGGGATTTTCCTCTCTTTCTGCACACCACGTGGAGAACCTTCTCCACTTAAAGGCATAAGCCTGTCTGGTGGAGGGTTTTCGGGAGTTCAGTAGGATCTTCTCGACTTCTCTTTTAAGACTGAAAGGGACCAACGCTACCCTTTCAGCATGGTTAGCGTTAGCGACCCCAAATTGGAGTGCAGGTGAAGACCTCCTCCTGGGTCAGGAGGTCTGGGGCTCACCCCAGAGGCACTGGGAGTGCCACCAACAGGGAAAGCAACAAGGGAACCAAGGTTGCCTGGGTCACCTGGGGGCAATCAGTATAACTGATGCCCTTTCACTCTGGACATTGAAGAGGGTCAGTGGGAACACAGAGTAGGCTCTTGGACCACGAGATCAGGAAGACATCTGCTGCCACTCTCTCTGGGTGCAGCTGATGGGAGCAGAAGCGGGGTAGTTGCGTGTTGTCCAGAGAGGCAAATACGTCCATCATAGGCCTGCCCCAAAGGTGGAAGAGCTTCTTTGTTTCTCTAGGGTTTAAGCGCCACTTCTGTGGCCAAAGGACTCTGCTCATCCTGTCCACTAGGCAGCTGTCCTGGTCCGGGAGGTAACTGCTCGCAGAAGCATGCTGTTGTGTACTGCAAAGGAGAGGAGGGTCACCGCCTCCTGGCAGTGGGCTTACAAACCCGTGCCCCCCTGCTTGTTGATATAAAACATGATGATCAGGATGTCCGTCTGGATCAGCACAGGCCGATGTCACAGGCGGTGGTTGAATGCTCGTAGGACCAAGAAGATTGCCCTGAGCTCCAGGAGACTGATCCGTAGGAGTGACTCCTCCTGAGACCAGCTGCCCTAAGTGCGGCAGTCTCCACAGTGTGTCCCCCCACCCAGGAGGGAGTTGTCTGTTGTCAGGGTCCTCTGAGGAGCAGGTGTCTGAAGGGCATTCCCGCCTGGAGGTATTGCAAGTTTTGCTACCAGTTGAGGGACTCTGCCAGTTGGCGGATAACCCTGATCCTGTTCCGTAGCGTGCCCGTGGCCCGAGTCCACTGTAAGCGGAGGCACCACTGGGCTGTCCGCATGTGTAAGCAGGCTGAGGGCGTGACAAGGACCATCGAGGTCATATGGTCCAGCAGGCGGAGGAGGAGATGAACTGGCACTGATCGGTGGCATTGTACATCTCCTGCCAGTTGCCTGAGGCATTCTGCCCTCTCTCTTGGGAGGACGGCCTTGACCTGTAACGTGTCCAACTGAACACCTATGAACTCCACACCTATGGAGTGGAGGAGTGGCCTAGTGGTTGGGGCAAGGTACTTCAGGCCGGAAGGTCGGGGGTTCAAATCCCACTAGAGGACAGCAACCTTGGGCCGGAAGGACTGGGGTTTCTAGTCCCACAGGTGCTCCTTGTGGTCTTGGGCAAGCCACTTAACTATTTTTACAGGGAACATGGGCTATGGAGAGTTATCTCCAAGTTATAATGCCCTGTTCAATGTAATTTCAGTTTGTTCAATGTAAACCGCACTGATGCAGAATAGCGCAGTATATAAGAGAATGTAAATAAATAAATAACTCCAGACTTTGGGCTGGAGAGAGATGAGATTTGGGGTAGCTGATGATGAACCCCAGGTGCTGCAGAAGGAGGGTTGCACAGTCTGCGATCTGACTGACCTCTGATGCTGTACCGCCCCTGATGAGCCAGCCATCTAGGCAGGGGAAGACAAAAGCCCCGTATAGACTCAGGTGGGCAGCTACCACCACCAGGCATTTGGTAAAGACCCTTGGCGAGGATGCCAGGCCAAAGGGTAGCACAGTGTACTGGTAGTGCCCTCCTACCACCATGAACCATAGGTACTCCCTATGGGAGGGGTGGATCAGGATGTGAGCGTGCGCATCCTTTAAGTCCAACGAGCCCAATCTCCCTGGTGGAGGTAAGGCAGCAATGTCCCAAGGGAAAGCATCTTGAACTTCCCCCTCACCAGAAACATGTTTAAGTTTCCCAGGTCTAGCATGGGCCCGAGGCCCCCAGTTCTCTTCGGGACAATGAAATATCTGGAGTAGAACCCTTTTTCCCCCCATAGATGTTTGGGTACAGACTCTACTGCATTGTCCCTGAGCAGACCTGTGAGCTCTGAAAGCAGAAGGATTTAGTGAAGGAGAGGTCACACCGGCTCTCCTGGTAATAACCTGGGTGGTACCTGCTGTAGGTGGAGGAGGTATCCCTCTCTTACCACCTGCAGTACCCACTGGTCCGAGGTGACCTTGGCCCACCTGTGGGCAAAGAGTGCCAAGCTGTGGGCTGGTGAAGGTCTCCTGTGGGAGGGAAGGCCCTGTCCTGGGAGTCAAAAGACCCCCCCCCCCCCGATTGGGCGGGAGCTGGCGCCTTTCTGCCTTTGGTTTCCGAGCTCCCTGTTGCTGCCCCGAGAAGGGCTGGTAGTGGAGACTCTGATGAAAGGGCCCCTTTTTCCTCGGGAACAGGGGTCTTTTCCCCAATGGTTTCTTACAGGGAAAGGATGAGGTCTTTTTGGAGAGCCTCTGTTGAGTCACCACACCAGCCTCGATCTCAGCTACCTTGTTGGTCATAAGCTTGCCGAACAGGTTCTCCCCAGTGTAGGGGATGTCGAGCAGCTTGTCTTGGACCCATTGCTTGAGGTCAGAAGACTGCAGCCAGGCTTGGCAAAGGGCACCAATGCTGACAGCTGCTACTCAAGCTAGACTCGAAGCTGTCATAGGCCGCCTGGGAAAGGAACTTAGAGCAGTCCTTGATACTGGAGGTCAGGGACTGGAACCGTTGGAGGGGGGGTCCACAGAAAGCCCCGCTGAAAACCCGGACAACTCCTGGGTTGTGGTTTTCAGGTACATGTCTATGTACAGTTCATAGGCTTGAATCCAGCAGCCCAACATGGAGCACTGGTAATACTTGCATCTGAGAGCATCGAGGGCTTTTGCATCTCTTCCCGGAGGAACAGAGGAGTCGGTTTTCTGTCTTTTAAGTTTCTGCATGGTTGACTCAACAACCATGGAGTTATGTGGGAGTTGGGACTTGTGGAACGCGAGGCCCTCCCAGACACGGTATATGGGTTTGAGGTGCCAGCTTACCACCGGCACCTATGCTGGCTTCTAAGTAGCAGCCATTTGAGAAGCGGTTGCATGGGCACCATGAGAGTTTCCTTGGGTGGAGGCCTGTACTGGAGAATCTCCAGTTCCTTGGTGCGCGGATCTTCCTCTGCCTTGGTTTGCAAAGAGAGGGCTCTGGCCATATGCTTGACAAAGGAGGAACGAACAGAGCAAGAGATGTGGGTTGGAACCAGACTGCTTTATTGTAATTTAGTCCCTACGCGTTTCGGCTTGCGCCTTCTTCGGGGGACATACAGCTACCAGAGAATAAACAAACACATAATATTAAAATAGGAGAGGACAAAAAATTCTCAATGAGAAATTAATGTATAAATACATGCAAAACAATAAATCGAAAAACATCAAAAACCATTATCAAACATATATTAAATTAAAAAATATTATTACAAGTATATATATATTTGGAACCATGTTAGAAACAACTTAAATTAAAAAAATTATTTAATTATTAAAATTAAATCAATAATAAAAAATAAATAATGAATAAAATAAAAATAAAAACAGAAGGACCGAGACATGAACCAACAATCATATAGATCACTAATGAATTATAGTGCAAAATCTAATCTACCTATATTATACAAACAAATATAATAAGAATAAGACACAATAGTAAATACAATTAAAGAATGACGAATGTGTGACAGTCATATATGCTAAGCCAAGATCAGAAGAGAATGAATTAAAAGTTTAGATTACTTCAGATATAAATTATATATGATAACAATAAATATAATAATACAATCATAGAAAAAACCATAAGAATAATAATAAGAATATAATAAATAAATAAAATAATAAATACATTAAAATAAATATAAATATAGATATAAATTTTATAAATTTAAAATAACTATAAAAAGTAAAAAATAGTGACAAGAAAATTATTAAAATTATATACAAAACCTACCAGCGCTGTGTCAGATGGAGTGTCTCATTAAGACAGTTTTTTTCAAATCACTCTAATGATAGCTGAAGAAAAAAGAGAGCTTAAACCTTTTAGAGTGATTTATACAACCAATAATAAATAATCTATAGAAAGACTATTATAAAAAAGTACAAAATACAAAAAAACATGTATGTATATATGACATTAAAATAGGATATTATAGTCTGGAGATGAATTTTGTAAAAATTCGAAAACTAAATGCGTCTATATATAGGGTTGAGCAATCTATTATCATCTAATTTTAAATACATATTAAATAAAAAACATGCAAGACTTAAGAGAGATAATGTGGTATGAAATCTATGAAAAAGACTCATGATAAGAGACAACTCTAATTACAGTATATGTCGAATATTACAAAATTATAATGGACAAACATTAGAAAAAGAGTAGTATGCTCATCCTGAGTGATAGAACCATACTAGTCAAAGCATGATGACAATGAAGACCACCTAGTTTAGAAATTAATACTGGCGAAAAAACGAATCATTGCCCCGATGTTGAAAACACTATTTGGCCGAAGTGTCAGAAATGCAGAAAGAGGAAAGGGACATGATATGCTAAGTAAATGTACAGCAAAGATAAAATATGTAATATTGCAGGTTAATTGTTAATATTAAAGAACCGGCATGTAAGACTCAGTATAGGAATAGCTACAACCAATAAATCATTGCCCCGAAGTTAAAAACGAAAGTAAAAACACTGCTTGGCCGAGGTAACAGAAAAGTAAACAACTGAAAGTAACATGATAAGCTGAATTGATTTTTTGTAAATTAAGGTGCACTGAATTAAAACGAGATACAATATGTACTATTGCAAGTCAACTGTAATATTAGAGATCCGGCATATAAAACTCCACTGAGTGTAAAGAAATAACTGCAGACAATCGATGTCTGATGAAGTCAGCAAGAGACAGAATGAGAGAAATACAATGCATTCGAGTCTGTAATGAAATGAATATTATAGACAAAAACGTCTGAAAAGTGTAGAATAAACAAATCTGAACATAAACTCACTTTTTATCGTGGATACAACGTCTATGATCTTTTTAATAAGTCACAAGGACTTATATGCTGAGTACAGGCACGGTGTGTAACCAGTTAAAAGAGAGAGCTCAAAGTGACATCTAGTCTATATAAACGCCGTGTTTCGCGCCTTTTTTTGGGATGACGTGAAAAAAGTGGGCGAAGTCATGACCATAACAAAGAAAAACAAATGAACCACAATAAATTAAATCCAAGTAACAAAAATGTAAAAAACTGAAGGTGACATGACAAGCTGAATTGATTTTTGTAAAAGTGCACGAAAAAATATATGAGATACAATGTGTACTATTACAAGTCAATTGTAATATTAAAGATCCAGCATATAAAGCTACCACTGAGTGCAAAGAAATAACTACAGACAATCGATGTCAGATGAAGATAGCAAGAGACAAAATAACAATGTATATGAGTCTGTCTACAATATTAATTTCATCATAAACGTCTGAACCGTGTGAAATAAACAAATCTGAACATAATACTGATGAACAGCCAATAGGGAAAGGGGGGGGGGGGAAGGGATATTCTAACTGACTTCAATGTAGTGGAAGAAATGACACGAAAAATTAAAAACATATATGTGGAAACTATCTCCAGAAGTGTCGAATAGTAAAACCAGTATATAACTAGTTGGACATTAATTTATAAAATATGTTATATTATAATGTCCATGTAGAATCTATCAGTATTACTAGGAATAGTGGAAAAAATAAATAAATAAAAATAATAATAATAATAAATGATAATAAAAGACAATAAAATAAATATAATAATAATAATGGTATATAAATCATATGCCAATATATGCCACTTTGGTTAATATAATAATAATTATAAGATTACTAAAATTAATAATTTATTTCAATAAAAAAATAAAAAATAAAATAAAATAATAAATAATGGAAAGACCACAATTTAATACTACATCTAATCAAATTCCAAATAGAGAATAATAAAAATCAATTAAAAATAGTAAAAAATAAATAAATGATAATAAATGATACTAAATAATAATAAAGTAAAAAATAATAAATAATAAACATAAATAATAAATAATAAATAGTAATAATGAAAGAATAAAAAATGAAAAATAAAAAATAAATAAATGATAATAAATAAAAATAATAATAAAAAATAATATATAAGATGAAAAGTCAAAAAGATAAATAATAAAAGATAAAAGATAAATAAATAAGTAAATAACCATGTATAATCCATAGAAAAGTTTCTCATAGAAAGACAGAAAGGTCGCTTTCTTGGTTAAGACCCGCAGGTTCTATGCTATTGAATTCAAAAATGAATCGTTGTTCCAATCTGAAAAGAGTATTGTTAATATCACCCCCACGCCAGTGCGGGATAGCGGTCTTAATGACTAGGAATTTAATATCACTGATCTTATGGTCCTTTTCCAACCAATGTGACACAAGGGGCTTATCAACAAGTTGTCTCTGGATATTACTTCTGTGTTCAATTATGCGTGTCCGTACTTGTCGTAAAGTTTTGCCAATATAAATTCTGTCACATGGACATAAAATGAGATAGACAACATTAATAGTTTTACAATTAGAGTAATGATTTATGAAAATCTTGTGGCCCGTAGATTGATGTGTGAAACAATCTTTAGTTATAATGGCATGAAGACAGACAGAACAATTACCACAACTATAATGGCCTTTTACCTTGAGAGTGGGACGAGAAACAGTCAGAGCAGAGGGAACTAAGAAATGTCTCAAATTAAATGACCGTTTGTAGGATATCATTAAACGTTTGGATTGAAAGGCAGGTAAGATGGAGAGAAGACTCCATTCTTGTTTAAGAATATCCGTGATGGTCTTGGAGTATGATGTAAAAGTGAGAGGACAAGTGATACTGTCAATTTGTGGACGTACTGTGTTCTGTAGAAGTGTTGAGCGATTTGTGGCAGATGCTCTCTTGTATGCCCTATGAATACAATCTTTAGGGTAGCCACGCTGTTCAAACCGGCGATGTAAATCTGTAGCATGTTTCTCAAAATCGATATTGTTAGTACATAATCGTTTAATTCTGAGGAATTGGCTAACAGGGAGATTCTGTTTAAAAGCAGTATTGTGACAGACAAGGGTTTTATCACTGATCTATATAGGAAATCTACTGATAGAAACACCTTTCTCACGTATGATAGCTGTCACAATACTGCTTTTAAACAGAATCTCCCTGTTAGCCAATTCCTCAGAATTAAACGATTATGTACTAACAATATCGATTTTGAGAAACATGCTACAGATTTACATCGCCGGTTTGAACAGCGTGGCTACCCTAAAGATTGTATTCATAGGGCATACAAGAGAGCATCTGCCACAAATCGCTCAACACTTCTACAGAACACAGTACGTCCACAAATTGACAGTATCACTTGTCCTCTCACTTTTACATCATACTCCAAGACCATCACGGATATTCTTAAACAAGAATGGAGTCTTCTCTCCATCTTACCTGCCTTTCAATCCAAACGTTTAATGATATCCTACAAACGGTCATTTAATTTGAGACATTTCTTAGTTCCCTCTGCTCTGACTGTTTCTCGTCCCACTCTCAAGGTAAAAGGCCATTATAGTTGTGGTAATTGTTCTGTCTGTCTTCATGCCATTATAACTAAAGATTGTTTCACACATCAATCTACGGGCCACAAGATTTTCATAAATCATTACTCTAATTGTAAAACTATTAATGTTGTCTATCTCATTTTATGTCCATGTGACAGAATTTATATTGGCAAAACTTTACGACAAGTACGGACACGCATAATTGAACACAGAAGTAATATCCAGAGACAACTTGTTGATAAGCCCCTTGTGTCACATTGGTTGGAAAAGGACCATAAGATCAGTGATATTAAATTCCTAGTCATTAAGACCGCTATCCCGCACTGGCGTGGGGGTGATATTAACAATACTCTTTTCAGATTGGAACAACGATTCATTTTTGAATTCAATAGCTTAGAACCTGCGGGTCTTAACCAAGAAAGCGACCTTTCTGTCTTTCTATGAGAAACTTTTCTATGGATTATACATGGTTATTTACTTATTTATTTATCTTTTATTCTTTATCTTTTTGACTTTTCATCTTATATATTATTTTTTATTATTATTATTTTTATTTATTATCATTTATTAATTATTAATTTTTCATTTTTTATTCTTTCATTATTACTATTTATTATTTTTTACTTTATTATTATTTAGTATCATTTATTATCATTTATGTATTTTTTACTATTTTTAATTGATTTTTATTATTCTCTATTTGGAATTTGATTAGATGTAGTATTAAATTGTGGTCTTTCCATTATTTATTATTTTATTTTATTTATTATTTTTTATTTTTTTATTGAAATAAATTATTAATTTTAGTAATCTTATAATTATTATTATATTAACCAAAGTGGCATATATTGGCATATGATTTATATACCATTATCTCTTATTATTATTATTATATTTATTTTATTGTCTTTTATTATCATTTATTATTATTATTATTTTTATTTATTTATTTTTTCCACTATTCCTAGTAATACTGATAGATTCTACATGGACATTATAATATAACATATTTTATAAATTAATGTCCAACTAGTTATTTACTGGTTTTACTATTAGACACTTCTGGTGATAGTTTCCACATATATGTTTTTAATTTTTCGTGTCATTTCTTCCACTACATTGAAGTCAGTTAGAATATCCCTTCCCCCCCCCCCCCCTTTCCCTATTGGCTGTTCATCAGTATTATGTTCAGATTT
The DNA here is from genome assembly GCA_033557465.1 of Ichthyophis bannanicus. NCBI lineage: Eukaryota > Metazoa > Chordata > Amphibia > Gymnophiona > Ichthyophiidae > Ichthyophis > Ichthyophis bannanicus. Next base: position 934,160 of record CM066035.1, read on the forward strand.
GTTTATTTCACACGGTTCAGACGTTTGTCTACAATATTAATTTCATCATAGACTCATATACATTGTTATTTTGTCTCTTGCTATCTTCATCTGACATCGATTGTCTGTAGTTATTTCTTTGCACTCAGTGGTAGCTTTATATGCTGGATCTTTAATATTACAATTGACTTGTAATAGTACACATTGTATCTCATATATTTTTTTAGTGCACTTTTACAAAAATCAATTCAGCTTGTCATGTCACCTTCAGTTTTTTACATTTTTGTTACTTGGATTTAATTTATTGTGGTTCATTTGTTTTTCTTTGTTATGGTCATGACTTCGCCCACTTTTTTCACGTCATCCCAAAAAAAGGCGCGAAACACGGCGTTTATATAGACTAGATGTCACTTTGAGCTCTCTCTTTTAACTGGTTACACACCGTGCCTGTACTCAGCATATAAGTCCTTGTGACTTATTAAAAAGATCATAGACGTTGTATCCACGATAAAAAGTGAGTTTATGTTCAGATTTGTTTATTCTACACTTTTCAGACGTTTTTGTCTATAATATTCATTTCATTACAGACTCGAATGCATTGTATTTCTCTCATTCTGTCTCTTGCTGACTTCATCAGACATCGATTGTCTGCAGTTATTTCTTTACACTCAGTGGAGTTTTATATGCCGGATCTCTAATATTACAGTTGACTTGCAATAGTACATATTGTATCTCGTTTTAATTCAGTGCACCTTAATTTACAAAAAATCAATTCAGCTTATCATGTTACTTTCAGTTGTTTACTTTTCTGTTACCTCGGCCAAGCAGTGTTTTTACTTTCGTTTTTAACATCGGGGCAATGATTTATTGGTTGTAGCTATTCCTATACTGAGTCTTACATGCCGGTTCTTTAATATTAACAATTAACCTGCAATATTACATATTTTATCTTTGCTGTACATTTACTTAGCATATCATGTCCCTTTCCTCTTTCTGCATTTCTGACACTTCGGCCAAATAGTGTTTTCAACATCGGGGCAATGATTCGTTTTTTTCGCCAGTATTAATTTCTAAACTAGGTGGTCTTCATTGTCATCATGCTTTGACTAGTATGGTTCTATCACTCAGGATGAGCATACTACTCTTTTTCTAATGTTTGTCCATTATAATTTTGTAATATTCGACATATACTGTAATTAGAGTTGTCTCTTATCATGAGTCTTTTTCATAGATTTCATACCACATTATCTCTCTTAAGTCTTGCATGTTTTTTATTTAATATGTATTTAAAATTAGATGATAATAGATTGCTCAACCCTATATATAGACGCATTTAGTTTTCGAATTTTTACAAAATTCATCTCCAGACTATAATATCCTATTTTAATGTCATATATACATACATGTTTTTTTGTATTTTGTACTTTTTTATAATAGTCTTTCTATAGATTATTTATTATTGGTTGTATAAATCACTCTAAAAGGTTTAAGCTCTCTTTTTTCTTCAGCTATCATTAGAGTGATTTGAAAAAAACTGTCTTAATGAGACACTCCATCTGACACAGCGCTGGTAGGTTTTGTATATAATTTTAATAATTTTCTTGTCACTATTTTTTACTTTTTATAGTTATTTTAAATTTATAAAATTTATATTTATATCTATATTTATATTTATTTTAATGTATTTATTATTTTATTTATTTATTATATTCTTATTATTATTATTCTTATGGTTTTTTCTATGATTGTATTATTATATTTATTGTTATCATATATAATTTATATCTGAAGTAATCTAAACTTTTAATTCATTCTCTTCTGATCTTGGCTTAGCATATATGACTGTCACACATTCGTCATTCTTTAATTGTATTTACTATTGTGTCTTATTCTTATTATATTTGTTTGTATAATATAGGTAGATTAGATTTTGCACTATAATTCATTAGTGATCTATATGATTGTTGGTTCATGTCTCGGTCCTTCTGTTTTTATTTTTATTTTATTCATTATTTATTTTTTATTATTGATTTAATTTTAATAATTAAATAATTTTTTTTAATTTAAGTTGTTTCTAACATGGTTCCAAATATATATATACTTGTAATAATATTTTTTAATTTAATATATGTTTGATAATGGTTTTTGATGTTTTTCGATTTATTGTTTTGCATGTATTTATACATTAATTTCTCATTGAGAATTTTTTGTCCTCTCCTATTTTAATATTATGTGTTTGTTTATTCTCTGGTAGCTGTATGTCCCCCGAAGAAGGCGCAAGCCGAAACGCGTAGGGACTAAATTACAATAAAGCAGTCTGGTTCCAACCCACATCTCTTGCTCTGTTCGTTCCTCCTTGGTCTGCAAGAGGTTTGCTCCTTCCTCTGTCTCCATATGCTTGACAAAGTCATGGAAGGCCACATCCTCTGGAGAAGAAAGGCGCCAGGACAGACGGGTTCGAGGGAATATCTCTGCGCTGTTTAGTTTTCAGAGATGCCTCATTGTTCTCCCACTCGGAGTCAAGGGGTGACAACAAGTCCAAGGCCCTGCAACTTATAACATCGAGGCTGGCGCTGAGTGGCCAGCAGCCTCTGGAGGACCTGGGGTCTGAGTCACAGAAGCTGGTCAGGGAGATTGGATGCACAAGGAATGGTATCAAGACCTCGACCAGCGCGGAGGACTTACCCAAGGTCAGTGGCGCTCTTAGCTTGGCTTGACGATCGGGGACTCCCCTGCAGTCGGGGGCCCAGTCATTGGGGCAGATGATGCTGATGAACAAGCCATCATTACCTGCTGCAGAGCCAGGATAGCAGTGATGTTCTGCTCCAAGGCCACCATTCTGGTTTCCAAGACAGAAGGCTCCACAACTCTTGGCGCAGGCACAGAGGATCTCAGGACCGGTGCTGGCACTCTCACGAGTGCATCCTTGATGGAGGTCTACAGTTTCAAGGAACCTTGCACGGTCTCCGCTGGCCAAGGAATCCTTCTTGAGAACCTTGGAAAGGCGCTTCTCCGAGTCCCTCTGGGTGGTTTTACCAGGTTTCTCCGGTACAACCTCAGCAGACTTCGAGGATTTTTTCTTCCTTTCTCTCAGGGTCCAGGGTCATCTCAAAGGAGCCACCGACGTGGGATTCCAAGGACACCCACACCTCATGGGAAGTGCTGGGCTTGGAGCTTAGCGTTGGGAAGGCCGGTGCCAAGTCAGACCTGGGGAACAGTATACAGTGTGCTGCTATAGGAGCAGTTTTTTGGTGTTTAAACAGAGCTGCAATGTGTTGCCTGGTTGGCTTATTAATATTGTCTCTTTTGGTGTTCATTGACACACTTTTAGTTTATAGTATTTGCAATCTTGTATCGACTGTTTGATGTGTGCAGCAGTCCCCTTCCTTCTGAGACTTATGTGCAAAGATAAAGTTGGGGAAGCATAAATCTAACTGAGTAATGTTGCCGACAGTTTGAATGAATGATCCGGTTGAATCAATCAGCAGTGCATTGGTTTGTATGGTGGGTGTTAAGAAAGCAAACATTCTCTGTATCTTTAGTATTAGCTCTTATATAAAATAAAAATTAAAGGAAAGTTTTTTTAGTCTATGATGTTGAGTTTATCATCCCCCCTACAGTATCATGTTGCCACACAGTGGGACGAAACATTCCTGAGGCTTTTTCTCACCTATTCTAATAAAGTTGCTGCTGTGTTTGCAGGTTGGCATAGTCTTATGTAAGGACTATCCGGGAAACTACAGACCGGTGAGCCTGATGTCACTACCGGGAAAAATGGTATAAACCAACATAAAGAACGTGGCTGCAAGAGTCATCATAGAAAAGAAAGTCACCGACCACATAACCCCAGTTCTAATGGACCTGCACTGGCTCCCAGTGGCCGCCCGCATCATCTACAAATTACTCATCACAACATTTAAACTCATCAATGGCATCGCACCATCATACCTCAATAACCTAATCACTATTCAACCTAGCAACAGGAGCAGGAGAACTATGAATCTCAACACCCTATGTATCCCGACCAGCATAAGATCTGTCAAGGCCGAAAGAAGCAATAGGGCGTTCACATACTCAGCGCCAATCCAATGGAACCAACTACCGCATGAATTAAGGCTCACAAACAACCTGAACGAATTTAGACGAAAACTGAAAACCTATCTGTTTCAAACCCACTACAACTTGATCTAACTGCAATACCCTACCTCAGCCAGATCTCCTCTGCCGCACTCGGCAGCATATAATCTAATAATATATAGTCATGTATAACTTGTACACCTTGGCAACTAATTCCGTACAAATTGTATATATGGGGCCCCCCCCAATCTACTGAAATCAAATGTATACCTTGATCTGTGTGCTTTAATCAAATGTGTATCGTATCAAAATGCTTGTCCCGTGTTACGTAATCATTGACTAATCAAAATGTAAAACTGAAATCTCAATGTACCGTACAATACATTATGATTCTGTAAAGTAAACCGCTGCTTCCTACGATCAGCAGCGGTATACGAGTGTTTACTAAATAAATAAATAAATAAATAAAATTACTCAGCATGTAGATAGTCATGGCCTAATGGGAGACAGCCAACATGGCTTTAGACAAGGAAGATCTTGTCTTACTAATCTGTTATGTTTTTTTGAAAGTGTGAATAAAAAGGTGGACAAAAGTAAGTCGGTTGATATAGTGTTTCTGGACTTTCAGAAAGCCTTTGACAAGGTCCCTCATCAGAGACCTTTAGTTTTTCCAAAGAGTCATGGGATAGGAGGCAGTGTACTATTGTGGATCAGGAACTGGTTAAAAGATAGAAAGCAGAGGGTAGGGCTAAATTACCAATTTTCCCAATGGAGAAAGGTGAATAGTGGTGTACTCCAGGGATCTGTGCTGGGTCCGCTGCTTTTTGACATATTCATAAATGACCTGGAAAAGGGAATAACGAGTGAGGTTATCAAAATTTGCAGATGACACAAAACTAAAGTTGTTAAAACCCAAGAGGATTGTGAAAACTTGCAAGAGGATCTTGATAAATTGGAAGACTGGGCATCAAAATGGCAGGTGAAATTTAATGTGGACAAGTGCAAAGTTATGCACCTAGGGAACAACCACCCAAACTATGGTTACACGATGCAAGGTTCCACATTAGGAACCACCACCCAGGAAAAAGATTTATAGGCATCATTGTGGATAGCATGTTAAAACCCTCGGCCCAGTGTGCAGCGGCGGCCAAGAGAGCAAATAGAATGCTAGGTATCATAAGGAAAGGAATGGAAAATAAAACAAAAGATATTATAATGCCTCTATATCGTTCCATGGTGAGACCGCACCTTGAATATTGTGTGCAATTCTGGTCACCGTATCTTAAAAAGGATATAGCGTTATTAGAAAATGTTCAGAGAAGAGCCACCAAAATGGTAAAGGGGATGGAAGGATACTCCTATGAAGAAAGGCTAAAAAAAGGTTAGGGCTCTTTAACCTGGCAAAGAGACGGCTGAGGGGAGATATGATAGAAGTCTATAAATTAATGAACGGAGTGGAACGGGTAAACGTAGATCGATTGTTTACGTTATCAGAATATAGAAAGACTAGGGGACATGCAATGAAGCTACAGGGTAAACTATTTAAGACTAATAAAAGAAAATATTTTTTCACTCGATGTGTAATCAAACTCTGGAATTTGTTACCGGAGGATGTAGTAAAGGCTGTTAGTGTAGCTGGGTTTAAAAAAGGTTTGGACAAGTTCCTGGAGGAAAGGTCCATAAACCATTATTAAGAAGGGACCCAGGATATCAATGCTTGACCCAGTACAAGCATTGCGGAACCTGTGTCTTTTGGGGAAACTGCTAGGTACGTATGACCTAGATTGGCCACTGTTGGAAACAGGATACTGGGCTTGATGGACCTTGGTCTGACCCAGTATGGCATATCTTGTGTTCTTAAGTTTAGTCTCTTTGGCCATAGTGTGTTAATTTGTAACTTCCTATTTTTGGATGATAGGTCTCTAAATGATGAATTTGTCCTCAGAGTTTTCTTGCTTGTTCTGATAATGAATATGGGTTCGATATTTGCATGCAGTGCCCCCATTGTATTCAAATTTCTCATGCATATTCATTAGGAATCTCTTGAAAATCTGACTGGTCTGGGGCCCTCCAGGACAGGAATTGGAGACCCCTGCCTTAGAGGCAATGCTTAAGAACACAAGATTGGCATATCTTGTGTTCTTAAGCATTGCCTCTAAGGCAGGGGTCTCCAATTCCTGTCCTGGAGGGCCCCAGACCAGTCAGATTTTCAAGAGATTCCTAATGAATATGCATGAGAAATTTGAATACAATGGGGGCACTGCATGCAAATATCGAACCCATATTCATTATCAGAACAAGCAAGAAAACTCTGAGGACAAATTCATCATTTAGAGACCTATCATCCAAAAATAGGAAGTTACAAATTAACACACTATGGCCAAAGAGACTAAACTTAAGAACACAAGATATGCCATACTGGGTCAGACCAAGGTCCATCAAGCCCAGATATCCTGTTTCCAACAGTGGCCAATCTAGGTCACAAGTACATAGCAATTTCCCCAAAGGACACAGGTTCCTCAATGCTTGTATTGGGGCAAGCAGTGGATTTCGCAGGTCTCCATTAATAACGGTTTATGGACCTTTCCTCCAGGAACTTGTCCAAACCTTTTTTAAAGCCAGCAACACTAACAGTTTTTACTACATCCTCCAGTAACAAATTCCAAAGAACAACGACAACAACTTTGTAGAGAACAAGACCTCACCACTCCAAGAACCCAGGTACTCCCACACACCATGCCACCCTTCCTAACCCCCATCTATCTCCTAACCCCCCTCCTGACCCTCTACCCCCACTCAGCCAAATCCAACAACCCCTCTACCCAGGCACCACAACAGCTCAACCCACAAGCATCCACAACCACACACACAACCACACACTCACACAGTGCACACCAGCCTGTACCACCGACCCCACAAACCACCACCACCTCTCCATCTCACTCATAAACGCTCGCTCAGTCAGGAACAAATACCACATGCTCCAAGACCTGATCACAACTGAGAAGATTGACATCCTCTGTGTAACAGAAACCTGGCTAACAGACCACGACACAGTAATAATGAACCAGCTAACACCAAAGGGATACAGCCTTCAACACTGCTCCCGGACACATGCCAAAGGCGGAGGCATAGCCATCATTGCCAAAGACAACCTCCACCTCCGGACCCACACCTCGACATCCTTACCCTCACCAACAAACACCTCTCGATATGCCTGATCTACCGTGCACCCACCACAACCACCGACCTACCACAGATACTACACCTCATCTCCGAAAGCACCAGCCCTTCAAAGGAACAAATTATCCTAGGAGACTTCAACCTCCCATCACTCTAGGAAAAACAAGCAGAAACCTTCCTCAACGCCATGACAGCAATGGACCTGACACAGATCATACAAGAACCAACACATGAAAAAGGAAACACACTTGACCTCATATTTCTAAACTCCCAAACCGCCTCCTCATACAGAAGACTGACAATCTCACCAGTACCGTGGTCAGACCACTACATCAACATATCCCACACCTATCAACTCAAAAATAACAGAGAAAACGAACACCACGCAAGGAGATTCAAAGCATTTAGCAAGGAAGACTTCCTAACGCAAACCCTGCCTAACCTACACAGAAACTCCAACAACCTTGATGACCTGATCCACAACTGGAATACCACAATCTCCTCAGCAGCCAGCACAACTAGAAACAAAACTAATACCAGACCCATCTCCTCAAAAGCCCGATGGTTCACCCCCACCCTCCGAAAAATGAAAACCAAACTTAGAAGAACCGAAAGGAAATGGAGCAAAACCAAAAGCAATAAAGACAAAGCAAAATACCTCCACGAACTCAATGTGTACCACTCAGAAACTGACAACGCCAAAAAAACCTACCACACCAAAATCATCACAACAGCCATAAACAAACCTCGAGAGCTCTTCCAAATTGTCAAAAAACTAACAAGGGCACCCAGTAACTCTGACCAGCTGCCAGATATCCCCCCTGATCTTCTAGTCCGACAATACAAACAGCTTCAGCAACCACAAAGCTTACATCACTATGCTGAAACAACCAACACAAATTCATACCCCACCCTGAACAGAGACTGGAATACATTCGACACAACCTCGAAAGAAGAAATATCTTCCACCATCTCCTGCTTGAGCACCACCACCTCCCCGCTAGACCACTGTCCTGCCGACTGGATAAACAAAACCAAAGAAGACCTGAGTACACCATTAACCCATATCGTAAACAAATCCTTTACCCAAGGACACATGCCAGACGCCCTCAAGACCACAATCATTCGACCAACCCTAAAAAAGCACAACCTAGATCCCCTAGACCCCGCCTCCTACAGACCAGTAGCGAGCCTCCCACTCACCGCAAAGATAATCGAGAAGATAGTCCAACGTCAGCTTCAAGAACACCTGAACGTCAACAACATACTGTACCCGCAGCAACACGGATTCCGACCATTACATGGGGTCGAGACACTCATGACCACACTGATGAACACCCTCATCATAGGAACCCAAGAGAAACACTCCGGATACATCCTAATTTTCCTGGATATATCAGCGGCCTTTGACACCATCTCCCATAACACCCTTCTCCACAGACTTCAAGCAATTGGGATCAAAGATACTGTACTCCGATGGATCAGGTCCTATCTAACCAACCGAAAGCAACTGATCCGCACCAAAACCTCAACCTCACCCCCATTCCAGCAACATCAAGGTGTACCTCAAGGATCCACATTATCAGCCATGCTTTTCAACATCTACCTCCGTCCACTCTGTTCAGTCATACGCACACACAACATCAACTTCCACATATACGCCAACGACATAATGCTCTACGCCCCAATCACAACTACAGACCCAAAAAACGATCAGCTATCAGCCTGCTTCACCGACGTATCCAACTGGCTACAAGAGAACAACTTATCCATTAAAATAAAGAAGACCGAAGCTCTTATAGTGACAAAAGACCCAGACTTCAAACCACCCACTCACCTCACCATGGGAGCCACGCAAATTCAAATACAACCACACATAAGATATCTCGGAATTATCATTGACCAAGCCCTAACCCTTAAACAGCAAATCAACAAGACCACTGGAACTGTATTCCACAAGGCAAAAACGGTACAATGTCTCCGACCTCTCCTCGAACCGCAGGACTTCAGGATAGTAATGCAGGCTCTGACACTCCCTCATCTGGACTACTGCTACATAATCTACCATGGCCTACCTGCCACACAAACCAATCCCCTCCGAACTGCCTTAAACACCACGGCAAGAATAATTCACAATGCAAAGAAACGGGACCACATCACCCCAATTCTGAGAGACCTTCATATTCTCCCCGTCGAAGCAAGAATCAAGTACAAAGCTCTTCTACTCACCCACAAAACCATCCACCAAACACAAGACACCCCACTCCACACCCTACTACCTCGCCCAAGCCACAGCAGAACAACCAGACAATCCTCCAACAGCTCCATTGCCGTCCTCCACAAAAGAACCAAAGCAACACAACGGACCTGCAACAGAGCCTTTGAACTCTATGCCCCATCCCTCTGGAACTCTCTACCAAACCACATCAAGAACAACGGTGATCTCCCTTCATTCAAAAAGCAGCTAAAAACCGTCCTATTCCAAGAACATCTCTGAATAGGAACCCCTATTCTCTTCAAGATCCTCAGACCAGTAACTGTCTTTCTTGTCAGTCTCTATGTCCATCCTATATCATTTATGTTGAGCCCCCCGGTGATGGCCCCCCCCACTTTTGATTCCCCCCCCGTTATGTGTCCCACCGCTTTGACCCGGTGAAAAGCGGGATATAAATACAGATAAATAAATAAATAGAGTGTAAATATGTGTTCTCTTATTCGTCTTAAATAGGTTCCATTGTAGCTTCATTCATAGTCTTTCTATATTTTGATAGTATAAACAATCAATCAATCTATGTTTACCCATTCCACTCCATTAATTTAAAGACCTCTGTTATATCTCCCTTCAGCAGTCTCTTTTCCAGGTGGAAGAGTCTTAACCTTTATAGCCTTGCCTCATAGGGGCATCCTTCCATCCCTTTTACATTTTGGTGGCTCTTCTCAGTACCTTTTCTAATAATGCTATATCCTTTTTAAGATACAGTGACCAGAAAGAGTAGTTACTCACCTGTAACAGGTGTTCTCCAGGAGCAGCAGGAATCAGTCCTCACATATGGGTGTCATTGATGCCGATGAAGCCCCAGCGGAGCATTTCTCCAGCTTTCTATGAAAGCCTCTGGGAATGCAGCCACGCATGCGCGGTTCCCTTCCCGCCTAAAGGTGCCATCTTACCTCAGTCAAATGACATAGCTAAGAACAGCACACAAAAATGAAAAAATAAACTATGTACAACTGCAACTCCCAGGGGAGGGAGGGAGGGAGGGTTGTGAGGACTGATTCCTGCTGCTCCTGGAGAACACCTGTTACAGGTGAGTAACTACTCTTTCTCCAGGACCAAGCAGGAAGTCAGTCCTCACATATGGGTGACTCCCTAGCTCTGGGCTACCAGGAACCCAGGCTGAACAAGAGAACTCCCTCTAGTCTCAGCAGCAAAGAAAGACTTTTCACTGACACAACCTCCACCGGTAGCCCAACAGAGGGCAGGAGTTGCCTAAACCTCAAAGAGATTCCGGAGTACTGCTTGGCCAAAAGCACTGTCCCTACGGGACTCCCTCTCCAGACAGTAATGGGCTGCAAATGTCTGGCTTGAAGACCAAGTTGCACCCTTGTAGATGTCTACCAAGGGCACAGAGCGGAGATGAGCCACTGAGGCAGCCATTGCCCTGACACGATGGGCCATGACCTGACCCTGCAAAGGAAGGTCAGCCGCCTTGTAAGCCCAGGTGATACAGTCAGCCACCCAGATGGACAAGGTACGCTTGGACACAGCTAACCCCAAATTATTAGGGTCAAAAGATATGAAGAGCTGAGTAGCCCTTCTATGTCCCTACGTACGGTCAAGGTAGAAGGATAAGGCCCTCCTACAGTCCAGGGTATGCAGAACTGCTTCAGCCTGGCTTGCATGAGGCCTAGGGAAGCATGTTGGAAGAACCACCTCCTAGTTAAGGTGGAAGGAGCAGACAACCTTTGGGAGGAACTTTGGATGAGTCCTAAGGACTACCCTGTTCCTATAGAAGCGAGTGTAAGGCCTATCACAGACCAGGGCCTGAAGCTCACTCACTCGCCTGGCCGAGGTAAGGGCTACTAGGAAGAGTGTCTTCCAGGACAGGAAGCGTAGAGGGCAAGAAGCCATCGGCTCAAAGGGTGGGCGAGTCAGCTGCTGCAAGACCACATTCAACTCCCACTCAGGAGCAGGACGACGGATTGGAGGCTTGAGCAAAAGCAAGCCCATGAGAAAGCGGGACACCAAGGGGTGAACCGACAGAGGATGTCCTTCCACCAGTGAGTGGTGAGCTGCTAGAGCTGAGAGGTGGACCCGAACAGAATTGGACTTAAGTCCCTGATTGGACAAATGTAATAAGTACTGAAGCACCACTGGTACAGTACAGGAGAAAGGATCCTCTGTACGTAGCTGACACCACACAGAAAACCTTTTCCATTTGAGAGCATAGGTTTTCCTAGAGGCTAGGACAACCTCCTCAACCTCCTGAGGTAGGCCCCAGGGAGCCAAAACTACCCTTGCAGCCTCCAGGCCATCAAATTGAGAGCTTTGAGATTGGGGTGAAGAAGGGAACCCTGCTCCTGAGAGAGAAGGTCGGGTTGCAACCCCAGAGGCAGTGGGGGATCCACCGCCAACTGTAGCAGAAGTGGAAACCTAGGCTGTCTCGGCCATCTGGGAGCTACCAGCAGGACCAAGGCCTTGTCCTGAAGGATCTTGAACAGAGTTTGGGCCACCAAGGGCGTGGGAGGAAACGCATACAGGAGGCCCTGAGACCATGGAATCAGAAAAGCATCTGCTGCTATTCGCAGAGGATGCGGTTGCCTGGAGCAGAACTTTGGCAGTTGCTTGTTCAGTGGACTGGCAAACAGATCTATCAAAGGGAAACCCCATTTCAGGAAGATCTTCTGAACTACTAAGGGATGCAGCTGCCACTCGTGGGGCTGCAAAATTCTGCTCAACTTGTCGGCTAGGTAATTTCCGTGGCCTGGAAGGTACACAGCCTTGAGGAGCATGTTGTGCTTGAGGGCAAATGAACAAAGGTCCTGAGCCTCCCGACAAAGGAGCCTGGACCTAGTCCCGCCCTGTTTGTTCACATAAAACATGGCTACCTGGTTGTCTGTCTGAACCAGGACAGATTGATGAGCCAGGGTAGGAGAGAAAGCTTTGAGAGCCAAGCGAATAGCCCTGAGTTCTAGGAGATTGATCTGCTGTGCAGCCTCCCAAGGAGACCACAGGCCCTGGGTGCACTTGTTCAGACAATGAGCTCCCCAGCCCTGCAGGGAGGCGTCTGTGGTCAGTACAACTGTGTACCCAGGAATTTGAAAGGGTACCCCTTTTAGTAGATTGGGTGGGTGCAGCCACCAGCTGAGGGAGTTCAGAAATTTTCTGGACACCCTTATCCTGTCTCTGAGGCTGCCTGTGGCCTGTGACCACTGAGTTCGAAGGCACCACTGTGCAGGCCTCATATGGAGCCTGGCATTGGGGGTCACATGTACTGTCGAAGCCATGTGGCCTAGAAGCCTCAGGCAGAGTATGGCGGAGACCAGTGACCTGCTGAGAAACTGGTTTGCCAAGGCTATCAATCTTTGTGCTCTGTCTTCTGGCAAGAAAGCCTTTCAGCCTTGCTCCTATGAATTCCAAGTTCTGGGAGGGGAGCAAAGTGGACTTTGCGAAGTTTATGACAAACCCCAGGCTTTGAAGAAGAGCAATAGTTCTGAGGGTGGCTTGTCTGGCCTCCTGGCACGTCTGACCCCTGATGAGCCAGTCGTCCAGATAGGGGAAGACAAAGATTCCCTGATTTCTCAGGTAGGCCGCCACCACTGCCAGGCATTTGGTAAAGACCCTGGGAGCGGAGGTGAGGCCAAAAGGCAGTACTCTGTACTGATAATGGTTTCCTCCCACAATGAACCTGAGGTACTTTCAGTGGTCTGGATGAATGAGGATGTGAGTGTACGCATCCTTTAGATCTAAGGAGCATAGCCAATCTCCCTGCTGGAGGTAGGGCAGAAGTGTTCCAAGAGTAAGCATCTTGAGCTTTTCTTTCTCTAGGAACTTGTTGAGGTTCCTGAGGTCCAGAATGGGTCGAAGGCCACCGGTTCTTTTGGGCACCAGGAAATACCTGGAGTAGAATCCGTGACCTTGCAAGTGGGGAGGCACAGGCTCCACCGCCCTGTCCACCAACAGACCTTGAAACTCTTGAAGGAGGTGGTCTGTGTGCAGGGGAGGCCTTGGAGGGTCCCCTGGAAAGTATGGCGGAGGCAGTTGGTGAAAATGCAGTGCATAGCCCCTGTGGACTATGTTCAACACCCAACTGTCCCCAGTGATGTGGGGCCACTGGTGGGCAAAGAGGGTGAGGCGACCTCCTGTGCAGGGTTGGGAGAGCAGGGACTGAGAAGCTATGCTCAAGGAGTCAAAACCCCCACCCTGCTGAGTGGGAGCAGGGGCCGGAGGCTTGGGGGTCCTCTGCCTACAGGGCCCATTACCCTGCCCCTTGGCTTGCTGACCCTGGGGTGCAGCTTGGGCAGCCCGATACTGAGGGTACTGTTTGTAGGCAGTGCCCTTCCTCGGGTAAAAGGGATTCTTACCTGAGGCCTTCTTCTTGTGAGAAGGGGCAGAGGTCTTCCTAGACAGCCTTGTCCTTGTAAGGTGCTCCGTCTCGAGCTGTGCGGCCTTCTCGGCCATGGGCTTGCCAAAAAGGTTTTCACCTCGGCAAGGGACATTGACCAAGTTGTCCTGAACCCATGGCTCGAGGTCCGATGACTGCAGCCATGCCTGGCGTCGAGCCACGATGCTGGCTGCCGCAACTCGGGCCGAAGCCTCGAAGCCATCGTAGGCGGCGCAGGACAAACTTCGAGCAGTCCTGAATCCCCGAGGACAAGGACTTGAATCTCTGCAAGGGCTCCCCAGAGAGACCAGCAGAAAACCCGGCCAACTCCTTGGCCAGGACTCGCAAGTACATGCCCATGTACAGCTGGTAAGACTGGACACGGCAAGCAAGCATCGAGCCCTGGAAGCACTTTCTACCCACACCATCGAGGTTCCGGGCCTCCCTGCCGGGGGTCACCGCGGAGTGAATCTTCTGGCTTTTCAGACGATGCATGGCCGATTCCACCACCATGGAATGGTGTGGTAGCTGCGCCTTCTGAAAGCCAGGGCTCTTCCGGAGTCGATAAATCGAATCGACTCGCTTGCTTAGAACCGGCGCCGAGGCTGGTGCCTCCCACATCCGGAAGAGGAGCCGGTTCCAGCATCGGAGGAACCGGGACAGTAAAGGCCTCCTTCGGAGGAGAGTCGTACTGTAGTGCCTCGAGCTCTTCAGCTCGAGGCTCTTCCTCGGGGTCCGCCGGAATAGCCATCGCGGTGGCCATATCCTGGACAAACTCCGAGAACCGGGTGTCCTCCGGAGGGAATCTACTCCGGGGCTCAGACTGCGGTGAGTCCGAAGGGACGCACCGAGTTTTGAATGTGTCGGGGGACTCCTCATCCTCCGTCTCCCAGGCGGACTCATCCGACGAGAAGTCAGGATCCGACCCCGCAAGGCCCTGGAGCACCCGCCCCGACGCCGGAGGCACCGGCGTCGACGCCCTCGGTCCCGAACAGGAGGTCGAGGGAGTCCGCGACTGAGGTCGACTTCGAGCCATGATGGACTCGAGTATCGGCTCGGTCTCCGGGGTCGACTTCGATGTCCCGGTGGTTGGGGCAGATGCGCCAGACAGGCTGGCCATCAGTGCCCGCTGCTGCTCCATGAAGGCAGACAGTCTGCTCTCCAAGGCTGTCATCCTGAGACTCAGCTTGGGAGACGCAGCAGCCAGCGACTTGGGCCCCGGCGGCACCGGGCCCGACGTCGGCACTCTGGGAGGAGAGTCCTCGAGGACCACAGGGCTTACGTGTCCAGCAGACTCCGGCTCCACGCGAGGAACTCTGGCAGGCTTCTCTTGTTCCACGGGCCCGGGGCGACGGTCGGGGGTCTTAGACCTGGCCCTCGAGGAGCCAGGGACCTCCTCCGACGACGCCCTCACGAGCCGCTTCTTCCTCTTGCTTTCCCGGTAGGGGGACCCCCTGTCCGAGGAGCTTCGATGGCGCTCGGGATCCGAATCCCGAGATGTCGAGGCCTCAGATGAGGTCCTGGCCCGGCCGGAGGCTGAGTCCGAGAAAAGCCTTTCTTTCTGCTGCTGGCAACTTCGCAGTGCCTTAGAAGACATCTTCCCACATGGTCCACACGTCTTAGGGTCGTGATCAGGACCGAGGCACCGAAGGCAGCAGTCGTGTGTGTGAGAGAGACATCAACTTCTTACACCGATCACACTTCTTGAAACCGCTGGAAGCCATCGGGGAAAAAAAGAGAGAGTCCCCGCGAGGTCAAAGGACCGGCCTTCCAGGGAAAAATCAAAAAAGGGCGAACGCCAGCCACGAAGGGCAAAAACCGAAAAAGAAGAATCGGGCTCGATACCGGTGTACCGAACCCGGCGGAAGGGGAACCGGCGTCGAACCGGGAAGAAAAAATAGCGAGAATCGCCGAAAAAAATCAAACTTTTATCCGGGATGACAGGACGCACGTCCGGTGGGCTTCTCGGAAAAAGAGAGACTGAGGTAAGATGGCACTTTTAGGTGGGAAGGGAACCGTGCATGCGTGCCTGCATTCCCAAAGGCTTTCATAGAAAGCTGTGGAAATGCTCCGCTGGGGCTTCATTGGCGTCGATGACACCCATATGTGAGGACTGACTTCCTGCTTGGTCCTGGAGAATTGCACACAATAATCAAGGTGTGGTCGCACCATGGAACGCTACAGAGACATTATAATATCCTTTGTTTTATTCTCCATTCCTTTCCTTATGATTCCTAGCATTCTATTTGCTTTCTTGGCTGCCGCTGCACACTGGGTGAAGGGTTTCAACATGTTATCCAAGATGATGTATAAATCTTTTTCCTGGGTGGTGGTTCCAAATATGGAACCTTGCATTGTTTGGGTTGTTCTTTCCTAGGTGCAAAACTTTGCACTTGTCCACATTAAATTTCATCTGCCATTTGAACATCCAGTCTTCCAATTTAGCAAGGTCATCTTGCAATTTTTCAATATCCTCTTGGGTTTTAACTTTGAATAATTTTGTCTCATCTGCAAATTTGATTACTTCACTCGTTATTCCCATTTCCAGGTCATTTACAAATATGTTAAAAAGCAGCGGATCCAGCACAGATCCCTGGGGTATTCCACTGTTCACTTTTTTCCCATTGGGAAAATTGGCCATTTAGCCCTACCCTCTGCTTTCTATCTTTTAACCAGCTCCTGATCCACAATAGTACACTGCCTCCTATCCCATGACTTTTTAATTTTGCCAGGAGGCTCTCATGAAGGATCTTGTCAAAGGCTTTCTGAAAATCCTGATAAACTATATCAACCAACTCACCTTTGTCTACCTGTTTATTCACACCTTCAAAAAAACATAACACATCAGTAAGACAAGACCTTCCTTGGCTAAAGCTATGTTGGCTGTCTCCCATTAAACCATTACTATCTACATGTTCAGTAATTTTGTTCTTTATAATGGTTTCTACCATTTTTCCTGGTACCGACATCAGGCTTATCGGTCTGTAGTTTCCTGTATCACCCCTGGTACCTTTTTTTAAAAATTGGCATTGCATTGGCCATCCTCCAATCTTCAGGTATTACTGATGATTTTAATGATAGTTCACAGATTACTAATAGAAAGAACTGAAATATGAGATTGCAGACCTAGAACACCCTTGGATGAATACCATCCAGTCCAGGTGATTTGCTATTCTTCAGTTTATCAAATAGTTGTAAATACAACTTCCCGGTGTATCGATATTTCTTTCAGTTCTTCTGTGGCATCACCTTTAAATACCATTTCAGCCATGGATAACATCCCTACATCTTCCTCAGTAGAGACCGAAGCAAAGAATTTATTCGGTATCTCCGGTATGGTCTTGTCCCCTCTTAGTGCCCCTTCTACCCCTCTATAATCTAATGGTCCAACTTACACACTTTTTTTTTGCTACAAATGTACTTGAAGTCTTTATTATGCATTTTTGCTTTCACAGCACGCTGCTTCTCAAATTCTCTCTTTGCCTGCCTTATTAATGCCTTTCATCTAACTTGCCAAATCTCTCCCATTCATTTTCATTGTGGCTATTCTGAAAACCAGACTAGCTAGGTTGTACTCCAGGAATGGCTTGAGAATCACTGAACCAAAGGACCATATACCTCTAAGCACCTTCCCCGCAAGAAGCTTTGAACCATGCAGACTACAGGTGTCAAACTGCAGTCCTGGAGGGCTGCAAACCAATCATTGCAGGATATCCTTATTGAATAGTCATGAAGAGTATCTGCACACATTGTCTCCATTCTGTACATATGTGTCATGGATATTTAACAGCGCTAATTCTGAAATCCTGACTGGTTTGCGGCCTTCCAAGAATGCAGTTTGACACCCCTGATGTAGACACATGGATGTAATTTTATAAATTTTTTGCCATGTTTAAGGGCTGTTTTACATGTAGAAAAGAAGCCCTTTTATAAAATAATCCCATGGTATATGTGCACATAAAGTAGGTGTACTGACAAGACAGCATGTACAGTAACATATTAAATTAAGTTATATTTAGTTTCATAACTAAATGTAGTCATTAAAAGGCTGCACACATAATGCTATAAAATCAGGCCCATAAAAACTGGAGTCACAGTTCTCTTCCACAAAGCCTACATGAAAACATCCAGAGGTTTGAACTGACCCATTCATGCTTTATATGAAAAATCATTGGCTAATACAAAATACAAGTTAAATGACTGACTGCACCCGCATCTATTCTCTTCAACCTTTTATCCTCTTCTAACATATACATATTAAAAACAATCAAACCTTTTGGATCCCGATGCTCCTCACTCTTGTCCACCACTTGTGTATCTTACCATACTCTAGTTAGCGTAGTTACTCACCTGTAACAGGTGTTCTCCAGGAGCAGCAGGAATCAGTCCTCACTTATGGGTGACGTCGGCGCCGACGGAGCCCTCGCGGAGCAATTTTCCCCAGCTTTCAAAGAAAGCCTTTGGGAATTGCAGCGCGCATGCGCGGTCCTCTTCCCGCCCAAGGGTGCCATCTTAGCCAGTCAGATGACATAGCTAAAAAAGACAGCATAAAAATTTGCAAAAAAACTAAAGCAGACGATTGCAACTCCAAGGGGAGGAGGGAGGGTAGTGAGGACTGATTCCTGCTGCTCCTGGAGAACACCTGTTACAGGTGAGTAACTACGCTTTCTCCAGGACCAAGCAGGAAGTCAGTCCTCACTTATGGGACTCCCAAGCTCAAGGCTTCCGGAGACCCTAAGCACAAAAATGAGCTCCCTCTAGCTCAGCAGCACAGAAGGAAAGAATCTTCGCTGAATTGTCACCCACCGGTAGCCCACATCCGGGATGGAGGGTAGGAGTTGCTCAGACCTCAAAGAGATTACGGAGGACTGCCTGTCCGAAAGCACTGTCCCTGCGGGACTCCCTCTTGAGACAGTAATGGACCGCAAAAGTCTGGCTCGAAGACCAAGTAGCGGCCCGGCAGATGTCTGCCAGCGGAACAGAGCGGAGGTAAGCCACTGACGTAGCCTTTGCCCGAACGCAATGAGCCGTGACTCGGCTTTCTAAGGAGAGTCCGGCTGCCCCATAAGCCCAAGAGATACAGTCCGCAACCCAGATGGACAGGGTACGCTTGGAGACCGGGAGCCCCAATTTATTGGGGTCAAAAGACACAAAAAGCTGAGCAGCTTTACGGTGCTCCCGCGTACGGTCAAGGTAGAAGTTCAAAGCCCTTCTACAGTCCAGGGTATGGAGGACCGTTTCAGCTCGGCTGGAGTGTGGTCTGGGAAAGAAGGTTGGAAGTACCACCTCCTGATTGATGTGAAAAGGGGAGACCACTTTAGGAAGAAATTTTGGGTGAGTCCGTAGGACTACCCTATTTTTGTAGAACCGAGTGTAAGGGGGATCAGACACGAGGGCCTGCAATTCACTTACGCGTCTAGCGGAAGTGAGGGCTATCAAGAACAGTGTTTTCCAAGACAGAAAACGGAGAGAACAGGTAGCCATAGGTTCAAAAGGCGGACAGGTGATCCGCTGCAAAACCACATTCAGGTCCCAGTCAGGCGCTGGCGGGCGCAGAGGTGGTTTAAGTAGAAGGAGACCTCGGAGAAACCTCGCTACGAGAGGGTCGCTGGAGAGAGGTCTACCGTCCACCGGCACATGATGTGCCGAAAGAGCACTGAGGTGAACTTTGACGGAGTTGGACTTAAGTCCCAGATTAGAGAGGTGTAGCAAGTACTGCAAGATCACCGACACCGGGCAGGAGAAGGGATCCTGAGACTGTTGGGTACACCAGACTGCAAAGCGACGCCATTTAAGGGCGTAGCATTTGCGGGTAGAAGGCCGTCGCGAAGCCAAGACGACCTCCTCCACCTCCGCCGGCAGGAGAAGGGGAGCAAGGACTACCCTCTCAGCAGCCAGGCCATGAGGTTGAAAGACCTGAGGTTGGGGTGTAGTAGAGACCCCTGATCCTGAGTGAGGAGATCCGGTTGTACCCCCAGAGGGAATGGATCCTCCACCGCTAATTGCAGTAGTAGCGGAAACCACGGCTGTCTGGGCCAGCGAGGGGCCACCAGGATCATGAAGGCTTTGTCTCGAAGAACCTTGAAAAGAGTCCGAGAGACTAGCGGGATGGGAGGGAAAGCGTACAGAAGGCTCCCCGACCATGAGATTAGAAAAGCGTCCGCCGCAACCCGAAGGGGGTGTGGCTGACGAGAGCAGAAGCGAGGAAGCTGCCGGTTGTGAGGACTGGCAAAGAGATCCACCGTGGGGAGGCCCCACTTTAGGAAGAGCTTCTGAACTACCAAGGGATCCAGACGCCACTCGTGCGGCTGGAGGACCCTGCTGAGTTTGTCCGCCAAGCAATTTTCTTTGCCCGGGAGATAAACTGCCTTGAGGAGAATGCCGTGACTGACGGCCCAAGAGCAGAGCTTCTGTGCCTCCCGGCAGAGGAGGAAGGAGCCCGTGCCCCCCTGCTTGTTCACGTAGAACATGGCAACTTGATTGTCCGTCTGGACAAGGACGGACTGGTGGGAAGTCAGGTGGGAGAAAGCCTTGAGAGCTAGGCGGATCGCCCTGAGCTCCAGGAAGTTGATCTGCTGAGCAGACTCCCACATGGTCCAGAGGCCCTGAGTACGTGCCCCTTGGCAATGTGCTCCCCAGCCCAGGAGGGATGCATCGGTGGTCAGCACCCGGGTCGGCTGAGGTGACTGGAAAGGCATTCCGAATATCAGGTTCGGCTGCCGAAGCCACCACCGGAGAGACAAGATCAGCGGCTCGGAGACGTGCACTAGGTCTGCTAGGCCGCCTGTGGCTTGTCGCCACTGCTGGCGGAGACACCATTGAGCAGGCCGCATATTCAGGCGGGCATTGGGGGTCACATGGACGGTGGAAGCCATATGGCCGAGTAGTCTCAGGAAGCGCCTGGCGGAGACCAGGGGCTGGCTGCGAAAGCGGTCGGCTAGGTCCATGAGCTGTTGAGCCCTGTCGAGCGGTAGGTATGCTCGCGCCTGAGGAGTGTGCAGCCTTGCGCCGATGAACTCGAGATCCTGTGAGGGGAGCAAAGTGGACTTTGCGAAGTTTATAACAAAGCCCAAGTGCTGCAGAAGAGTCACCGTGCGGCGTGTGGCGTTGGTGACCTCCCGAGCGGACGCTGCTCTGATGAGCCAGTCGTCGAGGTACGGAAAGACATAGAGGCCGTGAAGCCGGAGATGGGCCGCCACCACCGCGAGACATTTTGTGAAGACTCGCGGTGCGGAGGACAGGCCAAAGGGCAGTACTCTGTACTGGTAATGATTTCCTGCCACCACAAACCTTAGGTATTGGCGGTGGCTTGGGTGGATGAGGATGTGCGTGTAGGCATCCTTTAGATCCAAGGAGCATAGCCAATCTCCCTGCTGGAGGTAGGGCAGAAGGATTCCAAGGGTAAGCATTTTGAACTTCTCCCGCACAAGGAACTTGTTGAGGTTGCGCAAGTCCAGGATGGGTCTGAGGCCCCCTGTTCTCTTTGGTATTAGAAAATACCTGGAATAAAAGCCTTGACCTCTCAGGTGGTGTGGCACCGGTTCCACCGCCTGTTCCTGCAGAAGACCTGCTAACTCCTGAAGGAGTAATTCCCTGTGCAGAGGGGGTCGTGGAGGTTCTCCCGGAAAATAGGAGGGAGGGATCTGGTGGAAGTGGAGAAGATAGCCTTCTCGCACGACTTGAAGCACCCAGGCATCTGCGGTGATGCTGGACCACCCGTGGGCGAAGTGAACCAGCCGGCCTCCGGTGCTGGGAGGAACCAGCGGGGGGGGAGAGGCTATGCTTAGTGAGTCAAAAACCCCCACCCTGCTGAGCAGGGGCTGGTGGTGCAGGCTTGGGGGCTTGCTGCCTACGGGACCCGTTACCCCGTCCCTTGGCCTGCTGGCCCTGTTGGGGAGCTGCAGGGGCCTGATAATGGGGGTATTGTTTGTAGGCAGCCGCCTTCCTCGGGTAAAAGGACTTTTTCCCCGAGCCCTTCTTTTTCTGGGAAGGGGCGGAGGTCTTCCTAGAAAGCCTGGTCCTGGTGAGAGTCTCAGTCTCAATTTGTGCAGCCTTTTCCGCCATGGGCTTGCCAAAGAGGTTTTCGCCTCGGCAGGGGACATCGACCAACTTGTCCTGCACCCAGGGCTCAAGGTCTGACGACTGAAGCCAAGCCTGTCGGCGGGCACCGATGCCGGCTGCGGCCACTCGAGCCGATGCTTCAAAGCCATCATAGGCTGCTCGGGACATGAACTTTGAGCATTCCCGAATGCCAGTGGACAAGGCCAGGAACCTCCGCAAGGGTTCCTCGGACAAACCAGCGGAGAATCCGGCTAGCTCTTTAGCCAGATCTCGGAGATACATGCCCATGTATAGCTGGTAAGTCTGGACACGACATGCGAGCATAGAGCCCTGGAAACACTTCTTACCAAGGCCATCCAGGTTACGGGCCTCCCTGCCAGGAGGCACCGAGGAGTGCATCTTCTGGCTCTTAAGACGATGCATGGCCGATTCCACTACCATGGAATGGTGTGGTAGCTGTGCCTTTTGAAAGCCAGGGCTCTTGCGGACTCGATAGATAGAATCGACCCGCTTGCTCAGGACCGGCGAGGAGGCCGGACTCTCCCACATGCGGAAGAGTAGTCGTTCCAGCATAGGAGGAACCGGTACAGTAAAGTGTTCCCTTGCGGGAGAGTCATACTGGAGGGCGTCGAGCTCTTCGGCTCCTCCTCGGGGTCCGCAGGGAAGGCCAAAGCCTTGGCCATATCCCTAACGAAGTCCGAGAACCGGGCATCCTCCGGGGGGGACTGCTTCCGAGGCTCGGACTCCGGTGAGTCCGAGGGGACACACCGAGTCCGGAAAGAATCAGGCGACTCTTCCTCTTCAGACTCCCAGACCGACTCCGACGAGGACTCGGTGGGGTCGGCCCGGGCAGGGCGCGGCGCCTGCCGCCCCGACGCCGAGGGAGTCGGCGTCGGCGACCTCGGTCCCGAACGGGAGGCCGAGGGTGACCTCGACCGAGGATCGACTCGAGTTCACATCGACTCGAGGATCGGCTCGGTCTCCGGGGTCGACTTGGACGTCGACGTCCCGGCGGTCGGGGCAGCGGCGCCAGCGAGGCCAGCGAGCAGTGCCCGCTGCTGGTCCATGAAGGCAGACAGTCTGCTCTCCAAGGCCGTCAACCTGAGTCCGAGCTCAGGTGACCCAGCAGCCCCCGACTCGGGCCCCGACGGCGTCGGGCTCGACGTCGGCTGTCGTGGAGGCGAGTCCAGAAGGACCACAGGACTTACCCGAGCAGGCATCTCCGACTCCAGGCGAGGTCGCTTCGTGAGGTGTTCCTTCTCCAAGGACCCGGGGCGGCTGTCGGGGCTATGCGACCTGGCCCTCGCGGAACCAGGAGCGTCCACCGACGCCGCCCTCGCGGGTTTCACCGTCCGACGATGGTCCCCGGAGGGAGAACCCCGGTCGGAGGAACTCCGGCGACGGTCCGAGCTGGAGCCTTTGGACGCGGAGGCCTCCGACGAGGTCCGGGTACGGCTGGGGTCAGCGAAGATTCTATCACGCTGATGCCGCCGACTTCTCAACGCTTTTGAGGACATTTTGCCGCAGGGCCCACAGATCAGTTCCTCATGATCCGGGCCCAGGCAGCGGAGGCAAAAGTCTTGTGTGTCAGTTAGTGACATATTTCGGTCACACTGACCACACCGCTTAAACCCACTGGCAGCCATCGGGGGAAAAAGGGCCCCTGCGAGGTCAAAGGACCGGGCTGCCAGGGAAAAATCGAAAACGAAAGCTGACTAAGTCAGAAAAACCAAAAAAAAGGAAGAGGACTCGTGACCGGCGTCGCGAGTCCGGGCGGGAAAAAGACCGGCGTCGAACCGAAGGAAAAAGAATAAAATAATGAAGAAATATCGACTTTTTCGCGGGGACAAGACGGGGACGTCTGTAGGGCTCCGCGGAAAAAAGAAGACTGGCTAAGATGGCACCCTTGGGCGGGAAGAGGACCGCGCATGCGCACTGCAATTCCCAAAGGCTTTCTTTGAAAGCTGGGGAAAATTGCTCCGCGAGGGCTCCGTCGGCGCCGACGTCACCCATAAGTGAGGACTGACTTCCTGCTTGGTCCTGGAGAACCCTATATTGCCATGTGTTTTGTCTTGATTATATTATAAGCTCTGATGAGCAGGGATTATGTGTCTTACATCTATATGTACAGTGCTGCATATACCTTGTAGAGCTATACAAATGATTAGTAGTAATAGTAGAACTATGATTAAAGCTTCTTAAAGGGTTTGCCCAATCTGTAGTGTTTGTTGCGATAAAGCAAAAACTATGCAGGCAGTTTTGATCTGGATTATTAGCAGAAGATAACATACACAAATTTGTGCCTGCTTTTTGTGTGGGCACTATTTTTAAAGGCAAAACTATACAAATATTTGCATACTGTACCCCCACCTAAGCCTACTCACAAATACCCAGTGGATAAAAATTTGTGATTGCTGACATACCCATGCACTTTTATCCACATAAATGGTGAGCAACTGTTACACCAATATTCTGATCGAGCAGACAGAACCACCTGCTTACCCAGTGGCACAGTGATGATCACATGATCTGCTGTAAAGGTTTCTCCATCTTCACACTCCACCTTGACTGGAAACATCTGTTCATGTGGTGTTTGTCCTTTAAAAGAGCCTTTCCAATGTATAGTTTTCACAGGTTTATTCAGCAAAACAATGTCTTTTGGTAGGGATTTCAGCATATATTCTATAAGGCTTTCGTATCCACTACAAAACAGTAAGAAAGTATTGACAGTAAATTTTGTATTTTAAAACTGGCCCTCATTGTCTGACCTAGAGTGTAAACACATCACTAGCTTGGATGAACATGCTGCACTTCCCTTGTTTGTAAAGCAGCATGTTCCAATATTTCCTTCGTCTAAAGTATGACTGCATGGCCCTATCATTCTACTCAAGATTTTTCCAGTACAGGGTTGATGTTGGCATTGGGAAATTAGGGAATGCTTGCCACTCTGACTGAATGACTTTAACAAATGGGTTGTACATATGTCAAAGCTCCTCTTAGGAAAAAAAGAATTGTGCAAGAGGATGCCCATTCTGATTGTTCAGCATTATGGTCTTAATTATGGTTTGTAATTAGTGAATATATAAAAAGGTTTATTGTGGCTATATTTTTTTGATTTCCAGACTTAGTGGGGACATTTAAGATATCTTACATAGAAATATGATGACAGGAGGACCCCCCACCCTGCTCTACAAAGCCCGGAGGCACCTGAATAGTGGTGGAGAGTGTGCCGCTGTACAAGGGAGCTGCCGCGTTGGTTTTCTCGCAGCGCTGTGCAGCGGGTTGACTGGAGCTACAGGACCATCTTGCAGGCAATTTGGAGGACCCCCCACCCTGCTCTATAAAGCCCGGAGGTACCTTACGCGGCCGCGACGTGGACTAAAGGGGGTGAATCAAGGGGCAGGACACGCCCCTTCGGCACACGTGAGGAGCGTATGGTTTCCTGAGAAGTCTTAGTGCTTGTCTCTGTAAAATGGGGAAGCGAAAAGGTAAAGTCAGTGTTAAGCCGGGAGAGTCTGTTAAAGGAGGTAAGATGGTGGGCCCCATGGACAAGCATTTGACTTCCTCGCTGCCTGGCATTTGTCACCGGATGGGGTTTCATTAAGCCCCGATTCCCAGTTCCCTCCTCCTCTCCCACAGGCACTCCTTTCATCCACATTGTTGAAATCTCCCCCGATACCTCTCCCGGTTTATTTGGTAACAACCGAACCTTCGACTGCAGTCCCTTCTGCGGGAGAGGTGACTCTTATTGACATATGGACCGCTATTCAAAGTACTGATAAACATTTGTCTTCTACAGTTTTATCTCTCTGTAAATTTTCACAAGATACTGCAAGCAAATTGAAAAGTCTGGATCAACAAATAGGTGATGTAGTTAAATCAGTTGCTCGAACTGAGTCTCAGCTCCAATCTTCTAGGGATAATATTGCTTTTATGCGAGATTCTTCAACTATGTCATACCGGTTAGAAGTGTTGGAGAATAAGCTCAGGTCATGTAATTTACGTTTCCTTAATTTTCCTATAACTCACTTGTTATCCTCTGAAATTTTACTTGAGAAATATTTTTCTGAGGTATTGCATCTAGATAGTATTTCTGATTTCAACCATATGTATTACCTTTCTGCGAGTTCCGGTCCCTCACCATTAGCTGCAGGGGTTTCCTCCCCTATGTCTGGGTCAGTTGGTCAGAACTTGACAGCTTTTCTGGAAGATTACGCAGACGTCATTTCCAAACATTGCACCTTGGTTGTGCAGTTTGGCTCTGAGTCTACTAAACAGCATATATTAAGGGCCTACTTTAGAGAGACCCTTTTTTGTGGCTTTAAACTCCAGGTATTTCCGGATGTTGGCCGAACTACTCATATTAGGCGTAAGCAGTTTCTGAGTTTGAAACCTCACGTGGTAGCTTTGGGGGCTTCTTCCTTTTTGAAATTTCCTTGTCGCTGCATTATATCATTAGGGGACAAACCTTTGTATATACTGATGTACTATCATTGTCAAATTTTTTGAATGAAAGGGAAGTAGTTGGGGTTTAGAGGAGGGTAGGATAATGTTTTTGCTCCTTGATGTGGAGTTTGTTTTACTCCTATTTTCTTTTTCTATCTTGGATGTTTATTATTGGCTGGCTCCTCTTCCTTGATGAGTTTCTTATTATGTGATTATTTTATTGAATTGTTAACAATTTGTTGTTTTCCTTCTTTTTATTTTGTATTGTTCAAGAAATATCATTTAAAAAATAAAAAAAGGTGGCTCAGTGTTAGTGTCGTGCATAGCTATATGGAGGGATGAAAATTCAGTTCCTAGCTTGGGTCTTCCTTATTCCTGGACAGCTAGAAATGCTGTGGAAAAAGGCACTTGCAAACCCATAGGGTCACATTCAGCCACATTTAGGCCCCACAACTGCAAAGTGCCAAGAGGAGTCCTAGTGAATGCCCTCTAGCTTAAGACAGCCACAACAATGACTGAACTCAAATAAGTTGGGAGGGAGATATAATATAGATGAAAAAATTATTGAGCACTTGCAAGTGAAGGTTCATAGCACTGACCCAAATCTAAAGGAGTAGAAGGAAACTTTTTGATTAGGGGTGGGGGGAATTAAAAAAGAGGCAGAAACCCAGCTACAGGTAATCAGAGGGCAAGACTAGAAGAGGTTAAGATCTTTCTTCTATTTTAGATGACTTCAGCATTTCTCAACTCTTAGTTCACGTAGCCCCTAGCCAGTCTGGTTTCAGGGTATCCCAGTAATGGCACGAGGGTTTCTGCCACCCTAGGCAGACCCTTCATGACAACCCCCCCCCCTAAAAAAGACACTGCCTCCATCCAGCCCACTATGGAGTGGAGGAGTGGCCTAGTGGTTGGGGCAAGGTACTTCAGACCAGAAGGTCGGGGCTTCAAATCCCACTAGAGGACAGCAACCTTGGGCCGGAAGGACTGGGGTTTCTAGTCCCACAGGTGCTCCTTGTGGTCTTGGGCAAGTCACTTAACCCTCCATAGCCCATGTTCCCTGTAAAATAGTTCTCTCCAGGTTATAATGCCCTGTTCAATGTAATTTCAGTTTGTTCAATGTAAACCGCACTGATGCAGAATAGCGCGGTATATAAGAGAATATAAATAAATAAATAAAATAAATGTTAACCCCCCCCGGCACTGAACTGCCGTTACAGTGCTGCGTCAGGCCTTAAAGTAGCTGTGAGCATGCATGCATGCTCATGGACTGCAGCTCCTGTCCCCTCCTTAGATGCAACTTTCATGGAGGGCAGGCAGGAGTCGCAGGCCAGAACTGAATGCACATGCACAGGTGTTTTAAAGCCCATCACAGCACTAACGTATCAGTTTAGCTGCTGCTTCGGGGAGGGGCGCTGGGTTAGTGATGCTGCCCACCAGGATCTACCACCCTAGGCAACCACTAGTTCACCTAGTGGAAAACCGGCCCTGGGATAGCCACAATGAATATGCAGATCATAGAACTGCATGCAAAAATCTTGCCTATTCATTGGGTGCACAATTTCTTTTCCCTATGCATTAGCGTTTGGGAGTTGACAGAAGGGAAGGACTGAATTACGAAGCAAAAAGTAATTCTTTGCACTGTTCCAGTATCTCTCTCTCCCTCCTAAAATCTCTGCAGGCTGCTGCCTGAGCAATATGTTTGCCGATGGCATCCTTTGACCAATGACAATATAGAACTGTACGTCAACTTAAATAGCTGTCCATACTATAAATAAACCATGTTGAATAATGACATTTGCATTGTTTTGTACTTTTTTCTCCTTTGTACCACTTACGTATTATTTTAACGCACACAAATTGTCATGTAAATGAATTTTCCTAAATCTGTAAAAGCACACCAGTAGGAAAGGAAGCAGACAGTGAGAAGAATGCTAAAAGGAGGGGAGGGAGAGAGAAAGTGCAAGAGACACCCCAATGGTGCCTCGAGAGTGGCAGAGACACCAGCAGGCAAGAGTGCTGTCCTCATGCCACCTGCTGATAGAGAGGATGATGGGAAGGGGCAAGATTGCACTCTGAGCTCTGTAGCTGCTGCAGGAGTAGGGCTACTGTGGGGTATAGGATGCTGGGTGCCACATCCTGTTTCTCTATTCCTGCCTCCCCCACAAGAATGGCCCAGCATCTGCATACCAGCACCTTTTTTTCTAGAACAGAACCGATTATAGATGTCTTGAGCACCTGACTGGCTAGGTGGTGTACTAGAATCTCCAGCACATCAGCTAAATATATGCTAATATCTTATTAAAACACCAAATTAAACCTTAAATAAGATATAGAAGTAAAATTATGTGTTTCATTATGTTACTGCTTACCCTGGGAACATACAGTCTAGGCCAGGAAGCATTTTATATTCTCCAAAAGGGTAAAGCCCCACAAGGTCCATGCTATGGGTCCCACTAATGCAGCATTCCAGTTTGATTAGTGTGTTAAGAATTGCCAGCTTAAGTTTCTTAGAAGCTTCATCATCTGTCCATTCCTGAACACGATGAGCAATCTCTTTCTTTATATATGCACCAACGCTGGCTGTAGGGTCATGGTCTCTATGAAGAAATTCACGAGTTTGGTCTAATATGGTGGTATAGATATTACTCATGGACTCCACTAATTCCGGATCCACAGTCTTTCCTGAACTAGAAAAAGTAGTAAGAGCATAGGTTGGGTGCCCTCCAACTTCCATCTTTTGGTTTTCTTCAGACATAGCTACTTCATCAAGCAAACCATACTGTGAAGCCAACTGGAAGACAGGGTTTTCTTTGGAAGGTCCATGTATCCACTGTGCTCCAATCTCGATTACCCCTTTAGCTAAAAGAAAAAGTATATCATGTAAAGGATTCTTGACCTACTTTGTGCATAGGGCTTCTGAAAGAGACATCCCCGATTTTAAAAAAAAGGATATTTATAAGAGGACCACCCCAAAAACCACCACTTATCCCTGGTATTCCCTCAAACCACTCCTTGCCTGCCTTCACTCTGTGGATCTTCCATACCAGGACCCTAACTGCACAAACATATATAATCGATTCAACCAGAAAAGGCAACCAGCAAAACTGCACCATTAAAACACTAACAAAACATGCATTTTTGTATCCTTAAATTAACTAGAAAATAAACGGTTAAAATTACCATTTATAAACATCTAAAACTGGAACCCCTTATTTAAAGAAACAAGAAGAAATCAAATAATGTAATGGTCAAAATGTGAATGCAAAGCCATGTTGACATTTCCTAATATCTTATTAAAAACAGAAGGGACAGCTGAATTAGAATTGCTCCAGTGCCAACGATAAATTACTGCATTTGTAGACCAAGCTTGTCCCTTGTACAATGATCAATAAGCAAAGTGGAGAAATTTGTCAGATATGCCATTTTCCTCCTATCAAAAAGGTGGCAAATATAGTCACCATCTTAGGGGGATGTTTAATAAATTGCACTAAAGGAGCAAGTGTGTCGTTAGCGCGCATTAATGGGATTGGCAGCATAAAGCACCCTATGGGCGGGAACAAGGCTCTGCTCCCTTAACGACGGCACCTTAACACCAGGAATTTTATCGCATATCAAAACCTGTCGGTAAGGGTGCATTTTGAAGAGAGAGTGAGCCTATTTAAATATCTGCAATATGCTGCACAGACAGGTGACCCCCAAGAAAGTGATAGTAGTGCTCAATGAGCAGCAACAGCATAGTGCCCAAGTATGAAAGGGCACTATGTTGATAATGCAAATAGGACAAAGGAGGGTGCATGTGGATCATGCAGTGGGGGGCTGCTGGTGCACAGAACAGACTAGGCAGTTGCCTGGGTGGCACATAGGACATGAAAATATGCCAGACTGTCAGACCAAGGTCCATCATGCTCAATAGCCTGTGTCCATATATGCACCAACGCCAATCTAGGTCACAGGTACCTAGCAGTTTCCCCAAAAGACACACAGGATCCACAATGCTTGTAATGGGGCAAGCAGTGCATATCCCAGGTCCTCTTTAACAATGGTTTATGGACCCTCCCCAGGAACCTGTCCAAACATTTTTTAAACCCAGCTACACTAACAGCCTTTTACTACCTCCTGCAGTAATGAATTGCTGGGTTGGATAAAGCGTTGACCGAAAAAAATATCTTCACCTAGTAGTCCTAAATAGGTTACACTGTAGCCGCATTGCATGTCCTCTAGTCTTTCTACATTCTGATGGCATACACAATTTACTTACTTTTGCCCATTCCACTCCAGGCAATATTTTCTAGACCTCTAACTTAACACTCCTCAGTCATCTCTTCCTCAGGTTGAAGAGACATAACATTGGCAGGCAGTGATGGGGTCCTTGGAGAGGCAGATGGTTGTGGGGGGATGAGTGGCCATCCATGTATGCCTCTGTCCCCCCCCCCCCCGAACCTTGGCTGGCCTGGGACTGAGCACCACCAACACTAACAGCACATGGACATGTCAACATGGCGGGGGGGGGGGGGGCAGTGGCCGTGCAAGGTCTGTCTGATGGAAAGCACATCAGCCACAGGGACTGATGTGACCATGTGGCAACACTATGGTGCACTACACACAGATGGTGTGTATAAGAGCAGAGGGTCACAGGTTTGGGTCCTGGCTGTGGATCATGTAGTGCACGTCCCTGTGGCTAGTTTTTATCCCACAGTGCAGTACAACACTAATATGTGCAACCCCCAATAAATCGGCCAACAAGGGTACAAACACCCACACAGACAGGCTCCACTATCCCCAACTGGATGGATAGTCAGGCTGACAGCACTGGCACACTGAGTGTGCGTCAACATCAGAGTGCACTACTAGCTCCTGCACAATGAGCACACCTTAACAATGCCTGAGCTGAAACTGGGACCAGAGTGCAGGCAGGAATGCCAACCATCCCCATTTTTGCACAGTGTGTTGATGTGTGTGTGCCTCGCAGTGTCTAAGCTGTTTCCAGCATTAGTCTGCAAATGTGCATGATAAGGAGCAAAGAATTGTGGGTATGGACTGAAACAGGGCAGATTGGCCAGGATGCCAATCTACATCAGGAGTGGATCAATGGCTGGGATGTCGTAGCGCCCAACTGCCACCTGCAAGGACAGGGTGGCCACAGCACTCTCACCCTGAGCAGTGACCATGGCATGGCTATGTATCCATATAGTGCAATACAGTATCTGATTCTAGTGATGTGGGTGTAGTTCCTATCCTGGGGGCCCAATCACTGAACCAACTGCTCGGTGTCCATGCTGTACATCCCAAGCCTGGGTGCACATGGTCGCTCTGTGCACATACAATGTGTACTGACCAGCGAACTGTCAGCAGTTGGTATGTGCATGGCTGGTGAACCCAGTGGTGGGCAGCAAGTGCCGCCTGACTGTATTTGTTATGGGTGAATGTTAGACCTAGGTGGTTGGGATGTGAGGCATTCCAGGCCTACTCCCAGTGGTACTGGTAGGGCCAGCAGGACACAAGTAACAACCCCAAGCAAGTTCAGCCACCCCCCACTCCCCTCCCCCCGGTAGTTGGCAGACATGGCATTAGCATTGTAACACTGGGTATTGACATGCACTGTTCTAGGTGGGTCCCTGTCAGACAGGGACAGAGCACAGGGCCAGATATGATTGGCGCATGCTGAGGGACACAAGGCGACTAGCATATCATACCGCAGACAATACCTGCGACACAAGGGCAGCAGAGACCATTACTAGCACTGCAGGTAACTGGAGACCTGGTGCTGAGCACCCATCCTCACCATCAAGGTGACCGCAGAAACTGCTCAGTAGCACAGTTTGTAGCTGCTCTGTGCTTGTATAACACACTGTCAGTGCATCTTACTGAGCTGATGGATATGTGCATTCTCCATTTAGGGATCAGCTGTAGACTGCTGTTCGGTATGTACACTGCATCATGGGTACTGGTGTGGCTACCCTATGCTGGCACACACAACAAACATTTTAGGCAGTGACTTGCAATCTCTTTATAGCCAGCCATTGCTGTGTAGAGGTGTAGCCTACTGGTTAGTGCAATGTCTCCATAAGCAGGGGACAGGGGTTTGATTCCTACTTGTTTATTTTCGTGACTATGCTACTTGGATCATTTTCATGCCTGTAACAGTCAGGGCTGTACACATCGGTGCTGCCAGCCCATACCACCCTCTCCTCAGCCACCATCTGTTCTTTGGCCCATCTATCTACCTTCATCAGCTTGTGCAGGCTGCTACTCCATGAACTACACTGATACTCTTTTCCACATTTCAGATTTTCATGCTAGCCTTTCCTGTGCCTGATCTGCATGTCACCACTACTACTCTGTCCCCTGTTGCTGCAAACATCCTGCCACTTCTGCCTCCACTGGGGTACATCCTAAGCCACACACTGATATTGTGCCATTTTACATTGTGCTTTGGTACAATTGCCTCCCACATACTCATCCAATTTACTGACTGCCACACAGGGTGCCCACTGATATGGCAGGTCCATCAACTCCTGCCTGTCCTTCCTTCCATCACCTTTACATTGACATTCCTTGGTGCTCTATCCAGCGTTTAGGTTACAGCCATTTTCGTGTCTCATGGTGCATGCCTGTCACCTTAAACCACCTTAACAAGGTACCCTAACTTAAGGTGCCTTGTCACCTTACCGCATTTGGTCCTGGTAGCTCACGTTAAATGGTGCAAGACACCCTAACGCCAGTGCCTTAATATGGCTTCAGGCACCTTAACGCTGGTAACTTTACCGTGGTTTAGTAAACATCCCCCTTAGAGTACACTAAAATGAGAGGAAGCCTTTACCAATCCAAGATGGGAAACAGGAGAGCAAGTTCTGATGCATTTTAAATTATGTTTTCTAGACCATAGTGTGAAAAAAATGTATTGACATAGGATGCAGGCGTAGCCTAGTATCCAAGAGATCAGTGTTTAATTCCCACTTGCACCCTTTGTGACTTGGGGCAGGTCACTTTACACTCCATTGCCAAAGAAAAAAAGGCCTGGTTGTAGCACCTGCCACATGGTAATCTACTTCAGGTCATACCTTGCCAAGAAAACCCAGCGGCTGCTTGGTCGCCAGGAGTCAACAAAAAAGTAGGATATAAAACGTTTACGGAGGTACTGTAAAAACAAATTCAGTGCATTAATTACTTCCAGCCATCAGCGAAAGAGCAAACTAAGCCTTATGTAAAGTCAAACTGAGCAATAGTTAAAAAAATAATTTACCACTACGGGCCGAAGTAATTTTTTATAAAAAAAATAAGCTGCTGCCTTTAATTTTTAATCTCCCTTCATACCATAACCATGGGCTTGTTTCCATGCAGCCCCCTCCAAAACGCAAGCAATATGCCTGGGTCCGTAAGAGCAAATCTTTTTATTTATGATCTTACAGCTTAAGAAGTTTTGAGGGGTCATTTTAGCCAGTGTTTTGTTTCCGTCCTGGTAACGCATCAATCACCTTCTTTAAGTATTTTTAAATAAAATCAAAATCTGATAATACTGTTTGGCACTTCACATCTAGCAAAGTTGACCCCAGTTTCCGTCCTTCGCTCACATGAGCGCATAGGAGAGACCGTGGTCGCGGACGCAGCTCCTCCTGGCCTCACTGTCCCTGCTGTGCAGGCAGGTTACCCAGAGGGGACCTTATACGCGCAACACCCGGCACTGTATCAGGGAAATCCGGAGGCGCCCCCTCACCGAAGCGTGTGCTCTGGATCCTGCCTCCGCAGCGCCCCGTGGCCTCCAGGATGCGCAAGTTTCGGAAGCCCAACCGGTAGAGACGCTGAGCGGCGCCGATGCCCGCTATCCCGCTGCCGACGATAAGAACAGCTGGGTCGGAGCCGCTGCAGGCAAGCGGGAAAGCCATGAGCACCGCTCTTCAGAGACCGTTAGTACGTCGTCACCCGCAGCCTCCGGCCCAGCCACGGTCAAAGCAGACGCTTCCTGAATGGGCAGCGGGGTAGTTAAAAAGCGTGGTACCCGCTTCCAGCAAGCTTGTAAGTCTCTGCCGGTCCCGCCCCCTTCTGACACGGAAAGAAAGATGCCTCCGAAGGGGGCGGGACCGGCAGAGACAAGTGCTCGGAAATCGGGACACCCCCCCCCCCCCCGTATTTTTGCTCGTGGGTTTTATTTCCTTTTTAAAGCTGCAGCTGTCTCTCTTAACATCGACGGCTTTTTAAAAAAATAAAAATAAATAAAATTTAAAACCCCACACAGAAGAAGCAGAAGCACGGGCGTCCCGCTTCCCGCAGCATTTGTCTCCACGGCCCCGCCCCTTCTGACGTGTTAACGTCATAAGGGGCTGGGCCGATAGACAAGCGTACTGGAATCGGGCCCCGCGGCAGTGGTTATAGTTTGATTTATGCATGTGGAGCGCACCAAGCGTATAATTAAGACACATCTGGGGGAACATAAATTATGTCTGACTACTCAAAACACGTCAGCGCCCCTGGTTCAACACTGTGCAGCTTCAGCATTAATTCCAGGATTTACGGTGGAAGGTCATTGATTACACAGGTCTGCGACTAAAAAGCTGTTTGATTATTTTCATCTAATTTCCATGTATTTTGGTGTGCTGAAAACAAATAAAATATTGAAAAAACTCCTAGACGTCATGATTTGCCACGTGCAAAATTGTCTTCAAATTTTTTCAAATTACTATTAACTAATTCACATAAGTGCATTTAAGATATAAAATGCCAAAAAAACCTTAAAGGGGTTGTCCGAGTTATGTAAAAAAAAATATAGCACTGTAAATCTGACGGTCAGCAATATACACATAAGCTAAGAAAGTTTTAAGTTTGTGCTTCTAATGGTAGAAGGGGTTAATCTTTCCTGAAGAATCCAGTGGGAGGAAGACACAGGGCAGATAGCAGCAGCTCCGGTCAGTGCAGGGGGGCGTGGCCAGCACTGTGACGTCTCCTGTACAGACACAAAGCTGCTCTCTCCTGCATGCCACACTTGTGCACGAATCATCATCAGGTTCTTGGTTCTAGGCTGTTCACACTTTTTCATCGCAATTCGTGTTAGCTCGTCATTCTTCAACCGTTATGTTATGGCTCCGCTGTGGTAGGCGAAGGCCTATGATCTATGGTGTCTGAAATAAGCAGACAGGCCTAAATAGCTTGACCTGTAAATGAAGCCCGTGGAGAGGCCCATAGGAATTGCACATTCCCCAAAATGCTGCTACTATAGAACTGAAACTTAGCAAAGCACAATCAGCTTAGCTGAGCAGAATCGAAACTCAGAAAAATATAGAAAAATAAGTTTAATTGCTATTGATAAGAGAGCACAGCTTCTATGAAATTAATTAACTCTGCTGAAAGAAAGGTTACAGTGCCCCGCTTTCCCACATGTTCTAACTAGTTAAATGGCCTTGGAAGAGAAAAGTATCTAAGTTGGTGAACTGACCATTGTAATTGGGACTAAAAGGGGGGTAAGCAGGTGTTAAGCCCAGTCAAAGGACATCATTGGATAGCCATATCGGTACCGGAACTAATAGAAGGTGTACGAGGGGTTACCGGGACCAATGAAATGTTTGCCTATGTCTAGAATGGAGAAGAAGTCTATAAAAGTTGTTGTTTTGCTAGAAACCATTGCTCAGCCATTTTGAATTTGATTCTGCTTGAGACTTGTGCACAAATAAATGATTTGGACCTTCTGAACAGACTCCTGGTATTATTAGTTTGTCTGCGCTCTGCTGCTACATATTCTTGGTGCGTTGGCCGGGAACGTGTGGTAATAGAGGGTATGTAGGGCAATATACCACGACTTTCTGCCTCTACAGGTTTGGTCCTGCCGGGAACGCGCCCTTCCGACGTGGGCTCGCTCTCTGGTGCCACCGGTCCCTTGCATCGGAGGGAGCTGGCCGGACCTCGGCGGGTGCTGGGCCCGGTTGGAACCAACACCTCGAACCCGAGTGAGGGGAGTCCGAGGTCCAACTCATGTGCTTGCTTGGGAACTTTGAGGACCGGATCCGGTGAGTATAGTTTTGATTTGGTATGTCTAGACAGATGAGTCAGAGCAGTACTGCCGTTTGAATTTTGAACTTGGAACTTGGTATTTGGTAAGAGAGCTTGATCACCTCTCAAGACGGTCCGACTACCCCTGCATGAGTATTCGCGGGGCGAAACTATCGTCTTCTTGATTTTGGAATTTGAACATGGCCTAGTCAGAAAAGACAGGATTGGGCTGTGTTTTTTGGGATACGTTGCTAGCATGATTGTGTGAATGAAGCGTGAATGAGAGGTCTGGCAGCACGGACCAAGCGAAGGCGGACTCCTGAGTAACGCATTTCCTGGCCGGGCGACCGCGTCCAGGTCGTAAAAAGGAGGAAGCGACCGTCGTCTTGTCTTGTTATTTGTTTCCCTTATATGTTTCTAGGGCCGTGAGGACCCCTTACCCACAGTCCGCCCTCCTTTTCCCTTCTGTTTGTTGTTGCGCGCACACATCGATATGGGAGGGGCGGGGTCTACTAGACACACTCCATTAGAATGTATGATCACACATTTTAAGGAAGGATATTCAGGAGATTATGGAGTTAAAATGACTGCAACACGATTACAGATTTTGTGTACTAGGGAGTGGCCCGACTTAGACCCTACGTGGCCCCGAGAGGGAACCTTTACCATAGGAATTATTCAGTCAGTTCACCAGAAGGTGCGAGTAGCGCACCCCGATCAGTACCCCTATATAGATTCCTGGTTGAGTATTTGTGAGAGCCCGCCCCCTTGGGCGAAGCGCTGTTATGAAGAACAGTGCAGAATAATGTTAGCACTAACAGATCAAACGCAGAAAATAGATCAGACTAAAAAGACAGGGACAGATGAGAAAGCCAGACGAAAACCCGTCCTTGCAGATCCTGAGTCCCCAGGAGTGATAACTCAACAGCCCCGAGCCCAGCATCCAGTAAAGGTGCCACCGCGCCCCGCCCCAGAGCCACAGAGACAGCGGGAGCAGGACCCAACCCCAGAACCATCACCTGAAGAGCAGGCAGATAAGCTTATTTCAGATGAGGAGGATGACTCAACTGAGACTGAGGAGAAAGTTGAGTCAGAGACAGAAGAGAGAGAGGAAGGGTCTTCCCAGAGTGATACTGACAGTATAAAGACGACCGTCAGTGTTAGCTCATCAGCCAAAAGTAAAGCGTCCCAGACTAAGCGCACGGGCAGCAAGAAGAAAGCCCCTGCCAGGAGAGTCTCTAAAATCCCCCTCAGATCCAGAAAGACTTCTACTGCAAAAATGATGCCTTTACGGCAAGTCCCGGGAGTGCCCGTAAGGGACGAAGATAATCAGGTGGTGGCAGGACCCTTAAGTTTAGTATATGTGCCCTTCTCCACTACTGATTTGTTAAACTGGAAGTCACATTACGCTTCCTATACCAACAAGCCCCAGGAACTAACAGAATTAATGCATACTATTATAGAAACCCACCAACCCATTTGGGCAGATTGCCGTCAGCTCCTGTCTACCTTATTCACTACTGAGGAGCGGACACGAATTAAGCGAGCAGCTGTTGACTGGCTGGCAGATAACCCTTTAGCACTGGGGGATGGAGTAGGGATAGACAATCGAGAAGCAGCCCAAAGAGAATT
This sequence comes from Ichthyophis bannanicus, assembly GCA_033557465.1. NCBI lineage: Eukaryota > Metazoa > Chordata > Amphibia > Gymnophiona > Ichthyophiidae > Ichthyophis > Ichthyophis bannanicus. The sequence goes on from CM066035.1 coordinate 972,118, forward strand.
CCCAAATGAAGACCCTCAGTGGGATCCGAATACAGAGAGAGGATCCAAATCTCTATCACGGTTTCGCCAAGGCCTCATGCAAGGTCTGAGAAGGGGGGGCCAGAAAGCTATGAATCTTTCTAAAGTGACCAAAGTTAACCAGGGCATAGATGAAAGCCCAGCAGTGTTTTACGAGAGATTAGTTGAAGCATACAGAATGTATACTCCCTATGATCCCGATGCACCAGGAAGCTTATGCATGGTGAATTCTGCTTTTGTAAACCAGTCTCAACCAGACATTAGACGTAAGCTACAGAAACTAGAAGGGTTTGCGGGCATGAATGCAACTCAGTTACTGGAAGTCGCTCATAAAGTGTATGTGAATCGTGATAATGAAAGGCAGAAAGAATGTGATCGAAAGATGAAGAAGAAAGCTAATTTTTTGGCTGCGGCCATAGTTGAACAGAAAAGGGGAGGTTTCCCTAGTCGAAGGAGCAGAGGAAGAGGGCGGGGCCGAGGAGATAGCCGGCCCCAGCTAGGCGTGAACCAATGCGCTTATTGCAAAGAGGAAGGACATTGGAGAGATACATGCCCGCAACTCGAAGACACCCCTCAGGATAACGAAAATAATGCTCAGTGGAGAGAAAGAGGAAGAGGCCGACCCCGGAACCGCGGAGGGGCCAATCGAGAACAGTTTCAACGAGAAAGGGGAGAGGCCATACAAGCAGTGGCCGCAGCGACCTACGATGTAGATGAAGCAGATTAGGACAGACCGGGCTCTGAATTCGCTTTAGGTCTCCAGGAGCCTATGGTCAGCATACAAATAGGAGACCAAGTTATGGGGTTTATGGTTGATACTGGAGCAGAACATTCCGTAGTAGACAAACAGATCGCCCCATTTTCCGCAAGAGCAGTCACCATTGTAGGAGCAACTGGTGCCAAAGCCACAAAGCCTTTTCTTCAGAACCGTATATGCACTCTGGGAGGACAGCAAATAACACATCAATTTCTCTATATGCCCGAGTGCCCAGTGCCATTATTGGGACGAGATATGCTAGCCAAATTGCAGGCCCAAATATCTTTTACTGAGAAAGGAGAGATGCAAATGACAGTGAATTCCCAGACGAAACCTGCTGGATTAATGCTGCTTACTGTTCCTCGAGAAGAAGAATGGAGATATTATAGTAATGAGTCTGCCCAGGACACCTATTTTGAACATACTCTGAAAAGCATTGACGCCCCGCCTGGAGTATGGGCAGAAGGCAATCCCCCAGGCCTAGCCAAACATATAGCTCCAATAATTGTGAATCTCAAGCCTAGTGCTGAACCAATACATGTCAAGCAATACCCCCTCCCAAGAGCAGCAATTGAAGGCATTCACCGCCACTTGTTAAGACTACTAGAGTATGGCCTACTAAAAGTATGTCAGTCACCATGGAACACTCCACTCCTGCCAGTAAAGAAGCCTGGAACAGGTGACTACCGTCCAGTGCAGGACCTAAGGAGAGTGAACGAAGCAGTCGAGACCATACATCCAGTTGTGCCAAATCCCTACACACTCTTAGGATTGATTCCCGCTGAAGCCACCCACTTTACTGTTTTGGACTTAAAAGTTGCGTTCTTCTGCATAAGATTAGCCCCAATTAGTCAATTGCTGTTTGCCTTTGAATGGCAGGACCCTGTCTCCGGAAGACGGGGCCAACTCACTTGGATACGATTACCCCAAGGATTCAAGAATTCACCTACCATCTTCAGTGCTGCACTGAACCAAGACCTTTCAAGCTATCCAGTGGCCCCGGGGAAGAGAGTACTTCTCCAATATGTGGACGATCTGCTGATAGCTGCTGTATCAGAAAGTGAATGTATACTACTCAGATAACTACTACACATAGAAACAATCCAGAACAAAGGATCAAAATGTGAATACACTATATTCTTATCAAATATCAAAACTTGATGTAACCTATTCAATGTATATATAATTATGTATAATTATGTAGATAGTTATTCCCCAGTTAACTCCCAGTTTATCTTCCCTGTTATCTGTAAACCTAGATCAGTCATGGATTGACAGGTATGTTGATGTTCAATGTAAACCGCACTGATGATGAATAGTGCGGTATATAAAAAATGTTAAAATAAATAAAAATAAATAAATAAATACAAGCCACCAAAGACCTCTTGCAGCTACTGGATGAAGCTGGATACAAGGTTTCCAGAGCAAAAGCACAGCTATGCCAAAAAGAAGTGAAATACTTGGGCTTTCGCTTGACTAAAGGAAGCCGACAATTAGGGAGAGAAAGAAAAGAAGCTGTGTGCAGAATCCCAACCCCAACTACCAGAAAGCAAGTCAGAGCTTTTCTGGGAGCGGCAGGATATTGCCGAATTTGGATTCCCAACTTTGCTCAAATTGCCAAACCACTATATGATGCCACCAAAGGAGAAGAAAAGTCGCCACTAGAGTGGGAACCTGAGCAGGATGCAGCCTTTAAGACGCTAAAGGAAGAATTGATGTCGTCACCAGCACTCGGATTACCAGATGTTCACAAGCCTTTTCATTTATTCGTGCATGAGGTGCAAGGAAACGCCTTAGGCATGTTGACTCAGAAATTAGGACATTGGGAGCGACCTGTAGCATACCTATCAAAACAATTGGACACTGTGGCCAAAGGATGGCCACCTTGCTTGAGAGCAGTTGCAGCTACAGCATTGTTAGTGAGTGAAGCAGATAAACTCACCTTAGGACAAAGTCTACGAGTCACTGTGCCACATGCAGTACTTGCCCTCATGGAACAGAAAGCAAATCATTGGCTCACCAATTCCCGAATGTTGAAATATCAGAGTATGCTATGTGAAAACCCACAGATACAATTGGAAGTGAGCCATGCCTTGAATCCAGCCACATTGATACCTGTCAGCGAAGAACCCCCAGAGCATGACTGTATAGAAGTCATGGATACTGTATTCTCAAGTCGGTCTGATTTGACAGATGTGCCCCTAGAGAATCCTGATCAGACTTATTTTGTAGATGGAAGTAGTCTTATCATTGATGGACGACGTTGTGCCGGGTATGCAGTAGTCACCCGGGAGGAAGTCATTGAATCATCAGCCCTGGCATCAGGCACATCAGCCCAGAAGGCAGAATTGATTGCACTTACCCGAGCATTAGTATTAGGTGCAAAACTCTTGTTAAATGTGTACACGGATTCCAAATATGCCTTCACCACTTTGCATGCACATGGAGCTCTATACAAAGAACGAGGGCTCATTACGTCAGGAGGAAAATCGATCAAATATGGCCCAGAAATATGTTACTAGATGCAGTATGGGCCCCAACACGTGTAGCCGTCATGCACTGCCGAGGACACCAAGCAGGTAAAGGAGATGTTGCCCAAGGAAACAGATTCGCTGATGCCTCAGCACGAAAAGCAGCTATGACAGGCCAAATTTCATCACACGCCTTGCCAATGCAGGCAGCATTATTTCCAGTACCCCTTAATTCATGGACACCACGATATACCACCAAAGAATTGGATTACTACTGTAATAAGGAAGAGGGAGTGCTGAAAGATGGGTGGATTGAGCTGCCACCAACAGAGGGCAGCCAACCCCCAGGACGAATAGTAATCCCTGAACTATTGGGACCAGCCTTTGGTCAAGGCTTTCCACCAAGCCACACATTATGAAAAAAGTGCTATGGAGAAAGCACTCAGGCCACATTTTTGCATCGCCTTGTTGGGAGCCCTATCAGCCTCAGTAGCACGCCAGTGTCTAATTTGTGCCAAGAACAATGCCAAACAGGGTCCCACGCCACCACCCCGAGTTCAGTCAGGAGGTGTAACCCCCATGCACCACCTGCAAATTGACTTTACTGAAATGCCAAAAGCCAGTGGATACCGCTACTTGTTAGTGTTAGTTTGTACCTTCTCTGGGTGGGTGGAGGCTTACCCCACCAGGACTGAAAAAGCCTGAGAAGTTACCAAAGTTTTGCTGAGAGAAATTATTCCCAGATTTGGAATCCCAGCAGTAATAGGGTCAGACAATGGGCCCTCATTTGTATCTCAGATTACTCAGCAGTTAGCAAATGCCCTGCAGATACAATGGAAGCTACACACTGCATATAGACCTCAGAGTTCAGGGAAAGTTGAGCGAATGAATCGTACCTTGAAAGCCCAAATGTCCAAGCTTTGTCAGGAGACTCGCCTAAAGTGGCCCCAAGTGCTCCCAATAGCTTTGCTCAGAATACGCTCAGCTCCTGTGAAATCAACAGGATTCTCCCCTTTTGAGGTAGTGTATGGCAGACCCCCACCAATAGTGCAGGGAATTAAAGGAAGTTTAGCCCAGATTGGTTCAGAAATAACCAGACAAGAACTTCTAGCTCTTAGTTTTGTTCTACAGACTCTTCATGCGTGGATACAGGACCAGCTGCCCATCAATTTGATGGAACCCCTACATCCCTACAAGCCTGGTACCTCGGTGTGGATCAAAGATTGGAAGAAGACACCGCTGGAACCTCATTGGAAGGGACCATACACCGTCATCCTGTCTACCCCAACTGCAGTAAAGGTAGCAGAGATTGATTCCTGGATCCATCACAGCAGAGTCAAGCCAGCAGCCGTTACAGATTCCGAACAGTGGACAGCGGTACAACATCCTGATGTACCCTTGCGACTTACCCTGAGACGGCAACCAGCGACCTAGATTCTCTTGGGATTATCCCAACAACCACAGTGCCTTGCGGTAAACAAGTCTTTCGAAGAGGATTGCTGTTTCCAATACAGCAAGAATTGCTCAAACAAACCTTATGTGTGCGATTTTGTACACTGATTGATACTATATTGATTAACAATATTCAGAGCCAACTGTAGCTGATAAGTTAGTTGGCATACGACGGACATTTTGAGGATCTTCAATCAACATTCAACACCCGTTGAATTGCTTCATTAGCAAACGGGACGGCGTTGTGCCAAGAAGAGGACGTCGAGGTCAAGATTTTCGAGTGAGGATTCAGAAGAACTCCAATCAACATGCATCTTTGTTTTTACTTTGTCCTGGTTGCTTGCCTAGGGGGCCTTGAACTGACTTGTGCCTTGCCTCCATGTACTGCTTGCATTACTTCCACTCGGACTGGAATGAAAGTAACTCAGACTTTGCTTTATCATTCATACTATACCTGTACTGGTAAAGTAACCCGGTGTATTTATAACACCATGGAACTGAATGTCTGTACCAAAGGTAATACTAAGGTGTGTTATAACCCGCATCAGAATCCATCCTATTATACTTTGGAGATACGATGGAATGATGCAGATGGAGACTTACTTAATGCTACCTCCCCACTCACCGACCCTACTAAGCTTGCTGTATTGTACTTTGATGCTTGTGGTGCTATCAATAGGGATAGCCGTTCAAAATGTGCAGATTGGGAAAAAACATATGCTCTTAATGATAACTACATGTGTCCAGAAGGAACCACTGGATGGGGAGAATGTACAGGTAAACGAGTTTTAGCCAATGAATATAGCACAGCCCCGGTTGCAGATTACTATTGCTCAAGGTGGGAATGTGTTTTCTATGCCACATGGAAAACCGGAATGGTAGAAAATACCAGAGACAATCGAATGGCGATTTTGCAAAAGCCATATGTGAAGGATATAGAAAAGCATTGCAAGAAAGGAGCTTGTAATCCATTAGAGTTTATTGTGATAAATCCCAGTGCCTGGAAGCAGGGGTATAAATTTGGACTCAAAATTGCAGGTTCTGGGTCAGATCCCGGAACCATTGTGTATATTAAACACCCAGGCCCATAGGTCGTCACGATATCATATACATAACACTTTTTACGAGACTATGCATATAAACAAGTTTGATATCCCTCACCCTTCCCAGAATTTGTTTCTCGAGTTAGCGGGAGCAGTAGTCTCCAGCTTACACATTTCAGATTGCTACTTTTGTGGTGGGACACGAATGGGTGACCAGTGGCCATGGGAAGCCCAAGAATTGAATTATTCTATAACTTATAACCAAACTGAATTACATAAGACTACAAGCGAATGGGTATTGGCACACCCAATAGTTGGACGGCTCTGCTATGCCAGAACTGGACCTCAGTTCACTCTGCAGGTGGGACAGCTGGTCTGTCTCAGCCAAAAGTTCTATAATGACACTACCAAACAGACGTCTTGGTGGTCAGGGGTTAATGCATCTGAACCCCCTAATCCATTAACAAAGTTTCCCGAACTTGCTGACCTATGGACTAATCTTGCCCAGCCCCATGCCTGGCAAGCCCCACCGGGCTTGTATTGGATCTGTGGAACTCGAGCATATGCCCGACTCCCTATACATTGGGGAGGGGCGTGTGTTCTGGGGACCATTAGACCTTCTTTCTTCTTGTTACCCACAGAACATGGAGAGCAATTAGGATACCCAGTATACACTAAGAGACAGAAGAGAGCAGCCCTACAGATAGGCAAGTGGCAGAAATGGGATGGTGATGATTGGCCACCTGAAATAATCATTGCCTATTATGGGCCAGCCACATGGAATGATGATGGTATGTGGGGCTACCGGACCCCTGTATATATGATTAATCGTATTATCCGCTTACAAGCAGTAGTTGAATTAATAACTAATGAGACTAGCCAAGCACTCACACTTTTAGCTAGACAGAGCACACAAATGCGTACTGCCATATATCAGAATCGCTTAGCATTAGACTACTTGTTCCTTTGCGTCCCTCTAGTCCAGTCCCGGAAATGTAGAGTTGTCAACCTCCACCAGCAGCTTTGGAGACTGAAAGATGTCATCGTCGTGATGTCACTGGTACAAATAGTCTAGATCCGCCCCTTTCACCAGTACTTTCAGTCTCCAAGCAGCTTGGAGGTTCTGAGCCCGGGACTGGGCTCAGAGGAACAAATAAGCAGAGCTTAATTCTTTGATTGGATTCCTTTTTGGATTGATTTAGGATTTTTGTTTGTATCTTGGTTCTTTAGGTGCCTGCTGCTGCTGACAGAGATCCTGTACTGCTGGGGCTGTTTCTCTCTTCTCTGCTCCCTCTCTTCCCCCCCCCCCCTTCCTCTGGCTCTAACGGTGCCCCAGCATGTAAACGAGCATTGCATTAGCTCAGGAGTGTGCCTGCATTTGCCTCCCTTCTCCCGAACCTGCTTGAAGGGGTGAGGAGCAGGTAGAGGACTGTAGAGACTGACGGCAGCAGGCAGTGGTTAGAGCCACAGTGATTTTCAGTCTCTCCAGGAGCTGATGCCGCTTGAAAGGCTGTGCTTCTTAGGGGTTCAGCGCTGCCCTTCCTCACTCTCCTCCCGGCGTTGCGGTGAGTAATTCAGTCCGGTGGGGACCCTTGGGGGAGTGATTATTTGATCGGAGCAGGGTTTCGGCAGCTCCACATTAGTACGGGAGGCCTGGCTGCGTGATTTTTGGCGCCGCGAACGTTGCGGTGGCCATTTTGAATGCCGTTTTTTCTTTCTGCAATGTTATTTTTTCGGGGTTAGAAGCTTCGTTTTTGCAAACGATTGTCAGAGGACAGCTAGTTAGAGCTTACTTAGTGGACAACAGTAGAAAAAAAACCAACGCGTTTAAAATAGAGCTTCTCCTTTGTGCTATACCAGGCTCCTTCATAAGCATTAAAGCGCTGTTTATATACCATGCCTGCCAAGCCACGCTGCCTCGTCTGTGGGGTGAGGCGCGGAGAGCTTTTAGACACTGGCGTTTGCAAGGCGTGTTCTTTAGAGGCCATGGGCATGGAAAAGTCCTTGGGGGAAGGCTCTAAAGATCAGGGAGAGGCTTCTCTGGACGGCAGGGGATCCGGCCCTCCTTCCTTGACGGCTTCGGAGCCGGTGGCGGGCCCGTCCTCCGCTTGCAGCGTTCCTTTGTTGCCGGAGGGGTCCCAGGGTGCCAGGGTGACAGGGCTCCCTTCCGAATTTTTCATCTTGATGCAGAAGGCGTTCGCTTTGCTGCAGCCAGAGCGGGGGGTTCGGTCCCCGAGTCCTCCTAGCGGCAAAAGAAGACGGTCGGCCAGTCTCCCCGAAGGGGACGTGGCGCTGCCTAAGAGGCGTCGGGAAGATTTGGACCCGACGTCGCCAGCTCATTTAGAGGAGGACCTGGGGATGCAGGATCTAGAGGATGAGGTCTCGGACGAGGACTTGGAAGACGGTGAATTGTTGGAGGGGGAGTAGCAGAGCAGGGTGGTCCGTGTTTTTCGGCGGGAGGAACTGCCTGCTTTGATTTCGGAGACGCTGAAGGTGTTGAACATGCCCGCGGGGTCCACGTCCTCCGAGGAGGCGTTGGAGGATCCGCTGTTGCAGGCCGTGCGCACTTCACAGCGGGTGTTCCCTATACACAGAGTCTTTCGGAATATGATTCAGGAGGAATGGGACTCTCTGGAGTCGGCGTTGCGAGGGACCAGGGCATTGGACCGTTTATACCCGCTCTCTGAGCAGGATAAGCTGATTTTTCGTTCTCCGAAGGTGGATGCCGCAGTGGCGGCGGTCACGAAAAAGGGAGCGGCGGCATTGAAGGATGGGCAAGATAGGAAGTTGGATACCCTGCTGAAGCAGGTGTTTGATATGAGTGCCCTTTCCCTGCAAGCCTCCATAGCGGGGGCGTGGGTGGCGAGAGGCTGTTTGCGCTGGTCTCAACGTCTTCAGGGCTCCCTCTCGGATGACCAAGCGGCGGATGTGACTCGGCTGGAGTCTGGCACTGCTTACCTGTCCGATGTTCACTATGATCTTATTCGTGGTCTGGCAAAATGTATGGCTTCGGTGGTAGCGGCTCGCCGTTATTTGTGGCTCCGTAACTGGTCGGCGGATGGTTCTTCCAAGGCGCGGCTCAGTAAACTTCCTTTCCGGGGTAAGCTTCTCTTTGGAGAAGATCTTGAAAAGTTGGTTAAGGACCTCGGAGAATCCTAAGGGGGGCGTCTCCCGGAGGATAGGCCGAAGCAGACTCGAGGGACTTCTGGGTCTAGAGGCCTCTCGAGAGATTTTCGTAGGTTTCGCACCTCTCGTTTTCAGCAATCGCAGCGGGGCAGGTTTCCAGCGCGTGGTCAGTCCTTTCGAGGGTTTCGAGGAGCGGGCACGGGCTTTGGTCCCTTCCAGTCTTCCGGTGCCAAGAAATCCCAATGAGATGAGGCGGGCCCAGGTGGTGGAGGTGCCCGTGGGAGGCAGGTTGCGGGAATTCTACCCTGCCTGGGTCCAGATTACCTCAGACCGGTGGGTGTTAGAGGTTATTCGGGAAGGCTATGCCCTAGAGTTTCAGCGTCCTGTAGGAGATTCCTTTGTTCTTTCCCCCTGCAGGGCCCCTCGGAAGCTGCGAGCGGTTGGAGACACCTTGAGGCGTCTTCAGCGGCTCGGTGCTATAGTGCCCATTCCGGTCGACCAGTACGGCTCCGGTCGATACTCCATTTATTTCGTGGTCACCAAAAAAGAGGGTACGTTTCGACCGATTCTCGATCTCAAGAGGGTAAATCGTTGCCTTCGAGTGACCCACTTCCGCATGGAAACCTTGCGTTCCGTCATTGCGGCGGTTCGCTCGGGCGAATTTCTGACGTCGTTAGATCTGACGGAGGCCTATCTTCATATCCCCGTGCGGCAGGAGCATCAACGTTTTCTACGTTTTGCGGTGCCGATGGGACATTTTCAGTTCCGGGCGTTGCCTTTCGGTCTGGCGACCGCTCCTCAGACGTTCACGAAGATTATGGTTGTGGTGGCGGCCGCTCTTCGCAGAGAGGGGATACTGGTACACCCTTACCTGGACGATTGGTTGATTCGGGCGAAGTCGAGAGAGGAGAGCGTGGTGGCCACCGCTCGGGTGGTGGAATTGTTGGAAAGCCTCGGTTGGGTAGTCAACGGGGCGAAGAGTCGGCTGACTCCCTCTCAGACTCTGGAGTACTTGGGGGCGCGCTTCGAGACTCGGCAAGGCCGGGTATTTCTTCCCAGCACGAGGGCGCAGGCTTTGAGAGATCTGGTGCGCCAGTTTCTGGGGCTTCGGGCGCCGATGGCTTGGCAGTATCTGCAGTTGCTGGGCACCATGGCGGCTACGATAGACTTGGTGTTGTGGGCCAGGGCTCACATGCGGCCGTTACAGAGTGCTCTTCTCAGGCGGTGGTCTCATCAGAGGGATGCGTTGTCGCAGTGTTTGCCCTGTCCAGCGGCGGTGAAGGGCAGCCTGCAATGGTGGTTGCATCCCGACAGCCTGAAGCAGGGCGTGCCTCTGGAGCCTCCGTGCTGGCGGTTGCTCACGACAGATGCGAGTCTCGCAGGATGGGGGGCTCATCTCGAAGGATCGTTTGCTCAGGGGACTTGGTCGCTAGAAGAGCGGCTATGGTCCATCAACCGTTTGGAAATGCGAGCGGTGTTTCAAGCTCTGCTTGCATTTCAGGCGGTGCTAGGATGAGCGGCGGTGCGCGTGCTGTCCGACAACGCGGCCACGGTGGCGTATATAAATCGGCAAGGCGGCACGGGCAGTGCGTCTCTGGAGGAGAAGGCGAGTGTACTGCTGGCCTGGGCGGAACAGAACTTGCAGGCCCTGTCAGCTCAACATGTCGCGGGAGTCGACAATGTCGAAGCGGATTATCTGAGCCGCTGCCGAGTAGATCCGGGGGAGTGGGCTCTACACCCGGACGTCTTCGCGATGATTGTGAGCCGTTGGGGGATTCCTGTGATGGATCTCACGGCGACCTTGCGGTCGGCGAAGGTGGAGCATTTCTTCAGCAGGCGCAAAGAGTGGATGGCGGACGGCCTAGATGCCTTGGCGCAGCGGTGGCCCGAGGAGGGTCTTCTGTATGTGTTCCCTCTCTGGGCACTCATCGGCAAGGTGATACAACGCATCGAGCGGCTCAAGGGCCGGGTGGTGCTAGTGGCGCCGGATTGGCCAAGACGGCCGTGGTATGCGGATTTGGTTCGACTGTTAGCCGACGTACTGTGGCGGCTCCCGCTTCGGGAGGATCTGTTGCTTCAAGGACCCTTGCGGATGCCTCAGGTGGGTCGATTCTCGCTTACGGCTTGGCTCTTGAGCGGGCGCGGTTAACGGCCCGGGGATACTCGGCGTCGGTCATTGCAACACTTCTGCGATCGCGCAGAAAGTCGACTTCCCTGGCGTATATACGTGTTTGGCGTGTCTTTGAGGCTTGGTGTTCCGATTGGTCTCTCAATCCTTTGAGGACTTCCGTTTCCAACGTCCTCTCCTTTTTGCAGGCCGGAATGGAGAAGGGGCTCTCGGCCAGTTCCTTGCAGGTGCAATTGGCGGCTCTCTCCTGTTTTCGGGGCAAGATTCACGGTCAGGTGATAGCGGCACATATAGATATTCGGCGTTTCTTGCGAGCGGTGTTGCTGCTGAGAAAGCCGAGGCGTTCGGTTATTCCTCCGTGGGATCTCAATGTGGTCTTGGACGCCCTGATCGGGGATCCGTTTGAGCCCTTGGGTAGGGCTTTGCTTAAGGATTTGACGCTCAAAATGGTGTTCCTCGTGGCGATTTGTTCCGCCAGGAGGATTTCGGAACTGCAGGCGCTGTCTTGCCAGGAGCCTTTTTTGACTTTTTCTGCGGACAAGGTGGTTTTGCGTACGGTTCCCGCCTTTTTGCCAAAGGTAGTGTCCGCTTTCCATGTTAATCAAGTGGTATCGCTGCCGGTGTTTTCCGCAGAGCAGAGGGCTCAAGCAGGTGGCCGCTTGCATCGTTTGGATGTGCGGCGAGTGCTCAAGAAGTATCTCCATCGTACAGCGCCGTTCCGGAAGTCAGACAGGCTTTTTGTCGCCTTCGGGGGCCCACGGAAGGGCGAGGCGGCGGCGAAATCCTCCATTTCTAGATGGCTGAAGGAGGCGATTGCTTCAGCCTACATTTTGAGAGGCAAAGAAGTGCCTGTCGGGTTGCGGGCGCATTCCACGAGAGCACAGGCGTCGTCGTGGGCGGAAGTCAGCCTGGTGCCGGCGGCAGATATTTGTAGGGCGGCGACCTGGTCCTCGTTGCATTCTTTTGCTCGGCATTATCGCTTGGATGTGCAGGCGCGCGAGGATGGTCGTTTTGGTTCAGCAGTCCTTCAGGCTGGGATTTCAGGGCCCTCCCGTTGATGTTTACTGCTCTGTTACATCCTCTACGTTTCCGGGACTGGACTAGAGGGACGCAAAGGAAGAGTAAATTAGACTTACCTGCTAATTGTTGTTCCTTAAGGAACTCTAGTCCAGTCCCGGATCCCTCCCGTTCTGTGGGTGTCAAGCAGCCTGAACTTCTCAGAAGCGAGGGGAGCAAGGTTGGACAGGTGTTGAACCCGTGATAAAAAAAAAAAAAAAGGAATTTTTCTCAGTATCAGGGCGCTCTGAGAGGCGCAGGGATGGGAGGCGCTCTCAGGGGGGGTCTCTGTGGAGTTTTGCAGCATGCGGCATGGGCTGGTGGGCGCCGGGCTATGGTGCTTCAGTTCCCAGTCCTATATGGGGCAGTGCCTGTTCTTTCAGGGCGGCCCTGTCTTGTTCCTTAGATTTATATATATATCTGTATATACTGTTCAATATAGGTTTTTTGAGATAGCTACTTATTTGTTGCTCTGCTGAGTCTGCTTTGTCAATAGGTGCTGGTGAAAGGGGGCGGATCTAGCCTATTTGTACCAGTGACATCACGACGATGACATCTTTCAGTCTCCAAAGCTGCTGGTGGAGGTTGACAACTCTACGTTTCCAGGACTGGACTAGAGTTCCTTAAGGAACAACAATTAGCAGGTAAGTCTAATTTACTCTTGGCAGCTGAAGGAGGAGTATGTGGTAAACTGAATTTAACCAATTGCTGTTTGAAGATAGATGATAAAGGTCAAGTAGTTGAAGAAATTGCTGAAAATATGCGAAAACAAGCTTACGTGCCAGTACAGACTTGGCATGGTCTTAAGATTCCTAATTGGTTCGCCTCTATTTTCTCAGGTTTAGGAGGACTCACTACTTTCCTTATGCTCATATTAATAATTATTGCTGTGTTTTTACTATTACCATGTATAATTCCATGTTGTATGCGTACTATAAATAGTGTTATTGAAAACACCGTAGAGCGGAAAACCGCAACTAAAATTTTGGCCTTATGGCATCCTCGGCCCACGATATATGGTCGTAACCCGACCCCAGTATAATCAGATTAAGTGATTTAACTCTCACACCTTATTAAGTAGTAGGGTGAGATTAATCAAAGGGGGGAATGTGGTAGGCGAAGGCCTATGATCTATGGTGTCTGAAATAAGCAGACAGGCCTAAATAGCTTGACCTGTAAATGAAGCCCGTGGAGAGGCCCATAGGAATTCCACATTCCCCAAAATGCTGCTACTATAGAACTGAAACTTAGCAAAGCACAATCAGCTTAGCTGAGCAGAATCGAAACTCAGAAAAATATAGAAAAATAAGTTTAATTGCTATTGATAAGAGAGTACAGCTTCTATGAAATTAATTAACTCTGCTGAAAGAAAGGTTACAGTGCCCCGCTTTCCCACATGTTCTAACTAGTTAAATGGCCTTGGAAGAGAAAAGTATCTAAGTTGGTGAACTGACCATTGTAATTGGGACTAAAAGGGGGGTAAGCAGGTGTTAAGCCCAGTCAAAGGACATCATTGGATAGCCATATCGGTACCGGAACCAATAGAAGGTGTACGAGGGGTTACCAGGACCAATGAAATGTTTGCCTATGTCTAGAATGGAGAAGAAGTCTATAAAAGTTGTTGTTTTGCTAGAAACCATTGCTCAGCCATTTTGAATTTGATTCTGCTTGAGACTTGTGCACAAATAAATGATTTGGACCTTCTGAATAGACTCCTGGTATTATTGGTTTGTCTGCGCTCTGCTGCTACACCGCGAAAGCGTATTAATTCGCCAGACAGTTTCTGTTTCATCTGTGGTGAATATACAGTGTTGAAGCAACAGCAGAATATTACAGACTTTGTGAAAAAAGTATACTTTGCATACTTTGGACTAAAAATTAGAGATCAAGATAAAGTCTGGGCGCCTCATAAAGTGTGCAAACAGTGTGTTGAGGATCTCCGAAACTGGTTCAAGGGTAAGAAAAAATCTTTCCGTTATAGGATGCCTATGGTATGGCGAGAGAAAAAAGAACCATAGTAATGACTGTTACTTTTGTTCATGCGATGTGAAAGGGTTTAATTCCAAATGGAAGCATTCCATTTCATACCCCAATCTTCACTCGGCAATTCCTCCCATCCCCCATGGCACAGATATACCAGTACCCAAGCCCCCTGCTACCTTGAAAGAGATACCTAGCTTCGATGAAGGTGAAGTCATACCTGAACCAGATGACGAATCAAGTTCTGACTTTGAAGATGATACAAGACCAAAATTGTTTTCTCAGGAGGAGATGAATGATTTGGTAAGAGACTTGAATCTTCCCAAAGATGCCGCTGAGTTACTCAGATCAAGGCTAAAAAGCAGGAATTTATTGTTGCCAGGAGTGTCATCTTCATGGTTCAGACATCGTGAAAAGGAGTTTGTTCCTTACTTTGCCCAGGAAGACAAGTTGGTTTATTGCATCAATGTCGAAGGTCTGATGGGTCAATTTAAAATCCAATATGATTCAGAACAATGGCGTCTTTTTATAGATTCTTCAAAAAGAAGTCTCAAAGCAGTTTTACTCCACAACGGTTTTTACGCTTCCATACCTGTAGGTCATTCCGTACACTTGAAAGAAACCTACGAGAACTTGGAAATGGTTCTTCGTAAACTTAAATATGAAGACCATGGTTGGCAAGTGTGTGGGAACTTGAAGGTCTTGTGCATGCTGCTCGGGCAACAAGCTGGGTATACCAAATATCCTTGTTTTCTGTGTCTATGGGACAGTTGAGACCGACAAAATCACTGGACCAAGAAGAGTTGGCAGCCGAGGGTGTTAACAGTCGGTGAAAAAAATGTCCTCCGAGAAACTTTGGTACCTTCCCATAAAGTTCTTCTACCACCTTTCCACATAAAATTGGGATTGATGAAGCAATTCGTAAAATCATTTCCAAGAGATGGAGAATGCTTCAAATACTTGGTCACCAAATTCCAGGCCTGTCGGAGGCAAAATTGAAGGAAGGTGTGTTCGTCGGACCAAACATTAGAAGGCTTATAGTTGATCAAGAGTTTGTCAATACCATGACGGATCCTCAAAAAGAAGGGTGGATTGCATTTAAAGAAATCGTACAGAAATTTTTAGGCAATAACAAAGATCCTCACTACAAAAAGATCGTTGAAATGCTTTCAGCATTCGTCCAAGCTTTAGGTTGCCTGATGAGTTTGAAAGTGCATTTCCTCCAGTCCCACCTTGACTACTTTCCTGAAAATTTGGGAGCTGTGAGGAACAAGGTGAACGATTCCACCAAGACATTAAAGGAAAGGAGATACCAGGGAAAATGGAGCATTACAATGATGGCAGACTACTGTTGGATGCTTCAGAGAGACATTCCAGATGCTACTCACAAGTGTAAATGCACCAAGAGGAGCCTCACAAGGAAGAAGAATCGAGTTTAGTGTGTGTAGGTGAGCTCATTTCAGTTCAAAAAAGGATTTCCATGAAAATATTGTAATAAAACTTTAATTTTATAAGTCTATTTCCATTAATTTTGAGGTATTGCCTTATTTAACATAGTTACCTAAATTGTCAGGAAACGTGATGTCCTATGACAAAATGGAGGTCATTTTCCGATTCAGCGCACCAAAAAACATAAAGATTACTTGGAATAACCAAAACAGCTCTCGAAAAATTTTTTTTTGCAGACCTGTGTTATGTCTCTCCTCCTTTGCGGGGTGGTAATCAGGAGTCTATCTTCCATCTGTATGAGCATTTGTAGCATTTACAAATTGCAGATGGTGGCCCCAAAAAGGGACAATTCTATTGGTTGTTCCGATTAGTTGGCTCCTTTAAAATGGCATTTACAGTTAACGCTCTCACGCTTTCTCAGATCTTTGTGTGGGAGCTTTTTATCCCTTAAAGACAGCATGGATAGCCCCTGGAAAAGTGGAACAGTGTTTTGTGACCAGCATGTCTAGTGTGGATTATGCTTTCACTATAAATATATCATTTTGTTAATATTGAATTATATAGGGTCTGTGGCTTTTTGAATTTACCATACGGTGAATGTTTTGGTCTGACACATAAAGACTATTTAGAATTTAATTAATTGGTGAAGTTCGATTTTTATGGTGATACCTAAAGTAAGTGCAAGCTCTTCGTCCGAGGCAGACAAACCTAACTAAGAAATGTCTTTCATAGATGCTGTGTAGCTTCTTTCAATCAGAGGACTCTGCGGTCGCTTTTTAGCTTTAACAATTGTTAGCTCTGGGGAGGAGTAGAACCGTCGCTGTATCTTGGTTGCAGAAAGCACTTCTGGTCTAGGCACCGAATACAGGGTCGGAGAGCCAACCGATTTGCCGTTCTGCTGTACCGGGATGGTGTGACCCCCAGTGGGATTCTGTATCACTTAGGATTGGGAGAATTGAGAGCTGCTGGGAATCTCTCAAGTTCAAAGACGAAAGTTTAGCCAGTAGTCAAGAAGAAAACACTACAGCGTCTTTAGCCTCAATACTTCAGACCCGGTCCCGCACACATACGTGCGTAAAGTACATGTGAATATTTACACATGCTTGTGAGCAAGTATAAGCAATCACACCCACATTCAAAATGTATTCTCTGTTACTTTGTTTATAAAATAGCACCTACGCATGATATCCTATTACCCCTCCATGGGGTTAATTTTATAGAGATTTTCTCACTTGCAAAGCCAGCTTTATGCAAGGAAAAGGGTTTTTATAGAATTGTATAACTATATACATGTGCATAAGTACATGTGCCATGCATGTGTGTTCCCCAGGGGCACAACCTGGAAAGAGCAGAGGCAAAATTGTGATATATGTGCATATTTTATAAAATATGCAGATACATACATAGAGTACATGCCCACATTTACATGAAATTAGAGCAGGTGCAAATGTGGGCACTTGCATTTGCATGCTATTTGGAGTGGTTCCAGGAGTCTATTGTATAAAGGCACATAGGTGCTTATGTTGCCATTATAAAATAGGTGCTTTTTGTATTTCTCTCATAGGAGCCTTGTTACAAAATCAGGCCCTATGTGCTTAACATTTACACCTCATGCATACAATTCCAGGGTTAATTTGCATGTATTTTTTAAAAGTATACATATAAATTAAACTTTGCCCTAGGAATGCCTCAGCTCAGTGTAAGTAAAATTACATGTGTACAGACCATATGTGTGTAACGTTTTATACGGTGGATGTGCAGTTTCCTTGCATAAAGCACTCTATGTGCACAGATATGGCTTTAAAACGTGTCCTCTGTGTTACTTTCTAAAGAGGTCATTTTAGAAAGCTGGTGCAGTTTTGGCATACGTAAGTAGTGGCATTTACATGTGTACATAGCTATTTTGGAAAGCCACTGTTTACACGCATGGATCTGCAGTGCAGATAATTTCTGAGGTGTGTTGTGGGCATGTTTTGGGTAGGCTAGAAAAGTATACATGTATTTCCGATTTTATAATGGCAGTGCTTAGAAAAACTAGACACTGGCAATACACCTGCTCTGAAGCACATGTAAGTAGCAACTAACTGCTCGTTTGGACCTAGGGATGGCACAAGTAATTGAGGGGACAATTGTGTGTATTCTTTGTGGGTGGGAGTTTTGTGGTGGTGTTAAACACCATGTCCAGTTTTGTAAAATCCAACACTTACATGTATTGATTGTAAAATCAGCACTTAAATGTTCAAAATCCCAAGTGATGCTGTGCTTTTTTTGAATGGGTTTTGTACCAAAATGGCTGTTCCCCTTGGATGTGTCAGCTCTTACGCATATATTTTTTCCAGTGTCTTTATATATATTTTACAAAAGGCACCAAATTCAGTAAACCTTTTGTGTTAACATCCTGAATTCGACATCCCATTTCCCACGTAGATGTCTGATGCAAAATTAGGCTTTATTAAGGTAATTGGAGTAGAGGAGTGGCCTAGTGGTTGGGGCAAGGTACTTCAGGCCAGGGGTTCAAATCCCACTAGAGGACAGCAACCTTGGGCTGGAAGGACTGGGGTTTCTAGTCCCACAGGTGCTCCTTGTGGTCTTGGGCAAGCCACTTAACCCTCCATAGCCCATGTTCCCTGTAAAATAGTTATCTCCAAGTTATAATGCCCTGTTCAATGTAATTTCAGTTTGTTCAATGTAAACCGCACTGATGCAGAATAGCACAGTATATAAGAGAATGTAAATAAATAAATAAATAATAATTGTTTAACAGGGTACCTAGTTTGGAGGTGGAGAAGTCAACTATTTTTAATCTCTAATATAAAGACACATAGGTGCCTATGTGTCTTTATAAAATACTAGCACAAAACGTGCAGAATTAGAGCCTAGATGATAGGCACTGAAATTTATGCCTGCTATGCTCCACTCAAATTCCTTCCCTGAGCATGCCTGCTCTACAAATATGCATCTGCTTGCACCACACATACTTTTACGCTTGATCTGGTGTGAATAAAGTTCATAAAATTACCTCCTAAGCATGTTAAGGTGAGTTAGAGGGTAATTTTATAAAGTTGTGCCTAATAGATGCATGTTAAACTGTGCATCAGTCGCATCTATTTTATAAAGTCAAGTTCATACATAACTTTATAAAAAAGGGGCATAAGTAGTGGGATACATGTGGCATATCTAGGTGTGATCAGTTACACCAACACTAGGTTTGGAATAAATACCCATGCCTAGATTTTTAAGGAACCATAAGTTATAGTATTATATGACTTGCATGCATAGATTTGCACTCCACCCCTATGCATGAACTCATTTAAAGAACATGCCATCAGTTTATGTGTGTACTTACAAATTAGCAAATGACTAAAGTATGTGCATAAAAGCCAATCCATGCATGTAAGTCATTGAAAATACACTACTCACGTGCATTGATGATGCATAACTTCATGTGGCTCTTTATACAATTACCTCCTTAATACATTAATGTGTGCCACTGCCTCTCCTCCCTACTGGAAAAATTGTGGATACACCTGTAAAATTTGAGCTCTCCGCGATAATATCAGTCTTACTTACATTAATTAAGTATTCTATATATTAGATACTCTATGCAGATTGTTGCCATAACATTTGGGAACATATTGCAAATGAATATCAACAACATTTGTCAGAAAAAAACTTTGATTTGGAGTCAGACAAGGTAATTGATGTCTTTTTCTGAGGAAAATGATATTTTTCATGAAACTGTCGATCCACTTTAAGCAGGACAGAATGATTGTTAGGCTGGCTTTAAAAAATCGTAAATCATCTGCCAAGGACATCATTCAGGAACTTATGGATCTTGGTGTGTCCGTTACTGATCGAACTGTTCGAAACAGGCTACTCAACGCTGGTCTGAGGGCAAGAATTCCAAGAAACAATTCTCTAATTTTTTCACTAATAAATAAAATAAATTTGTAAAAATAACAAAAGTACAAATATGACTTCGATACAGCTTGTATTCACCTGGCAGTATAGCACACATTATCTGAAGCGTCAGCTTATACATGAGATTCTGCATAAAACCTGCTTAAAGTGGATCGACAGTTTCATGAAAAATATCATTTTCCTGAGAAAAAGACATCAATTACCTTGTCTGACTCCAAATCAAAGTTTTTTCTGATAAATGTTGATGATATTCGTTTGTTGCCATAACATTTGGGAACATATTACAATCTGCATAGAGTGTCTAATATATAGAATACTTAATTAACGTAAGTATTTATTTATTTATTTTATTTATTTAACTGTATTTATATCCCGCCTTTCTCCGGGTCAAAGCGGTGCAACATTGAGTGGGGGGGGGGGGGGGGTGGACAATAATCAGCTTCTGGGGGTGGGGGCTATCACCAGGAGTTCAACATTAATGATTTTAACAAATACTTGGGACATAGACATAAATGTTGTGTTACAGTCTCTTAGAGCATATGTTCATGGAGGTGAACTAGGGGGGGGGGTTGGGGGGTGGTCAGAGGTGGGTGCTTGTTTCTGGTCTGAGGTATTCCTGGAATAGGGCGGTTTTTAGCTGTTTCCTGAACGATGAGGGGTCTCTATTGCATCTGATGTGACTTGGTAGAGAGTTCCAGAGGGTTGGTGCATATAGTTCGAAGGCTCTGTTGCAGGTCCGTTGATTGCATTTGCTTCGTTTATGGGGGATGGTGAGGGAGTTGTTGGAGGTTTGTCTGGTTGTTCTGTTGTGGGTTGGTCGGGGTAGTAGTGTGCGGAGCTGGGAGGTCTGAGTCTGGTAGAGAGCTTTATGGGTAAGTAGGGCGGCTTTGTATTTGGTTCTTGCTTCGAGGGGGAGTATGTGTAGCTCCCTTAGGACAGGGGTGATGTGGTCTCGTTTTTTTGCTTTCTGGATAATCCTTGCTGTGGTATTTAAGGTAGTTCGGAGTGGGTTGGTGTGGGTGGCTGGTAGTCCATGGTAGATTATATTGCAGTAGTCCAGGTGGGGGAGTGTCATGGCTTGCATCACTGTTCTGAAGTCCTGTGGTTCAAGGAGAGGTCTGAGGCGTTGTACTGTTTTGGCTTTGTGGAATATTGTTCCAGTGGTCTTTTTGATTTGTTGCTTGAGTGTGAGTGCTTGATCTATGATGATTCCTAGATACTTTATATGCGGTTGTATTTGTATTTGTGTGGTTCCAATGTTGAGGTGTGAAGGTGGGGTGAAGTCTGGGTCCTTTGTTACTATAAGGGCTTCTGTTTTCTTTAAGTTGATGGATAGGTTGTTCTTTTGCAGCCAGCTGGATACTTCTGTGAAGCATTCTGTTAAGTGTTTATTTGTTGGGTTAGAGGTTGTGATTGGTGCACAGAGCATTATGTCATCTGCATAGATGTGATAGTTGATGTTGTGGGTGCGTATGATTGTGCAGAGTGGTTGTAGATAGATGTTGAAGAGCATGGCAGATAGTGTGGATTCTTGGGGTACTCCTTGGTGTTGCTGGAAGGGGGGTGAGGTTGATATGTTTGTGCGGATCAGTTGTTGTCTGTTGGTTAGGTAGGAGTGGAACCATTGAAGTACGGTATCTTTGATGCCAATTGCTTGTAGTCTGTGTATGAGGATGTTGTGGGAGATGGTATCGAAGGCTGCTGATATGTCTAGGAAGATCATGGCATATCCAAAGTGTTTGGTTTGAGTTCCTATGATGAGGGTGTTCATTAATGTTGTCATGAGGGTCTCGACACCGTGGAGTGGACGGAAGCCATGTTGCTGTGGGTCCAGTATGTTGTCGGTATCTAAATGTTCTTGGAGCTGTTGCTGGACTACCTTCTCAATGATTTTGGCGGTGAACGGGAGGCTTGCTATAGGTCTGTAGGAGGCAGGGTCGAGGGGATCCAGGTTGTGTTTTTTTAGGGTTGGTCGGATGATTGAAGTTTTGAGGAGGTCTGGCATCTGTCCTTGGTTGAGGAATTCATTAACAATGCGGGTTAATGGTGTGCTCAGGTCTTCTTTGGTTTTCTTTATCCATTCTGTAGGGCAGGGGTCTAGCGGAGAGGTGGTGGTATTCAGGCAGGAGATGGTGGATGATATTTCCTCTTTTGTGATTGTTTCAAAAGTGCTCCAGTCTCTGTTAATGGTGGTGGGGTTTGTTGCTGTTGTCTCTGTGTTTAATTGCGGATTTTGTGGTGGCTGAAGCTGTTTGTATTGTCGTGCTAGTAATTCCGGCGGGATGTTTGGCAGTTGGTCGGAATGGTTGGGCGTTTTTGTCAGTTTTTTGACAATCTCGAAGAGTTCTCGCGGTCTGTTTATTGATGTGTTTATCATCTTCGAGTGATAGGCTTTTTTTGCTTTGTCTGTTTCGGCATGGTATGCATCTAGTTCGTACATGTAGTTTGTTTTGTTGTCCTCTGTTTTGGTTTTTCTCCATCTTCTTTCCGCTCTTCTGAGTTTGGTTTTTAGTTTCCTGAGGGTGGGGGTGAACCATCTGGCTTTTGTGGAGGTGTGTCTGGTTTTAGTCTTGTTTGTTGTTGTACTGGATGCAGAGGAGATTGTGGTGTTCCAATTGTGGATTAGGCTATCGATATTTTTGGAGCTTGTTTGGAGTTTTGGTAGAGTTTGTGCCAGGAAATCTTCTTTGATGAAAGTTTTAAATCTTCTTGTATGCTGTTGTTTCCCCATGCTGTTCGTGTGCTGGTGGGTGTGAGATATGCTGATGAGGGAATGGTCAGACCATGGTACAGGTGTGATTTCTGGGTTTTTGTGTGAGATGGCGGTTTGGGAATTCAGGAATATGAGGTCCAATGTGTTTCCTTTTTTGTGCGTTGGTTCGTGTATGATCTGTGTTAGGTTCATTGCTTCCATGGCATCGATGAAGGTTTCTGCTTGATTGTCTTGGAATGATAGGAGGTTGAAGTCTCCTAGGATTATTTGCTCTTTTGCGGAGATGGCGCTTTCAGATATTTGTTGTAACATCCTTGGTAGGTCGGTGCTTGGGGTGGGTGCTCGGTAGACTAGGCATAGTGCTTATTGGTGAGGGTGAGTATATCCGCTTCTTTGGTCGTTTCTGATGCATGGTTCCGGAGTAAGATAGATATCGCAGAGAGCTCAAATTTTACAGGTGTATCCACAATTTTTTCCACTAGTTCCTAAGGTTCGCCCTTCCCTGGGGACATTTCCAATTCCAGGCATTGCCCTTCGGCCTAGCAACAGCTCCGCGCACTTTCACCAAAATCGTGGTGGTGGTGGCCACAGCGTTGCGAAAGGAAGGCATTCTGGTGCACCCTTATCTCGACAACTGGTTGATTCGGGCAAAATCCGAGACCGAGAGTGTTAAAGTGATGAACAGAGTGGTGAACGTTTTGCAGAGGCTAGGCTGGGTGGTCATTCTGGCCAAGAGTCGATTGGTCCCATCACAGAATCTCGAATACTTGGGAGTACGCTTCGACACTCGAGAAGGAGCTGTGTTTTTGCCGGCTCGGCAAGCTCAAGCCCTTCGACACATAGTACGCCAGTTTCTGTCCACACCGGCGCCATCGGCGTGGAGCTATCTTTGTGTGTTGGGAACGATGGTGGCAACCCTAAGAAGAACCCTAGACTAAGAAGAACCCTAAGAACCCTAGACTAAGAAGAACCCTAGACTAAGAACCCTAGACTAAGAAGAACCACAGAACTGAATATGCTAATTGTACCGAAGGAAGTAGTAAAATACAACTCCACAACATCGAGCAGAGCTTTCAGTCTATGTGCCCCAAAACTTTGGAACACCCTTCCATCACACATCAGAGCCATCCCTGATCTCAGCCAGTTCAGGAAGGCTCTGAAGCACCACCTGTTCCTCAAATACTTTCCTGAGAATAATGAAGCGCAGCCTCATCCAGACATCAATAACTACATTCCAAACACGTAACTTCCCTATCTCAACAGCTCATCAATCTACCTCTACAAATTAACATGACACTAATCATATTCTGACTCTGCTATGTAAATAGTTGTTGTGTGTATATAGTTATTCCTGTTATCCAAGTTGTTGTTCCTGTTAATTGTAAAAACCAGATAAATGTTTCTTGTCTGAAGTTCCTTGTTCTTTGTAAACCGCTCTGATAAAGAATAGTGCGGTATATAAAAATGTTAAATAAA
This sequence comes from Ichthyophis bannanicus, assembly GCA_033557465.1. NCBI lineage: Eukaryota > Metazoa > Chordata > Amphibia > Gymnophiona > Ichthyophiidae > Ichthyophis > Ichthyophis bannanicus. The sequence goes on from CM066035.1 coordinate 995,708, forward strand.
TAAAATAAATAAACCCTGGAGGTGGTGTCATGGGCCAGGTTTCACATGCGACCGTTGTAGAGGGCGCTGCTTCGTCGTAGGTCGCACCAGAGCAATTCGTTAAACAAGCGTCTTCCCTGCCCACTCCAGGTCAGGAGGTCCCTTCAGTGGTGGATTTGCCCGGGTCATCTGGAGATGGGCTTACCCTTGGAACAGCCGCTGTGGCTCCCGTTGTTGACAGACGCGAGTTTCACAGGTTGGGGGGCACAGTGCGGACATCTTTATGCGCAAGGCACATGGACAGATCAGGAGGGCCAATGGTCGATTAACCGTCTCAAGCTTCGTGCAGTAGTTCTAGCGCTTCAGTCGTTCGAGACCACGGTGAAGCACCGGGCTGTGTGAGTATTGTTGGACAATGCCACGACGGTGGCTTACATCAATCGGCAAGGCGGAACAGGAAGCGTAGCCATGGAAGAGGAAGCAGGAGCATTGTTCGAGTGGGTAGAACCCCGGCTGCAAGCAATATCAGCGGCGCACATTGCGAGAAAAGACAATGTGACTGCGGACTACCTCAGCAGGGTCAGGGTAGATGCCGGAGAATGGGAGCTCCACCCAGAAGTGTTTGCCCAAATAGTTTGCAGATGGGGGCACCCGATTATGAATCTCATGGCGACCTTTCAATCAGCAAAGACGAGTCGTTTCTACAGCAGACGCCGAGAAGGGATGTCAGAAGGGATCGACGCTCTGATTCAGCGTTGGCTGATGTCGGGTCTCCTCTATGTCTTCCCTCCGTGGGCTCTCATAGGGCGAGTGGTTCAACGCATTGAGGCCCATCCAGGAAGAGTACTATTGGTGGCTCCAGATTGGCCGAGGCGCCCGTGGTATGCAGATCTACTTTGACTGCTAGACGGAAATCCATGGAGATTGCCGATAATGGAGAATCTGTTGCTTCAGGGTCCGCTTCGAATGCCTCAAATGGATCGGTTCTCGCTTACGGTTTGGCCATTGAAAGGGCGAGGTTAAGGAGGAAAGGCTACTCTGGAGCAGTTATTGTGACTTTACTTCGAGCCATAAAACAGTCCACATCCCTCGCTTATGTGCGCATATGGTGTATATTTGAGGGTTGGTGTTTGCGACGGCAGGTTCACGCAGCGACGGCCTCGTTCCTGTCGTGCTAAGTTTCCTACAGGATGGTTTTGAGAAGGGTCTGGCAGCCAGTTCTTTAAGAGTGCAGCTGGCAGCCCTGGCTTGCTATAGAGAAAAAGTTCAAGGAATGGCCTCGGGGTTCGTGCGGCAATGTTCTCCGTTTTCTGAAAGTGGTATCTAGGTTGCGGCCTGCTTGCGGGATACTGGTGCCGCCGTGGGATCTCAGTTTGGTATTAGGGGCATTGACTAAGAAACCTTTTGAACCTTTACACCAGGCTTCGGTGAAGGATCTGACTTTAAAAACAGTGTTTTTGGTGACCATTAGCTCGGCGAGGCAAGTTTTGGAGTTGCAGGTGTTGTCCTGTCGGGAGCCGTTTTTGTCCTTTTCCAGGGAAAAAGTGGTGTTACACCCGGTGCCGTCGTTTCTGCCTAAAGTAGTTTCTCCATTTCACTTAAATGAATGGGTTTCTTTACCGGTATTGGGTTTGGCAGAGGAGAGCATCTCGGACCGTAGTTTGAGGCGCTTAGACATAAAGAGAGTGTTGCGGCAATATTTAACAGTCTCAGAGTCTTTTCGCAAGTCTGATCGGCTCTTCGTCCTGTTCGGAGGTCCCCATAAAGGGGAAGCAGCAGCTAAAGCATCTATTTCCAGATGGGTCTGGGAAGCGATTGCATCAGCATATATTTTGCAAGGGCTTCAAGTGCCAGGATCACTCTACTAGAGCGCAAGCGACCTCATGGGCGGAGCATTCTTTGGTTCCGCCGGTGGAGATCTGCAGGGCGGCCACTTGGTCGTCTCTGCACACTTTCAGTAAACACTACCAGCTTGACGTTCTGGTGGCGAATGATGCCTGTTTCGGGTCGGCGGTGTTGCGATCCGGATGGAAAGTTCCCTCCCAATGATTACTGCTCTGTTACATCCCAGAGGTGGAGGACTGAACTGGAGGAATGATAAGGAAATAGAAATTACACTTACCTGGTAATTGTTCCTTGAGGAACTCCAGTTCAGTCCTCATTCCCGCCCGGGTTGTGGATCGTTAGCAGTGTTGTTCAGTTGGGAGAAGCACGAGGACGACAGGTGAGTATAGATATGTATAGGATCGTAATTGTGCTGATTCTTCCTATTTCTGTCTTTCTGTCCTTCCTCTCTATTGGCTCTAGCTCGGCATAGGGGGGGAAGGAGAAACTGAGAGACGCAGTCCCTCCTGTTTGGAGAGGGGGTTCGTTATTACACAAGTTATCTGTTATTTGTTAGTTTGAGTATAAGGTTGAAATTAATATCATAGCTACTTATTTGTTGCTCCTTTAAGTCTGCTTTGTCAATAGTTCACTGGGGCTGATGGGAGAGACCAGCAGGCTATATCCAGTGATGTCACGATTTTGACATGCCCAGTCTCCAAGCTGCAGGAGGAGGTACACAACCCAGAGGTGGAGGACTGAACTGGAGTTCCTCAAGGAACAACAATTACCAGGTAAGTGTAATTTCTATTTTCCTTTCAACCACCATATATCCCTTCCCATACCCCATTTCATGGAAAACTGGCTAACCCTATATGAAGAATGCCTGGTCTAGTGTGGCCCTCTGGACCTTCCAAAGATCTTTGTGGTCTGTGATCCCCCATCATTCTAGACCCACTTACAATCTCAGAAAGGCCTCTGAGATTCTTTGTTAGCGGATGATTCCGTTTTTTTCCTGCTAGTTCTACTGCAAAAAATAATGGCAGCGCAGGCACTTTGAGCTGATTATGAAAGCACAGAGGTTGGGCATGTCTGCTACAAGGGGACTATGTCTCTTGGAGGGTGGAGAAGGGGCTATTTGCATGCTGATTTTAAAAAGTATTAGTATATAGATTACTACATAGGAGCATCCCCTCACCCATCTACCCAAAACCCTCCACTGTCTACCTAACTACCCATAATCTAGCTACTGTTACTCCAACCACATACCCGAAATGAACTGAAGCACTCAAGCCTCTATAAACCACATGTTCTAATTACCCCACAGGATATGTTTACTTCAAGTTCTACCCCCTATTATATTGTTTATCTCCAGGTTCTCTACCCCTGTTACAGTGTTAGAATGTAAGTTATACTTTGAGTTTTAATGTAAACTGCTTTAAATTTATGGTATGGCGGTATAGAAAACCCTTTAAATAAAATAAATAACCAGTAGTAGCATATGTGTTCCCTGCTGATACAGGTTATGCTGTTTAATATCACTGTTCTTTTATTTTATAGTGAGCTGTCCAGAGTAGTTAGTGAATTCTGCATTTTCAGGGTCATTTTAGACTTTCTATCGTCTCCAACTGCCTTGATGAGGTTCACTCTGTTGGACAATACTGGTGAAAACATACACACTATAACAGAAGCAAATAATTATGTCAAGTAATTGAGCCACAAACATAATGCACTTTTATTAGATACCAAAATTGTGGATATCTTGTTTATTATCACAGGCTCGGTATTTGTATTAGGAAAAAAAATCTCCTCCGTTTATTGCTAGGTGTTAAGTATGGGAAAACTGAGCTATTAAAATGTCACAGAACATACCCATTTACAAAGTATCAATCAGTGCAATATATTTAACAAATGAAAGTTTTAGTTTTGGCTCAGAGTGATATCTAATCTGAATATATCACTGGTTCGCAGCTGTCTGGCTTGATGCTAGGGCTATCTGCTGTTAGACGTAGTCTTCACTTTCCTCATATTTCTCCAAGTGCTGCTGTATCATTGAGCGAAGGGCACTGAATCTTTCAAAGACAAAGGAAGAATTTAAAATGGCAGAGCTATACCAAATCATGCTTTTAGTATTTGCCACAAACTTAGAACTCAGTGAATCATAAACTGAAATGTATATCCCTTAAAGCTTATTGCATGCAATAAAGCATAGTTACTCACCTGTAACAGGTGATCTCCGGGAATAGCAGGAATTTAGTCTTCACATATGGGTATCATTGGTACCGACGGAGCCTGCGCGGGAATGCTCCCCAGCGTCCAATAGGAAAGCTTTTGGGAGCATCCCACAGTGCCTGCGTGCTGCCTTTCCGCCTTTCCCGACTGTCCCTCTCCAGTTGAGTTTATAGCTGAGACAAAAGAGAGAGGGAAAGATAGAGAGATACAACTCCTAGGGGAGGTGGGTGGGTTGTGAAGACTAAATTCCTGCTGTTCCCGGAGATCACCTGTTACAGGTGAGTAACTATACTATCTCCAGAAACAACTATGCTATCTCCAGAAACAAGAAGCTCACTGCATACAACTCATTCCTGTTACTACATAGAGCAAAAATAATGGAAAAAAGAAAACAGCACTACACAGACATTCTAAGGCGATCATTAAATAAATCACATGACCTGTTCAGAATCGTGAAATCACTAACAGGCGATCCAGCATTAGCACATCCACCCCTGCCTCAACCCCAGGACAACTACGACTACCTACAATCGAAGATGATTCAGACTAGTATGAACTCGGCCTCCGCCAATTTTACTAACATATACATGAAGCCACAGCCAACGCTATTGCTCAAATTCTGTGAAGTATCCAGCAAAGAAATCAAAGACATTATCGTCTCTATCAACCTTACTATGGCACCCAATGACCCATGTCCAGCTAGCTGGATAAAGGAATTACGCTGTGAACTAAGCAACACACTGTGCAAAATCCTTAACCAATCATTATTAACGAGCTCTTTCCCACAGAGCCTTAAACACACATCAATCAGGCCACTGCTAAAGAATAGTAGGCTTGACCCAGCCAAAGTTGATTCCTACAGACCAATTTCAAGTATCCCCCTGCTTGCCAAAATCATCGAAAAAGTCGTCCAGCGGCAGATCCAACAGCACGTTGATGCCGAGGCACCTCTTGATCCATCTCAACACGGCTTCAGGGAAGCACACGGTGTCGACACCATCCTAACAACCCTCCTCAACAATCTAATCACAGGAATCGACGACATACACCAAGGATTCATCCTCATCTTCATGGATATTGCTGCCGCCTTCGATTCAGTTAATCATGAGATATTACTACAACGTCTCCAAGAAAAAGGAATTCAAGGCACGGCTCTACAATGGTGCGAATCATACCTGACTAATAGATGGCAACAGGTCAAGACAGGTACCACTACCTCCGAGCCGTTCTTACAGAAGCAAGGGGTACCCCAGGGATCATCCTTATCTGCATTCCGTTCCCAGTTTAAACTGCTAATTTTACTTCACAAAGTTTATCACACTGGTACCCCATCCTATCTGTCTGACCTTCTATCTTTCCACTCCCCACGTTACACTCCCCGCTCTTTCCATCTCAACCGTCTCGCCCTCCCCCCCCCTTCCCGTGCCCACCTCCAATTCACACGTCTATCTGCATTCTACTTTGCTGGTCCCGCACACTGGAATTCTCTCCCCCCTTCCCTCCGCCTGGAACCACGATTCGCAACTTTCAAACAAAACCTTAAAACCCATCTCTTTTCACTGGCATTCAATATCCCCTCCCCTTTTGTATGAATCTGTCCCTGCTGTACCTACCCACCCGTTGTATCCTGTTCCGTACTTGCTGCATATTAGTCTCTATCCTTTACAAAATTGTACATTTCCTTTCCTTTCTGGCCATGGCCAAAGGTTTTATGTATTATGCTTTTATGTTTTGTATAATTTATCTATTTTATGTATTTTATGAATTTTTATGTATTTTACTACCTGTATACCGCTTTGATTGCCCCAGAAAGGCGGTTATATCAAATGAATAAACCTAAACCTAAACCTATATGCAGCCCATCTGCACCCTGATTCGTTCTTTAAACGTACAATGCCTCGCCTATGCAGATGACATCCTGCTATACCTCCCATTCACGATCAACCAGCCTGATTTCTCTCCTATTATCAGATGTTTTGAAGCAGTTTCAGATTGGCTTCTCACACAAAACCTGCGTATCAATCACAGCAAAACTGACGTTCTTTTCGTCACAAGAAACCAGAAGTTCATCCCACCTCCCTCTCTCCAAGTTAATAATGCCGAACTCAAAACAAAATCCACAATTCGCTATCTAGGCATCACCCTAGATCAGCGCCTTGACATGGTAACACATGTGAAAAATGTTACAAGAGCAGTATATCATAAGATACGAACTTTACGCCATCTTCGGCCACTACTCGACTTCACTGATTATCGGACCATTTTCCAGGCCCTAGTCATCCCACACCTGGACTTCGCCAACATCATTCTCCATGGGCTCCCACAGGCAACTCTAAATTCGCTCCGGCTTGCAATGAATTCGGCTGCTAGAGTACTTGTAGGTGTACCAAGATCAGAACACATAACGCCTGTGCTAAAGGAACTCCACTGGCTACCACTACAGGCCCGAATCCATTACAAAGCATTTATCCTGACCTTCAAAGCCTTGAGAAACCAGCCTCCCTCACCCATCGGTAGACTGATCAATAACATCCATGACAACAGAGCCAGAAGATCTGCAATGCTGAACACTCTAGAAGTCCCTAAGATAAATGTAAAATGCACGAAGGCAACCGCCGATAGGGCTTTTCCGATTTATGCACCCATAGCCTGGAATGCTCTTCCCACCGGAATCCGAGCCACCATGAATCTTAACTTATTCTGAAAAGCGCTAAAATATCATCTGTTCCAAATCCACTATCCTGAATCTAGCCCTGGAAAACATAGAAAGTGCCCCCTGACCCCCCTTTCTAAATGTTCCAACAATCTAACTCAACGGGAGAATGGTTAATCAGCCCACCCCCTGGTACAGATTTTTCAATGCCATCAAACCTGTTCCAACTATGAATACCCTGTAGCTCTGTAAAATGAACTGTATATAGTTCTCCCCTAAGCTATTCCCCTGTTCTCTGTAAGCGCATTGTGTCGTTGTTGCATTGTAGCATTGTTCTGTTCACTGTGAACCGCACTGATTTTTAATAGCGCGGTATATAAGAAATGTAAATAAATAAATAAAATAAATAAGCAGGAATGTAGTCTTCACATATGGGGACTCCCTAGCTGCAGATGCCAGGGAGATGGCCCCAGAAAGTTGTGTGCCCTTGTGAAAGGGCTCCACTTCCCTCCATGGATCTCTGGCATCCTACCAGGGATGGTGGGTAGGAGTTGATTAAGTCTGGAACAGGTGTTGAAGAACAGCCTGACCAAACAAGGCATCCCGGCGGGAGTCCTTGTCTAAGCAGTAATGCGCTGTGAAGGTATGTACCGAAGCCCAAGTAGCTGCTCGACAGATGTCGTCAATAGACACAGAGTGAAGATGAGCCATTGAGGCTGCCATGGCTCTCACATTGTGAGCTGTGACATGGCCTTCAAGAGGAAGGTTCTTACTCTCATAGGCAAAAGATATACACTGTGCAATCCAGCTGGACAGTGTCCTTTTGGAGACTGGAAGTCCCAAATGACTAGGATCAAAAGCAACAAAGATTTGGGAGGATTTTCTATGTTGCTGTGCCGTTGGCAAGTAAAAGGCCAAAGCTCTTTTACAGTCCAAAGTATGAAGGTTCCTTTCTGCATTTGAGGCGTGAGGCCTTGGAAAGAATACAGGAAGGTAAAGCACTTGATTTAAATGAAAGGGCGCAACCACCTTTGGCATAAAGTGTGGAAGAGTCCTAAGGACTACCTTATCATGATGGAACCTTGTATAAGGAGGAGTAGCCTAGTGGTTGGGACAAGGTACTTCAGGCCGGAAGGTCGGCGGTTCAAATCCCACTAGAGGACAGCAACCTTGGGCCGGAAGGACTGGGGTTTCTAGTCCCACAGATGCTCCTTGTGGTCTTGGGCAAGCCACTTAACCCTCCATTGCCCATGTTCCCTGTAAGTATTAGTGTATGTGTCTCAAAATCCCCATGTGTTAAATGTATCTCCCACTTGTGTTGTGACCGCTTTGATTGAAGGATAAGGCGGTATATAAATACCATTAAATAAATAAATAAATGCTTGCAATTCACTGATGCAACGTGCTGATGTGATTGCAATGAGAAAGATAACCTTCCAGGAAAGGAATTTCAAAGGTGTAGTGGCTAATGGTTCAAAGGGCGGTTTCATGAGCTGCCCAAGTACCAGATTAAAGTCCCATGGCACCGGTGGTGGCTTAATGGGAGGCTTCATTAAAAGAAGGCCTCTCATAAATCTCGCTATGAGAGGATGAGAGGAAATAGGTTGCCCATTGAGAGGCTTGAAAGAAGCTGCAATAGCACTCAAATGGACTCTCACTGAATTGGTCTTAAGCCCTGTATTTGACAAATGAAGGAGGTACTCCAGTAATGATTCCAGAGGTATCACAAGAGGGTTAAGACCCTTCTGCGAGCACCATATGATAAAACGTTTCCACTTAAATGCATAAGAGCGTCTTATGGAAGGTTTCCTGGAAGCATGAAGGATATCCTTCACCTGCTGGGAAAGTTAAGACCATGGAGTTCTAGGCTTTCAGCAATCAGGCCTTGAGATGCAGAGACTGGGGATTGGGATGCCACAGTAACCCCTCCTCTTGAGAAAGAAGATCTGGAGCAGATCCTAACTCCAGAGGCGGAGCTTGAGAGAGATGTAGGAGCTGAGGGTACGACGGTTGCCGTGGCCAACGTGGAGCTATGAGGATCATATGACCTCTGTCTCTCTGAAGCTTGAACAGGTTTTTGGGAACTAGGGGAATGGGTGGAAAGGCATACAGGAAGTCCTGACCCCAATGAAGGAGGAAAGCATCCCTGGCCTGACAACCTCAAGCTGGAATTCTGGAACAGAACCGGGGAGGTTTGGCATTCAGTGGACTTGCAAAGAGGTCTATGTCCGGGGTTCCCCAAATTCAAAAAATTTGGGCCACCTAGTCTGCATGGAGAGACCATTCGTGTGGAAGCAGAACTCGACTGAGTCTGTCTGCCCAAGAGTTTTGAATGCCTGGAAGATACACCGCAAGAAGATAAATCTGATGCTCTCTGGCGAGGGCCCATAGTCGCAAAGCTTCGTTGCACAGCGACAGAGAGCCTGTTCCGCCCTGCTTGTTCATATAGAACATGGCTACCTGATTGTCCGTTTGAACTAGGACTGTCTTGTAGCTGAGCTGGATGTGAAATACTCGAAGAGCAAGGAAGATTGCTCTGAGCTCCAGGAGGTTGATATGAAGATAGGCCTCCTGTGGAGTCCAGGTACCCTGGGTAGAGAGGCCGTGCAGGTGGGCTCCCCAACCCACCTGTGAAGCATCTGTTGTTAGAGTGGCTTGGGGTGGGGGTTGCTGAAAAACAGATCCCTCCAAAAGGTTTTTGGGTGACTGCCACCATTGGAGGGACAAAATAAGGCGATCTGAGTTTACTATTTTGTCTGACAGGCAACCTGACGCTTGAGTCATAAGAACATAAGAACATAAGATATGCCATACTGGGTCAGACCAAGGTCCATCAAGCCCAGTATTCTGTTTCCAACAGTGGCCAATCTAGGTCATATGTACCTAGCAGGTCCACTGGGCTGCCCTCATATGGAGGTGAGCATAAGGAACCATATGCACGGTGGATGCCATGTAGCCTAGTAACTGTAACATTTCCCGAGCAGTGAGGTGAGGTTTTAGCAGTGTTTGGGAAGCTAACTGTACAATGCGAAGGCAGCGGGGCTGTGGAAGGAAGGCCCTTGTCTGTCTGGTATCCAGAAGAGCTCTTATAAACTCTAGAGATTGAGTGGGAGCAAGGTTGGACTTTGGGAAGTTTATGACAAATCCCAGATACTGAAGGATGCGCATTGTGCGAGACAGAGCAACCCTGGCCTCTGGCTCTGAAGGGGCTTGAATGAGCCAGTCGTCTAAGTAGGGGAAGACGAATATTCCCAGGGTGCGGAGAAATGCTGCTACCACATCCATCCATTTTGTGAACACCCTTGGTGCAGAGGCCAGGCCAAAAGGAAGAACCCTGTATTGGTAGTGCTTTCCTTGAAACAGGAATCGAAGGAACTTTCGGTGAGTTGGGTGGATGAGAACATGAGTGTACGCATCCTTGGGATCTAGAGAACAAAGCCAATCCTGACTCCGAAGGTATGGCAGCAGAGTTCCTAGAGAAATCATTTTGAACTTCTCTCTGAACAGGAACTTGTTCAATTCTCTGAGGTCTAGAATAGGGCTGTGTCCTCCTGTTTTCTTTGGAATAAGGAAATAGGGGGAGTAAGGCAAAGTTCTCTAGATAGGAGTCAAAACCTCTGTGGAGGCTGAGTCTGCTGAGCCGGTAGAGGCTTAGCTGCTTTTGGCTTCCTTTGTTGCCTAGGTTGTTGCTGCTGTCCCTTTTGGGCAGACTGACCTGGACGATGTCCCTGCTGGGTATAGGAGGGATAAAACTTTTTCTTCTTGCTGAAAATGGTTTCTTAGAGGATCTTTTCCTCGCAGGATCAGCTGTAGATTTGGACAATCTATCCAAAGTGATATTGTCAGCATCTGTCTCATTAGCTTTTTCCTGCCAATTCTTGCCAAAGAGATTCTCTCCTGTGCAAGGTATATTCCCTAGTTTTTCCTGTACCCAGATTTCCAAGTCAAGTGCCTGAAGCCAGGCAATTCTACGTGCACCTATGGCAATAGCAGAGGTTCTGCTTATGCATTCAAAGCAGTCAAAAGCTGCACGATTCACAAACTTGGAAACATCCTGAGCATGTTTAACAAGAGCAAGAAAATCTTGCCTTTTATCATCAGGAAGGAGAGGGCTCATAAGCTCTATGTCACCTATGACTTCCTTAAGGAACGTTCCCATACACAAGATATAGGAACTGATCCTAGCAGAAAACATGGAAGCCTGGAAGGATCGAAGTCCAAAGGCGTCAAGAGTCCTACACTCACGTCCTGGAGGATTAGATGCATGCCTTTTTGCACTCTTTATCCATCTCATGGCTGATTCCACCACCATGGAATGGTGTGGTAATTGAGTCTTCTGAAACCCAGGACAAGGAGGATCTCGATACATGGTGTCAAGTCTTCGAGAATGAGGCGATGTGGTCAGAGGTGTTTCCCACATCCTTAACATAAGATCATGCAAGATCTCATGAATAGGTAAAGTAGCTGCCTCCTTGGGAGCTTTAGGATATTGTAGGATTTCTAATTCCTTTGCCCTAGGCTCTTTTTCAGGAGCCACTGTGATGGAAAGACCTCGGGTCACATCTCGGATAAAATCCTGAAAGGACATATCCTCTGGTGGAGACATCCTACGCTGAGGAGAAGAGGAATCCTCGGGAAGAAGTACTCTGGTATCAGCCGAGCTTTCAGAGTCTTCAGACTCATCCGAGGATTCGAAGTATCTCCGATCCGGGTGATCGTGCAAGGCATGGTACCGGTACCAATCAAAGTCGGCATCGGAGTGGTCCGGTACTGACTTGTTGATGCCGGTCCCGGTAGAATACCTGCCGATGTCAATGCAGTTGGTGCCGGTACCGGAGTCGGTGCCGGTTGAATTGTCTGAAGCGGTTTCAGGGGCATCGAGGCCGTGAGAAGAGCCGCCAGACTGCATTCAATAGCCAAGAATCTCTGGTCTATCGACGCTGCCGATGCTTGGGTATCGGTGCCGGATAAAGTGGCTGGAACCCCAGAGCATGGCACCAGTAGTTCTGCCGAAGTTGAAGCCTCGAGAACATCCTGGAGCCCTGTTAGTGCTTTGGAAGCCGAAGCCTCCCGCCGGGGCAATTTTGCCGGTGAAAGTCCCTCAAGGGCAACGCCAGGGGCATCTCGATGTTTAGAAGGAGATCTACCCTTTGAGGACCGACTAGATTTATGTTTAGTTATCTGAGATCCATGGGAAGAAGATGAAGCCCTGGAAGATGTCGATGTTACGGAGGCTGCATTGGAGGGAAAAAGGGTGCTAAGCTTAGTAGCTCGGTTTTGCCGGCCCCTTTTTGACATCATCCCACAGGCAACACACTCTGAAATAGAGTGGTCAGGACCTAAACATTTGAGGCACCACTCATGGGTGTCGGTGACGGAGATGGTACCGCCACACTTCGAACACTTTTTAAAACCCGAAGCGGGTTTTTCCATTTTGAGGGAAAAAAATTGGGCCTAGTGCCCAAAATGGCACGTGGCACCTGAGAAGAAAATTACTGGAGAGAGACTCCAGAAACAAAGTGTTTTGTTTTTTTTTAGAAAAAAGAAAAGAAGGACCGGCGGTACCGGTATAGCGTCGAGGGAAGGCAGACGCAACCACGAAAAAGAAATATAAGAAGGGAATTTTCTGCGGTGACAGGATGTGCGACCTGTCGGCTCCACGGAAAACGAAGAACTGGAGAGGGACAGTTGGGAAAGGCGGGAAAGGCGGGAAGGCAGCACGCAGGCGCTGTGGGATGCTCCCAAAAGCTTTCCTATTGGACGCTGGGGAGCGTTCCCGCGCAGGCTCCGTCGGTACCGATGATACCCATATATGAAGACTACATTCCTGCTTGTTCCTGGATATACATTTTTATAGTGCAGTGGTTCTCAACCCAATCCTCAGTGACAACTTGACTGGTTGGGTTTTCAGGATATTTACAATGAATATGCATGAGATAGATCTGCATAGACTGGAGCAGTGTATTCAAATCTATCTCATGCATATTCATTGTGGTTATCCTGAAAAACCGACTGGCTAAGTGGTCCCTGAGAACTGAGTTGAGAATCGCTGTTCTAGTGCTTCTGTATTCAATTTATTTTTGACCCAGCAGTTTTCCCCTGCCTCAACTTGGATATATTGAGGCTGATATCCAAAGGGATGGACTCCTAACTTCAAGAATTAGGACCTTAAATTGGCCTCTTGAAAAGGGTAGTAAGGTTGAGATCTTAAATGTATGTGCCTAAATTTAGGATCCTAAAAAGTAGGCAGCAAAAAGGTCAAATTTAAGGCAGGGAAAGTTAGGGATTTAACACTGGTTTTCAGCACCAGGCATCTGAATTCTGCTCCTAAATTTAGGAAAATGAATGGTGGTCCTAAATTTAAGATCATAGGACCCAATATTCACTGGTGGTGACTGGTGCTATTACAGTAGCTAGCTGCTGCTGAACTCTAAACACAGATATTCAAGGACGGGGCCAGATCTGGCCATCGGCATTGAATATACAGGTCGGCCACTGAAGCAGAAAACTAACCAGCCAGCAGTGATATTCAGCTGCTGCCCGGTTAGCTTTGGCGCAAAAGTTAGGGCAGCCTTATTTGTACCTAATGTTTGCCACCAAGGGATAACTGGCTAGCAGCTGAGTATTGCCTCCTCCTGGTTATCCCTGGATGCCACCCACAGAATGCCCCTGGAACACTCTGATGCTATCCAGTGAGCATCAGGGCACCTAGCAGATGTTCAGTGGCACTAACCATGCAGCTCTGAAAACCACATTAATCGCTTTGAATATCAGGCCCATAACTTTTAATCTCCTAAATTTAAGTGATTTTTTTAGCTGAAATTGTAGGCTCCTAAGTTTGGCTAAATCTAGGGGAAAAGGTTAGGTACCTAAGTTAAGTTCCTAAATTTAGGAACGCAGCATTTTTAAAATTTTGGGCCTTCTGTTTTTACTAGATGTAAAATGCTGAATTTATTTTAAAAAATGGCACTTCCGTTTTGCTAGAAAGCAGTACTTTACCTACATTTATATTTATCTGCTAAATATATGGGCTGGGGACGCTGTAGTGGCAGCCTTCACAGCCCCTGAGGAAGACAGTTATGCTTGTTGTTAAGGTGGCCAGATTTAGAGCCCTATTGCATAGCTCCCAACCTTAGGATCATCACTGCAATGACTGAGTAGGACCAGTGGGAGGGTGGGTCTATTAAATAGGAGAAAATGCAGTAAGGCTTATGGAGACATAATACCAGCATTGGTTCCAAATGAATTGGAAGAAAAGAGAGAAAGGGTGGGCAAAAAAAAATGGAATCAAGTACATGGCCCATTGTTATCTTTTTGCATTTAAACTTCATTTGACAACACTCTCAAATATTTGGAAGCAGAACTATAAGAATGATATGGCCACAGCTGTAATTGCTGGAGTGCATTTTAGCTTACCCAAGGTAGCTCAACATTTTCCATGCCTGTAAAATTAATTTTACCTCGAGGTCAGTTTGATAATTTCTCTTTCTTCTTCTTCCTTTAGCTTTTCAACAAAACTGTCCAGCACTGGCATTTCAAACTTAATATACTGTGCAACCTAGGATTGTCAAATAAGCACACACTAGTAAAAGGTATTTTAATATTTACGATGTGACAGAGCAGTTTACTTCCATGAGGACACTGAACATCCTAGGTGAACTGAGACATTAAGATGAGAGCCCTCAAGGTTGCCAACCATATGCTGAATTTAATGTTTTTCAATTTTTATTAATTTAAAACTTGATTTTACGACAGGATGCCTAGGCAGAATGTCTTAAAAAGTGCTTATTTTATAAGGGCAATTCAGTACAGCCCAAACATTTATATAAAGACATTAACTCAGTCCAAGAATGGTACTTTTGCTGTTCAACCAGATCATGTCTTTACAGAAACACTGTCCATGCTGAATTATTTGTGAATACTTTGGTACTGTATATGAGGAGTCAAATGATCCCCAGAGTATTGCCACCAGTTAAAGACCCAGAGAGTTTTGTACAAAATAAGAAGTTAGGAAATGGAATGCTATTTTAAATAAGTATGGAGTAGATATTATGGCGGGGGGGGGCGGTATTCAAAGTGATTAATGGAGTTAGCAAACCCTCTAACTGCGTTAATCACCTTGGCCAGGATATTTAGTGGCACTAACACAGTTAGTGCTTATGCATGCCCCAATGCTAACCAGCTAGCATTGGGGTATTCTGGGGGTGGCACCTGTTGATAACTGGGCAGTGGTCATGTTGATCTGCTGACCAATCATTGACATGTGGCGGAAGTCAGGCTGGCCTAACTTTTACCACTCCTGATATTTTAGAACATGTTTATCGGGGAAATTTAGCCAAAAATGAGCTCCAAGTTGCAACACTCCTGGGAGCATCAGAAGAAATCTGTCTTTTTTGATGATTGCTTTAGCAACGTCTGAAAACATTTGAATTTTCATACCATAGAAAAGCTCGTCCTTATGAGACAAAAAGAACTTTAGCAAAACATCCCAGTCAGAGTCTAAATAGTAATGTGACTATTAATGTAGCAGGAGTACACGTTTCCTCTACTGAACTTTGAAATCAGAAACTTCAATAACTGACTCAGATTTATCCAATCCCAAAAAGGCTTGGGGCCCGATATTCAGCGGAGGTGGCTAGCGCGGTTACTGCGCTACGGCACCCCGCTGAACACAAAACTCATTCAGTGCCGGGCCATATCCAGCAACCAGTATTGCATATTCAGGTCAGCTGCACAGCCTGAAAGCTAATCAAACAGTGGTGATATTGAACTGCTGCCCAGGTAGTGATGGGTACCGCCCCTGAAACGCTCTGATGTTAAGCAGTTAGCATTGTGGCGTCTAACAGCGGAACCTGGGAATATTTGGCAGCACTAACCATGTTAGTGTGACTGAATAGAGGCATTTACATGGTTTGTAAGTCTGTAAACAATGTAAATGCCTTTGAATATTGGGTTCTTAATTTCTTTTGGTGGAGGCAAATAGTATGGTTTAAATCTTCATAACTTCTAAAGACATTTTGAGGGGAATTTTAGAAAGAATGCCCCAGTGTAATCTGGGACATCTAAGCCAGAACATTGGAAAAAAAAGCAGGCACATCCAAGTGCAAACATGAGTCCATAAATGTGGATGTGCCTGATATGGACACCTGCAGGGGTGCGTCTACATAGACATCTCCAGAATAGTATTTCAGAACCTGGACATCTACGAATAACCTAATGGCTAGAGTAGTGGGCTAGGAACAGAGAAGATAGGGTTCAAATCCCACTGCTGCTGTCATTGAAATTGTACTTTCTCTTCTACACCTGGATGTTTCTGCCAAAATGAGCTCTTTTCAGATGCTGAAATAAGTCTAAACTTAGACGCGAAGCTGGATGTCCAGCATATTTCTGAGATCAGGTAGGGATGTCCAGGTTCCTGGGAATGCCCCAGCCACACCTTCACCACCCCCGGTCACACTTAGACATCCTCACGCTGGGGCTGTCCACAGGCCCGGCTTCTGAAATGGCTCTAGAGATGTCTCTGTGCTTTGGAAGGCTCTATGCCCATTTTCAGATGTCCAATGCATAAATAGGGCTTCCAAACTGACACCCTTCCTAAACATATCTACAGTTGACACATTTAGAACTAGAAAAACTAATCAAGTGCAAATTTCTATACCAAACTACATTTTTTAAAGCTTACTGTAGTATTAAAATGTTCCTTAGCCAAAGAATTCAGTTTCATGTTCTTTTTCCACTTTTTATTCAATAGTAGTTAGTCTCTCAATATGTCCTTTTATTTCTTCCTGTTGAACTTTCAAAATCTCCAATAGGGAGTGATACTGTTTTGCTATTGAAATAATTTGAAACAATATAGTCAAAGTTTCCAAGATTACTTCCAAATATATAAGTTCAGGCTTCTGTAGATGTGACAGCTGTATTATTTTATCAAAGGTTGATGATGACTCACTGATCTGTAACTTTCCCATAGTTGAGGGTTCACTGGAACCAACAAGAGCTCACACCTGGTCACCAGATAGTTGTTCTTTGGTCTGGGTAGCTTTTCCCTCTCTACCACAATGGAAAGGTCTATGGGTTTTACCCCTCATTCTTGGTTATTACATTCTGTTTTCTTCTAGGGCTAGATGGTCCTTCAGTCTTCTCTTCATCAATGATTAATCCTGCTCCAATCTGGATCCATCAATGGGGCCCTTTGGTCCTTGTGGAGAGAGGTCTTAAAAACCATCTGCCCCATGGAGTGGCAGCAGCTTTCCTTTTTCTGATGTCAATTCCTGCGATGCTCCTCTATTTAGGTTAAGGGTTTACATCAGATGGTGAAATTAGTCTTACCTGCTAATTGTTGTTCCTGGAGTGGAACCAGTCTAGACCCGGAACCTCTGGGTTGCCATCTTATCCAGCAGCTTGGAGACTGAGAAACTCCCACTTTTGTGACATCATGAGTATATCCCTCCGGTGTCCGCCTCCTATCATCAATAACCTATTGACAAAGCAGACTCACCAGAGAAACAAGTAAGTATTCCCCGCAACATACTATTTACCTTACTAAATTATACGGCCAAACAAGCAACTACCACCAGGGACTAAGAAAACAGCCCTCTCAGCCCTGTGACCGGAAAACCCCTGAACAGATCAGGTTCTCATCAGGAAGAAAGGAGAGAGAAAAAGCCAACAGAAAGAACGCCTCTGGCCCCTTTTCCCCTTTATTTATTTATTTTTTTTTAAAACTAAACTGAAGCAAGAGAAATCAAAAACAAGTCTTACCCGTAATCCTCGGAGACACTTCAGGCTTCTGTTTGCGTGCACACACTGGGAGGGACACGGGACTAGACTGGTTCCACTCCAGGAACAACAATTAGCAGGTAAGACTAATTTCACATTCCTGATCGTGTCCCCAGTCTAGTCCCGGAACCTCTGGGTCAGTACCAGAGCAGTAAAGACAATCAATCACGGGAGGGTCCTGGCAAACCAGCCTGAAGGACCGCCCTTCCAAACGAGGACTCCTTTACCATTTGGGCATCCAGACGATAGTGTTGAACAAAGGAATTCAAAGACGACCACGTAGCCGCCTTACATATCTCCACCGGTGACACCAAGCGAAGCTCCGCCCACGAAGTAGCTTGAGCCCTAGTGGAGTGAGCCCTCAGCCCCTCCGGCACTACTCTACCTTTCAGCACATAAGCTGAGGCAATCGCCTCCTTGATCCACCGGGCAATGGAAGCCTTTGACGCCGCTTCTCCCTTCCTCGGACCCCCGAACAGCACAAAAAGCCTGTCTGACTTTCGAAAAGACGCCGTTCGCCGTAGATACTTCTTCAATGCTCGTCGCACATCCAACAAATGCAGGTTCCTCGAGGAAGAGCCGGGGGCAGCCTTTGCAAAAACTGGCAAAACGATTTCCTGGTTCAGATGAAATGCCGAAACCACTTTCGGGAGAAAAGCCGGAACCGGTCTCAAGACCACCTTAGCTGCAAAAAAGGAAAGGTAGGGCTCCCTACAGGAGAGCGCCTGCAGCTCTGAAACCCGACGTGCCGAACATATTGCTACCAAGAACACTGTCTTCAGAGTAAGATCTTTAACAGACGCTCTCGCTAACGGCTCGAAAGGATCCCGCTCTAAAGCATCCAACACGAAGGGCAGGTGCCACTTAGGAAAAACATGCTTCGAAAGAGGCCTAACTAGGGCAACCGCTCGCAAAAAACGCTTCACATCCCGCTGAGTCATAAGCGACTGCCCTGAGACAGAGCCCCTGTAACAGGACAAAGCCGCCACCTGGACCTGCAACGAGGCCGCCGCTAGACCCTTGTCAAAACCATCCTGCAAAAACTCCAAGATCTGAGGAACAGAAGCTTTCAAAGCCTCGCACTTTCTGTCCCCACACCACGCCTCGAAAATTCTCCAGACGCGAACATATGTCAGAGAGGTAGAGCGTTTCCTGGACTTTAATAAGGTAGAAACGACCACCGCCGAGTACCCCCGGGACTTTAACCGAACCCTTTCAAGAGCCAAGCCGTAAGCGAGAACCGACCCACGTGCGGCATGAGGAGAGGACCTTGAAACAGAAGGTCCGCTCGGCAAGGGAGGTGCCAAGGCTTCGCCACCAACAATCTTACCAGGTCCCCGTACCAAGGGCGCCTTAGCCAATCCAGCGCTATCAAAATCACGGAACCTTTGAATCTTTCTATCCTTTGAAGGACCCTTCCTATTAAGACCCATGGAGGGAAGACGTACAGCAGTTGCTCCTCCGGCCAGACTTGTAGCAGGGCATCCAGACCTTCCGACATCCTTTCCCGGCGCCTGCTGAAGAAGCGACTTGCCTTTGCGGACACGAAGGTCGCCATGAGATCCATGACTGGGGATCCCCATCTGCGAACAATCATGTCGAAGACCTCAGGATGAAGGACCCATTCCCCTGGGTCCACTCGCACCCGGCTGAGAAAATCGGCTTCCACATTGTCCACCCCTGCAACATGTGCCGCCGACAAGTCGGAGAGATTCATTTCCGCCCAGACACACAGGGCTGCGGCCTCGGACTCTAACGCGACACTGCTGGTGCCGCCCTGCTTGTTGATATAGGCCACTGCCGTCGCATTGTCGGACAACACCCGGACCGCCTTTCCGGCAAGCAATGAGTGAAACCCTCGCAGGGCTAGGCTCACCGCCCTCAACTCTAGACGGTTGATCGCCCACGTTCTTTCCTGAGGATTCCACCGACCTGAGCAAAACTGCCTTGACAATGAGCTCCCCAGCCCAACAGACTGGCGTCCGTCATCACTGCCACCCAGTCCGGCGCCTCCAGGGACTTTCCCCGTTCCAAGGACTCGGGAAGCACCCACCAGAGCAGAGCCTGAAGGACCTCCGCCGGGCAGACCAGTCTCCGGGACAGGGGATCTAGCTGATGCAATCACCGACGGAGCAACGCCCGCTGCAATGGTCTCATATGAGCTCGAGCCCACGGCACCATCTCTATTGACGCCGCCATGGTGCCCAACAATTGTAGATAATGCCAAGCCGAAGGAGCCCTGTGCTGCCGGAACCTCCTTACCAGAGTGTGCAAGTGCTGAGCTCTTTGTGCCGTGAGGAACACTCTGCCTAACTGGGTGTCGAAACGCGCTCCCAGATATTCCAGGTTCTGAGAAGGTCGCAAGTGACTCTTCGCCACATTGACTATCCACCCCAGACTTTCCAAGAACGAGACTACCCTGGCCGTCGCCCTCTCGCTCTCGGCGTGGGATTTCGCTCGGATCAGCCAATCGTCCAGGTAAGGATGAGCGAGGATGCCCTCCTTGCGCAGAGCCGCCGCCACTACTACCATAACTTTGGTGAAACCCTCAGAGCCGTGGCAAGCCCGAAGGGCAATGCTTGAAATTGATAATGACCGAACGGAACCGCAAATCTGAGGAATTTGCAATGGTCCGGCCTGATGGGAATATGCAGATAAGCCTCCGAGAGGTCCAGCGACGTGAGAAACTACCCCCGCTGAACCGCCACTATAACGGAGCGCAGAGTTTCCATGTGAAAATGAGATACCCGGAGACATCGGTTGACACCTTTGAGATCTAGAATCGGACGAACACCCCCGTCCTTTTTTGGAACCACGAAATAGATGGAGTAACGACCGCATCCGCACTGGTCTGAGGGTACGGGGACTATGGCCCTGAGGTCCAGTAATCTCTGTACAGTCTCCTGCAGTGCCACGCGTTTCACCGCCGACCTCCCCGGAGACTGAACAAAGGCGTCCCGCTCTGGGCGGAGGAACTCCAGGGCATAGCCTTCCCGAATGACCTCCAGGACCCACTGATCCGAAGTGATTTGGGCCCAGGCAGGATAAAACTCCTGCAAACGCACCCCTCACGGGAATGAGAGGAGCCTGGGCCCTCCTCGCTTCATTGTTGCTTTTTGAAGGTATTCGAGGTAGAGGAAGAGGCACCGAACCCCCTTCCCGCTCCTCGAAACCCACAAAATCCCTGGTTTCTGTTGGGAAAGCGCCCCCGCTGACTCGAAAAAAATCTTTGAGAGCGAAACCGGCGAAAATCGCGCAGCTGCCCTCTACCCCCCGGTGCCCCACGGGCCACCTTAGGCTTATCCTACGGTAACCTTCCCCCTTTGGATTCACCGAGGTCCTTAACCAGCTTCTCTAAGTCCTCACCGAAAAGCAGACGACCCTTAAAAGGCAGCTTACTTAACTCCTCTAAAGCTAGGTTATCTGCCGCCCAATTTCGCAGCCACAAATACCGGCGCGCTGCTACCGACGAGGCCATACTCTTGGACAGACCTCGCATGAGGTCATACTGAATATCCGCCAGGTAAGCAGCCCCAGACTCCAAACGGGTAGCCTCCTCCGCCAACGCGCTGGGCTGTCCCTCCTGCACCTGCTGGGACCACTGCGAAATAACGCCAAGAAAAAACGTCTCTTATCCGGGAAAAAAAGGACACACGTCCGATGGGCTTCACGGAAAAAAAGAGACTGAGGTAAGATGGCACCTTTAGGCGGGAAGGGAACCGCGCATGCGTGCCAGCATTCTCAAAGGCTTTCATGGAAAGCTGGGGAAATGCTCCGCTGGGGCTTCATCGGCGTCGATGACACCCATAAGTGAGGACTGACTTCCTGCTTGGTCCTGGAGAACATCTTCTCCTTTTCTGTCCAAACACTTATCCATAGTGAACCAACAAGGTAAAAAGATAGAGTAAATAGTAACATAGTATATGATGGCAGATAAAGACCAGTATGGTCCATCTAGTCTGCCCAGTAAGGTAGCTAGAGTAGGTGTACCTGCCGCTCCGTGCAGGTCATCTCTTCTATCCCTTTGTTTAGAGTTGTACCTGAAGCTCCGTGCAGGTCACACCCCTCTCTTTGTTAAATTATAAGATAGTTAAGTTTATTTTGATTTTATCCTCTTGCTATAAAGGGATCCATTGTGTCTGTCTGATGCCATTTTGCATTCCGTCACTATTTGTCCCTACCACCTCCATCGGGAGGGCATTCCAAGCATCCACCACTCTTTCGGTGAAAAACTATTTCCTGACATTGCTTTTAAGTTTACTTCCTTGCAGCTTCATTTTATGCCCTCTAATTTTACAGCTTCCCCTTCTTTGAAAAAGGTTTGTTTGTTCATTAATACCCTTTAAGTATTTAAAGGATTGCATCTTATCTCACCTGTCCCTCCTCTCCTTTAGGGTATACATATTTAGGTCTTCAGATCTCTTCTCATACTTCTTCTGGCACAGACTCCAAAGCATTTTGGTCACCTTTCTCTGAACTGTTTCTTTTTATATCCTCTGTGACATAGGTCTCCAAAATGGAACACAATACTCCAAGTGAGGCCTCATCGATGATTTGTATAGGGGCATTAATACCTGCTTTTTTCTGCTGGTTATTCCTCATTGTATGCAACCCAGCATTCTTCTGGTTTTGGCTACCACTTTGTCATATTGTTTCACCAACTTGCCAATCTCCTGCCCCCTATCACATATAATTCCTTTGGATTTCTGCATCCCAAATGCAAGATTCTGCACTTCTTCACGTTGAATTTTAACTGCCAAGCATTAGACCATTCTCCCAGTTTTTATAGATCTTTCCTCATGTTGTCCACTCCCTCAGAGGAGTCCACTCTGTTGCAAATTTTTGTGTTATCTGCAAAAAGGCAGATTTTTCTTTTCAGTCCTTCAGCAATATCACTCACAAATACATTGAACAGTACCTGTCCCAGAACCGATCCCTGAGGCACACCACTACTTACCTTCCTTTCTTCTGAGTGAGTTCCATTTTAATTATTTATTTTTATTTATTTATTTATTTTACACCACCTTCTATTGTTTTTCAGTCAACCAATTTCTGATCCAGTTCACCAACTTGGGACCCATCCCCAGGCTCCTCAGTTTACTGATAAACCTCCTATGAAGAACAGTACTTATTTAATCACATTTTTATACTGCACAACAGAAATCCGCCCAGCACAGTGTACAACATAAAAGAAAAACACTGTATCACAAAATAATAAAAAATATTTATACCAAAAAAACCCCATCCATCCACCAACCCATCTCCAATACACAACCCAACTAAAAACTTAATCCCTACCCATCTCCCATTATCAAAGGCTTTGCTAAAATCTAGGTAGATTACACAGGTACACTAAAAAATTTTTTTTTTAAACTGCCTCTAATGTTTCGATTGATTTTTATGTTTTTTGGTGCGCTGAATCCAAATCTGGTAACCAATTTGCTCCATCACGTACAGATTTTTTGCTACATTGGGTTAGCAGTTTGAGGTGAACGTTTCAGATTGAGTGCGATCGAGATAAAAGTTTCTTGGATGAATTCTTTATACTAATTGTTTAGTAGTTATTCAAATAAGAATAAAGAAAATTGTAACAAGGCAGCACATAAGAATAGAGTAATGTCAACAAAACACACTGTGATGGTAGCAAAATTATCTGCACTTAAAACAGCCACATACATGTGCACAAACATTGAGCATATAAGAGCGAGGTTAGACACAAAGCAAAGCAAAGAAATGTGCAAAAAATGTTGTACAGGTATGTATGTAAGAATAGAAAACGCAAACCGCACCATTGCAATACATGAAGACAAACACCCGATGGTGTGAAAATAAAATTCTAATAAATGAGATCCGACACTGTGGTAATAACTAGCAAATTTTTATTTCAAAGTTTAGTAAAAACACGCTATTTGTCAACACAGTTTAGATTTTAAAGTCATTCTTGGGTCAATCAATCTCCTGGTGGGCCCGTTTCTTCTTCCCCCGAATGCTTCTCTTGGTGCGCTGCTTGGCGTATTTTTCATCTGGGGTTTCCCGCAGCAGCAACCAGCAGAAATCAGCCATCATAGTGGTGTTCCATCTTCCTTGGTACCTTCTCTCTGCGTCCTTGATGTCCTGGTGAAACCTTTCACCTTGTTCTTCACTGTACGCCCCCAAGTTTTCGGGAAAGTAGTTCACATGGGAGTGCAAGAAATGGACTTTCAGGCTCATGTTACAGCCTTGTTCTTTGAAGGCATTGAGCATCCTGGCAACAATATCCTTATAGTTCTCATCCCGCCTGTTCCCCAAGAATTTGAGAACAACATCCTTGAAGGAATCCCAGGCTTCTTTTTCCTTCTCAGACATCGTTTCAACGAATGCTCCATCTGAAATGAGTTTCCTTATATCAGGGCCAACAAACACTCCTTCCTTTAGCTTTGCTTCAGAAAGTCGGGGGAACTTTGAGCAAAGGTACCGAAAGCACTCACCATCTTTTGGAAGGGACTTGATGAATTGCTTAATGAGACCCAACTTAATGTGGAGAGGTGGTAATAGAATTTTATCACGAGGTACCAAGCTCTCATGAAGAACATTTTTCTCACCGGGTCTCAAATACTCCCGAATTGGCCAGTCTTTTTTCCCCCAGTGTAGGTCGCGGGCCCGGCTATCCCACAAGCAAAAGAAGCAGGGATATTTGGTGAAACCGGATTGCTGCCCTAATAGCATGGATAGAATTTTAAAGTCTCCACAAATCATCCACTTATGCTCATCATAACGAATCTTCTGAAGAATCAGGGCCAAATTCTCGTATTTTTCTTGGAGAATAACAGAGTGAGCAATAGGAACTGAAGCGAATGTGTTGCCATTATGAAGAAGAACACCTTTTATGCTGTCTTTTGACGAATCAATGAACAGCCGCCATTCAGCAGGATCATACTTGAGTTTAAACTTTTCCATCACTCCGTATATATCGTTGCAAAATACCAAATCTTCCTCTTTGCTGAAATACTTCAAAAATTGTGTCTCGCGGTTGCGGTACCAATAAAAAGTTGTTCCTGGTGACAATAGATTTTTCTGTTTAAGCCGAGAACCTAGCAGTTGGGCAGCATCTTTTGGGAGTCCTAAATCCCGGACTAAATCATTCAATTCAGCTTGAGAGAAAAGTTCAGGTTTCGGATCTGGTTCAGTTTCAAACTCGGAAGTACTGGACTCATCGGGAAAAAGCCATCTGATGAGTCTCATCATGATCAGAACCGTCCACACAAATAAGATCCAAAGATTTTGGTGGTTCAGGCACAGGTACTTCGTTGCTATGAGGCATAGGCCTAATTGCTGAGGGAAGGTTGGGGTAACTTATTACGTTCTTATTTTTTAAGTTGTATCCCTTCACAATGCAAGAGCAAAAATAGCAGTCACTGCTGTGGTCTCTTTGTTCACGCCACATCATAGGTATTCCGAAACGAAATGCTTGTTTTTTACCTTTCATCCATAAGCGTAGATCTTCCTCACATGTCTTGCACACTTTGTGAGGAGCCCACGGTTTGTCTTGATCGCCTAACTTCAAACCGAAATAGGCGAAATATACTTTTTTAATAAATGCAGAAATGTTCCTCTGCCGCTTTTTCACGGTATATTCCCCACAAATAAAACAAAAACTGTCCGGAGAGTTGACCCAACCTCTGGCTCTGTGAGCCATCACAAATACACAGCACTGCAAACTACAACTGTAGTGAACCACTTCGGAATAAAGCTGGATTACGACTGAGCAAACAAAAGGTAATAATGAACTTGCAAGAAACTGAAATTTGACAGGAACGTTCATGTCGCAACCACCGTGTTTGAGCGAGCGAACGAGGCGAGGCGAACAGGAAAGAACATGCACCAGCGCGAGTACTGGATTTAGCCCCCCGCCTCCCAATTGTCCTGTTAATGTATAAAATGAATACAAAACACTTTAAAATATCATGAGGGAGTGTTTCTAGTTAGTTAACCATTACAACCTCTATTTTGGGCCAAGAAAATAAACTGCAGTCGGCTAAAAAGAAATTATGTGAACATTCCTTATATGGGTAAGAAATCTAATTTTGCAAGAAAACGTGACGTGATGGAACATTTTGGCTATTTTTCCTGGATTCAGCACCCCAAAAAACTCTATAGGAATCAGTTGCAAAACTGGAGTCAGTTTTTTGGTAGTGTACCTGTGTTATTCATCGCATGCCCTTGATGTAGTTCTCTGGTCACCTAGTCAAAGAAGTCAATCAAATTTGGCATAATCATTCTTTGGTAAAACCATGTTGCCTCGGATCATGCAACCCATTGGTTTCTAGAAAGTTCACTATTCTTTCTTTCTTTTCTTTCCACAGAGGTACCTCTTCCCTATTACTATTTTTGTGAAAAGGTACCACAGCAGCCCTTCTCCAGTCTTGCGGATCCTCTCCCATCTCCATGGATATATTAAAAACATCCTTTAAAGGCCCTGGCAGAACCTCTCTGAGCTCTTTCAGTATCCTGGGATGTATCCCATCCGGTCCCATGGCCTTGTCCACTTTCATTTTCTCAAGCTATTCAAAAACATCATATTCTGTGAATGGTATGGTATCTACTCCATTGCCATTTATATATTTTTCAATTATATATGGTCCTTCTCCAGGATTTTCTTTAGTCAATACAGAAGTATTTGATTAGCATTTTTGTTTTTCCAATGTTGCTTTCCATGAATCTGTCCTCAGTACTTTTGAGCCTTGCAATTCCATCTCTGATCTTCTTCTCCCGAATAGACCATGAAAAATGTTTTTGACTCCATTCTTCACATCTTTAGCCATCTTTTCTTCCACCTTTGCTTTGGCTATCCTTATTTCTCTCTTTGTCTGTTTTAGCTGTTTCTTGTATTCTTTTCTGCATTCCTCTGTTTGTGATCTTCTGAATTTTGTGAAAGCTTTGTTTTTTTGCCTTTACTGTATGTATTTATTTTTCTTTTCTACCACTTTTCAGGTTATCAAAGTGGTTTACATTAAACTCAACTTTTTTTACATTGAATGAGGTATTAGTGGTTACATATAACTATGGTACATTGAACAGCTTATTAGAGGTTACACATAACAAAGAGGTGGGTCGGGGTACTATTAATTATTTACAATAGGATCAAGGCTTAACATTTCCATGAGCGTTTGCTTGCAATGCTGGTGTCAGACGGGGGTTAAGTGTCCGATCCATAATATTCTTTGAAGATGGGAGTTTTTAGCTTTTTAGGAAGTCAGATACATCTATGGATCTTACAGTAGATTAGTAGGGAGTGAGTTCCATAGAGATGGACCATAGATTGAGAATGCTCTTTGACATGTTGCTTGGGAGCTTTTTGCCTTATGAGCTGGGATACTGAGGAGGTTTAGATGTTGTTGTCTACTTGATCTGTTGTCTGGGTTCTTCCATATAAGTAAGTGTAGGCAGTCAGCCGTCTGATTGCATATAGTCTTGAAGGTGATCATGATAGCTTTATATTTGATTTGACCTTGTATAGGGAGCCAGTGTAGAATTTTGAGTACTGGAGTGATGTAGTTGTGTTGTGGCATTCTTGTGATCAGTTGGGCTGCAGTGTTTTGGGCTAATTGCAAAGGGTTGAGTATGTGTTTTGGGAGGCCTTGGAGGATTGAATTGCAGTAGTCCAGGTGTAACAACAACAAGGAAACTCAATTGAAATGCAATCATATCGAACCTAGGGAGAAGTCAACTTGGTATATCAACTTGGTATAACAAAACAGAGGAGTAGTATATTACAGTTTGGTGTGGTATAGAGTAAACAGTGAGAGGTTATGTTATATCATTGGGGCTGTAATGTTCAATGAAAAGGTGGGTTTTTAAAATTTTCTTCAGGTCCTGTGCAGTCTGCATTGATCTTATGTGAGCTGGAAGCGAGTTCCAGATTCAGTGAGCAAAAAAGGAAAAAGCTCTGTTGGTAGTTTGCTGGGGGTATTTAGTCTTTAGAGGTGGGCTGGCTAGTAAGTTTTGATTTGATGATCTTCGTGCCCTTGTAGTGGTTGGTTTGCTGATGAGGGAGTCAAGGCAGGGGCTTTTGAGTTGTGCAGGATCTTGTGAGTGGTCATAATGACCTTGTATTTTGTCCTTTGGATTATTGGTAGCCAGTGTAAGCTCTTGAGGACAGGTGTAATGTGTTGATGTCTTGAGGTGTCTGTTAGGATTCTGTCAGCAGTGTTTTGAGCTAGCTGGAGCAGATAGAATGCATGTTTTGATTATGACTTGGCATATGGTACAGAAATGGTTGTGATCTAGCAGTGGGCAGAGGTTGTATAGAATCTTCATTTTTTTAGTATGCAGAGGCTGTAGTTTTACATAAGAACATAAGAAATGCCATACTGGGTCAGACTAAGATCCATCAAGCCCAGTATCCTGTTTCCAACAGTGGCCAATTCAGGTCACATGTACCTAGCATATTCCCAACAAGGAACACAGGTTTCACAATGCTCATCCCCAGGCAAGCAGTTGATTTCCTGGGGCCTCTTTAATAATGGTTTATGGACCTTTTCTCCAGGAACTTGTCCAAACCTTTTTTAAACCCAGCAATACTAACAGCTTTTACTACATCCTCTGGTAATGAATTCCATAGTTTGATTACATGGTTATTAGTCTTAAATGGGTTGCATTGTAGCTTCATTGCATGTCTCCTAGTCTTTCTGCTTTTTGATGGCATAAACAGCTGATCTATGTTTACCCATTCCTCTCCATTCATTAATTTATAGACCTCTATCACATCTCTTCTCAGCCGTCTTTTTTCCAAGTTTTCTTGATATGTGCTTGAAAATTCAGTCGCTGGTCTAGTCTGACCCCGAAGTATTTCACTTCTGGTTTTATAGGGAGGGTGATATCATTGATCTTGAAAGTAACTGTGGGTGAGTAGACTGAATCTCTGGTTATGATCAGAACGTCTTTCTTATTGTAGTTGATTGATCGATTGTGGTCATTAACCAGCCTGCAACTGACTTGAAGCAGAATTGTATTGGGGCATATTCTGGGTTGCTGGTGGTGAAGGGGGCATATAGCATAAGGTCATCGGCGTACAAATGGTAATTTATGTTGTGTCTCTGTATGATTTTGCAGATTGGTTGTATATATAAGTTAAATAGTAAAGCTGATAGGGAGGATCCTTGGGGTATTCCTTCCTGCTGTTTGAATGGTTTGGAGATTTTGTCCTTT
The DNA here is from genome assembly GCA_033557465.1 of Ichthyophis bannanicus. NCBI lineage: Eukaryota > Metazoa > Chordata > Amphibia > Gymnophiona > Ichthyophiidae > Ichthyophis > Ichthyophis bannanicus. Next base: position 1,024,362 of record CM066035.1, read on the forward strand.
ATCTTGACTTGCTGTGAGCATTCTGTCAGGCATGACTGGAACAAGGATAGGGGGGTGCTGCTTACCTCTATGTCCTTCAGCCGTTCTATGAGTTTGTTGTGATTTATTGAGTCAAAGGTGGATGCTATATCAACAAATATGAGGATGAATCCTTGTTTGGTCTGTTCAAGTCCTTTGAGAAGGGTGTTCATAAGTGATGTGAGCAGAGCTTCCACACTATGATTTGGTCTAAACCCATGTTGTTGCATGTCCAAGAGGAGCGAAAGTGTTTACAAAGTCTTGTAGCTGCAGTTGTACCACTTTTTCTATTATTTTGGCTAAGAGGGGAATGCTGGAAATGGGTCTGTATATATTAGGTGAATTATCAGCTGAAGTGTTTTTTAGTATGGGTCTGATGGAGTTCGTTTTTTAAGTTGGCAAGCATGTGCCCTTGGGTGAGTGATAGGTTTAGTATTCTGAGTAGTGTGGGTGCTAGTTCCTGTCTGGCCATTTTTATCCATGAGGCAGGGCATGGGTCAAGAGGGGAGATAATAGTATTTAGCATGGTTAGAATTTGTTCAAGAAGTTCTCCTGAGATTGGCTCGAATGAGGTCCATAACTGAGTGTTTCTTGTGGTGTTCAGGGGTGGATGGTTTTGTATTGTGGTTTCACTATAGGGCAAAGGTTTGGTCTGCAGATAGATGGCAAAGTCATCTGCGTGCAACACTAATTCTTTCTACATCGGTGGGGCATGTGTGAATGACCTGACTATATTGAACAGTTCTCTGGGACGGTTCATTGATTTGAGGATAAGGTTTGTATGATACTCTTTCGTTTTTGTGTATTAGGTTATTGTATGCTTCTTGTTTGATAGAATATTCCTTCTGGTGTAGAGGGTCTCTTGTTCTTCTCCATCATTGCTCTACCTGTCTCAATTTGTGTTTGGCTTCTTTTATTTCCCGAGAGTACCATGGTGATTTATTTATTTGTGAAGATGTTCTTCTCTGGGGAGCTAGTGCAAAAGGTGCTATGGTGTTATTCCAGTTGTCTACAATTGTTGTGAGGTCAGTTGAAGCGGAATCCTGTCCTGTTATGATATTCATTTATTTATTTATTTAACAGGTTTTTTATATGCGTTATCATTTCAGTCAAAGCGGTTTACATTGTAACTTAAACTTGGTAATGTGCATTAAACAGGGACATTGATAACTTGGATTTTTCTGAGGCAATGGAGAGTTAAGTGACTTGCCCAAGGCCACAAGGAGTGCTAATGGGAATTCCCAAGCCAGTGTCTAATCATTAGGCTACTCCGCCACTCCACCTTGTGGAACAATTGCAACCAAGAAGACTGGCTTGAGTGCCAAGTCCTTCAGAGTAGTGCAACAAGGATTGCTTGTTGTATTCTTTAAATCTGTGGTGCCTTTGAGTATGTTTTTGTTTCTCACTGTTATGATGGAGAAGAGGTAACTTAAAGGTGATCATACAGTGGTCTGACCAGGGGATGGCAGATACTTGGTAAGGGATGTGGGATGTGACTGAGTGGAGCTTTTTAAGTACAAATAGGAAATCCAGTATAGTACCTTCTTTGTGTGTCGCAGCTGTTATAACCTTTGATTGTTCCATAGCATCCAAAGCATCAAGAAATGAGGTAACATGTATTGTAGGTGCTGAGTTGAGATTGAGGTCACCTACCATTATGAAAGGTTTATCTTTAGCTGAGTGGGAACATGCCAACTCTATTAGTGATGAGAGATCCTCAGTGTCTGAACTTGGATCTGTATGTCTAATATATTGTCAAGATTTATTTTTCACTACAAGTGTATTAGTTGTATTGGTAGAGTTGGCAGTGATGAGGCTGAAATTGAGGTGTTTGCCTGAGAGGATGAAAATACCACCGTCTCTTCTATTTTGTCTTGGGTAATTATGGAGGGCCAACGCTGTGGTGATTAGTTGGTTTATGCATATTTGTGCAGCCACTTCTTTGGAGAACCATATAGGTTTCCTTTTCCTTTTGTTTTTATTTATTTTCCTTACATATACATAGGTTGTCCCTTTTTAGCCTCTTTTCCAGTTTAGCCTACTGCGATTCCACTTCCCTTATCTCCCCCCACCCTGCCAACTTCTTCTTCAGGTACTTTCCCATTTTACTGAAGTCAGTGTTTTTGAATAGGACTTTAAGTGCTGTGATTGGACTTTGCCTTGGCTTTTACCTCAAACCATATTGTGTGATGATCACTGCTGCTCACATGGGCACCCACCTGGACATTTGATATGTTTTCTCCATTGGTAAGTACTAGAGCCAGCATTGAACTTTCTCTGGTTGGTTCTATCACCATTTGTCTGAGCAATGTTTCTTGAAAGTCATCCACAATCTTTTTACTTCTTTCCAGATCTGCAGAAGGATTAAAGTCACCCAAAATGATCACTTTTCCCTTCGTGGCTACCTTTGTAATATCAATGATCAAGTCTCTATCCATTTCTTCCATTTGAGTTGGAGGCCTGTAGACTACACCAGTATGGATGACTGTATCATCTCTTCTTTTCAACGTAATCCACAGCATTTCTTCTTTTCCCCATGTCCCCTACATTTCAGCAACTTTAATACTGGTTTTGACTTATAGGGCTATTCCTATATAGAATTGATATAAAACAAACTTTAATAAATTTATATAAGCACCTTAAAACTAAACAATCAAAATATTAAACCTAACATGGTCGTGTTTCAGCAGCTGCCTTCCTCGGGAATATAAAAACAGATATTTATATATCTCAAATTGCCATTAATAAAGCTTAAATGTCACACTGTTGCAAGTTTCCGTATACGCTAAAATATTACTCTTCTGGTACAGAAGAAGGTATAATGCAGCCATTCAAGCATATCCAAATGTTTCTAATTCTCAATCTGACATCCACCACACTGGCTCAGAATTAAAAAAAATTCCTCCTCCGTACTTGACCTCTTTAGTCTTCACTACACACAGCTTCAGCATTGTCTGGGACGAAACGTTCGCAGTATAGTTTCATCAATAATTTACAACCACAACCTGTTATTTTGGATTAGAGAACCTCCATCCTTTGGGAGCTCTAATTAAGTAGCTACCTACTAGGGAGAGAAGCTAATGTAGGCTCTGCAAAAGATGGACATGAATTTAACCTGCAGGTTTTATTGGAGCAGCTCCAAATACATCGGTCAGTCACAGCAAACAATAACCTGATTCTCAGGATTTAGAAAGTTAATAAGTGCTTGAGGAATGGATAACTAAGTATTTTTCCAAACAATAAGCAGTAGAAGACTTGAACCTTGTGTTCTCTGATTGTCCGCCTACTGGTAGACAGATGAGATAATATGCTGCATGAATAAGACAGACAAGGGGTCACATGGAACCCTAGATAAAATAACAGTGAGGTGCTGCCAGGTGAGCAAATGGAACATGAGAATGCTTTGTGAAGAACAAATCTTCACTGTAGTTGCTGGTTTGCACTTGTGCAAACCACTTCTCTTTGTTTACACTGAGGCAAACTACTCCACTTCATTACCTTGTAAAAAAAAAAAGAACAAATGAATATATAATTCAATCCAGCCTTCGTCACGTGAGCTTTGACCTCAAATCTTGTTTTATTATATTTTTACTAAACTCACCTTCTGGGTTTATTCCTCAAAGAGTCTCACAACTTCAACAATACTGAACAGTTTGTCTTTCCTCTGTTCTGCTGAGCCCACTGGAAGTCCAGGCAGCAGCGCTTTCTTTATTCTGCTTGGGAAACCACCTCGTAGGCACCAGAATGGAGTCGCCCAATAGGCTTATACTCACCACTTTTAATGTCCCGCAGAGCATCTGTAACTAGAGACCTGGGATGGCTGGTGCTCCCGTTTTGGTGTTGGTCCAGGTAGTCAAGCAGGATCTCACTTTCCCTGGATGGACTCTCGAATACTGCTTACAAAGATCTCAGTCTCATATGAATCTTACAAGTCTTCCTTTTCTTTCTTCTTGCTAGGATTACTATTCCACTAACAAAGTGAGTTCTACACAATTTCTTAGTATTCTGCTGTTCATTATGTTAGCTATGATTTGGTGCACTTCTCAGCTCCAAACTAGACTAGCATCGTCTTTACTGCTATTTAGTTGGCTGTCTCTGTTCAAAATGCTGCTTTGCTAAATCCTATCTGTGATTTGCCTGCACAACCCCTTTTCATAATTCTATGCCATATGTCATGTTAGCAGTACTTCAGCTCAACCTCAGTACAAGAGAGTGCCTATGACCAACTGGCTGGTTAGCCTGTTTTAGACTTGCAACTCTTGCATTCTGTATTTGTGGGGTGCTCCTAGAATCAAATTGCCGATCAAGTGCTGAGCAGTTGTAAGCTTGGGAGTCACCCACTTGTGTGCCTGATTCAATCCTGCTTGTCCACAGAAAAAGCAATGTTGCTTACCTGTAACAGATCTTTTCTATAGCTACAGTAGCAGTATTGATAAGGCGCACAATCCCTCCCACCTCTGAAAGTTCTTCTATGCTTGAGTTGGAACAAACTGAGGAACTGAGGAGACTGCTGTGCGTGGGAAGGGTAGAGCATACTCATAACTTTACACTAAAGTACTGCACTCTGGGAGAGCAGTTCTGTCCCTCTATTGCTGGATGACATCACCAACTCAATCTTCCTGTCTACTGAAAACACCTCTTACAGTTAAACATTGCATTTTAGTTTTAACAAGTATGTACAGGCTGCATAGGCCTAGATAGGAAAAATCCTTATCCTTTTAGATGCTCAGCTAAGAAAGAAGTAACATTTTGTATACAGCTAAAGATGTAACGGGGCAATAGCCTTGGACATCTGAACAAAGATTGCTTTGGAAGCAATGAGACAGGAGGCAATGAGTACTAGGAGACGGATCAGATAAGAACATGCCATCGTTGCCTAGTTCTTACCAGTGGTAAGAAAGAAATTATAGAAAGAAAGAAGTGAAATAAATAAATGCATGTAGATGATTATTAGGAGGCAGGGGCTGTACAAGAGCTCAAGAAAGTATAACAAATTGAAAGAATACTGGATAGGCTATATTTATAAGCAGGACTGGACTTAAGATTTTGGCGCCCATAAGCAAGACCAATTAGCAGATCCACAGGGAGAGGGAGGGATGGCAGATCCCAAATATTGAAGAAGACCAGAGGAAGACTGTTGTGCCATGGTGGCACCCCTTTTATGCAGCACAATGCATATGACTCAGAAGTAAGCTGGCGCAAGCTCCTCTTTGGACTCTGTATTTGGTGCCTTCAAAATCTTGCAGCCTAGGTGGCTGCCTATGTTTTGCATACCTAAATCTGGGCCTGTTTATAAGTAGTTGCTGTTTGACAAATAATGTGTATAGTGATCAGAAATTCGATTTTTTTTCATGCCACACCGCCATGTGTTGCAAAGCATTCACCAAACCCCAGAGAAACATCAATTCAATACTCAAAAAGAAAAAAGTTCTCTCTGTGCCACTAATCTTCTATAGAAACATGCATCACCCATAATAAGGAAGGGGAAAAGATCTCAGCTTTTGTATAGCAATGGCCATTAATCAGGCCATTCAAATGATAACATCATTGGTCAGAAAAATCTCCCTCCAACCAATTAGGTTTTTTTTAGTAAATTTCATCCAACTTATTAGTTTTTTTAACCATAAATATTTTACATTCTTTAAAAACATTTATTGGCCAGCACTTATCTTATGTGCCTGTTTTTTCTCCATCTGTTCCGACACTGAAACCATTTTGCATAAGCTGCCTCAGTGTTGGAACAGATGGAGAAAAACAGGCACATAAGATACATGCTGACCAATAAATGTTGTTAGAGAAGTTTAAAAATTGTGGTTAAAAAATGAATAAGTTGAATGAAATTTACTAAAAAATTAGTTGGAGATAAATTTTTCGGAGCAATCTGAATGGCCTGATTACTGGCTGTTGCTACACAAAAGCTGAGGTCTTTTTCCCTTCCTTATCACAAGTGATGCATGTTTCTATAGAAGATTTTCTTCTTGCTTGTTATGCTACCATGTATTGACATTTCAGGAGTCCCTTGTAATTCCGTGACTTCTATTTCTAACAGCGTGAGCAGGCATGTCACTGGCACACTTTCCTCATATATGTTGCTTTGCTTCTTCCACTCTGTGCTGTCAAAAAAAGGCACAACAAAGGTGGTAGAGGTCATGGAGAATGAATATTGGTTTCTCTTCCTCTTGCAAGCCCTGAATATCTATTTTCAGTCCATACGAAATAATTTTATTTATTTCTTTGCTGAATATCTACTTTTACAACAGTTGCTACTCATTTACCCTTCCAAGGCCAAAACGATTTAGAATAGTTCTTCCCAAACCTCTCTTACAGACATCACAGCCAACTGGGTTTTCAGAATATCCATAATGAATATGCGTGAGATAAATTTGTATATACTGAGTCTTCAGTGTAGGCAAACTTCTTATGCGTATGCATTTTGGATGTCCTGAAACCTGAATGGGTGGTGGGGGTCACCAAGGCATGTTTGGAAGGAAGGTGTGGGTGTAGATAGAGGAGTATAATTCATTTATTTTACATAAAAATATAAACCATCACCTTTGGGTTTGCTAAATCTCATTACAAAATAAAATCTTAGTACTTTAATGTATTTTTAGACATTACTATACCAGTTAAGGACAGAAAGAGTGGGTACGGGCTCTAGAGGGCTGGAGAACAGGAACAGGAATCATCACTAACACGGCAATTTTGAGTGGATACTTTGTACGTCTATAATTATAGGCAGATTTTCAAAGTCTATAATTATAGGCAGATTTTCAAAAGTTACACAGGTACAACATACCCATCTATTATTACACAAGGAAAATAAGGACATATACTAGAAAATACAATATAAGCACAGTTTTCTCCTCCAATCTAACTCTTTCAGAAATTCCTCTTATTTAAGTGGCAAAAAGAACCTGTTTTTGCCATAGTTTCAGTTGTGCTTTAACTCTGTCAGCTGTATTTTATTTTCAGTGTTTATATGGCGGCCGTACTCAGAAAGCCCTGATAAATGAAGAACATAATAGTAGCAGAACATAGTAGTTGAAAAAAAGAATAATCAGAAAATGACAAAACCGAAAAGCATAAAGTGTAATTACACATCACTTTGGGCAGAATTTCTGCAAGGGTGCAGGTAGTTTGTTCTAGAAGTGGGAAGAGTCAAAGCACAGAAGCAAGCAGAAGCAGAAAAGCATGGTAAGAGATTTGAAAATGGAAAGACTAGGCAGAGGTATAAAGCGTAACAAAAAGAAGAATGGTGGAGGGAAGAAACACATTTGTAAACTAATGCAAGGAATTTAAAACCTGTCCATTCTTTAATTGGGACTGTAAAGGTCTAATATGTGTGGTTACACTGCTGCAGGGATGGGAGGAGATTGGAAGGGAGTAACCTGGTAATAAATTGTTCTTCTTCCGCCTCTTAAGAGGCAATCATCTATTGCTCAAGCTGCATATAACGCATTATGCTCCACCCTAGAGATGTCTGCATGAATGTTTGTAAAGCATAATAGAATTATCATTCTGGGAATTTGTTTAAATGGGGAACTGTAAATAACACCACATTCTTATATTACTATTGAAGAAATGAAAAAATATGCCTTACATTATATGGCACTTCTTCTCCTAGATCAGTCTCCATTAGAAATATTTTTGCTATCTTCTCAGAAGGTCCATGTAGTATTCTGGAGATTAGAGGGTATTCTGTATCTTGCAATTTTGACCTTTCTAAAAGGGAAAATAGAAATTGCATTTTGAAAAGTACGGTTTTCCTAAAAATGATAGCAGACATTATTTTGTAAAACAAGAAATGCCTTTTTTTAAATTTTTATTTTTAGCTAAAATATGTTTTATTACATCTACCAAATACAATATTACAAAAGAAAAACAGGAAAACTAACTGCCATCCAGAAATACACCAGCAGAAATTAAATAAACCCTAAAACATACAATATAGCAATGGACTAGTCCACATCAAGGGGCAGCACAGGAAAAAATCACAAACAAAGTAAACAAGAATCAAAGGCAAATTACATGCCATTATTGGAGATACAATTGGGAGTGGGATAATGATTGCATCTCCAATAATGAGTGGCTCGATTAACATCAGGAAATAACTTTAGGGGCGAACCATAATGAAGAACAAGTTCACAAAGACAACTTCTTGCCTCCAACCACCTCCAGTGCTCCGAAGGGGCACCAAAGGGGCGTGTCTAACGCCTTTGGCCATGCCCCTTCAGATTGCGTCTGGCAGCTGTGTATAGCAGCCATGGATCTTTAAAAGGCAGTCAGGCCCTCCACTGAGGGGAAGCTGTTCTCCCGGATGCCTGCAATGCTGCAGACAGCAGCGGCAAGCTCATGCGGCAGTCAGACGTGGGGGCAGCTGGAAAGCCCCAGTCTCCTTCTCCTCACTCCTCCTGACAGCACCCAACAAGAATTATGAGGGTTGCTCGGAAAGTAATGCCCCACATGTTTTTTCTCAGTCCAGAATGAAGATAGAGGTGTGAAATTGAAAGGGTAGTAACTTGGAACTTCAAAGGACACGTGTATAATTTTACAGTCGTCCGACAAATAGCGAGGCGGTAGTGATCCTTCAAATGGCGTCTGTGAGTGACACACGGTACAAACAACGAACTGTAATTGAATTCTTGGTGGAGGAGAAAGAAAGTGTGAGAAACATTCATAAACGGTTGTGTGCTGTGTATGGAAGTTCTGCGGTAGATAGGAGCACCGTTGGACAATGGATGAAGAGAGTAAATGCTTCAGGAAGTGGTAAAACGGAACTGGAAGATCAGCCGCGGTCTGGGCGTCCTGCCTCAGCCACCAGTCCAGACAAGTTGCAGCGTGCTGTGATAGCTGCCAGCGGGCATTAAAATACTGTAAGCTGTTGCGGTGTGCCTTGCACATACCTTTGAATATCCCAAAGAGTCAATAATTGCTATTGCACTACCTCTACTGATGGAAAGCCGTACGGACAATTCCCGACTCGTGATTCGCCGATCCGCATGAATAATGTCATCAGCACGCTGCAACTTGTCTGGACTGGTGGCTGAGGCAGGATGCCCAGACTGCGGCCGATCTTCCAGTTCCGTTTTACCAATTCCTGAAGCCTTTACTCTCTTCACCCATCGTCCAACGGTGCTCCAATCTACCGCAGAACTTCCATACACAGCACACAACCGTTTGTGAATGTTTCTCACACTTTCTTTCTCCTCCACCAAGAATTCAATTACAGCTCGTTGTTTGTACTGTGTGTCACTCACTGACGCCATTTGAAGGATCACTACCGCCTCGCTATTTGTTGGACGACTGTAAAATTACACACATGTGTCTTTTGAAGTTCCAAGTTACTACCCTTTCATTTTCACACCTCTATCTTTATTCTGGACTGAGAAAAAACATGTGGGGCATTACTTTCTGCGCAACCCTCGTACCAGCTATTTTAGTAAACAGGTAACAGGTCTTTTTTGGGGGGGACAACAGGATGAGTCCTCACATATGGGTAACGTCTCTGATGGAGCTCCATGTGGAAACATCCTCCCCCTCCTTCTAGAAGCTTTTAGAAAGCTCATCATGCATGTGTGCCTGTTTCTGTTGCTGTGCCTGAGATCCTCAGTCATATAAAAAGCTGAGCTGAACAACTCCAAGAGGAAGTGGGTGGGTTGTGAGGACTTTCATTTTCTCTGTGGACAAACAGGATAATTCCTCACATATTGGAATTCCTAGTTACAGGCTGCCCCAAAGAAAAAGAACAAAAAGTGCCACAAAATGCTGCCACAAAACATGACAATTTGCTTCTATTTGTCTGAGGGTTTTATGAACGAAGAGCTTGCAATGTCTCATGAATACACTTCTTTTTTTGGGGGGTGGGGACGATGGCAGTCTGGAACAAAAGAAAACTGGGCCTGGAGAGGAATGGAGCAGGGCCGGCCCAACCATTGTATGGGAATGTTGCCCACACATGGCCCTGCACCTCAGGAGGCCCTGAACCTGCCTGACCAGCTTCAGAGGGTGCCAGGGAGGCCTGAAGCCCGGCACCCCAACTCATCTCTGCACAACCGTGGGAGTAAAAACGGTGCTTTCCTTCAATCCCACGGCAGTTAACTTGCAGCCCACCAGCACGCTGAGTGCCAGGAGGTTAAACGGGGCATTTCCTGTCTTACCTCCTGGCACTCAGTGCACCGACGGGCTACAAATTAACAGTCACGGGAGTGAAGGAAAATGCCGCTCTTCACTCCCGCAGTTGTGCAGAGGTGAGCCAGGGCACCGGGCTTCAGGATACCCTGGCTCCCTCTGAAGTTGGTTAGGCAGATATGGGGCTCTTGTGTAGGGCCATATGGGGGGCAGGAGGAAGAGAGAGCTGCTGGCCCTGGAAGAAGACTGGGGGCTAGGCTTGGAAATGGGCTGATGTGGGGGGATGGGGGACTGGGACTAGAAGAGAGCAGATGCTGGGAGGGTCTGGAACTAGAAGGGGCTGGGGATGGCAGGAGAAAAAAAGAAGATGGGGTAGTGAGGATGGAGAAGAGGACAGATTTTGTTTAGGAGGGAAGAAAGATGTATGATTGACTGGTATTGGGAGAGTGGGGATTGAGGATAAAGAGGTGAAATTTGAGTGGATGAAAAAGGAATAAAAAAGAAATGGAGGAAAAAGCAAAAGGGGAAAGATCAATATGTTAGAGCAGATGCAGAAAGAGAATGGAAAAAACTAGAAGAGAGAATAAAGGACAAATAGACAGCAGAAAATGGAGAGTTAGCACAAGACATGAAGAACAGAAAGCAACCGGGGCAATTGCGACTGAAAAATAAAATGCCCAAACAACAAAAGGTAGAAAACTACAATTTATTTTGACTTTATTAACTGGAAAATGTCAGCTTTGGAAAATGTGCATCGCTAATATCTTTGCATATTTTTCAGTGCAAGAGGAAATTAATTGAATAGTTTTATTTCTCCAGTGTTGTTGTACATTTCAAGTTTGGCTTTTGGGGTTCCGAGTTCAATTATTGTCTTCCTATTTCTAAATTATGATCCCTTTTTCTGTGTTTGGTGATGGTTTATGTTCTGCATGTGCAACCGAGCTGAGGTATTCTGTTCATGTAGTTTCTATGTGACAGTCCCACTTGTTCTGTTTCCCCAGTAGGAAATGTAATCTCCAGGAACAAGCAGGAATGAGTCTTCACATATGGGTACGTCGGTACCGACGGAGCCTGCGTGGGAACGCTCCCCAGCTTCCCAAAAAGGAAAGCTTTTGGGAGCATCCCACAGCGCCTGCGCGCTGCCTTTCCGCCTTTCGTAACCGCCTCTCCCCAGTTCTTCTTTTCTGCGGAGCCAGCAGGTCGTGTTCCTGTCACCGCTGAAGAAGTTCTTTGTTTTATTTTATTTCTTTGGTCGCGCGTCTGCCTTCTCCGACGTCGGACCGGTACCGCCGGTCTTTCTTTCTTTTCTTTAAAAAAAAAAAAAAAAAGAACATATTTTTCCCTCACTTAGTGTGTTTTTCCTTTTTTGGGCCTTAGGCCTCACGAAAAATTTTCCTCATGGAAAAACCAGCCTCCGGGTTTAAAAAATGCACTAAGTGCAGCGGTACTATTTCTGTTACCGACACCCATGAATGGTGTCTCAAATGTTTGGGTCCTGACCACTCAATTTTGGATTGTTCGTCCTGCTCCTTGATGTCCAAACGAGGTTTACAGAACCGAGCAGCCAAGCTCCATGTTCTGTTTCCCTCTGATGCAGCTTCTGTGGCATCGATGTCTTCCAGGGCTTCTTCTTCCTCCCATGGATCTCAGGTAACCAAACATAAAACCAGCCGGTCCTCGAAGGGTAGATCTCCTTCCAAGCATCGAGATGCCTCCGGGCTTGCCCTCGAGGATCCTGCACCGGCAAAATTACCCCGGCGGGAAGCTCCGGCTTCCAAAGCTCCACCTATGGGGTTACAGGTTGACATCGATGGCACGGCCTCGACCGATCACCTGTTGCCATGTTCTGGGGTACCGGCACAACCTTCTGGTACCGAATTCCAGGTATTCATGGCGTCGATGGATCAGAATGTTCTATCCATGCAGCAGGCTATCACGGCCTTCATTCAAGCTGCGACGCCACTGATACCACAACAAACTCCGTTGTCGGTATCGGCCCAGGTACCGGCACCAATGCCGGTACCGGTACCGACTGCATCGACATCGGCCATGGTGTCGTCTGCAGCGGTTCCCTGCCTAGGGATGCCCATCGGTACCGAACCGGTACCGATAACGCCCGATATCGATACGGCTCGGTACGCATATCGAGCTTGAAAGAGCACCCTGACAGTCGATACTTTGATTCCTCCGAAGATTCTGATGCATCGGAGGCATCTGCTGAAGTATCCATAGCCTTTTCTGAAGAGCACTCCAGAAGACTTGTCCTTTCAAGACTTCATAAGAGAAGTGGCTAAAGGCCTTTCTATTTCAGTAACCTCTGAATCAGAGCCTAGAGCTAAAAAATTAGATATTTTAGGTTATTCTAAGGCTCCTAAGGAGGCAGTCACCTTGCCAATTCATGAGATTCTTTATGATCACATGATTGACTTATGGGAGACTCCTCTCACTATCTCTCCTCATTCTCGTAGGTTGGACACCATGTACCGTGTCCCTCCTTGTCCTGATTTTCATAAAACACAGCTTCCTCACCATTCTATTGTGGTGGAGTCAGCTATGAAAAAGATAAAGAGTGCAAAAAGACACTCCTCTGCTCCTCCAGGAAGAGAATGCAGGACCTTGGATGCTTTTGGTAGGAAAATCTTCCAAGCCAGTATGCTCATTGCCAGAATCAACTCCTATAGTCTTTATATGGGAATGTTTCTGAAAGAAGTTGCAGATAAGCTGCACACTTTCCTCCCTTTTCTTCCAGAGGATAAAAGGGAAGAACTTCTTATTTGGCTTAAGCATACTCAAGATATTTCAAAGTTTTCCAACCGTGCAGCTTTTGACTCCTTTGAGGGTGCCAGCAGAGCTTCGGCCATTGCCATAGCTGCACGCAGAATTGCTTGGCTCCAAGCTTCTGATCTAGAATCTTGGGTCCAGGATGGCTTGGGAAATCTTCCCTGTACAGGAGAAAACCTGTTTGGCAAAGATTGGCAAATAAAAGCCACTCAAATGGATGCAGAAAATTCTGCTTTGGATAGACTTTCAAAGTCAACCTCCATTCCTGCCAAGAAAAAACCTTTCAAGAAGTCTTTTTTCCTCAAGAAAGGCAGATTCCATCCTGCTTCTGGCCAACAATCATCTACAGGTCGTTTTGCTGCTAAGTGTCAGCAACCTAAACAGGCCAGGCCTAAGCCTACAGGGGCTGCTGCAACTCAGCAGACCCAGCCTCCTCAGGGCTTTTGACTTGATGCTAGAGAACTTAGCCTTTCTGGCTCTGAAACAGCCAGAGCCTCTCACCAATCCAGGAAGGTTAGCTCATTTTGCTCCCAGATGGGAGCAAATTACAACAGAGCAGTGGACCCTCTCCATCATAAGGGAGGGGTACAAACTTCATTTCTCAAACCTTCCTCCTCACACCATGGTGAGACATTTCAATTCTCCAACATCTCTCCTCGACCTTCTAGGTCAGGAGGTGGCTGCCCTTCTTGTCCAAGGGGCAATAGAAGAAGTACCTCTTCTTCAACAATGGTCAGGGTTTTACTCCCCCTACTTTCTGATCCCAAAGAAAACAGGGGGCTACAGACCCATATTAGATCTCAGAGAATTGAACAAATTTCTATGCAAGGAGAAATTCAAGATGCTTTCTCTGGGCACTCTCCTTCCATACCTTCAGAGTCAGGATTGGCTTTGTTCTCTAGATCTCAAGGATGCGTACACCCATGTCCTCATCCATCCATCTCACAAAAGGTTCCTCCGTTTCCTTTTCCAAGGGAAGCATTACCAATACAGGGTGCTTCCTTTCGGTCTGGCCTCTGCTCCAAGAGTGTTCACCAAATGCATGGCAGTAGTAGCTGCATTTCTACGCACTCTGGGAATATTTGTATTCCCATACCTGGACGACTGGCTCATCTGAGCTCCATCTCAGTCAGAGGCCCAGTCTTTCCTGGACTGCACAAGGCGCATTCTGCAGTATCTGGGACTTGTGATAAACCTCCCAAAGTCCCAGCTCTCTCCTACTCAGTCCCTAGAGTTCATAGGGGCCTGGCTAGATACTACCACTGCAAGGGCCTATCTTCCTCAGGCCCGTTGCCTACGTCTAGTGCAGTTAGCCTCCCAGATTCAGTCAAAGAGCCATTTAACTGCCCGGGAGATGCTACAACTGCTAGGCCACATGGCATCCACAGTGCATGTGGTCCCCTATGCTCGCCTTCACATGAGAGCAGCTCAATGGACTTTGTCCACCCAGTGGACTCAAGCATCATGGGGTTTGTCAGACAAAATAGCAACCTCCAGGCGCCTCTTTTGGTCTCTCCAGTGGTGGAAGTCCACCCAAAATCTGTTGCTGGGGTCCCCCTTCCAACAGTTGTTGCCTCAAGCAACCCTCACCACAGATGCCTCCCCAACAGGTTGGGGAGCTCATCTACAAGACCTCTCCACTCAGGGCACTTGGTCTCCACAGGAGACCTCTCTACATATCAACCACTTGGAGCTCCGAGCAGTTTTTCTAGCTCTCAAGGTCTTCCATACCCTGCTCAGCTACAAGACAGTCCTCATTCATACGGACAATCAGGTAGCCATGTTTTACATAAACAAGCAAGGAGGAACTGGCTCTCTGTCGCTTTGCAACGAAGCTTTAAGATTGTGGGCCTTCGCCAGAGAGCATCAAATCCATCTCCTGGCCGTATACCTTCCAGGAATCCAAAACTCTTGGGCAGACAGACTCAGTCGAGTTCTGCTTCCACACGAATGGTCCCTGCACATGGACCAGGTACTCAGAATCTTTCAAGAGTGGGGAACCCCGGACATAGACCTCTTTGTAAGTCCGTGGAATGCCAAACTTCCCCGGTTCTGTTCCAGAATTCCGTGTCAGGGAGTTCAGGCCAAGGATGCCTTCCTCCTTCACTGGGGTCAAGACTTCCTGTATGCCTTTCCACCCATTCCCTTAATTCCCAAGACTCTGTTCAAGCTCCAGAGGGATCAAGGATCTATGATCCTCATAGCTCCACGCTGGCCATGCCAAGTGTGGTACCCTCTACTTCTGCATCTCTCTCAAGCTCCCTCCCTAGACTTGGGAGCTGCTCCAGACCTCCTGTCCCAGGAGGAGGGGACTTTGTGGCACCCAAACCCCAAATCCCTTCACCTCAGGGCTTGGTTGCTGAAGGCTTAGACCTTCAAGGTTGGAATCTTTCTCAGCAGGTGGATCTGCTACTAAAGCCTGGAGCTAACTCTGCATACTGAAGTTACTGCACCAAAAAGCGGACCTTCCAGGTCAGGAATGCCAGTTATTCAGTGGCTTGAAAAGAGCTTTCATCAGCTGAGTGAAAACCACGTTGAGATCCCAAGACTCTGCGGGAGGCTTCAATAGAAGCAAGCCTCATATGAAGTGAATTAAAGGCTGTAGAGAGATGGACTTCTTTCTAAACCCATCTTCCTTTCTGTACAATGGTTGTTGTTAAGTACCGTTAAGTACCGTACTCATGGCGACCCTCTGGATAGTTGTCCTAAATTGTGTTCGGTCTTCAATCAGGCGGCTCATTGTTGACAGACTGGTAACCGTAGCTGCTATTATTGTATCAATCCATCTCATTGCTGACCTTCTTCTTTTCCGTTGACCTTCTATCTTGTCATGCCAAGCATGATATCTTTCTCTAATCATTTGTCTCTTCACATGATGTGTCCAAAGTATGAAAGTCGAAGTCTTGTCATCTGAGCTTCTAAAGAAAGCTTAGGTTTGATCTCCTCTAGTACTGACTAGTTTGTTCTTCGTGCAGTCCATGGAATACACAGTATTTGCCGCCAGCACCATAATTCAAAGGCATCAATTTTCTTCCTATCTATCTTTTTCACTGTTCAGCTTTCACATCTATATGATGTTATTGAAAATAACATGGCTTGAATGAGTTGAATCTTTGTATGAAGAGAGACATACATCTCTGCTCTTGAGAATCTTGTCTAGGTCTTTCATAGCCATTCTGCCAAGAGCAATAATACGTCGTCAGATTTTTTGACTGCTTGTTGCTTCTTTATTGATAGTTGATCCAAGTAGGTTAAAGGTGTCCACGATTTCAATTTCTTCTCCTTCACTGATGAACTTGCTGATTTTGCCAGTTGTCATGATCTTTGTCTTCTTTACATTAAGGTGCAGGCTCATTTTACGACTATGCTCCTTGATCATGAGAAGCAAATGTTTCAGATCATCTTCACTTTCAGCCAGTAATGTGGTATCATCAGCATAGCGAAGATAAGTCTTTCACCAATCTTCACACTTCTGTTGCCTTCATACAATCCTTCTCTGATGATTTGTTCTGCATATAAATTAAACAGGTAAGGGGAAAGTATGCAGCCTTGTGTTACACCTTTACTTATTTTAAACCATTCTGTTTCTCCTTGTTCCATTCGAACTGTTGCTTCTTGATCAATGTACAGATTGTGCAAGAGAACGATCGGGTGTTCTGGTATACCCATGCTTCTTAATGTGGCCCAGAGTTTCTCATGGTTTACACAGTCAAAAACCTTGCTATAGTCGATACAGCACAAATAGATATCCTTTTGGTATTCTTTAGTCTTTTCAAGGATCCATCTCACATCCGTGATGATGTCTCTTGTTCCTCACCCTTTCCTGATCTCTGCTTGCACTTCAGGTAGTTTTTGTTCCAGGTATGGTTGTAGTCTCTGTTGAATAATCTTCAGTAGACTCTTGCTGGCATGTGGGATCAGAGCGATTATGTGATAATTTCCACAGTCAGTTGGATCACCTTTCTTTAGTATTGGTATAAACACAGATCTTTTCCAGTCAGTTGGCCATAATGTTGTCTTCCAAATTTCTTGGCAAAGTCTTGTAAGTATGGCAACAGCTGCATCAGATTGCTGTAATACTTCTATGGGAATGCCATCAATGTATGGTACTTTTGTTCTTTGATAAGGCTTTCAATGCTGCTTCGACTTCTTCTTTCATCACCAATGGTTCCGGATCATAAGGTACAGGTTGAAACGGCTGTGATAAGGCTTTCAATGCTGCTTCGACTTCTTCTTTCATCACCAATGGTTCCGGATCATAAGGTACAGGTTGAAACGGCTGTTGGTCCACTTAATCTTTATCGTATAAAAACTCTGTATATTCTTTCCACCTTTTCATTATCTTCTCAGCATCATTCAACATAGAACCTTGAGCATCTCGTAACATTCCAATTTGAGGTTGGAATTTTTTCTTTAACTCTCATAGCTTTAGGAAAGCCGATCTTGTTATTCCTCTAATAGTTTCTGCTTCTATTTCCTTGCATGTGTCATTGTAGTACTTTTCCTTATCCTGTCTTGCTGCATGTTGGAAATCTCTGCTAAGTTCTGCGATTGTCTTTCTTTCTCCTCTCGCTTTAGCTTCTCTGTATTTCTGGGCAATTTTCAGAGTTTCTTCCGTCATCCATTTTTGCTGTTTTTGCTTTTTCACCTTTTGTAGAGACTTCTTGCTTTCTTCTAAAACAATCTTCTTGATGTCACTCCATAACTCTTCTTGAGCTCTGTCATTTGTATCTAAAGCAGCAAATCGATTTTGCAGGCAGTCTTTAAATTCCAGTGGTATATTCTCAAGGTCATATTTTGCTACATTCATGAGTGGCTTGCTCTTTTTCAACTTTAGCTTGAGTTTGCGTACTAGTAGTTGGTGATCTGTACCACAGTTAGCTCCAGGTTTTGTCTTTGTTGATGTTATAGAGCTTTTCCATCGTTGACTTCCACAGATGCAGTCAATTTTATTTTTGTACAATCCATGGGTGAAGTCCATGTGTACAGTTGCCGCTTGTGTTGCTGGAAGAAGATATTTGAGATGAATAGATCATTGGTCTTGCAGAATTCTATCAGTCTTTCTCCAGCTTCATTTCTGTTGCCAAGTCCATATTTTCCAATCACTTTGCCTTCTTCTTTGTTGCCAACGTTTGCGTTCCAGTCACCCATGACTATCTGGATATCCTGTTTGCATGTTCTGTCAATTTCAGCTTGTACTTGTTCATAGAACTCATCAATTTCATCCTCTCCTGCAGCTGTAGTTGGTGCATATACTTGAATTTTAGTTGTGTTGATAGGCATTCCTTGTAGACGAATAGAGATTAAGTGTTCACTGACTGCATTGTATTTCATTATAGTTCTTGCAAGTTTCTTCTTTATTATAAATGCAACACCATTTCTTCTTTATCTTTCATTTCCAGAATAGTAGACTATGTGATCATCTGATGCAAAGTGTCCGATGCCAGTCCATTTCAGTTTGCTGACACCCAACAGATCAAGTTGTACACATTCCATTTCATTCTTGACCACTTCCAACTTCCCTTGGTTCATGCTTCGTTCCATGTCCCAATATGTAAGACATTTTTACAGCTTCTGACTCTCATTTCATGCGCAGCTACATCAGCAGTCATACATCCAGAGGGCTTTGATCCAACATATCATAAATGCTGGCTTTACTCTGAAAAGTCTTCAGCTCCTCCCCAGTAGCTAGTTGAGTGCCTTCCAACCTGGGGGTCTCATCTTCCAGCACTAAAGTGCAATTTGTTTTGTTGTGACTATCCATTGGGTTTTCATGGCAAGATGCAGAAGTAGATTGCCAGGCCTTTCCTCCGCGCCCTTTAAGTTTAGTGTTGTTGCCGTTGTCACAGAAATGTGATCCTCCGCCGCCAACCCCGTCCCATTCTGCTACTGCCCAGATGGGTGGTTTGTCTTGGTCTGGCACCTCAACTAAGACCTGTCCATCTTGGGAGATCCTGCCAGTAGTTAAACTACTGATAGCTTAGCCTTCAGCATCACTGATGCACACAAGCCCTCACAGCACAAGCTGCAAACCAAGTGAGGGTGTACAATGCTAATAAGCGCCAATCACACTAAACCAAGAGAATATTCACTAGGCCAACCGTGCTTTCCCCTTTGCTCTTTAACATTTTTCTTGCTCCGTTGCCTCTCCTTGTCCAGCAATACCCGGTCTCCACGTACCTCTATGCGGACGATATAGTCCTTCTCTTCCAAACATCCCCAGTGGCTGTTGATATTTCACCCCTTAATGACTGTCTTGCTCACATTGCTACTTGGATTTCTTCCAACTATCTCCTCCTTAACCCCTCCAAGTCCTCAGCCATGTGGATTTCCCTAAGTACGCCCTGTCATGATATTGGCCCCCAGCTCAGTTCCACTCCGATCTGCCTGGTTTCCTCATTTCGTTATCTGGGTGTACCACTGGATTCCTCACTCTCTTTTCATGAACATGTCTCTGTCCTCACTCGCTGATCCTTTTGCGCACTCCGGCAGATTAGAGCGGTCCGTCCTTTGTTGCCACCCTCTTCACTTATCACTCTGCTGTTGGCACTGGTAATAAGTAAGATAGATTATTGTAATGTGGCCCTTGCAAACTTGCCTCTCTATCAACTTCAGTGTCTACAATTACTTCAAAATACAGCAGCTCGTCTCATTACTCATGCTAGGCGTTCTGATCATATTACTCCCCTTCTAATACGTCTCCACTTGTTACCCCTCTGTTACAGAATTCAGTATAAGTTTTTGATTTTGACTCACAAAGCTATCTATACCGTGATTCCTCAGTACCTCACCAATCTCATAGCACTGCACACACCTTACTGTCAACTCCGGTCACTTCATGCAAATCAGCTTATCCTTCCATCTCCTTCCCAGGCTCACCTACAGCTAACTCGCCATGCTGCGTTTTTCTTTCTCAGCCCCTTACTCTGGAACACATTACCATCTCTGCTGCATCTCAAACCCTCCTACCAGAAATTTAAGACACTTCTTAAAACTCACCTGGTTCAACAGGTGTTTGAGCTCCCAATTACCAACCCTACTTAGTTGCTTCCCTTCTGTTCCTTACTGTCTCTGTTAGCCTCTACTGTACCTCTTACTGCTTTCCTATCTTGTAAATGGCGTTCTTTTCCTCTTTCTCGCAGCATTGATATTTTATTGTAAACCGCCCTAATGCCATGGCGTGGGTGGTATATCAAGTGTAAAATAAAGATAAAGATAAAGCGGGTTCAAAAAGTTGAACTTTAGCCTCTCAGTATCCAAGTTGTGAGGGCTAGGGACTTGACATTGGGATGCAGAAGTTTCCCTTGATCCCGCATTACAGACACCAATTATAGATGTCTGTAATGGACATGGTCCTGCTGCACTTGGAGCATTTCTTAAATCTGCTGGTGAGCTTCTGGGACATAGCAAGCAGAAAAGTAGCTACAATGAAATCAAACAGCTCAATTGTTAAGACAAAAAAGTAGAATCTGGTTGGGTACACCAGAGAGCTAAATGCGGACAGATGGTGTCGTGAAAAAAGAAAGGAAACCTGAAAACAACCGAAAAACTGAACTAAAGGTATTAAAGGAATAATGAAAAAGAGAAGTGATGGTGGCAGGCAGGAACTCATGTAAGGAAAAGAATGTCAAAATATTCGCACATGGACCAGATGGATGTCCAGTCAGCTCTGCAGAAAAGAAATGATTGAGGATCTCAGGCACAGTGGTGGCAGGCAGGAAAAGACATGCATGCGTGGTGAGCTTTCTAAAAGCTTCTAGGAGGAGCCAAGGATGTTCCTGTGTGGGCTTTGTTGGAGATGTCATTTATATATGAGGATTTATCCTGCTTGTCCATGAAAAACGCTACTTTGTAATCAATATATACTTAATCATTATGCAGATGTATATTTATTTTTACCATATGCCAATGTTGTGGAATATAGGTGTTTATGCATATACAAATGGTCATTTACTAACAATGCACGCTAATGCCATTAATGCACATTTTCTGCCAAATGGCCCATTTTAAGCAAATAACGCATGTTAATAGCATTAGCATGAAGTGTTAGTGAAAAGACCCTGACAGTGTATAGTGGTATTGATCTGTTCATGCTTAAAATCTTAGGCGTTAGCTACAGTTAAACAAAAGAATGAACTAGGAGGTAAATACTTTTGGGTTATCATCACCAATCAATTATAAGGATTAGCTGAAAGGAAGATGCAACTTGGCAACCTAGGGGGTCTTCTATGGCAAGACATCACTGATCAGGGGTGGCCCAGGACTATCTGCTGCCCTAGTCAGACTTTGAGGATGCGCCATCCCCTGGACAGCTCAAGGCTTTGCCACCACCCCTTGAAGTTTCGCATTATCTCTCTCTCTCTCCTCACTTGGCTGCCCCTTGCTTTATGACAAGTCAGTGTTCAAAAAAGGAAATGAAACCATCATGCTCATGCTGAAGCATGCAGGAAGCCCCTGACGTTCCTGCCCCCAATGTCAGCAGGAAGTGCATGTCAGAGGAGGAAGGGACTGGCAGGGGCTTCCATCGTGCTTAACTGCAAGTGTGATGGCTTCATTGTCTTTTTGAGCGCCGACTTATCGTAATGCAAGGAACAAAGGAACCGTGCCTCTGAAGTTTTGTTTGGGCGGACCACTAGAGAGGGAGGAAGTATGCACTTATCCTGCAGCATATGGGGGAGGCAGCTGAGTTGGTTGCCTCATGCTGACACTATCTCTTCAGTGCTGACTTTGGCATCCACTCTTAAAATTCTGTCGTCCTAGACAATGGCTTTGTTTGCCTAGCGGAAGGTACTGGCCACTGAAACATTAACACACTGTAATATCCATTTCTAGTACAACCTTTCACTCATGTATACAGTAGCAATAAAAAAAATTTAACATGCTGATCATAGTAATATTGAAAACAACATACCACCAGATTGATGAACCAAATAAAGTGCAAATTCACTTGGGCTGTTCTCAACCTACAGCATTAAAAATAAGAAATCAGTTTGTCATATAATCTTGTTTCATATTTTATTTACATAGATTGTAATTTTAATAAACACACAGAAGTTAAGCTTAAAAAGTTACTTACTCTGAATTTGTTAAGCAATAGACTCAGCACTTGAGGAGTGGTCATAGTGCTGTTGACACGAACGTTGGTCATGGAACCATAAGCTGGCGTAAAGACAGACGTCTAGAAAGGAAGAAGGCATGATCAGAATACAGAAAAACTGTTAAACTAGGCAGTGTGCAAAACTTATAAACAGCAGTGCCAGTAGGACGCAACACTTCTCTCTCATCAACACAACAGATACGGGGGCACACTGGAGGGGAATGCTTGGACAGTAACATAAGTTGATAACTTGACAATGGCACTACTGTTGAAAACATTCCAAATCTTTCTATATGCTATTATGCATCCAATATATGCTGGGTACTTTTTATTAAAATGATATTTACTGTGCTTTTTAACATGACGTACTCTAAAGATCATATGAAAGGAAAGAATAATACCAAATAACATATCCTTTCCAACTTGACATACCAGCCATATAGGAGACAAAAAAAGAATAAGAAAATAAAATTGCTGAGTGCAAAAAAAAAGTATAAAGTGTTAGAAGTATCAAATAGGAAAACAATTAACCCAGCAGAGGCTAAGAAGACCTCTTCTATTTCATCCCTCCAGTCCAGTCCAGTCCAGTCCAGATGCATGGGTTATGCCCCCAACCAGCAGGTGGAGACTGAGCATGACCAGCTTTGCTTATGTCACATACTAAGGGCACTGTGCATCAGGAGGCTAGCCAGTATTGCTCAGCCTCCAGCAGATGGGGGATCTCCTTGTGCATCTGAACTGAGCTGTAGGGATTCCTTTGGAGGCTAGGCCTGGAGGCATTCATGGAATTGAGCCAGTAAAAGGGGAAGTCAATCACCTATTACAAGTTCTGTTGTAGGCAGTGCTAGATTTACAAAAATAAATACATAAAAATAAAATAAAATTTAAAGTCAGGCTATAGAGGCTGCCTCCAGGCAGTGAGTGCCACAAATCACCTGGGAGGGTGACAGCCTCACGTGTGGTGGGGTGCACAACCGGAAGTCCTGGGTCCTTCCTCCTGATTGGCCTGTGGCCCTCTGGGGCTTGAGCGCTATTGTTTTCCTGCTTCTGTCTTCGGTGTGTGTGATCTGCCCGTGTGTGTGTGTTCTGCCTTGACGCTACATCAGGGTTCTGTGGGGGGAGGGGGGGGAGTGCTTTGTTGGGGCTTCGGTCGGCAATCTGTTTCCTCTTCTCTGCAGTGTTCTTTTGTCGTGAGAGCAGGCACTTGCAGACAAGGGGCTTCAAGCACTCAGGAGCTAGACATCAACTGATGGCGTCGACGAAGCCCATGTGCGCAGCCTGCGGGGCGTGCCAGGGAACTATTTCAGCTGCCAGGCGCTGCTGTTTATGCTTGGAGGAAAGCAAAACGGCAGAACATACTCTTCAAGCCATGCAGTGGTCTGGGATGCTCCCTGAGTCAGCATGATACTCTGATGCGGCAGAGGTTTCCCTCCCCTCATATGGCTCAGATTTGGCGGCAAAAGGAGCCATTTTGAGCCGCGTGGAGGCAAAAAAGGGAAAGGAAGAGGCAGGCAGGATTTTTGACAAGGCTAAGGCCAAAATGAAATACAGGGCAGCGGAAACGGGTGAACAGAACTTGGGGATGCCTTCCCCCCCCCCCCCCCGAGTTCGTTTTGCTGCTCCACAGGGCTTTCTGCTTGAAGCAGGGGCATGGATTGGACCATAGCTCAGGGCCTGTGGCTTCTAGGGAAGTGGCAGGGTCATTCAGAGCGTTAACAGATCTAGGGAAGAATCCCCCACCGAAGAGAAGCGGGAATCCTCTGCAATAGTCCCCCTGGAGGACCAGCCTCTCTGGGGTCCCAGTCTTCGGGGGAGGTGCAGAGGGAAACTCAGGAGATTGGGAGAATCCCTTGGAGCCAGAGGGAGATGGGGCTGTGCGCTCCTTTGGTGACAAGCCCGCGGTCATGAGAGTCTTCCTTAGGCCTCATCTCCAGTTCCCTTGGTGCCCTTAATATGGCAGTGGGACCACCCTTTGAGGATCCGGTGCTGGAAGACCCATTACTGCAGGGACTTCGCTCTCCACAGGACTTCTTCCCAGTTCACAAGGCTATCAAGCAGATGATAGACATAGAATTGGAACTGACTGAATCCAACCTGTGGGAGGCTCGGACTATGGCGCATCTTACCCTCTTGCCCCTGAGGAGATGGAACTCCTCAAGCTGCCCAAGGTGGATGCCTTGGTAATGGGGGTCACCAAGACCACTATCCCGGTGGAGGGTGGCATGGCGTTCTGGGACACGCAGGACTGCAATTTGAAGGCCATGCTCAAACAGGCCTTCGAGGCTAATGCGTTCGCCCTGCAGATGTCCATCTGTGGGACATATGTGGCCAGGGTGTTCCTCTGCTGGGTGCAGAATTTCCAGGACTCAAAACCTGGTTCCAAGGCGGATCTGATGTAGTCGGGTGCAGCTTACCTGGTGGATGCCTTCTACAATCTGGCCTGCATGTCTTCCAAGAGTATGGCTTTTGTAGTGGCCACTTGGCGCCTTCTTTGGCTCTGCAATTGGGCAGCACATGTCTTGTCCAAGGTCAGGCTCACTAGGCTGCCTTTCAGAGGCAAGCTCCTGTTTGGGGAAGCCTTGGAAAACTCGGTGAAGGACCTGGGGGACTCTAAGGGAGCTCACCTCCCAGAGGACAAGCCTAGGGGGGCTGTCTGGGGGGAGCGCTCAGGGCCAGTCTAGGAACTTTCAGAGGTCCAGTGCTGTCCGGTTTTTTCTTTACCAGTGGGGCCATTTTTGCCCCAGGGGCAACTTGTCCTTTCAGGGCCAGGAATAGGGCAGGGGCTTCTGCCCTCTGCCAACTAGTACCATTAAGAAGCCACAATGAAGCAAGGGGGGCTTGAGGAGAGGAGTGGATCTGGGGGCAGGCTCCATCTCTTCTTCTCTGCTTTGGCCCAGGTCATGCAGGACTAGAGGTCTTGGAGATCATTTGAGAGGGTTACACGCTGGAGTTGGCGCAGGCCATACCTGATGCCTTGCTGGTATCTCCTTGCAAGTCTCAGACCAAGCGGGCGGCGGTGCAGGTGACGCTGGATCAGCTGCTCCGGCTTGGGGCAATTTGTTATGTACCAGCAGACCAGTGCGGGTCTGGTCAGTACTCAATCTACTTTGTCGTCCCCAAAAAGGAGGGTTCCTTTTGCCCTATCCTAGACTTCAAGTCCATCAACAGAGCGTTGCAGGTTCCTCATTTTCACATGGAAACGTTTGCTTGGTGATGGTGGCTGTGCAGAAGGGAGAGTTCCTCACGTCATTAGATCTCACAGAGGCATACCTCCAAACAGGGCCATACCAAGCCAGAATCGCACCCTGTGTGACTTGCACATTGGACGCACGCTCCCCCCCCCCCCCCACATACCTCCTTCCAGCCACTGTTTGCTCTTACCTTGCTGCTGCTGCCCTCTGCTTTCTCCACAGTGGTGCTGGCAGCAGGGCAAGAGCAGAAAGCGGCTGGACGAAGGTGGGAGAGGGGAGGCATGCCTAATGTGCAAGTTGCCGGCACTTTAAGCAGATCTGTCCCTCCCTGCTCTGATGTCGTGTCAGAGGAGGGAGAGACCAGACCTGTTTAAAGTGCCTTGAAAAGGCTTAGGAGGTGCATTTTGGCTGTCTGCTGCCGCTGAGAGAAGAAAAAGTAGCGGTGGTAGGGCAACAGCAGGCAGCCAAAATGCACCTCCTTAGCCTTTGCATCCTGTGTGGCTGCACCGCTCGCACAGGGCTAGGTACAGTAGTGCCTCCACATTCCTATTCACGAAAGACACCAGTGATACCTATGCTTTGCTCTCCCCATGGGCATTTCCAGTTTTGCACGCTCCTGTTCGGGCTGGCTACCGTGCCCCAGATGTTCACAAAGGTCATGGTAGCCGTTGCAGCAGCCTTGAGACAAGAAGGTATATTGGTGCACCCATACCTGGATGATTGGCTGATCTGGGCAAAGTCCCTCAAAGAGAGTCAAAGGGCCACTCGATGGATGGTGGAGCTCCTTCAGAATCTGGGCTGGGTGATGAATCTCGAGAAGAGTCATCTTCAGCCCTCTCAGCGACTGACTTACTTGGGGGTGCTGTTTGATATGTGGGCCTGGCTTTGCTGCTACCAGAGAGGGTGGCAAAGTTGTGGGATCAGGTTCATCAGTTTCTCGGTTTGGTGTGACCCTCGGTGTGGCATTATCTGCAGCTTTTGGATTCCATGGCAGCAACCATTGATCTGGTTCCATGGGCAAGAGCACACATGCGGCCTCTGTAGCACTCTCTGCTGTCACTTTGGTCCCCGCAGAGGGATCCTCTCTCTTGAAGTCTGTCTTGCCCACTGGAAGTGCTACTTAGTTTTTGGTGGTGGCTCTCTTCATTATCTGTGTTGGCAGGACTTCCTCTGGAAAGTCTTGCCTGGGTGACCATGATGACCAATGTCAGTCTGGTCGGTTCGGGAGCATACTGCCTGTTGCAGTTCACCCAGGGTCTCTGATTGGAGGAGGAGTTGATCTGGTTGATCACCCGGCTAGAGCTTCAAGTGATGTTTCCGGCGTTGAGGTACTTCCACTGCCTCATCCGGAGGCAGGCGGTGTGAGTGTTCTCTGACAATGTGATAATGGTGGCCTATATCAATCATCAAGGGGGCATGGTCAGTGCATCACTGATGGAGGAAGCGACCCCATTCCTGCAGTGGGCAGAGGGTCATCTTGTTGTGCTCTTGGTGGCACATGTGGCCAGAAAGGAGAATGTCCAGGCGGATTTCCTAAGCTGGTACCAGGTGGACCCAGTGGAGTGGTCCTTGCTGGTGCAACCCTCGATGGATAGAGGAATGCTGGGGCTAGCTGGTAATGGACTTGATGGCTTCAGTGTCCAATGTCAAAAATGAGCTGTTTTTTCAGCAGGTGGCACAAACACATGTCAGAGGGGCTTGATGCACTGGTGCAACCCTGGTCACAGGAGGGGCTCCTGTATGTCCTTCCATCCTGGCCTCTGATTGGGCAGGTGCTTCACAGGATTGAGTGGTACAGGGGACTGGTGATTCTGGTGGCTCCAGATTGGCCATGCAGGACATGGTATGTGGACCTGGTGCGACCAAAGGCAGGGGCATCGTGGCAGCTCCCAGCGAGGGATGACCTCTTGGTCCAGGGTCCAGTTCTGATGCCTCAGGTGGCTCGATTCTTGCTTGCGTCTTGGCTCTTGAAAGGGCACATTTAAGTGGCCACGGCTACTCATCTGCAGTGGTGGCAACTCTCCTTAAGGCTCAGAAGTGATCTACTTTGCTGTCGTATATCAGATTGTGGAGAATGTTTGAGGAATGCTGTGGGACTAGGGGGATCTTGGCCCTTTCTGCTTCCATTCTGCAAGTCTTAGCCTTTCTGCAAGCAGGGCTGGAGAAGGGCCTGGCACTAGGCTCACTGTGAGTTCAGGTGGCCTGCTATTGAGGCAAGATTCGAGGTACGTCTCTTGTAGTGCACGCAGATGTCATGCATTTTCTCCAGGTCATGAAACAAGTCCGGCCTCCTCAGAGGCAGGTGGTCCCACCGTGAAATTTGAACTTGGTACTGTCAGCTCTGATGAGGGTGCCATTTGAACCTTTGAAGGATGCCTCCTTGAAGAATCTTACCCTGAAGACAGTGTTTTTTGTGACTGTTTGTTTGGCATGGTGCATCTTGGAGCTGCAGGCTCGGTCCTATCGGGAGCACCTTTTGGTATTCCACCCAGAGAAGGTAGTCTTGCAAACGGTGCCCTCCTTCTTGCCCAAGGTGGTCTCCTCCTTTCACGTAAATCAGCCTGTCTCTCTGCCTGTGCTGCAGGGAGAGAAGGGCTTGGCGGAGGATTGGCAGTTGAGGCTGCTGGACACCAGGTGGGTCCTCTGTCTGTACCTGAAGTGAATAGTGTTTTTTCGGTGATCTGACTGCCTTTTTGTTCTCTTTGGCAGGGCATGACAGGGGGCTGTGGCCTCCAAGGTGTCCATCGCATGCTGGCTGAAGGAGGCGATTGCAACAGTCTATCTGGTGAAGCAGAGACCAGTGCTGTCTGGGCTGCATGTGCATTTTATCATGTGCAGGTGGTGTCTTGGGCAGAGGCAAGCCTGGGCAAGCCTGGTCCCCTCTGGGGAGATCTGTAAGACAGCTACCTGGGCCTTGTTGTGTGCCTTCGCGAGGCACTTTCGGCACAATGTGGGGGCCCAGGAGGAGGCGCAGTTTGGAGCACAGGTGTTGCGGGCTGGTTTCGTGGCTCCAGCAGGGTCAGCAGACCACAAGGAGCATCTGTGGGACTAGAAACCCCTGTCCTTCTGGCCCAAGGTTGCTGTCCTCTAGTGGGATTTGAACCCCTGACCTTCTGGCCTGAAGTACCTTGCCCCAACTACTAGGCCACTCCTCCATTCCACTTTTAAATACTTAAAGAGTATTAACAAACAAACCTCTTCCAAAGATGGGGAAGCTGTAAAACTAGAAGGCATAACATGAAGCTGCAAGGGGGTAAACTGAAAGGCAACATCAGGAAATACTTTTTCACTGAAAGTGTGGTGGATGCTTGGAATGCCTTCCCGATGGAAGTGGCAGGGGCAAATACATTGATGGAATTCAAATTGGCTTGGGACAGACACAGTGGATCCCTTTATAGCAACAGGATAAAATCAAAATAATCATAACTAACATATCTCAACAAATAGGGGTGATCTACACGGAGCGGTGGGTATACCCCTAAACAAAGGCATGGGGAAGGGTGACCTGCACGGAGTGGCAGGGGCACCTACTCTTACCGCCTGGCTGGGCAGACTAGATGGACCATACTGGTCTTTATTTGCCATCATAAACTATGTTATTATGTGAAAGGCATCAAAAGATGCCCTGGTAATAAATTTTGAAGTATTTTGACCCTGCTTGATGAGTGTCTGGAATGCACTCCGCTTATGCTTAGGAAGCATGAGGCCAACATGCATGTCTGAAAGCATCGACGTCCAAAGGCATCGAGCATTCTCGAGTCTCTACCTGGAGGCATGGAAAAGTGTTTTTTTTTAACTCTTTATTCGACGCATTGCAGATTCCACCACTATAGAGTGCTGTGGTTGCTGAGGCTTCTGGAAGCCTGGGCACTCTGGAACTCAGGACATGGTATTGAGCCTCTTGCTGGTAGGCAGAACTGTGAGAGAAACCTCCCACATGCGATGTATAAGATCTTGTAAGATGTGATGCACCGGTAAAGTAGCCATTTCCTTGGGTGGGTGTGGGGGGGGGGGGAGGGGGGGTGTTGGAGTATCTCCAGTTCCTGCTGCCATGTCACGAATGAAGTCTTGGAAAGACATATCTTCTGGTGGAGACCTGTGCTGCTTGTGTGGAGGGGACAGGTCTGAAGGGATGTCTGGAAGTTCTGGGAAGTGCCTGTTCTCAGGTTTCAAACCCTTTCCAGTGCTAGTGGCAGAGCCAGCCAAGCAGCAGAGAATAGCAGAAGCAATAAAAAGAACTTCTGCTGCCTGCCGAGGGACTCTGCAGCAGCTGCTGGCTCCCATGTCTCCTGACTCAATAGCAGCTACCAAATGGCATCATCAGAGCACTGAGGAGGGAGTGATTTTTCGAGGTTTTTCAGTTATAATCGAAAACTCCAAATTCCCCTTCAGAGGTGTTTTATCAGAGTTTTTCTTTATAACCAAAAATTAGAAGCAATGGGGAGGATATTCAGCGATGGTGGCTAGCTCTTCTAAGGCGTCTGGCTGTCACCACTAAACTTTAAACCCGAATAGTCAATGCCAGGTTTATTATGCTCAAAAGCAGTTCATAAAATGATTATGCGTATCTATTAGAAGAAAGAAGGAATTATAATCCAGAAATATGCTTCCTAAGGTATTTGTAATCTAACAGAAATATCCACCCACATCCTTATGTCAACTGCTTAAGCAAACAGCCAAACACATCAGCACCAATACCTTGTGATTATAGAAGTGACCATTAATTGAATACCGGTGCCGTCTTATCTTTTGCATTTCACTAGGACTATGAGAATGATTTCTCCTTTGTACCATGAAACTAGCATCACTTTTTGTTCGCATTAGCTGTGGAATCTCCTCTTCACGGGAGTTGCCTGTGTGAAAGAAAGTTAAGAAAAAATTAGTACTGGTACATCGGTAAGGAATCTCTAATGCTGTGTGTACAAAGAATGAGTTATGATATATTACTTACTGAGCAGTGTAAAACAATAGAAACAAATGAGTGCTAAAAGATCTAAACATTTCACAGTGTGCAAACTTTCATAGAAACATAGAAACAAGACAGCAGATAAAGACCATATGGCCTATCAAGTCTGCCCTTCCATAAAAACCACTAAGCTCTACAGTCCCTTTTTCCCTTTAGAGATCTTCCGTGTTTGTCCCGTGCTTTCTTGAATTCAGATACAGTTTTTGTCTCTTCTACCTCTACCGGGAGACTATTTGATGTATTCTTCTCGTAAAGAAATATTTTCGCAAATTACTCCTAAGAACATAAGAAATGCCATACTGAGTCAGACCAAGGTCAGTCAAACCCAGTATCCTGTTTCCAACAGTGGCCAATCCAGGTTGTATGTACTTGGCAGGTACCCAAAGGCCACAGCTTCCACAATGCTCATCCTGGGGTAAGCAGTGAATTTCCCGGGTACTCTTTAATAATGGTTTATGGACCTTTCCTCCAGGAACTTGTCCAAACCTTTTTTAAACCCAGCAACACTAACAGCTTGTACTACATCCTCCAGTAATGAACTCCAGAGTAAAAAAATATTTTCTCTTACTAGTCTTAATGGGTTACATTGTAGCTTCATTGTATGTCCTCTAGTCTTACCTACTTTTGCCTTCATCCTATGCTTCTTTGTTGCAGAGCTTTCTTTCAATTGACAGAAGCTCTCCTCCTGTGCATTTATACCATGGAGGTATTTAAACATCTCTATCATATCTCCCCTCTTCCATCTTTCTTCAAAAGTATACATATTGGTAAAGCCTACTGACAATTTTGGTAGCCACCCTCTGCACTGACTCCATTGTTTTAAAGGTGTGATCTCCAGAATTGCACACAATACTCCAAATTAGCTCTCACCAAAGACTTAGAGGCTATTATTTATTTAGCTGTATTTATATCCTGCTTTTCACCGGGTCAAAGCAGTCAATTGGGAGATACATTTAACACGAGGGGATATGACACACATACGCTAATACTTACAGGGAACATGGGCAATGGAGGGTTAAGTGGCTTGCCCAAGACCACAAGGAGTACCTATAGGACTAGAAATCCCAGTCCCTCTGGCCTGAGATTGCTGTCCCCAGGTGGGACTTGAACCCCTGGCCCTCCGGCCTGAAGTACCTTGTCCTAACCACTAGGCCACTCCTCCCACTATTACCTTCTTCTCCTGTTGGCCATTCCTCTCCCTATGCACCTAAACATCCTTCTGGCTTTCTTCTGCATCCAAAAGCTGTCCTTATCCCGCAGCTTGATTTCATTTTAAGTATGTTGCCATGTTTATGCCCCAAGAGGTTTTATAGTAAATTAGATACATTTCTAGTTACATTTTTATAGAAAAGAAAGTGTTCTCAAATTGCTCTAAAGAGATTGACATCTTCTAGGGACTGAGGTGGGGTTTCAGGAATTCAATCTCTATCATGTTGCTTTTCTGTCCTATTATGGTACTGAGGGGCTTGTGGCAGAGAATATTCCCTCTCTCGTGTGCAATTGGCTGTATGTGGAAACGGAGTTATTATTTCTGATGCCTGCATCAATAATACTGGATGTCATTTTACCACAACTGTTTTTTGTACTAGATTCCAATTTACTTTACTCATGAAGCCTTAGATCAGGGGTTCTCAATTTAGTCCTTGGGACACACTTAGCCAGTCATGTTTTCAGAATAACCATAATGAATATGCATTACTGAAATATGGATACAATAGAGACAGTGGATACTAATCTCCCTCATACATAATCATTGTGGTTATCCTAAAAATCTGACTGGCTATGTGTGTCCCAAGGACTGGACTGAAACACTTCCTTTGATAAATGCTTTATGTATCATGAAACCAAGCTGTCTGGATACCAATATGGTATAAATTCTAAGTTTATGATTAGTGAGAACTGTATTTTTTGGACATCATGGCAGAGAATGGGGTTATATGGACTGTGGGGAACTGATTACAAATAGTTCATTGGTATCTTTCCCTAAGATAGCCAAACGTTTTGGTACTCTGCACATAGGAGTTTTGGTGGTTCCAATTATCACACTATATTACCAAACATTTTTTTAAATACTAAGGAGTTGACACCAGAGCCTGAAATGTGGTCATACTGCTCAAAGACAGAATCTTAAACAAAGAAAAATTAGGAGGTGGATGTGGCTGTCTAGTAAGATACTTTTTTTTAATAATGCCATGGCTCTCAACTTCAAGAAGTTGATCTGGTGAAGACTTTCCTGAATGGACCAATCACCCTGAGTGTGGAAGCCATCAAGACCTTCCGGGGTGAAGCCTTCTGAAAGGGGAGACCTTTAAACAAGTTCTGAGGAACTGTCCACCAATGCAGTGATTGAACTAGGGGATTGGTGACATACACCGGCTCCTGCAGGCGACCAGTGGTCTGGGTCCACTGAGTCCAGAGCCCATTGAGTCTGCCACATTTGAAGACATGACAAGGGTGTAACATATACTGTGGAGGATGATTAACATCTTGTGAACCGTCACTTGTTGAGTCAATTGAGTGTCCTATACTAAGGCTGTCAGCCTCTGTAGTCAGTCTTGTGGAAGGAAAACCTTCACCTGAGTCATATTAAGCAGGTCCCTTATGAATTCTAGCTGCTGGGTGGGTTGAAGGTGGGACATGGGGTAATTGATCATGACCCCAACAGCTCCAACACTATAATGGTCAAGCATGTCTACTCTCAAACTCCCTTTGAGGTGATACCCTTTATCATCCAATTTGTCCAGGTAGGGGAAGACAAAGATCACCAGTGTTCTGAGGTAGTCTGCTACTGCAGCTAGACATTTTGTGAAAACTCGAGGCACCAAAGCCAGGCCAAAAGGCAGCACTTGATACTGAAAGTGTTGTCCTTCTAAGACGAATCTCAGATACTTCCTGTGAGTGGGATGAATTGGTATGTGGATATACGCATCCTTTAGATCCAGGAAGCATAGCCAATTTTTTTTGAAAGTACGCGAGCAGGGTGCCCACAGAAATCATCTTGAACTTTTCTCTGATCAAGTGAGCATTGAGGTCTCTGAGGTCCAGAATGGGACAGAATCCACCCATTTTCTTGGGAATCAGGAAGTACTTGGAGTAAAACTCCCACTCCATTGGCTCCTGTGGCACAAGCTTGATGGCGAGATTGGCCAGGAAGGCAGCGATTTCTCTCTAAAGCAGCTCCTGATGCAGAGGGTTGAGATGATGTGCCCACTGGAGGGTTTCTCATGGGGATCACTGGTAGATTGGCTATGCTCCGAAGGAACCATTCAAAACCCTGCTCCAGGTTTTGACTGGCTAGCTGGGCCTTTTGAGGCTTCTCTCTATGCTGTTGTGGATGAGGAGCCTGCTGCTTCTGTTGGAAGGTCTGGGGCCCAGGGAAGTACCGATGCCTACAGGGGTTGTAGGTCTTTCTCTTGTCTGCATCTTGGTACCTCCTACAATAGGCCGGTTCAGATGTGCACCTTGAGATCCTGGTAAGAGTGATATACTGCTATGCTATGATGCCAGTCTTCTCCTCTATCTGTTCACCAAACTGATTTTCTTCATGGCATGGCACGGCACGTCCACTAGCTTATTCTGAATTAATTGTTCCAGATCTGAGGACTGGAACCAGGTAAGCCTCTGGGCCCCAATACCTACTGTAGCAATTCTCAATGCTGTTTCGAAGGCATCATAGGTCATCTGGACCATGAACTTCAAGCAGTCTTTGCTGTGGCCTACCAGGGTACGATACTGCTCCAACTTCTCAGGAGGAAGAAAGGGGGGCTGGTCCACGAGGTCGCGCATGATGTCCTTCAAGAACATGTTCATGTAGAGTTGGTAAGAAACGATGCAGGCTACGAGCATGGAGCTCTGAAAACACCATCTCCAGAAAGAGTCCAATCATCCTTTCCTGGGGGTGCCGAGAAATGAGTCTTGGTACTCTTGATCTTCTTAAGGGCTGACTTGATCACCAAGGAGCGGTGTGGGAGCTGAGGTTTCTTGAAACTTGGAGACTTTTGGATCTTATACATCAGTCTCCTACTTGACTGGTGGCATCGTGAGGGGCTTTTCCCACATACTCATCTATACCTTCTGCAGGATGCAGTGCACAGACATGATTACTGCCTCTTTAGGTGCTGAGGAGTACTGCAAGATCTCCAAATCCCTCTCCCCTGGGTTCATTCTCAGTCTCCAATGAGAATGGTATGGCTTTGGCTATATCTCTCACAAAATCCTGGAAGGTCATATCTTCAGGAAGGGACTTTCACCACTCGTGAGGGGAAGAAGGGTTTGAGAGGAGATCTGGAAGCCTACCTTCTGAGAAATCCTTCAATTCAATATTGGTTACCCAGCCATTGGAATCTGATTCTGAGATGAAGTCAAAATACCTCTGAGTCTCTGCCAAAATCTCCCTCCTGCTTCAAGGGGAATGGGAGCTCCTCCAAGAATGATGATGCATTTGGGCTGCAGCAATCCAAGGGAGCAATATAGTATAAGGGGTGAAGTACTTTTGTCCACTAAAGAAGAGCGGGACCTAGGCGTGGTTGTGTCTGATGATCTTAAAGTAGCTAAACAGGTAGAAAAGGCGACGGCAAAAGCTAGAAGGATGCTTGGGTGCATACAGAGAGGAATGGCTAGCAGAAAAAAGGAGGCGATAATGCCTCTGTATAAGTCTTTGGTGCAACCTCATTTGGAGTATAGTGTGCAATTCTGGAGACTGCACCACTTATAAACAAACTGAGCACCCTAGGGATGGACCCTAAAGTTACTGCTTGGGTTAGAAATTGGTTGGGTGGGAGGCGACAAAGAGTACAAGTAAATGGAGCTCACTCTGAGGAGAAGGATGTTACCAGTGGTGTGCCCCAGGGATCTGTCCTTGGTCCGATTCTTTTTAACATCTTTGTTAGTGATATAGCGGAAGGACTGTCGGGTAAGGTTTGCCTCTTTGCGGATGATACCAAAATCTGCAATAGAGTAGACACCCAGGAAGGTGTAGATAACATGAGGAGGGATCTAGCTAAGCTTGAAGAATGGTCTAGAATTTGGCAGCTGGGATTTAATGTTAAAAAATGTAAGGTCATGCATTTGGGCTGCAGCAATCCAAGGGAGCAATACAGTATAGGAGGTGAAGTACTTTTGTCCACTAAAGAAGAGCGGGACCTAGGCGTGGTTGTGTCTGATGATCTTAAAGTAGCTAAACAGGTAGAAAAGGCGACGGCAAAAGCTAGAAGGATGCTTGGGTGCATACAGAGAGGAATGGCTAGCAGAAAAAAGGAGGTGATAATGCCTCTATATAAGTCTTTGGTGCGACCTCATTTGGAGTATGGTGTGCAATTCTGGAGACCGCACCTTCAAAAGGATGTGAACAGGATGGAGTCGGTGCAGAGGGTTGCTACTAAAATGATTAATGGGCTTCATTATAAAGCATATGAGGACAGACTTAAGGATCTTAATATGTACACCTTAGAGGAAAGGCGGGATAGAGGTGATATGATTGAGATGTTTAAATACCTCCGTGGCATAAATGTTCAGGGAGAGAGCCTCTTTCAATTGAAAGCAAGTTCTGCTACGAGGGGACATGGGATGAGGGTGAAGGGAGATAGATTCAGGAGTGATATGCGGAAATATTTCTTTACGGAAAGAGTAGTGGATCCGTGGAATAGTCTCCCAGTGGAGGTGGTGGAGATGAGGACAGTAACTGAATTCAAAAAAGCATGGGACCAACACAGAGGATCTCTAAAGGTAAAAAGTGGACTGTTGTAGTTGTTGTTATGGAAGGACAGACTAGATGGGCCTTGTGGTCTTTTTCTGTCGTCATGTTTCTATGTTTCTATGTTTCAAAAGGATGTGAACAGGATGGAGTCGGTGCAGAGGGTGGCTACTAAAATGATTAGTAGTCTTCATTATAAAGCATATGAGGACAGACTGAAGGATCTTAATATGTACACCTTAGAGGAAAGGCGGGTTAGAGGTGATATGATTGAGATGTTTAAATACCTCCATGGCATAAATGTTCAGGGAGAGAGCCTCTTTCAGTTGAAAGCAAGTTCTGCTACGAGGGGACATGGGATGAGGGTGAAGGGAGATAGATTCAGGAGTGATATGCGGAAATACTTCTTTACGGAAAGAGTAGTGGATCCGTGGAATAGTCTCCCAGTGGAGGTGGTAGAGATGAGGATAGTAACTGAATTCAAAAAA
Organism: Ichthyophis bannanicus; assembly: GCA_033557465.1. Classification (NCBI taxonomy): domain Eukaryota; kingdom Metazoa; phylum Chordata; class Amphibia; order Gymnophiona; family Ichthyophiidae; genus Ichthyophis; species Ichthyophis bannanicus. The sequence goes on from CM066035.1 coordinate 1,060,723, forward strand.
GCATGGGACAAACACAGAGGATCTCTAAAGGTAAAAAGGGGACTGTTGTAGTTGTTATGGAAGGACAGACTAGATAGGCCATGTGATCTTTTTCTGTCGTCATATTTCTCTGTTTCTATGTTTCTATGCACCGATGCCTGTCTGGATTGCGAGGGTGCATCGGATCCCGAGACACTGGAGAAGAAAATTAGCTGAACAGGAACTGGCATCGGTGCTCTTTGATGCCCTGATGTCGAAGCCTCTGCCAGAGGCAGGGCATGTGTTTCCAAGATCAGCGGCACGATGACCAATGACGATTCCAATGCTGAGGCTCTGGTTTGCTGCATCGCGAGGAGAGCGGTGAAGCAATTCTTGAGCGCCTGCAGGAGCTGTTTCTCCATGGCTGCCGATTCCGAAGGCAGAGGGGCCTGAGCAATTTCAACCAATGTACCTGGCATCTGTATGGGGTATTGGCAGTTTGGCCTCAGCTGTCAGAAGGCTGTCTGTGCCCCTGCAATACTCCGGAGGCTGAGCAGTTCTTCCATCAGGGCCCCTTTGATGGGCACTCACACTGATTCCCAGTGCTCTAGACGTCCTGTCTCGATGGGCTCCAGTGCCAATATACAGGGGTCTTCACTTGGTGCTTAGCACGATCATTCCTCGACTTCAATCGAGACGAAGCTGGATCCCTCCTCGGCGAGATGCTGACGATGGCCGATGCTCTGGAACACGATGGATGCTCGGCTCTGACTGAGCTCAAGAGCTCCTCAATGTCGATGTACCACCCTCCTGCACAGCCTTTCAAGCCATGGGGACAGATGCCATCGGTGTTGAAGATGTTTGATCGGACTTTGGAGTGTCAAAGAGGGACTCTTGTTTCTCCTGACACTTGAGGCCTCTCCTTGTTATCTGCAGACACAAATCACACAAAGAGGGCTGGTGACTGGGTCCCAGGCATTGGAGGTAGCAGTTGTGCTTGTCGGTGACCGAAATGTTCCGGGCACACTTGGTACATTTTTAAAAAACACTGGCTGATTTTTGGGACATGTTGGGAAAAATGGCCGTGGTAAAATCAAATGGCTCGAATGGTGAAGGTAGGCCTGACCGATGCACTGTTGGTGCCATAAAAACTGTTCATTCAAATGTGAAAAAAAAGAAGCCACAAAGAGGAACCATGATGGCATGCAATAGCAACTATGAATACATTTGGATTAGGATCCTCACAGGGGAAAAGAGTTTACTAATGGAGAGCGACTTGAAACATGTTGATGGGGCTCTGTGGAAATGAAAGACTGAAGATGGCACCACGGTGGCAGGTGGGAAGGAGGCATGCAGGCATGGTAGAGTCTTCCAAAAGCTTCCAATAGAAGCTGGGGAGCATTCACGTGCGGGGCTCCATCGGTGATGTCATCCATGCGTGAGGACTTACTTCCTGCTTGCCCACGGAGAACTAGTATATCCTACGCACACCTTGTAGCGCTATACAAATGATTAGTTTTAGTAGGTAGTAGTACTGAATAGGCTCACATAAATTTGGAGGGGAGACTAAATGATGCTCAGTTTCTATGATGAGAAGATTAGCAGCCTGAAACTGGAATGGAGAAAGTATCCTTCATTTTGAGCAATTAACAATGGAAATGTTATATTTACATGCTACTTCCCTCATACAAAAATTTGATCTGAAGTGGTTCACAACATAATGGCAGTCTGCACAGTGGTATTACTGTAAGCCTTTTTAGCAGAGGAAAATAGTTCTGAAAAAGCCAGCATGGCACTGTGAGAATCATGGTACTATCGTTTTAGAGCTGGAATGAAGGATGAAGAATGGTGGAAGAGACTGAGTATGTTGATTCCATTTTCAAGCAAACAGGAGGAATTACATGGACAGCAGAAGTCATATGGATGGCTTCTTCTTGTTCAGCGAGACATAGTGCATTGCTCATACCACGTTGGATTGTGGCCAATGCCTAGGCAAGTTACAGAAACTTCTGGATGTTTCTGTTGCTTTGCAGGTAGGGGAGAGTCCCCAGATCTGGATGGGACATGATAGGAAAAATACATTTTAAATAGTCTTGTTTTTCCTAAGAGAGAAAGAAAATAAAGAAATGATACCAAAGAACAAGGTCAGAAGATGCAGTGATAAAAATCTCTCAAAAACTGTTGAAAGAGCCTTGCTTTCATGTCCGTTTTGCAGAGTAAAAAAAACAAAATTGAGGAACTGAGGAGAATGCTGCATGGGAAAGGGCTACACATGCTCAGAACGTTATACTACGTTCTGAGTTCTGGGAGAGTTCTTCTGTCTTGGTGACAAGCAATGACATCTTACACTTGTGTCTGACCAGATCCTGCTTGTCAATAGAAAAAAATCCACGCCTTACACATGAAAAGTGCCTTAGAAATTTAGGCCATATTTACAGACTATCAAGAAAGTGCTAGGCCCAGTAAGGGAGAAGGATTAGACATCCCATTTGGCCTAATGAGGGAAGAGGAAGTGACATTCGGTCAAATATAGCAGGGGTGAAAATAACAACATCTTAGATAGGTTACTATTGGTCATCCTAAGAGTTTTCTACCATATTGGTCTAATGTAAGGGGGCTGTTTTTTATATGCCGAGCCATCTCTTAATCAAACCAATAAATATAAATCATCTATGTTGTAGTCCAGTTTGAACCATATTAAAATATTGGAATGATTTCGATTTACTGCTGTTAGGAAGCTCCATTTGGGTTTTGTTAAACACTGGATGGGATAAATGCCAACATTAAAGATATATGTTGCTGGTGTGTTTATAGATGCTGTTGATATATTTACTGTCTGCAAATCATCTTGCATCTTAGAGAAAGAAGTTTAATACATAGTAACAAAACAGAAATCTCCAATCAGTTTAGGATTATTTCAATAATTTATTTATTTTTATTTATTTATAAGGTTTTATATACCATCTGTGTAACATAAGATTATTCAGAATGGTTTACAATAAAATAGACAATAAACTGAGTAAGAAACAGAGCTCAAACCTATCTATCATATACCAGAGGAAGCTAACCAATCCTACCATAACCAATAACTACCCTATGTTCATATACCTGTCCCCTTGGTATTAAAACCAATATTAACCACCTACAGAAAATAGCAATGTTTTCAACCCCTTTCTAAAATTCAATAAATCTGTTTCCTCTCTTAAACATATTGGCAAGGCAATCCATTGTACCAGACCAACCACACTAAAGACTTCTGCCCTCCATGTTGTTCCACGGAGATATAGTACTCCTGGTATCTCCAACAAATTCCCCTGTGAAGAGTGAAACACTCTCCCTGGAATATACCTACACAAGTTATTCTGTAAGTGTGGAGCCCGATTCATGTAGGGGCACGTCCGGGCCATCTGGACAGCCCTGAGCACGACGGGCCCATTTGGACCCGATTCTGGACCATGGGAACAAAACATTCCCATGGTGTACAGAATCAGGCCAGTGGATGCCCAGCATGCCCGTGCTATCGGCGGGGACGTCCTCCCCGTATGTGCCCCCAACTCCTGGGGCTCTCTCTTCCCCACCGCCCAACCATGGGTGGCTGCCGGGGCCTAGATCGGGAGGCGAGGACCTCCCTGCACCATTTCCGGCTCCAGGGGGGTCCCCAGGCCTGATCGCCAGGTCAGTATTGCTTATTCCACCTTTGATGTGGAATAAGCAGTACGTCCCCTTTGACCTGGCAGGACGTACAGGGCCGTGACCTGAAACGGCCCCTGTATGTCCTGCCAGGCTGACCCAGCCCTGCTCCACCCCCTCCTGCCCCCCTGCTAGCTCTCCCAGTCCTGCTGCTCAGGACATATGGGGAGAGTCAGAGGGGGAATCGGGCCCAAATGGCTTGCGGGGCTGCATGTCCTGCTGAGACGTGCAGCCCCGCAACCCACGGCCCACAGCTGGGCCTATTGTGGCCTACCCAACTTTTTAGCTTTAAAAACCATTACTAATAACTTGAACTGACATCTTTGTGTAATGGGAAGTCAATGTAAGTTTTTCAACAGTGGACATGCACTTACATTTTTTCCACTCTAACAAAAATCTCACTAATGTAGTTTGCATCACCTGCAATCTTCTTAACCATTTAATTTTTACCCCTATATATAACACATTACAATAATCCAGTACATGCAATAATAAAGACTGAACAATCACTCGTAGATTTATTTCTCCAAAATAAGGTTTTAGTTGATGAATTAATCTTAACTTAAAATACACTGAATGAGTTACTGAAGCAACCTGCTTTGCTCCATCTCCTCCCTTTTTATGATCACCCCCAACACATGCCATTCTGTCACCCAGTATATTGGGGTCTATAACGGCACATTGATGGCATGGGTTGAGCAAAAGTAGGTATTCTGACAAGTGCTTGAAATCTGCACTTATAATGATCATTCATGGCTTATGCTAGTTTTAGAATTTTACTTACTTGTGTCTGGTTTTAGGTTTTTGGAAGAGTTGACTGCATTATTAGACTCCTCAACGCTGTCTTTGCTTTCATATCTGAAAAATATTAACATTTAGATAATATAAAAGCATATTAAATAGCATAGGAGGAAAAATAAATATTTGGACCAATATTCAAGTTAGTTATGTACTGGCTACCAGGTGGCCAACAAACAACTTGCTTAACTATTTAGTTAAAAAAATTATACAGATAATATTAGACAGTTTACATCACTAAATGGACAGATATTGTCTGTATAACTGAATGCTGGGTGAAGGGAGGAACAGAGGCAGTGCCACAAATGATCTATTTAGCACCAATATTCAGCAACTAAATGGGCAATTTATTGATTTAGTTTAGGGCTGCTGAACAGTAGGATTAAACTGGTCAATCTATAAATTCAGTACCTTTATGGATAGCGGTGCTGAATGCATAGACTAAGTTAAGTGCTGGCACTTGCTTAATCTGGTGATCATGCTGGCTGCAATTTTGACCCCTTGTACCTTGTAAAGGTAATACAATTTTGTCTTGTCTTATGCTTTATTTTTGCAGACAACAGATTTAAACTGGAAACTTTAGCAGCTGATAACTTCCTATTTTAATGAGGAAATCAGTACAGGCAGGTCACAAATTACAGTTTTAGTAACCTACATAACATAAGAGTCAAAATTAAATTAAATTAAAACATCAACAACTTTACAAAAGTGCATGAATTAATTTACAATTTAACAGTGTTTCTCTTTGGCATTTCTTGGGGCAGTTTCTCCAAACAAGTAGTTTTCCGCATACCATGAAAATCAAGAACCTTACTCCTAAGCCAGGGTATGTGAAGTATGATCTCAGTCTCTCAAATTTACTGCTAATGCTCGCTGTAGTACATGCATTGTGCCAAAGAGATCTTCCTTCTGGAGTTCATAAGATGTAACATGTATGGGTAATTTGTCAAGGTGTGATTGGAAATTCCACTTAATAAAGCCTGTGGCGCCCAATACAATGGGGAATATTTCAGTATCTTTCTACCACATTTTCTTGAAACTTCAGGATCTTCTCCCTCTCCATGAGATTCACAGAATAATTGCTTGGAACCGACCCCAATGTTGTTCTGGTATTTTTCTCCATTACCATTATGTCAGGTTTCCTCGCATCCAGCTTCTTATCCATTGAAATGGAAATGTCCCAAGTTATCAGAACTTCTTCTTGACCCAGTGCTTTTCTGGTACAGTTATACTGTAGTGCTTACAAAGTTTCCAGTGGATCAGATGTATCGCCTTGTTGTGCCTTTCTGTTTAGAAATTTTCTGCTATCAATACTTCACAACTAGCTACAAGATGTGTAACCATTTCCAGATTTCTTACAGCATCTGCACTCTCCCCCTGTCTATCATACATAAAGTTTGTGCTCAGTGACTGATAGGTATCACAACAGCATAACAGCCAGGAGCCATGAAAGCTATCACTAATTTTACCAGTCTTCTCTATGCTTACTGTGAACAATCTTGTCCATAATCCACTGTCTTGGGTTGCAACTATCAATCTCTCATCCTTCGGTTTTAATTCACCTCTCCTCAACTACTCATATGTCCTTGTTTGATCAACAAATGGCTCCTGGAGTAATGTCTTGTATTTCCACTGTATTTATGCATTTGCCACTTGTTATTCTTTGTTTGGTTATCTAATTCTTTGAAGAATTTCTCTTGTTTTTGCAAATTCTGTTGCTTCTTTCGCTGTGTGTACTGGTGGATTCTCATCCATTTCTTCTGCTTGTCGGAATGTCTGTCCTAGTTTGATAATGGAGACATATTCTGGCTGTTTACTTTCATACTGTAGCACTTTTCATGCATTTGGATCTCTTGATGCTGCTAAGCAGGCCTGGAGGCCTATGATGGTCACTCTATATGTATAATCTATTTTTGAGGCCCATTCCTTCATCGGCTCTAGGAATGTACAGCTTCGGCATACACTGATTTTTATAAACCACTTTGAAGGCATGGAGGATTTTTCTTGTTCATATATCTAGCTTCTCAAGATATTTCAAAGGCTAGTCTACAATTCTAAAGCTATAGGAGAGAACAGGGATTGCAAGCTGATTGATGGCTTGTATTTTCTTCTTTGATGTTAGTGCACTTTTCAAAATCAGCTTCAGTCTCCTATAATGCTCTTTGCTGGTCTTTTCTCTCAATACTTTATGCTGAATTGTTGCTCCTTTCTCTACTCCTAGGTATTTATATATACCTTCATGTTCACATTCCTTTATGTTACAGTCAGCTAGAGATATTTCAGTTGTCCTCAATTTTCCTCCAAGGAAGGTTGCCTTAGTACATTTGTCCAGACCATAAAGAGTAGTTACTCACCTGTAACAGGTGTTCTCCAGGAGCAGCAGGAATCAGTCCTCACTTAAGGGTGACATTGACGCCGATAGAGCCCCCGTGCGGGGCATTTCCCCAGCTTTCTAAGAAAGCCTTTGGGAATACTGCACGCATGCGCGGTCCCCTTCCCGCCTAAAGGTGCCATCTTGCTCAGTCAAATGACATAGCTAAAAAACAGCACACAAAAATGTAAAAATGAACTATGTACAACTGCAACTCCCAGGGGAGGAGGGAGGGTTGTGAGGACTGATTCCTGCTGCTCCTGGAGAACACCTGTTACAGGTGAGTAACTACTCTTTCTCTAGGACCAAGCAGGAAGTCAGTCCTCACTTATGGGACTCCCCAGCTTCAGGCTACCGGGGACCCAGAGCTGAAAAATGAGCTCCCTCTAGCCGCAGCATCAGAGAAAGGATTTCACTGAAACACCCCCACCGGTAGCCCAACCAGAGGGCTGGAGGGTAGGAGTTGCTTAAACCTTAAAGAGATTCCGGAGCACTGCCTGACCGAAAGCACTGTCCATACGGGACTCCCTCTCCAGGCAGTAATGGGCCGCAAAAGTCTGGCTTGAGGACCAAGTTGCAGCCCTGCAGATGTCCGCCAACGGTACAGAGCGGAGATGAGCTACTGAGGCATCCATTGCCCTGACACGGTGGGCCGTGACCCGACTCTGCAAGGGAAGGTCAGCTGCCCTGTAAGCCCAGGTGATACAGTCAGCCACCCAGATGGACAAGGTACGCTTGGAGACAGGTAACCCCAAGTTATTAGGGTCAAAAGATACAAAGAGCTGAGTAGCCCTCCTATGCCCCTGCGTACGTTCAATGTAGAAGGATAAGGCCCTCCTACAGTCCAGGGTATGCAGGACTGTTTCAGCCTGGCTGGCATAGGGCCTAGGGAAGAACGTTGGAAGAACCACCTCCTGGTTGAGATGGAAAGAGGAGACATCCTTTGGGAGGAACTTGGATGAGTCCTAAGGACTACCCTGTTCCTATAGAAGTGAGTGTATGGCCTGTCACGGACCAGGGCTTGAAGTTCACTCACTCGCTTGGCCGAGGTCAGGGCCACTAGGAAGAGAGTCTTCCAAGAAAGGAAGTGGAGAGGACATGTAGCCATCGGCTCAAAAGGTGAGCGAGTCAGTTGCTGCAAGACTACATTCAGCTCCCACTCAGGGGCCGGTGGACGGAGAGGAGGCTTGAGCAATAGCAAGCCTCTAAGAAATCTGGACACCAAAGAGTGAACCGACAAAGAGTGTCCTTCCACCAGAGAGTGGTGAGCTGCCAGAGCAGAGAGGTGGACTCGAACAGAATTGGACTTAAGGCCCTGATTGGACAAGTGCAGCAGGTACTGAAGCACTACCAGCACAGTGCAGGCGAAAGGATCTTCCTCGTGCTGCTGACACCACAAGGAGAACCTTCTCCATGTCAGGGCATAGGTTTTCCTGGTGGATTGCTTTCTAGAGGCCAAGACCACCTCTTCCACTTCCTGAGGCAAGCCCCAGGGAGCCAACACTACCCTTGCAGCCTCCAGGCCATCAAATGGAGAGATTTGAGATTGGGGTGCAGAAGGGAACCCTGATCCTGAGACAGAAGATCGGGCTGCACTCCCAGAGATAGTGGTGTGTCCACTGCTAATTGAAGCAGAAGTGGAAACCAGGGCTGCCTCGGCTATCTGGGAGCTACCAGAAGTACCAAGGCCTTGTCCCTTAGAATCTTGAACAATGTTTGGGCCACCAGAGGCGTGGGAGGAAACACATATAGGAGGCCCTGGGACCAAGAAATCAGGAAGGCATCCGCTGCTAACCTCAGGGGGTGCGGTTGCCTGGAACAGAACCTGGGTAGCTGGTGATTCAGGGGACTGGCAAAGAGATCCATGGATAGAAGTCCCCATTTCATGAAAATTTTTTGAACCACCAATGGGTGCAGCTGCCACTCGTGGGGCTGCAGAATCCTGCTTAACTTGTCTGCCAGGAAGTTCTCCTGGCCAGGGAGATACACAGCTTTGAGGAACATGTTGTGCTTGAGCGCAAAGGAACACAGGGCCTGTGCCTCCTGTCACAGGGGCCTGGATCCAGTGCCTCCCTGTTTGTTCACATAGAACATGGCCACTTGATTGTCCATCTGAACCAGAACAGACTGGTGAGCCAAAGTGTGAGAAAAGGTCTTGAGGGCTAAACGGATAGCCCGAAGCTCTAGTAGGTTGATCTGTTGCGTGGCCTCCCATGGAGACCATAGGCCTTGAGTGCACTTTTCCAGACAATGCGCACCCCAGCCCTGCAAGGAGGCATCTGTCGTCACCATCACTGTGGGGACAGGCACCTGAAAAGGCACCCCCTGAAGCAAGTTGGGGGGGTGTAGCCACCACTGCAGGGAATTCAGGAAGGGTTTGGATACCCTTACTTTGTCTGCTAGGCTCCCTGTGGCTTGCTGCCATTGAGTTCTGAGGCACCACTGTGCAGGCCTCATGTGGAGGCGGGCATTGGGGGTCACTTGTACTGTCGATGCCATGTGACCTAAGAGCTGTAGACAGAGTCGGGCCGAAACCCTTGGCATGCTGAGAAACCGGGATGCCAACTCCATGAGCCTTTGCGCCCTGTCTGCTGGCAAGTAAGCCCTTGCTTGTAGAGTCCAGGCGCGCCCCTATAAACTCTAGGTTCTGGGAGGGGAGCAAAGTGGACTTTGCAAAGTTTATGACAAAGCCTAGGTGTTGAAGGAGTGACACAGTTCGAAAGGTGGCCTGCCTGGCCTCCTGGTAAGTCTGACCCCTGATGAACCAGTCGTCCAGATAGGGGAAGACAAAAACACCTCGAGTCCTCAAGTAGGCCGCCATCACAGCCAGGCACTTTGTAAAGACCCTTGGGGCGGAGGTTAGGCCAAAAGGCAGTAATCTGTACTGGTAATGGTTTCCTCCCATAATGAACCTGAGGTATTTTCTGTGGTCTGGATGAATGAGGATGTGAGTGTACACATCCTTCAGATCTAAGGAGCATAGCCAATCTCCCTGCTGGAGGTAGGGCAGAAGTGTTCCAAGAGTAAGCATCTTGAACTTTTCTTTCTCCAAGAACTTGTTGAGGTTCCTGAGGTCTAGAATAGGCCTGAGGCCACCGGTTCTCTTTGGCACGAGGAAGTACCTGGAGTAGAAACCGTGCCCCTGCAGGCGAGGAGGTACAAGCTCCACCGCCTTGTCCAGAAGCAGACCCTGAAGTTCTTGAAGGAGGAGGCCTGTGTGTAGAGGAGGTCTTAGAGGCTCTCCTGGGAAGTAGGCAGGGGGCAACTGCTGGAAATGGAGCATATAGCCTCTGTGGACTATGCTCAATACCCAAGCATCCCCTGAAATGGGTGGCCACCTGTGGGCAAACAGGGCTAGACGACCTCCTGTGCAGGAATGGGGCAGCAGAGGTGGAAAGGCTATGCTGTGGGAGTCAAAACCCCCCTCCCTGCTGAGTAGGAGCAGGAGCCGGAGGCTTGTGGGTCTTCTGCCTATGGGGCCCATGTCCCTGCCCCTTGGCCTGCTGACCCTGCTGGGGAGCTGGGGAGGCCTGGTACTGAGGGAAAGGTTTGTAGGCAGTTACCTTTCTCGGGTAAAAGGGCTTTTTACCCAAGCCCTTCTTTTTGTGAGAAGGAGCAGAAGTCTTTCTGGACAGCCTTGTCCTAGTCAGGTGCTCAGTTTCGAGCTCAGCTGCCTTCTCGGCCATGGGTTTGCCAAAAAGGTTTTCACCTCGGCAAGGGACATTGACCAACTTGTCCTGCACCCAGGGCTCGAGGTCCGATGACTGCAGCCATGCCTGGCGTCGGGCTCCGATGCCGGCTGCCGCTACACGAGCCGAAGCCTCGAAGCCATCATAGGCCGCTCGGGACATGAACTTCGAGCAGTCCCGGATTCCTGAGGACAAAGTCTGGAACCTCTGCAAAGGTTCCCCGGAGAGGCCGGCAATCTCTTTCTCCAGGTCTCGTAAGTACATGCCCATGTACAGCTGGTAGGACTGGACACAGCAAGCAAGCATCGAGCTCTGGAAGCACTTTATGCCGAAAGCATCCAGGTTCTGGGCCTCCCTGCTGGGAGGCACTGCAGAGTGCATCTTCTGGCTCTTCAGACGATGCATGGCCGATTCCACCGCCATGGAATGGTGCGGCAGCTGCGCCTTCTGGAAGCCAGGGCTCTTACGGAGTCGATAGATAGAATTGACCCGCTTTCTCAAAACCGGCGCCAAGGCCGGTGCCTCCCACATCCGGAAGAGGAGCCGTTCCAGCATCGGAGGGACCGGCACAGTAAAGGCCTCCTTCGGAGGAGAGTCATACTGGAGGGTCTCGAGCTCCTCGGCTCGAGGCTCCTCCTCAGGGTCCGCGGGAATCGCCAATGCCTTGGCCATGTCCCTGACGAACTCCGAGAACCTGGTGTCCTCCGGTGGGGACCTACTTGGGGGATCGGACTGCGGTGAGTCCGAAGGGACGCACCGAGTCCGAAAAGTACCGGGGGACTCCTCGTCCTCCATCTCCCACGCAGACTCATCCGAAGAGGAGTCGGGGGGCTCCGACCGTGTGGGTCTCTGTGGCACCTGGCCCGACGGCGAAGGCACCAGGGTTGACGCCCTCGGTTCCGAGTGGGAGGTCGAGGGTGACCGTGACCGAGGACGACTTCGAGCCTTCATGGTCTCGAGTATCGGCTCGGTCTCCGGGGTCGACTTCGACATCGATGTCCCGATGGTCGGGGCAGATGCACCAGCGAGGCTGGCCATCAGTACCCGCTGCTGATCCATGAAGGCAGACAGTCTGCACTCCAAGGCTGTCAGCCTGAGTCCAAGCTCAGGAGACTCAGCAGCCACCTACTCGGGCCCCGGCGGCGCCGGGCCCGACGTCGGCTCCCTCGGAGGAGAGTCCACGAGGACTACAGGACTTACATGTCCGACGGGCTCCGGCTCCATGCGAGGCATTTTGGACGGCTTCTCCTGTTCCAAGGGCCCAGGGCGGCGGTTGGGGGTCTTAGACCGGGCTCTCGAGGAACCAGGGACCTCTTCCGATGCCGCCCTCACGAGCCGTTTCTTCCTCTTACGTTCCCGATCAGGGGACCCCCTGTCCGAGGAACCCCGGCGATGCTCGGGATCAGACTCTCGAGATTTCGAGGCCTCAGACGAGGTCCGGGCCCGGCCGGAGGCAGAGTCCGAGAAAATCCTCTCTCTCTGATGCTGACGGCTTCGAAGTGCCTTGGTGGACATTTTGCCACACGGGCCACAGATCTTAGGATCATGATCTGGGCCGAGGCACCGAAGGCAGCAGTCGTGTGTGTCAGTGAGAGACATCAGTTTCTTGCACCAATTGCACTTTTTGAAACCACTGGAAGCCATCGGAGAAAAAAGGGCCCCCACGAAGTCAAAGGACTGGCTTTCCAGGGAAAAGGCAAAAAAAGGGCACGAATGCCAGCCACGAAGGGCAAAAACCGAAAAATAGAAGACGGGCTCGATACTGGTGTACCGAACCCGGCGGGAAGGGGAACCGGCATCGAACCGGAGAAAAAGAATGAAGTAATCGCAGAAAAAGCGTCAACTTTTCCGGGTGACATGGACAGACGTCCGATGGGCTCCACGGAAAAAGAAAGACTGAGCAAGATGGCACCTTTAGGCGGGAAGGGGACCGCGCATGCGTGCAGTATTCCCAAAGGCTTTCTTAGAAAGCTGGGGAAATGCTCTGCACGGGGGCTCCATCGGCGTCGATGTCACCCATAAGTGAGGACTGACTTCCTGCTTGGTCCTGGAGAATTTATATAAACTTTCTTTGTATGCAGGAGGAAACAAAACTGTCTAAAACTCAAAAACAGGAGTTACCACAGTGGTCCAGTGGCAAAACCATGTTGCATTTTAAACCTGGTTTCTGCTCCTTGAATGACAGCTGTGAACACCAAGGTAATAGCTTTCATGGCTCCTGGCTGTTATGCTGTTGTGATACATATCAGTCGCTTAGCACATACTTTATGTATGATAGACAGGGGGAGAGTGAAGATGATGGATACAATGAGAAGTAAATGAAGACTTATGAGCAAGTCTGTTACAAAGGGTGGACAAGCAGGATAACCATTGTGGTACCAAGCTGAGAGAAAGGGCATGCTATCCTTGTAAATCTGAACTCTTGCCCCAGAACGGGAAGGTATCTGTCAAAAGGAACTCTTTCCCACAGTTCCATTTTGTTCAGTAACTATCCTTCTCAGAGGGCCCCAGAGGCTGCCAGAGCTCAAAGTTCACTCACAAACATAGAAACATGATGGCAAAAAAAGACCACATGGCCTATCTAGCCTGCCCTTCCATATCAACCACTACAACAGTCCCCTTTTTTCCTTCAGAAATCCTCTGTGTTTGTTCCATGCCTTTTTGAATTCAGACACTGTCCTCATCTCTACCACCTCCACTCGGAGACTATTCCATGTATCTAGCACTCTTTCCATAAAATAATATTTGTGCATATTACTCCTGAGTCTATCCCCTTTTACCCTTATCCTATGTTCCCTCATAGCAGAGCTTGCTTTCAATTGAAAGAGGCTCTCCTCCTGTGTATTTATGCCATGGAGGTAATAAACGTCTCAGTCATATCACCTCTATCCCGCCTATTCTCTAAAGTATACATATTAAGATCCTTAAGTTTCTCCTCAAATGCTTTATAATGAAGACCACTAACCATTTTAGTAGCCACCCTCTGTACCAACTCCAACCTGTTTATATCCTTTTGAAGGTGCGATCTCCAGAATTGCACAAAATACTCCAAATGAGGTTGCACCAAAGACTTATACAGAGACACTATCACCTCCTTTCTTCTGCTGGCCATTCTGCTCCCTATGCACCCAAGCATCTTTCTAGCTATTGCCATTGCCTTTTCTACCTGTTTAGCTACTTTAAGATCATCAGACACAATCACGGCGAGGTTCTGCTCTTCTTTTGTGGACAGAAGTACTTCACCCCCTATACTATATTGCTCCCTTAGATTGCTGCAGCCCAAATGCATGACCTTGCATTTTTTAACATTAAATCCCAGCTGCCAAATTCTAGAACATTCTTCAAGCTTAGCTAGATCCCTCCTCATGTTATCTACACCTTCCTGGTTGTCTACTCTATTGCAGATTTTGGTATCATCCGCAAAGAGGCAAACCTTACCTGACAGCCCTTCCGTAATATTACTAACAAAGATATTAAAAAGAATCGGACCAAGGACAGTTTCCTGTGGTACTGCACTGGTAACCTCCTTCTCCTCTGAGTGAACTCCATTTACTTGTACCCTTTGTTGCCTCCCACTCAACCAATTTCTAACCCAAGCAGTAACTTAGGGTCCTTCCCTAGGGTGCTCATTTTGCTCATAAGTCACCTGTGCGGAATGGTGTCAAAGGCTTTACTGAAATCTAAATACACCACATATAGGGCTCTCCTTCGGTCCAACTCCCTAGTCATCCAGTCAAAAAAATCAATCAGATTTGTCTGACAAGATCTGCCTCTGGTAAATCCATGCTGCCTCAGATCCGATAATCCGTTGGACTCCAGAAACTTCACTATTTTCTCTTTCAGCAGTGCTTCCAATAATTTACTCACCACCGAGGTTAAACTAACCGGCCTGTAGTTTTCAACCACATCCTTACTTCCGCTTTTGTGTAAAAGGACCACGTGTGCCTCTTTCCAGTCCTCTGGCACCACTCCCGACTCCAACGAGGCATTGAAAAGGTCAGTCAGTAGAGCTGCTAAAACTTGCCCAAGTCCCATCCGGTCCCATTGCTTTGTCTACTTTAGGTTTAGCTAGCTTCTCACGAACACAGTCTTCTGAAAATTGTTCAAGATGCCCCTCGCTTCTGTTTCTGGGTGTTTTCTGAGGTCCTGCTCCTGGTTCTTCATCTGTGAACACAGAACAGAAATATTTGTTAAGCAAAGCGTAGTTACTCACCTGTAACAGGTGTTCTCCAGGAGCAGCAGGAATCAGTCCTCACATATGGGTGACGTCGGCGCCGACGGAGCCCTCGCGGAGCAATTTTCCCCAGCTTTCAAAGAAAGCCTTTGGGAATTGCAGCGCGCATGCGCGGTCCCCTTCCCGCCCAAAGGTGCCATCTTGGCCAGTCTGATGACATAGCGAAAAGACAGCAAAAAAATTGCAAAAACTAAATCAGAAGATTGCAACTCCAAGGGGAGGAGGGAGGGTTGTGAGGACTGATTCCTGCTGCTCCTGGAGAACACCTGTTACAGGTGAGTAACTACGCTTTCTCCAGGACCAAGCAGGAAGTCAGTCCTCACATATGGGACTCCCCAGCTTAAGGCTACCGGAGACCCTAAGCACAAAAATGAGCTCCCTCTAGCTCAGCAGCACAGAAGGAAAGAATCTTCTCTGAGTAATCTCCAACCGGTAGCCCAACATCCGGGATGGAGGGTAGGAGTTGCCTAAACCTCGAAGAGATTACGGAGGACTGCCTGTCCGAAAGCACTGTCCCTGCGGGACTCCCTCTCGAGGCAGTAATGGGCCGCGAAAGTCTGGCTCGAAGACCAAGTAGCGGCCCGGCAGATGTCTGCCAATGGAACAGAGCGGAGGTAAGCCACTGACGCAGCCTTCGCCCGAACCCGATGAGCGGTGACTCGACTCTCCAACGAGAGGCCTGCCGCCGCATAAGTCCAAGCGATACAGTCAGCTACCCAGATGGACAGAATGCGCTTGGAGACAGGGAGCCCCAATTTATTAGGGTCGTAAGACAGGAAGAGCTGAACCGTCTTACGGTGCTCCCGCTTACGATCAAGGTAGAAGTTCAGCGCTCTTCTACAGTCCAGGGTATGCAAGACCCTCTCAGCTCGGCTGGAGTGAGGCCTGGGAAAGAAGGTCGGAAGCACCACCTCCTGATTGATGTGAAAAGGGGAGACCACTTTTGGAAGAAACTTAGGGTGAGTCCGCAGGACTACCCTATTCTTGTAGAATCGAGTGTAGGGAGGATCAGACACTAGGGCCTGCAGCTCACTAACGCGTCTAGCGGAAGTGAGGGCTACCAGAAATAAGGTTTTCCAAGAGAGAAAACGGAGAGGACAGGTAGCCATGGGTTCAAAAGGCGGGCAGGTGATCCGCTGTAAAACCACGTTCAGGTCCCAGTCAGGGGCTGGGGGGCGCAATGGTGGTTTGAGAAGAAGGAGGCCCCGGGAGAACCGAGCCACGAGGGGGTGGCCGGAAAGAGGCCTGCCTTCCACCGGCACATAATGTGCCGAAATAGCACTGAGGTGAACCTTGACCGAGTTGGACTTAAGTCCAAGATTGGACAGGGAAAGCAAGTACTGCAAGACCACCGACACCGAGCAGGAGAAGGGGTCTTGAGACTGCTGAGTACACCAGGTGGAGAAGCGACGCCATTTAAGGGCGTAGGATTTCCGGGTAGAGGGTCGCCTGGAAGCCAGCACGACTTCCTCCACCTCCGGAGGCAACAGGAGGGGAGCAAGGACTACCCTTTCAGCAGCCAGGCCATCAGATAGAGAGATCTGAGGTTGGGGTGTAGGAGAGACCCCTGATCCTGGGTCAGGAGGTCGGGTTGAAAACCCAGAGGCAACGGGGTATCCACCGCCAGCTGCATCAGAAGCGGGAACCACGGTTGCCGGGGCCACCGGGGAGCAATCAGGATCACGGAGGCCTTGTCCTGGAGAACCTTGAAAAGAGTTCGAGACACCAGCGGCATGGGAGGAAAGGCATACAGAAGGCCCGTGGACCATGAGAGCAGAAAAGCATCCGCCGCCACTCGGAGGGGATGCGGTTCCCGAGAGCAGAATCGAGGAAGTTGCCTGTTCAGAGGACTGGCAAAGAGATCCAGAGTGGGGAGGCCCCACTGGAGAAAGATCCTTTGAACCACCAATGGGTCCAATCACCACTCGTGCGGTTGGAGGATTCTGCTCAGTTTGTCTGCCAGGTGATTTTCTTGACCTGGGAGATAGACAGCTTTGAGGAGGATTCCTCGGCCGACGGCCCAAGCGCAGAGCTTTTGTGCTTCCCGGCAGAGAAGGAAGGAGCCCGTGCCCCCCTGCTTGTTCACGTAGAACATAGCAACTTGATTGTCCGTCTGGACCAGCACAGACTGGTGAGACGTGAGGTGGGAGAAGGCCCTTAGAGCCAGGCGAATGGCCCTGAGCTCCAGGAAGTTGATCTGCTGGGCAGATTCCCACGGGGTCCAGAGACCCTGAGTACATGACCCCTGGCAATGTGCTCCCCAACCCAGGAGAGAAGCGTTGGTCGTCAGAACCTGAACCGGCGGAGGAGACTGGAAAAGCATTCCGAGCACCAGGTTGGGTAGGTGAAGCCACCATCGCAGAGAAGAGACTAGCGGGCTGGAGATGCGTACCGAGTCCGCCAGTCTCCCCGAGGCCTGACGCCATTGAGAGCGAAGGCACCACTGAGCCGGCCGCATGTTCAGGCGGGCATTGGGGGTCACATGGACCGTGGACGCCATATGGCCGAGCAGCTTCAGGAAGAGCCGGGCCGAGACCCGGGGATGGCTGTGAAAACGGCTGGCGAGAGCCATGAACCATTGAGCCCTGTCGAGCGGCAGAAAAGCCCGCGCCTGAAGCGTGTCCAACCTGGCGCCGATGAACTCGAGGTCCTGAGAGGGGAGCAGAGTGGACTTTTCGAAGTTTATGACAAAGCCCAAGTACTGGAGCAGAGCCACAGTACGCTGCGTGGTGTGAGTGGCCTCCGTGGCGGACGGGGCCCTGATGAGCCAGTCGTCCAGGTACGGAAAGACGAAGAGGCCTTGAAGCCGGAGATAAGCCGCTACCACTGCGAGACATTTTGTGAAGACTCGTGGTGCGGAGGATAGGCCAAAGGGCAGTACTCTGTATTGGTAATGATTGCCCGCCACCACAAACCTTAGGTATTGTCGGTGGCTGGGGTGGATGAGGATGTGAGTATAGGCATCCTTTAGATCCAAGGAGCATAGCCAATCTCCCTGCTGGAGGTAGGGCAGCAGGATTCCAAGGGTAAGCATCTTGAACTTTTCCCTCTCCAGGAACTTGTTGAGGTTCCGCAAGTCTAGGATGGTTCTGAGGCCTCCAGTCCGCTTCGGTACCAGGAAGTACCGGGAATAAAAACCGTGACCCCGCAGGTGGTGGGGCACCGGCTCCACTGCCTGTTCCCGAATAAGACTTGCCAACTCCTGAAGGAGTAAGTCCCGGTGGAGAGGGGTTCGCAGAGGCTCCCCTGGAAAGTAGGGGGGAGGTACCTGGTGGAAGTGCAGCAGATAGCCCTCCCGGACTATGCGGAGCACCCAGGTGCCTGACATGATGTTGGACCACCTGTGGGCAAAGTGGACCAGCCGGCCTCCCGTGCTGAGAGAAACCAGCGGAGGGGGAGAGGCTATGCTGAACGAGTCAAAAACCCCCACCCTGCGGAGCAGGGGCCGGTGGTGCAGGCTTGGGGGCTTGCTGCCTACGGGATCCGTTACCCCGTCCCTTGGCCTGCTGACCCTGATGGGGAGCTGCGGAGGCCTGATAATGGGGGTAGTGTTTATAGGCAGCCGCCTTCCTCAGGTAAAAGGGCTTCTTCCCCGAGCCCTTCTTCTTCTGGGAAGGGGCAGAGGTTTTCCTGGAGAGCCGAGTTCTGGTGAGAGTCTCTGTCTCGAGCTGGGCAGCCTTCTCATCCATAGGTTTACCAAAGAGGTTATCACCTCTGCAGGGGACATCGACCAACTTGTCCTGCACCCAGGGCTCGAGGTCGGAAGACTGGAGCCAAGCCTGGTGGCGGGCTCCGATGCCGGCTGCGGCCACTCGAGCCGATGCCTCGAAGCCATCATAGGCTGCTCGAGAAATGAACTTGGAGCACTCATGAACACCAGTGGACAGGGCCAGGAACCTCCGCAAAGGTTCCTTGGAGAGACCAGCAGAGAATCCGGCTAGTTCTTTAGCCAGGTCCCGGAGATACATGCCCATGTAGAGCTGGTAAGTCTGGACCCGACAAGCAAGCATAGAGCCCTGAAAACACTTCTTACCGATGCCATCCAGGCTGCGGGCTTCCCTGCTGGGAGGCACCGAGGAGTGCATCTTCTGGCTCTTGAGCCGATGCATGGCCGATTCCACCACCATGGAATGGTGCGGCAGCTGTGCTTTCTGGAAGCCAGGGCTCTTGCGGACTCGATATATGGCATCGACCCGCTTGCTTAATACCGGCGACGACGCCGGGCTCTCCCACATGCGGAAGAGAAGTCGTTCCAGCATCGGAGGAGCCGGTACAGTAAAGTGCTCCTTCGCAGGAGAGTCATACTGGAGGGCATCGAGCTCCTCAGCTCGAGGCTCCTCCTCGGGATCCGCAGGGAAGGCCAAGGCCTTGGCCATATCCCTTACGAAGTCCGAGAACCGGGCGTCCTCCGGGGGGGACTGTTGCCGAGGCTCGGACTTGGGGGAGTCAGAAGGGACACACCGAGTCCGGAAAGAACCAGGTGACTCATCCACCTCGGATTCCCAGGCCGACTCCTCGGAGGAGGAGTCGAGCGGCTCCGGTCGGGCGGGCACAGACGCCGTCCGCCCCGACGCCGAGGGAGTCGGCATCGACGACCTCGGCCCCGAACGGGAGGCCGAAGGTGACCTCGACCGAGGATCGACTCGAGCCTGCATGGACTCGAGGATCGGCTCGGTCTCCGGGGTCGACTTAGATGTCGACGTCCCGGCGGTCAGGGCAGACGCGCCAGCGAGGCCAGCGATCAGTGCCCGCTGCTGGTCCATGAAGGCAGTCAAGCTGCGCTCCAAGGCCGTCAACCTGAGTCCGAACTCAGGAGACCCAGCAGCCCCCGACTCGGGCCCCGACGGCGTCGGGCCCGACGTCGGACCAGTCGGAGGCGAGTCAACGAAGACAACAGCACTTACGTGAGCAGAGGAGTCCAGTTCCAGACGAGGCTGTTTGGACGGCCGCTCCAGCTCCAAAGACCCAGGACGGCTGTCGGGGCTATGCGACCTGGCCCTCGAGGAGCCAGGAGCGTCCACCGACGCCGCCCTCGCGGGTTTCTTCTTCCGCTGATGTTCCCGGTTAGGGGACCCCCGCTCAGAAGAACTCCAGCGGTGCTCAGAGCCAGATTCTCTGGACACCGAAGCTTCTGACGAGGTCCGGGTACGGCTGGGGTCAGAGAAGATTCTCTCCCGCTGATGCTGCCGACTCCGCAAAGACTTCGCGGACATTTTGCTACAGGGCCCACAGATCATATCTTCATGATCGGGGCCCAGGCAACGGAGGCAGCAATCATGTGTGTCGGTAAGAGACATAAGTTTCTTACACTTAACACACTTTTTAAAGCCACTGGTGGCCATCGGGGGAAAAAGGGCCCCTGCGAGGTCGAACGAACGGGCCGCCAGGGAAAAATGAAAAAAGGCGCGAAGATGTCGCGAAGGACAGAAAAAAACGAAAAAGAAGGGGAGGCCTCGCAACCGGCGTCGCGAGGCCGGGCGGAAAAAGGACCGGCGTCGAACCGAAGAATTACTGAAAAAAATAAGGAAAAAAATCAATTTTTCGGCGGTGACTATTAGACAACGTCTGTAGGGCTCCACGGAAAAAAGAAGACTGGCCAAGATGGCACCTTTGGGCGGGAAGGGGACCGCGCATGCGCGCTGCAATTCCCAAAGGCTTTCTTTGAAAGCTGGGGAAAATTGCTCCGCGAGGGCTCCGTCGGTGCCGACGTCACCCATATGTGAGGACTGACTTCCTGCTTGGTCTTGGAGAATTCCGCTTTATCCTTATCAGCTTCTACATATTCCTCCCCTGCACCCTTGAGTCTGACAATACCACTTTTGCCCTTCCTCTTCTCACTAACATTTTATTGCATTGGTTATTTCCTCCTCTTTTTGAATCTTTGCTTTCCTCACTACTTTGCTAGCTTCTCTAAGTTTTTCCAAATATAGATGCCTGTCTTCCTCTGTCTGTGATCACTTGTATTTCATGAAGGCCTCTCTCTTTGTCTTCACCTTTTCAGCTACTTCTTTCAAAAAACCATAGCAGTCTCCTTTTTCCTTTTACCTTTACCATTTTAACAAAGGTTGGTTGCCTTTAAAATATCCCTTTTCAGTTTTGCCCACTGTTTTTCTACATCCCCCAGCTGTTCCCATCCCACTAATGACTCCCTGAGGTAATGGCCCATCTTCGCAAAGTTAGTTTTCCTAAAGTCTAAGACCCTCGCTTTTGAATGGATTTTAGCAGCCCTAGTCCTAATACTGAACCACACCATCTGATGATCACTGGATGCAAAGTGATTCCCCACTATAACATCATAAACACCAAGTCCAGTATGGTTCCTTCACGTGGGGTTCTGTTACCAGTTCCCTGAATAGTTCTCCCTGTAGAGAATCCAGGATCTTCTTACTTCTAGATGCTACTATAGCAGGGATGTGCCAATCAACATTTGGCATATTAAAATCCCCTATCAGTAGTACTTCCCCTTTCCTGGCAATGCTGCATACATCTTCAATTAGCTCTCCGTCCACCTCTTCTCCCAGTGATGGAGGTCTGTATATCATGCCAATGCAAATAGATTTCTCTTTCCCTCTTTCTAGTTTAACCCATAGTGTTTCCTTTCTCCTTTTTAAGCTCTGTAGTTCCATAGCTTTAATATTATTTTTTACATATAATGCCACTCCTGCCACTTCTGAGCAGTAAAATTCCAAAACAAAACAAAAAAACCCAATAAAAAGACAGGACCAATATTAGATATTAAATTTGTTTCTGATCTGAAGATCCATTGAATGATATTAATTCAATCTAAATGTTGACATGGAGCTATATAAAGATTTTAGTGTCATTTTTTATATTTGTGTTAAACTCAAGATATGTTAGTTTTAGAACAATATGTGTGAAGTGGGATTTATAAGGGCCATCTAAGAGGAATCTAGGATGTCCAGAGCAGAATGTCCAAAAATCTGAGGCTCCCAGTACAATGAAGGCACAGTGTAGATTCCTTCTGAAATCACTGTATCTCTGCGCCGAAAGATGAACGTCCCATTAAGCAGGTCTGGCAACGGGACTGTGCAGATAGCAAGGCTGGGTACGTGCACGGTTGTAGGCCATTTCAGAAACTTGGATGTCCCCAAATTGCACAGCCACAGAAATGGGCACTTTTTGGACGTGCTGGCCAGGGTATTTCTGAAGGGGAGCTGCTATGTTATAGGACATGCACATCCCGGCCAGTCATTTCAGTCAAGCAGACATGGAGTGGCAGTCTAATAATAGTTTGCACTATAAATTAACATGCAGGTTTCTTCGGCCCGAAAAAATTAACTGTGGTGATGAAAGATTTTGCTGTTCCCCCCCTGCAAGTTTTGCTGCTATGAAATGAGCACTTTTTTGTACCTTATTCACGGTCAGGAGCAGGTATAGGCATGGATGTGTCAATAGGCAGGGCCAGACATAATGATGCCATTCTGAAATTGCACTGGGACGTACATCTCCATTGCACTGCCCAGGTCATGCTTCCACTATACCCTTGTGCTACATGGACATGCTTGTGCCAGGGACATCCATATACCTGCCTTTCTAATATGGGTCCAGGGATGTCACTATGATTTGCACATCTGTCTGTTTTCAGATGTCCAAATCATCAGTAGAGCTTCTAAAATGACCCCCATAATTTTTTGTCATGTTCACCTAAATAATACTGTGTTTACATGCAAAAGACAATATTCAAACACAATCTAAAAGAATATAAGCAATGCTCAAATTAGAAATAGTGTTTCTGCAGAACAGTTTGATATTTGTACAGTTCTAAATGCAAAATTACTTCAGTTTCATTTTTATTCCCAGTTGTTGGATTGAAAATTTTCAGGTAATAAATGTCATAGCAAGAAGTACCTTTGAAGAGATCAGAACACTGAACTGTCTCCTCTCTACAGAAGAGATGGGATTGTGTGCCCGCATGGGGCTTTTTGTTTTTAAATTATCACTCTTGTTTCAACCCCCTCAGCAATTTACAAACAGAGAAACACCCATGACATATGGAATGTCTTCCCAACTGCATCTGTGGGAGATTCGCCATAATTCCCAATCATAGAAAGTTAAAAGTAAGATTTTTTGGGAAGGAGGAAAGGCAGTTGAAAACATTTTAATTTAGGTACTGATGCTCAGGAACTTATTGTGTTCTAAAACCATTTTCTTTAATTTAAAAATCAGTGAGCTTGATTAATCACAGGTGCACTCGTAAACCAACACTTAAAAGAGGCCTAGTTCTTAAAGAAGCTGAAATGAATTTCATATGATATATGTCATATCATAAATAAAGAGCGAGCCTAATGTTTACAGCAGCAGGTTGAGAAATCGGGGGAGCCAGGGTTCAAATCCCCCTTCTCCCAACTGATGCTCCTTGTGACCCTAAACAAATCACTTAATTCTCTCTACTTTACATCAGGGACCAACTTTAACAATAAGCTGTCTGGTGCAGGGACCTGTCCACTGTACCTGAACTGGAACTTACCTTGAGTTAAGATAAAGATTTATTAACATCTTTTTTATACCGCCTTTCTATAAGTCAAAAACATATGTACAGAGTGACTACATGGTTCTAGTTCATGCTATTGAGAGTACGGCTGTGTGCCATAGTATTCTAGATAAAGGTGAGTTTTTAATTTCTTTCGAAAGTCATCCGTGTCTTCAATGGATGGTAGGACATTCCACAAAGTTGGTGCATAAATGGAGAAAGCCCTATAACATGTATGCTGGTTGCTCCTGAGCTATTTCGAGGGTATCTCTAAAAGACTGTGAGTGCTGATTCTTTGTTGTCTATAGTTTGCAGGTCTTTTTATAAGAGACTGTAGGGACTTGGCGGATTGCTTATGCATTGCCTTGTGAGTGCTGAGCAGAACCTTATACTTGATTGGATGTGAGATGGGAAGCCAGTGGAGCTGTTGGAGGATTGGCGTGATGTGCATTTGTTGAGATATTCCTTGAATGATTTTGGCTGCCCTGTTCTGCGCTAGTTGTAGAGGCTATAGGGTGTGTTTGGGCAGACCATGGTAAATCGACCATGGTCTCCCCAAGGATAGGAGTTACAATGACTTGGTAGACTGTGCAAAATTCTCCTGAGTTTAGGAGGGGTGCATAGGTTTTTTAGGATTCTAAACCTGTGATAAGCAAACTTAGTGGTGTGTTCAGTTTGAAATTTGTAATTGAAGGCCCTGATCGAGGCTAACTCCTAAGTATTTTACTTCGGTCTTGACAGTGAGTTCTGTAGTGCCAATCATGATAGTGGATGGGGGTTTTAAACTGTTGTTCCTTGTAAGAGTAGTTACTCACCTGTAACAGGTGTTCTCCAGGAGCAGCAGGAATCAGTCCTCACATATGGGTGACGTCGGCGCCAACGGAGCCCTCATGAGGAGCATTTCCCCAGCTTTCAAGGAAAACCTTTGGGAATGCAGCGCACATGCGCGGTCCCCTTCCCGCCCAAGGGTGCCATCTTGCTCAGTCTGATGACATAGCTAAAAGACAGCAAAAATCAAAATGAATGATATGACTGCAACTCCAGGGGAGGAGGGAGGGTCGTGAGGACTGATTCCCGCTGCTCCTGGAGAACACCTGTTACAGGTGAGTAAGTACTCTTTCTCCAGGACCAAGCAGGAAGTCAGTCCTCACATATGGGACTCCCCATCTCTAGGCTACCGGGAACCCTAAGCTGAAAAAATGGCTCCCTCTCAAAAGCCTCAGCATTCATGATAAGAATATCCTCTGAGAACGCACCTGTATGGTAGCCCAACACAAGGGACGGATGGTAGAAGTTGCCTAAACCTCAAAGAGATTACGGAGTACCGCCTGTCTGAAAGCACTGTCCTTTCTGGACTCTCTCTCCAAGCAGTAATGGGCTGCAAAAGCCTGGCTTGAAGACCAAGTTGCGGCCCGGCAGATGTCTGCCAACAGAACAGAGCGGAGATGAGCTACTGATGCGGCTTTCGCCCTGACACGGTGGGCCGTGACTCGACCCTGCAAGGGGAGGTCGGCTGCCTTATACGCCCAGGCGATACAATCTGCTACCCAAGTGGACAATGTACCATCTTATTAGGGTCAAAGGAGAAGAAGAGCTGAGTAGCCCTTCGATGCCTCCGCGTACGTTCTATGTAAAAAGACAACACCCTCTTACAGTCCAGGGTATGCAAGACTGTTTCAGCCCGGCTGGTATGCGGCCTGGGAAAAAAGGTCAGAAGAACCATCTCCTGGTTGAGGTGGAAAGAGGAGACCACTTTTGGAAGTAACTTGGGATGGGTCCGTAGGACCACCCTGTTCCTATAGAACCGTGTGTACGGTTTATCAGAAACCAGAGCTTGTAGTTCACTCACACGTCTGGCCGAGGTAAAAGCCACCAGGAAGAGCGCTTTCCAAGAGAGGAAGCGCAAATGGCAAGTAGCCATCGGCTCAAACGGTGGGCGAATAAGTTGCTGCAAGACCACGTTCAAATCCCACTCAGTCGCCGGTGGACGAACCGGAGGCTTGAGAAGAAGCAGACCTCTGAGAAATCGGGACACCAAGGGGTGAACCAACAGAGACTGTCCTTCCACCGGTAAGTGGTGCGCTGACAGAGCACTGAGGTGGACCCAAACAGAGTTAGACTTAAGGCCTAGGTCTGACAGGTGAAGTAGATACTGCAGTACTACTGGCACAAGGCAAGAGAAAGGATCTTCATTGCACTGAGCACATCATACCGTAAACCTACGCCACTTGAGGGCATAGGACTTTCTGGTGGACTGCCTCCTAGAGGCCAAGACCACCTCCTCAACCTCCTTAGGTAGAAGTAAGGGAGCTAGCACTATCCTTTCAGCAGCCAGGCCATCAGATTGAGGGACCTGAGACTGGGGTGCAGAAGGGAACACTGCTCTTGAGACAGGAGATCGTGTTGCAACCCCAGAGGGAACGGAGTTTCCACCGCCAACTGCCGCAGAAGTGGAAACCAGGGCTGCCTCGGCCATCGGGGGGCTACCAGAATCACCGAGGCCTTGTCCTGGAGGATTTTGAACATAGTTCGGGCCACCAGGGGTGTGGGAGGAAACGCATACAGGAGGCCCGTAGACCAAGAGATCAGAAAAGCATCTGCCGCCATCCTCAGGAGATGTGGCTGTCTGGAGCAAAACCTGGGCAGCTGACGGTTTTGTGGACTTGCAAAGAGATCGATGGATGGAAGTCCCCAGTGGAGGAAGATCTGCTGGACCACCAATGGATTCAACTGCCATTCGTGAGGCTGGAGAATCCTGCTTAGCTTGTCTGCTAGGAAATTCTCCTGACCAGGTAGATAAACTGCTTTGAGAAACATGCCTTGTTTGACTGCAGAGGAGCAAAGGGCCAGTGCCTCCTGACATAGGAGCCTGGACCCCGTGCCCCCTTGTTTGTTCACATAGAACAATGCCACCTGATTGTCCGTCTGAACTAAGACAGACTGGTGAGAGAGGGAACGAGGAAATGTCTGCAGAGCTAAGCGGATTGCTCGCAACCAAAAGATTGATTTGATGCATGGCCTCTCAAGGAGACCAGAGGCCTTGAGTGCACGTGCCCTGGCAATGTGCACCCCAGCCCTTTAAGGAAGCATCGGTCGTCAGTACCCTTGTGTGTGCTGGAGCCTGAAAAGGTACCCCCCTGAGAAGGTTTGGGAGATGCAGCCACCCCTGTAAGGAGTCCAAAAGTGGTTTTGGACACCTTTACTCTGTCTCGGAGGTCGCCTGTGGCCTGCGTCCACTGATCTCTGAGGCACCATTGAGCAGCCCGCATGTGCAGACGGGCATTCGGAGTCACATGTACCGTGGATGCCATGTGGCCCAGGAGCCGCACGTAGTGCCTGGCGGAGACATGAGACTTGCTTTGGAACTGGTTGGCCAAGTCTATCAGTCTGTGGGCCCTGTCTTTGAGCAAGTAAGCTCTTGCCTGAAGGGTGTCTAAGCATGCCCCTTGTCAGACAGCTGCCTAGGGTGAGAACTTACACAATCTTGACGATGCATATATTCATATGATTCTTGCAAGGTATTGTGGGTAATGTAGTTCTTTCACTCCAAACACAGCTGAAGACAATAATTGAGTTGTGAAACCAGTGGTTAAAGCCAATAAAATACTTCTTTTATTGATGGGGTTTAATTCACCCAGCACAAGTATGCTTGTTAGCAATATAAATGAGGTTACTTGCTTGCAGTGTTTAAATGGATAACATAAAGTCACAAAGCAAATCAGAAAACAACCTTCAGCTTGTCAGGCAATTAGCTAATGTTTTCTTAGCAAATAATTACCAAAGGAAAAGGCACAAAGAAATGAATAAACTTTGCTTGTTAGGTTAACTTCTGCTTATTTTCCACGCAGATCCCAGCAGTGATTCTCCCTTGCTCACACACACAATCAGGTGCAGCTTTAATTACTATCACTTGACCAGCTGAAAGCCTTTAGCTGGCTGGCTGCTACTGTGTGAACCCAAATCCTGCTTTAAGAGCTGTTTGCAGTGGAAATAAAGAACAAAGTTAGGTTTCTTTGTGATGGCTGAGGTGTTTGCTCACAGAAAGCTAGCAATAGCATTTAGATAGAGAACAGTCCATGTAATGAATAGTTTCATCTGCTGTATCTCCCCCTTCATCAATCAGCATAGGGTCACTATCATACATTGGCACAGACGAGTCTTTCATTAAGGCACTATCATGAGAATGCTTATTCCCTTGCTGCCATTCACTATTATAGATAGGGTCTGGATCAGTGTTCATACCTGAGCCTCTCCTGCTATCATAATTCCTCTCTGTATAGCCTGGCCAGTATGTAATCCAATTCTGATGTCCAGCCTTCCAATCTTGATCCCTGGACACTGGATCTTCTCTCACATACCTTCTGGCATAGGTCTGAAAGTCCTTTCCACGTGCAGTCTTCTCTCTTCCAGGTAGCCACTGGTGATTCCTATCTCTGCCATTCCATTCCTCTGGCTGACTCCAGTCCAATGGACTCTGCTGGCACTTGGAATACCTCCCAGTATGGGTACTGCCTTGGACTCTCCCAGACCTTCCAATGGGCTTTCTTCTCTTCCTTCCAGAGAGTCTCCTTCTCTCTCTATCCGCTTGGCTTGGCTTCTGTTTCTCCAGGTGATGCTGGTGCTTGAGCTTGTAGCTGTTGCTGTCTCCTTTCCTGAAGCTCTTTCTGTAGCTGTTGTCTATAGAATAAGCTCTATTCTTATTCTGTTCTAATGTGTGCTCCTCCCTAACACAGCGCAGCTGTGTTGAATCAGGCCCTGCCCTTTGAGATGAGTGCTTAGGGATTGCCTCATAGCTCTCTTGATTGCACACACGTTTTCTCACTTCAGCCCCCCTCATGGCTGCTGGAAACCTGGTGCATTCTGGGACTGGTAGTCTTTTATGTGAAAACTCTGTTTTCTTACTTCTACCAGAACTGACAGGTTGCTTGTTCAGAGTCACATCATCTTTTCTATAGCTCCTACCTGAGCTATGATAAGCTTCCTTATCACACCCTATAAACTCTAGGTTCTGAGAGGGGAGCAAAGTGGACTTTGCGTAGTTTATGACAAAGCCCAGATGCTGAAGAAGAGAGACAGTGCGAAGAGTGGCTTGTCTGGCCTCCTGGAGAGATTGGCCCCTGATAAGCCAGTTGTTCAGGTATGGGAAGACAAAAATTCCCTGATTCCTGAGATAAGCCGCCATCACTGCCAGGCATGTGGTGAAAACCCTGGGGGCAGAGGTCAGGCCAAAGGGAAGTACCCTGTACTGAAAATGGTTTCCTCCCACCACAAATCTGAGATATTGTCTGTGGTCTGGATGAATGAGGATGTGAGTATAAGCATCCTTTAGGTCTAAGGAGCATAGCCAGTCTCCCTGCTGGAGGTAGGGCAGCAGTATCCCAAGGGTAAGCATCTTGAACTTTTCCCTCTCCAGAAACTTGTTTAGGTTTCACAAGTCTAGGATAGGCCGGAGGCCTCCTGTCCTTTTTGGTACCAGGAAGTACCTGGAGTAGAAGCCTTGTCCTTTCAGGTGGTGAGGCACCGGTTCCACCGCCTGTTCCTTTAGAAGACTTGCCAACTCCTGAAGGAGGAGGTTCCTGTGTAGAGGGAGTCTTGGAGGCTCCCCTAGATAGTAGGAGGGGGGTAACTGGTGGAAGTGGAGCATGTAGCCCTTTTGGACTATGCTCAGTACTCAGGTATCCCCTGTGATGGCTGGCCACCTGTAGGCGTACAGGGTCAGCCGACCCCCTGTGCTGAGTGGAGCCACCGGCGGAGGAGAGGCTATGCTGTGGAAGTCAAAACCCCGCTCCCTGCTGTGCACGAGCCGGAGTTGGCGGCTTGAGGATCTTCTGCCTATGGGGCCCATGCCCCTGCCCCTTGGCTTGCTGGCCCTGTTGGGGAGCTGGAGAGGCCTGATACTGAGGGTAGGATTTGTAGGCCACACCCTTCCTCGGGAAAAGGGCTGTCTTTCTGGACAGCCTTATCCTGGTGATAGTCTCAGTCTCAATTTCTGTAGCCTTTTCAGTCATGGGCTTACCGAATAGGTTGTCATCTTGGCACGGGACATCGACCAACTTGTCCTGCACCCATGACTCCAGGTCCGATGATTGTAGACAGGCCTGACGGCGTGCACCGATGCCGGCCATGGCTACCCAGGCCGAAGTCTCGAAGCCATCATAAGCTGCTCGAGAGATAAACTTTGAGCACTCTCGGATCCCCGTCGACAAGGCTTTGAACCTATGCAAGGGTTCCTCAGAGAGGCCAGCTGAGAACCCGGCAATCTCCTTTGCCAGGTCCCTTAATTACATGCCCATGTACAGCTGGTAAGTCTGGACATGGCAAGATAGCATAGAGCCCTGGAAGCACTTTCTTCCGAGGGCATCCAGGTTCCGGGCCACCCGGCCGGGGGGGCACCAAGGAGTGCATCTTCTGACTCTTCAGGTGGTGCATGGCCGATTCCACAACCATGAAATTGTGCGGTAGCTGCGCCTTTTGGAACCCAGGGCTCTTACGGACTCGATAAATGGAATCGACCCATTTGCTAAGAACTGGTGCCGAGGCCGGTGCCTCCCACATACGGAAGAGCAGCCATTCCAGCATCGGAGGAACCGGCACAGTAAAGGCTTCCTTCGGAGGAAAATCATATTGGAGGGCATCGAGCTCCTCGGCTCAAGGCTCCTCCTCGGCATCCGCAGGGAATGCCAAAGCCTTGGCCATGTCCTTCACGAAGTTCGAGAACCGGGTATCCTCCGGGGGGGACCTTCTCCGAGGCTCGGAATCCAGGGAGTCTGAAGGGACGCACCGGGTCCAGAAGGTGTCCGGAGACTCCTCATCCTCTGTCTCCCATGCCGACTCCTCTGAGGAGGAGTCGAGCGGCTCCAGCCGTGTGGGCCTCAGTGCCACCCGCCCCGATGCCGAGGGCACTTGTGTCGACGACCTCGGCCCCGCACGGGAGGTCGAGGGGGACCTTGACCGTGGATCGACTCGAGACTTGATGGACTCGAGGATCGGCTCAGCCTCCGGGGTCGACTTAGATGTCGAGGTTCCGGTGGTCAAGGCAGATGCACCAGTCAGACTGGCGATCAGTACCCACTACTGTTCTATGAAGGCAGCCAAGCTGCTCTCCAAGGCCGTCAGTCTGAGTCCAAGCTCAGGAGACTCAGCAGCCCCTGACTCGGGCCCTGACGGTGTCGGGCCCGACGTCGGTTCTCCCGGAGGAGAATCCACAAGGACAACAGAACTTACGTGACTCGGGGACTCCAGCTCCATGCAAGGTAGTTTGGATGGCCTCTCCGACTCCAAGAGCTCGGGGCGGCGGTCAGGGCTTCCGCGACCTGGCCCTCGAGGACCCAGGGGCCTCCACCAATGCCGCCCTCATGAGCTTCTTCTTCCTTTTGTGCTCCCAGGTGGGAGACCCCCTCTCAGAAGAACCACGACGGTGCTCGGGGTCAGACTCCCGAGATGTCGAGGCCTCTGACTAAGTCCGGGCCCGGCTGGACGCGAACTCTGAAAAAGTTCTTTCACGTTGATGCTGACGGCTCCGAAGTGCCTTTGACGACATTTTGCCACATGGGCCACAGACCAGCGGGTCATGGTCGGGCCCAAGGTATCGGAGGCAGCAGTCATGTGTGTCGGTGAGAGACATAAGTTTCTTGCACCGATCACATTTTTTGAAACCGCTGGCAGCCATCGGGGGAAAAAGGGCCCCTAAAAGGTCAAAAGACCGGGCTGCCAGTGAAAATAACAAAGGAGGCACGAAAGCTAGTCACGAAGGACAAAAATCGAAAAAAGAAATTCCGGACTCAATACCAGTGTACCGAGCCCAGGCGGGAAGGGGAACCGGCATCGAACCGGATAAGAAAAAGCGAAAATTGCAGAAATAAATCTACTTTTCCAGGGTGACACGAACTCACGTCCATTGGGCTCCACGGAAAAAGAAAGACTGAGCAAGATGGCACCCTTGGGCGGGAAGGGGACTGTGCATGCGCGCTGCATTCCCAAAGGCTTTCCTTGAAAGCTGGGGAAATGCTCCACACTAGGGCTCCGTCGGCGCTGACGTCACCCATATGTGAGGACTGACTTCCTGCTTGGTCCTGGAGAAATGTGGAAGATTATTCCATGACCAACCTCTGTAGTCTATTAGAGAATCTCTCCGAGTAGCCCAATCACTCTTACTGAAAATCTCGCCTTCCTGTTTATAGCTTCATACTTACCTGTTCAAAACTTTCATGTCAACCAGAGCTGCACAGAAAATCCAGTAAAGGACCACATGGCGCCATGGCAGGGTATTCAGCTGTTCCCTAAATATTCTCACTAAATTTTATGTAAATAGTATTCATTTTGATATTAGCCTCGGAAACTGCACTTTCAATTGGTACAACATATGAACATCCTCTGTGGATAATAACTGAGGTCCATAATAAAGGAAGAATACTGAAAATGCTAACCAAACTAGTTAAACAAGACAGTTGTTGCTATGGAAGTAAAGCACAGGATGTCATGTACCATACCCGTCACAGTCAACACCATTATTTACATAGTTAATAAGATTTCCTGAGCTTCATAATCATTTTATAGCCAGCTATCTGTTCCAAGTGCAGCTGTTTTAATTCATCCCATGCTATTTGATGAGTTTTGATTGAGAGTGTAATTAACAAAGTTTATTTTTCTATCAACCCTAGAGAAAAGGAAGACAGACAGGATGGCTATAAATACTTGGCTAAGACGGCAGAAAAAATTAAGAAATGGGATAAAAATATGTTATTGTATCTGTTGCAGTACAGACTAAATCAATGAAGCTGCTATGAGTCCTTCTGTAATATTAATAGCTCAGTATTGTTATATTTAGAAAATAACTGCTAGAACAGGATTCCATTATCAGCTTTTATTTCTTTATTCAGTTCAATTTATTCAATTTATAAACTTCTTGTCACAAGTCTCAAGGCAGAATTAAAAAAAATAAAAACACTGTAATTACAGAGGTTACAATATAGACAAAAATAAGACAGATTCAGAAAAAAGAAATAGTGAAAACATAGGGAGGATTTTCAAACTTCCTAAATGGCGCTAAGCAGGATATTCAGCGGCACTAACACGGTTAAAGTGCCGCTGAATAACTCCAGGTGCTGCCACTAAATGGAGGAGGGCGGAGTGGAGGAGGCACCTGTAGATAATTATAACTGACTAGTGGTGATATTCAGCCGCTAGCCAGTTATCCCATGGTAACAAATGTTAGGCACCTGAAAGGCTTGCCTAACGTTTGCCGCTGTGACCATGAAAATCTCCAAGTGCCAATACTCGAGAAGGCTCTCAATGCTATATTGAAAATATCATATATCACTCAGACAGACAATGTCCTTTCTGCACGCCTTCCCTTGGCTCATTAGGGACTGGTATTGCTTAGCCTCCTCTAGAAAGAAGCAAGTAAACCAATCCCTCTAGATCATGCATGATGTTCTGCAACTGCATAGCCATAAAGAGCTGGTGGAATGCTATGTGGGACATGAGCATTATGTTCTAAAAACAGTTTATCCCAAAAGAATTTAAAGACCTGGCTTCTCTCCCCAGGGGCACTGAGAAATGAGACTTAAAATTCTTTTTTGAGAGCAAACAACATACAGTGGTGTGTAAGCTGGAGTGTCTCACATCCAGGAACCTTCTGGACTCTGAACATAAAGTTGACCTTCCTACTAACTGGAGGCA
Organism: Ichthyophis bannanicus; assembly: GCA_033557465.1. Classification (NCBI taxonomy): domain Eukaryota; kingdom Metazoa; phylum Chordata; class Amphibia; order Gymnophiona; family Ichthyophiidae; genus Ichthyophis; species Ichthyophis bannanicus. The sequence goes on from CM066035.1 coordinate 1,093,635, forward strand.
GAGAGAGGGGGTGGTCTTCCATTTCCTCATCTGCAGCCTCTGGAAGATGCAGCGCATGGGCATTGTCACTCCTCCATTTCTAACTGTAATGATGTGACCTTGGCCATAATCCTGAAAATTCTTGAAAGTCCCCTCCTCAGGCTGCTCGTGAAATGGTGTGGGATCTGAGGGTAACTCCAGAGACCTCTCCTCTGAGAAATCTTCGGAGTCAAATTTGGACTCCTGGAGCTCTCCAATGCGTCCTCAGAGAGGTATTCAATGGATGTCTAAGGCTCTGTCTGAGACAACTTCAGTTTGCTATGGGAAGCGGATCTCCTCCAGAATGTTGACACACTGGCAATATTCAATGCAAAGGGGATTGACCTCCCCCAACCCTTGCACTGGAGATGGTACTGATCAGGCAGACAATGCCTCTCCTGCAGGCAGGCAATGAGTTTCAAGAATTGGCTTGATGCTTTGGTATCACAGCTGCGATGCTGTCAAAGCAGCAGCCTTGTGCAGAGAAAAGAACATCGTTATTCATTCTTTGAGGTCTCTGATGAGATGCTCCTCGAGGGCTACCATCAACAAAGATGTCAGGGGCCTCAGCAGATTTAGATAATGCCTGTGGAATCTGGCGGGGGATCTCAGCAGGCTGGTCCCAGCCTCCAGGAGTCTGGCATGGCCCCTCTGGTACCAAAGAGGATGAGCAGTCCTCACATCACAGCTGTTTTGAGAGCATGAGCTTGTCCAGTACCTTGATGCTTTTGGCATTGTGCTCTGATGAATCTTAATGCTGATGCATCTGAGCCTCCACCCAATGCTCTACATCTTTGGTTCTCAATGTCTTCAAAGATGAGGGAAAATCCTTCCTCTTCTTCAGGTTGAAAGTGGCATGACTGATCCCAGCGCATCCTTCTGGTGTTCGGCTCCGACTGGGCTTGAGGACCCCTCAATGTAGATGCTCCTTCAGTGTCCTGTGCAGTACCTGAGGCCATCAAAACCAATGCTGATATAGAAGAATCCGTCTTATCCACACCAAAAATCCTGTGGTGCTTCTCTTCTCAACTTTCAAACCTTTTATTTTGTCATCTCAAACATAGACAAAAAGAAGGTCATGGTTGGGCTCCAAGCACTGCAAGCACCAATTATGAGTGTCTGTAAGAGACATGGTCCTGCACAGGGCCGGCCCGTCCATTGAGCGATAATATTGTTTGCACAGGGCCCCGCGCAAACTCCATTATAGCACAATGGATGGCTTCAGAGGCCCTGGCTTCCTCTGCACAGCCGCCAGCGTGAAGAGCCTTTTCCTTCACGCGTGCGGCTGTTTCAGTGAAGCCGTGAATGCTGGGAGAGGTTCTTCATCCTGGCAGCTGTGCAAAGGGAGCCAGGGCCTCACAAGGGCTTCCTCGGCTCCCTCTGAAGTCCCTAAGATGTCTGCGGGGCTATTCAGAGGAGGGGGAGGGCTAGGACTGGATGGGCTGTGATCAGGGGGGAACTTGGACTGGAAATGGGCTGTGATGGTGGGGGGGGGGAACTGATTGCAAATGGGCTCTGATGGTGGGGGGGCTAGGACTGCAAATAGGCTGTGGTGGTGGTGGGGGGGGGGAAACTTGGACTGGAAATGGGCTGTGATGGTGGGGGGGAGCTAGGACTGGAAATGGGCTGTGATGGGAGGGCTAAAATTGGAAATGGGTTGATGAAGAGCTGGATTAGGACTGGAAATGGGCTGATGGGGGCTGGAATAGGACTGGAAGCGGGCTGATGGGAGTTGGAATAGGGCTGGAAATGGGCTGATGGGGGAGCTTGGAGTAGAAATGGGCTGATGGGGTCTGGAATGGAACTGGTAAAGAGCATATGGGGGGCTAGGACTGGAAATGGGCTGATGTGGAGGCTTGGGAGAATGGGACTAGAAGGAGTGGATGCTGGTGGGTCTAGAACTATAAGGGAGCTGATTTTGGGGGAGGACTAGAAAGGGATGGGGATGGGGAATGAGAATGGAGAGGGGAAAAGATATTTTGTGTGGGAGGGAAGAAAAGTCTACGATGGGCCGAGTATTGGGAGAGTAAGTGGGGATTGAGAATGGAAGGGTGAAATTTAAGTGGATGATAAAAGGAATAAGGAAAGAAATGAGGGAAAGAGCAAAAGGGGAAAGATCAGTATGTTAAAGCAGATATAGAGAAAGAAAATGAAAAAAAAAATCTAAAAGAGAAGAAAGGACAAATGGATAGCTCGCAGAAGACACGAAGAAACCAGAAGAAAGTGACTGGAGCAATTGCAATTGAAAAAGAAAATGTACAGACAACAAAAGATAGAAAAATTATTTTTTATTTTGAATTTATTAACTGGAATATATCAGCTCTGGGAAATGTGCATCGTTAATGTCTTTTGTGTTTTGTTTAGTACAAGAGGAAATTAATTTATAGTTTTATTTCTCCAGTGTTGTTGTACATCCCAAGTTTGGCTTTTGGGGTTCCCAGTTTAATTATTGTCTTCCTATTTCTAAATTGTGATCCCTTATTCTTTGGTGACGGTCTATGTTCTGCATTTTAACCAAGCTGAGGTATTCTGTTTCTGTAGTTTCTATTTGACAGTGCCACTTGTTCTCTTTCCCCACTAGGAGATGCATTGGTATTCTCTGAGATGTATTGGTTTAATATTTGCAGTGTTGCCTTTTGATAAGTAGGGTTTGGTGCTTTGTGAGTCCTGGCAGTGCTGTTATGATATGGTGGATTTGCTATGAGTTCTAAATGGTCAGTGTTTATAGTACTTCCTAATGGGCCTGGTGGTTGGCACTGGGATATAGTAACAGAGAAATGTGTTAGCCTTTCCTTATTCAGACACTCATTAAGAGGCATGTTTACTAAAAATGCATGTTAACATTATGCAAATATTTATGCAAATGAGGCTCCTTATGCAAATTGGGCCCCACAATTAATCTCCGCACATGGCCCTGCACCCCCCTTGGGCCGCCCCTGATCCTGCCACACTGGGAGCCCTTTTAAACCTGCTGAATGGTTTTGGAGCATGTCATCCAGACAAATAGCCACAGCAAAATCAAATGACTCAATTTTGAAAGATTAGGAAAAAAAATAAGAAAGATGTGGCCAAAACATCCCAGACCTAAATAGCAGTGATGCAGAAAAACAAGGAAATGTATAAATGACCAAAAATCCTAACTAATGAAAAACTAGAAGTGGTAAAAGCAGAAGCAGCAGCAGCAGCAGTAGCAAACAAAGTACTACACCCATAAACATTGTGGAAGAAAATAGTGAAGAGCACAAATGCCAAAAAAGTCATTTGAGGGGCTCTTTACAAAAATGGAGATTGAGGAGATTTGTCATATCAGCGGAAAGTGGAGTGCATGTGAATACTTATCCCGTTCGTCCATGGAGAAATAAGACAAACAAGTTGAAAAGTGAATGCTCTAAGAATTGCACAAAGACATGCTTTCCTGAGAATGTGTGGCTGGGCTGTGTAGGTTTTTGAACGAATGGAAAAAGAATAAAGTCTGAATGAGTTTGTCAGTGACTGGGAAAGCTATGAAACCATTTCAAGATCATCTCTCCTAACCCCGGCATTAGTAACCTTTCTACCAAGATTTGATGATCAAGTGTATCAAAAGCTGCCTGTGGTTGGCAGGTCCATAGCTCTTTGATCTAACAGAACCAACAGCATAGAACTCCTTTTATACAAATAATCAAGGAGATCATTTCTCAAAGCAACAAATGGACATACTAACAACTATATGGACATACATAGACCAACAGCATACCCACAGGGACTCACAACGTTCTCCTACAACAAAGAGACAAGCAAAACACAAGTCCAACATACACGCCAAAACAAAGGAACCACACAAGACACACAACACCCCAAGACCAATAACAATTGAGCTCATAAACGCCAGGTCAATATGCAACAAGATCTATACCCTAGTTGACCACATAGATGACCATCAGCCCGACATACTCTGCATCACAGAAACGTGGCTCAGTCCCACCTACTCAATCAATTAATGCCCGACGCATACATAGCATACAACTGCCCGCGCACTCATAGGCGAGGAGGAGGGGCACTCATAATAGCAAAGAGCAGCCTAAAATTCAAATCAAAAAGTAACATGGACACCCAACACTCTAACACCATCTCGATAGAGAACAAACATATGGCCATATGTCTCACCTACAGAGCACCCCATGCGCCACCTGAAGAACTAGCATCAACTCTAGAGACAGTCTGCGCAGTGAACTCCAGCCACAAACCCACAATACTCCTAGGAGACTTCAACCTTAAGTCCACCAACAAAAAAGATGCAGAAGCTTTTCTCCAAGCAATGAGTTCACTCCAATTCACGCAAATAATCACCACCCCGACACACAGACATGGATCCTCACCAAACCTTATTTTTGCACCCAACTACCTAACCTCAAGAGGCCTAATATCAACACCCATCACCACACCAGTACCATGGTCTGACCATCACTTAATTGAAGTAAAAATTACACCTAATGAGGAGATACTAAACAAATACCCGGACAACACCCCCACACAAAGAAGATTTAAATGCTTCGACAGAGACCAGTTCCTACAGGACACAATACAAAACCTATACCATGAAACAGATGACCTAGATGCACTAATCACCAACTGGAACAACACCATATACAACGCTGCCAAAGCAACAGAATATAGACACAGGACACCTCGCTGCAACAAACTACAACACAAACCATGGTACTCTAAACTATAAGAAACAAAAAGAGGAGCCTCAGAAAAATAGAACGGAGATGGAGACAGAACAAGTCACCCGAGAACCAGGAACTATACCTAACAAAGCAAAACCAATACAACGAATGCATCAACCAAACAAAAAGGGAATACCATACAAACCTCATACGCAACTCCAACAACAAACCCAGAGAACTATTTGAAATCATAAAAGCCCTCACCAAAGACCAGGATACTGAAGACAAAGTGCAACTGGACCCACAAAAATTTGCGGACCACATCCAAGAAAAGTTCCACTCAGCAGAACAAACAAGACCCAGCCCAACCCCAAAGACTATCACACCCTTGAACACCTGGGGAACATTCAACACCCCATCCACGGAGCAACTCTCCCACATAATCTCAGCAATCAAGACAAGCACTGCCCCCTTGGATCCCTGCCCAGTGCCCTGGATCAAGGCCAGCAAATCAAACTTCATCCAAACCATCCACAAGATAGTACACTCCTCCCTAACCCAAGGGCGCATGCCAAATCAATTGAAGCTCGCAACAATAAGACCTATCCCGAAGAAATCCACACTTGACAAGAACAATCCAGCAGCATACAGACCCATCTCCAGCATACCTATTTTAGCAAAGATAATCGAAAAAACTGTACAGCACCAACTACAAGAACACATAGACAACCACGCTCCCCTGGACAACAATCAACATGGGTTCCTCCCCAACCACGGGGTAGAAACTCTTCTGATATACCTCTTCGACAGCGTCCTCCACATCATAGACAACACCAAGAAAGGCATACTCATGATATTCATTGACATCTCATCTGCATTTGACACAGTTAACCACAAGATTCTATTGGATAGACTACAGAACATCGGTCTACACGGTGCCACCCTGAATTGGTTCCATTCATACCTAACCGACAGACAAATACACGTCAAAGTAGGACACAACACATCTCGACCCATAAAAGTCAAACAAGGAGTGCCACAGGGATCGGCCCTTTCAGCTCTCCTATTCAACCTATACATCCAGCCAATATGTGCCATCATGAAAGAGCACCACATACATTATGCAATCTACTGGCTTCAGGAAAACAACCTATCAATCAACTACAGCAAGATGGAGGCACTGCTGTGGCCAACCCTAAAACCAAATAACCAGATACAAACATTCCTATAATGCTGAAATCTGGGACTGGTGCCTGCCACCTACTTTCAGGTTTGCATGATAGAAATACCTATAGAGTTGGGCCTGGACCACATGAAGGTGCTGCTTTTAGGAATGAAGCCAAATGGGCAGCAGAACCCTCAAATCACACAAGAAGGGCAGGAAGGGAGGAAGTGTGAGCAAAAAAAATGACATACTGTAACAGATGTAGCCCCTATTTCAGTGGGGTGAGAGTTGTGAACTTGCTAATCTCAGAGTATACTACGAATTTATAAAAAAAATAAAAAGTGTTCTGGTGAGTGAAGGTTAGCAAGGTCCGACTGTTGGAGCATAGAAACATAGAAACACAACAGCAGAAAAAGACCACATGGCCTATCTTGTCTGCCCTTCCATATCAACCACTATAGTAATCTCCTCTTTTCCTTTAGGGATCCTCTGTGTTTGTCCCATGCTTTTTTGAATTTAGATATTGTTCTTATCTCTACCACATCCACTAGGAGACTATTTCATCCATCCACTACTCTTTCCGTAAAGAAATATTTTTGCATATTACTCCTGAGTCTACCCCCTTTCACCCTCATCCTATGTTCCCTTGCAGCAGAGCTTGCTTTCAATTGAAAGAGCCTCTCCTCCTGTGTATTTATTCCACGGAGGTATTTAAACATCTCAATCATATCACCTCTATCCTGCCTTTCCTCTAAAGTATACATATTAAGATCCTTAAATCGGTCCTTATATGTTTATAGCAAAGACCATTAACCATTTTAGTAGCCACCCTCTGCACCAACTCCAACCTGTTTATATCCTTTTGAAGATGCAGTCTCCAGAGTTGCACACAATACGCCAAATGAGGTCGCACCAAAGACTTATACAGAGGCACTATCACCTCATTTCTTCTGCTGGCCATTCCTCTCCCTTTGCACCCAAGCATCCTTCTAGCTTTTTCCATCGCCTTTTCTACCTGTTTAGCTACTGTACAACTGTCAGACACAATCCCGCCCAGGTCCCGCGGCAGCAGCAAGTTTTTTTTTTTTTTTTTTTTAGTTTTAATGCAGAATGTTGTTTGCGCGGGGCCCCATGAAAAGCAGGGTCCTGTGCAAACATTGTTGCTCAATGGACGGGCCAGCCCTGCATTTAAAACACAGAGACAGGATGCTGACCAGTATGGCACTCAACAGTGACCACTTCAGTTCTCAGAAGTACCCGGCGGACCCATTCCCTTTTTGCTTATTCCCAGAAGTGTAGGATAGCCATCCCAAAGTCTTTCCTGGCTAATAAATTATTACTACTGATTTGGGAAGAGCCACCACGGATGCTGAGGAGTGAGCGTAAAGGACGGATCTACTCTTTGAGATCTCCTAGGTACTTTCCAGTGATCTGGCTTGGATACTGTCAAACCGGATGGCAGACTTCATTAACTTTGCTGCTGACCCAGCATGGCCTATGTTATATAGTGGACCTGTTTTCCAGAAACATCCAAACTTCTTTTTGTTTAAATTCCTCTGTACTGTTAAAATTGACCATGTCTTTCAGCAATAAATTCCACACTTTGTGAATGAAATAAAAATCGCTTTTTTTAACACTTATTTTAAATCTGTACATAAGAAATGCCATACTGGGTCAGACCAGGGTCCATCAAGCCCGGTATCCTGTTTCTAACAGTGGCCAGGTCACAAGTACCCTGCAGGTTCCCAAAAAGGTACACAGGTTCCACAATGCTTGTCCTGGGGTAAGCAGTGGATTTCCCAGGACCTCTGTAATAATGGTTTATGGACCTTTCCTCCAGGAACTTGTCCAAACCTTTTTTTAAGCCCAGATACACTAACAGCTTTTACTGCTTGGTTTCTTATGGTACAAAATAAGCCCCATTTTGTTTGTAAAAGTTCATATTTAAACTTTTTTGCTTATGCTGGGCAGACTAGATGGACCATACTGGTCTTTATCTGCCATCATATACTATGCTATGCTACATACCAAAGGAGGTCGTCTTGGACATGGGATTACATGCAGGTACTAGGTTCCATGACAGTGATAATAGGGGTGATTCTCTGAGCTCGGGTGCATATGAGACCACTCCACAGTTCTCTCCTGCAGTGATGGTCCGCACACTAACAGGACTACAAGACCAAGCTCCTTGGACTCAGGAGACCAGAAATAGCATGGCATGAACTGCAGAGGGATAAAACAAAGGCTTCCAAGCTCAAGGAGGGCCCACACTGTCCCTGCTTCATACAATTCAACCTATGCAAAAGTAAAGCAAATTATGGAGAAAATCTCCTCAGCACTTTGCAAATTCTGAGTCTCTGGAGACGGCTGGTTGCTGCCCCTGCTGCCCCCTCTCCCCCCCAAAGCCCATTCCAGGACCAGCTGAGGGAAAATCTGAGGCAATAAGAGCACATGGCTCCTTAGCTGCCATTCCTGCATTCTGAGTTATCGCATGCAGTTTAACTTCTGGATGTTCATGGCCCAGGAAAGATCAAGGCTCTCCTGGAATAGAAAGCAGTCCCGCATGCTCCCCCCAGCCATTTGCGGTTTCTGCAAAGCTCTCTGATACTGGGCAGTAAACCTCACACTGCTCTGAGCTTCCCCAGCAACTCTGCATTGTGGTCTCCCAATTTGCATTGCTGACCTACTTACTCTCCTCAATCCCTCAGGTCATCAGAAGATAATCTCTTTCCTGTGCCCCCTTCGACAAAAATCAGACTTGAATTGATATGCTGCTAAGCCTTTTGCTGTTTGTCTCCATCTTTGTGGAACTCTGTCCCAGAGACTGAAAGCAGAGAACACCTACTCTCATTTTGCATGTCAAGCTTCCTTGGGAGTGCTAAGAACATAAGAACATAAGATATGCCATACTGGGTCAGACCAAGGTCCATCAAGCCCAGTATCCTATTTCCAACAGTGGTCAATCTAGGTCATACATACCTAGCAGTTTCCCCAAAAGACACAGGTTCCACAATGCTTGTAATGGGTCAAGCATTGATATCCTTGGTCCCTTCTTAATAATGGTTTATGGACCTTTCCTCCAGGAACTTGTCCAAACCTTTTTTAAACCCAGTTACACTAACAGCCTTTACTACATCCTCCGGTAACAAATTCCAGAGTTTGATTACATGTTGAGTGAAAAAATATTTTCTTTTATTAGTCTTAAATAGTTTACCCTGTAGCTTCATTGCATGTCCCCTAGTCTTTCTATATTCTGATAACGTAAACAATCGATCTATGTTTACCCGTTCCACTCCGTTCATTAATTTATAGACTTCTATCATATCTCCCCTCAGCCGTCTCTTTTCCAGGTTAAAGAGCCCTAACCTTTTTAGCCTTTCTTCATAGGAGTATCCTTCCATCCCCTTTACCATTTTGGTGGCTCTTCTCTGAACCTTTTCTAATAATGCTATATCCTTTTTAAGATACGGCGACCAGAATTGCACACAATATTCAAGGTGCGGTCTCACCATGGAACGATATAGAGGCATTATAATATCTTTTGTTTTATTTTCCATTCCTTTCCTTATGATACCTAGCATTCTATTTGCTCTCTTGGCCGCCGCTGCACACTGGGCCGATGGTTTTAACATGTTATCCACAATGACGCCTAAATCTTTTTCCTGGGTGGTGGTTCCTAATGTGCAACCTTGCATCGTGTAACGATAGTTTGGGTTGTTCTTCCCTAGGTGCATAACTTTGTACTTGTCCACATTAAATTTCATCTGCCATTTTGATGCCCAGTCTTCCAATTTATCAAGATCCTCTTGCAATTTTCCACAATCCTCTTGGGTTTTAACAACTTTTAATAGTTTTGTGTCATCTGCAAATTTGATAACCTCACTCGTTATTCCCCTTTCCAGGTCATTTATGAATATGTCAAAAAGCAGCGGACCCCGCACAGATCCCTGGGGTACATAACTATTCACCTTTCTCCATTGGGAGAATTGGCCATTTAGCCCTACCCTCTGATTTTATCTTTTAACCAGTTCCTGATCCACAATAGTACACTGCCTCCTATCCCATGACTCTTTAGTTTTGCCAAAAGTCTCTGATGAGGGACCTTGTCAAAGGCTTTCTGAAAGTCCAGATACACTATATCAACCAACTCACCTTTGTACACCTGTTTATTCACACCTTCAAAAAAACATAACAGGTTAGTAAGACAAGATCTTCCTTGTCTAAAGCTATGTTGGCTGTCTCCCATTAGGCCATGACTATTTACATGCTGAGTAATTTTGTTCTTTATGATGGTTTCTACCATTTTTCCCAGTACTGATGTCAGGCTCACTGGTCTGTAGTTTCCCGGATCACCCCTGGAACCCTTTTTAAAAATTGGCGTTACATTGGCGATCCTCCAATCTTCAGGTATTACAGATGATTTTAATGAAAATTCACAGATTACTGATAGCAGGTCTGCAATCTCATATTTCAGTTCTTTCAACACCCTTGGATGTATACCATCCGGTCCAGGTGATTTGCTACTCTTCAGTTTATCTAATAGTTGTAATACATCTTCCCGATGTATCAATATTTCCTTCAATTCTTCCGCACCTTTAAATACTACTTCAGTCATGGGTAACATCCCTATATCTTCCTCAGTAAAGACCAAAGCAAAGAATTCATTCAGTCTCTCTGCTATCGCCTTGTCGCCTCTTAGTGCCCCTTTAATCCCTCTATCATCTAATGGACCAACTGACTCTCTCACAATTTTTTTGCTACAAATGTACTTGAAAAAGTCTTTATTTCACGTTTTTGCCTCCGCAGCAAGCTTCTTCTCAAATTATCCCTTTGCCTGCATTATCAATGCCTTGCATTTGACTTGCCAGTGCTCGTGCTGTTTCCAGGTTTCATCGTTTGGCTCTTTTTTCCATTTCCTGAAAGATGCTTTTTTGGCAACAACAGCTTCTCTGACCTCACCTTTAAATCATGCTGGAAGTTTTTTGGACTTCCACTTTTCTTAAAGCATGGAATACAGCTGGTCTGGGCTTCCAACATAGTATTTTTCAACAACACCTAAGCTTGATGTAAGTCTTTAAACTTTGCAACTGCTCCTTTTAGTTTTTTCTTAACTATTTTCCTCATTTTATCATAGTCTCCCTTTCAAAAGTTAAAAGGTAGTACTGTGGATTTCCTTACTATCTCTCCTCCACTAATTTAATCAAACGCGATCATGCTATGATCACTATTGCCAAGTGGCCCCAACACCCTTTATATAACACTCTCCTAACTTGAAAGCAAACATTCAAAATGGTACTTCCCTTTAAAAACATTCGAAACCGAGGCGGAGCTTGCCGCGATCAGAGATGGCCGCCTGAAAGAGCTGCTCCCGCCCGGTATCCAGGCATTTGACTTATACCCCCCCCCCCCCCGATAGAGCTAAGTTACAACGCGAATCTGCGGCACAAGGTATCGAGGAGATGTCCTCCTTAAAACCGGCGAAGCTGGATTTTACGCCGACAACTGGACTCGCGGTTAAAAGAGCGAAACAGGAGGCAGCCTCCCCACACAAAATGGCGGCGGAAAGGGAAACCGCGGAAGGTATCCGAGAGGTTCTGCAGGAGCTGCGGACAGTTAAAAACATGGTGGCGGAAAGCAAAGAAACCTTAGCCCTGGTGCAAGGAGATGTGCATGAACTGAAAAATCGGATGTCGGAGGTATGGGAGCGACTGCACAAGACGGAGTCGATCATTGAGCAGCATGACACCCTTCTCGCCCAGATTGGCCCGCTGCAAAAGAGAGTCAAAGATCTGGAAGACCAATATGAGGATCAGAACAACCGGACCCGTAGGAATAACCTGCGGATTACTGGCATTCCTGAGGGCCGGGAAGGGTTAGACTCAGTAAAATTTTTGCAGAAGCTGATCCCTGATCTGATGCAAATAACCTTTGCAGAGCCCTTTGAGATAGAGAGGGCCCATCGTGTACCATCGCAAATAATGGGAAAGAAACCGTACCCGCGTCCTATCATAGCCAAGGTTTTGCGGTACCCACAAGTCCTGCAGATATTGCAGGCTGCCAAACAGATGTCTGAGATACGCTATGAGGGACACAAAGTCAGCTTCTACCCTGACCTTTGCAAAAGAACAACAGAGCGGAGAAAAGAACTGTTGGAGTGTAGACCTTTGCTGCAGAAGCTGCAGGCAAAATATGGCCTCTACTATCCCGCGCGAATGCGAGTAACATTGGGGAACGCAACGAGGACATTTGACACCGGTGAGAAGCTGCGGGCATATCTCCGTGAATGGGCTCAAATGGAGACAGAACCATCTCACACCTGAGGACACTAATATGCTGTGGTATTTCTGTGTCTTAATGTTACTTAATGGAGAGGCTAGGGGAGTTATTACAGTAGCGGAACTAGAGTAGCAAAGGTGGGGAACTACCGGTATTTACAATGATAAATCGGGGGGGGGGGGGAGAGGGGAGCATATCACTATTAAGATACTAAGGCCTGGTCGGCCGGGTGGGGGTGGGCCTGGAGGGTGGCGGGAAGGAAGGGTAGGCTTCACCATTAATGATAGCGCAGTTTGCAGCTGATCGCGTTGCGGTTAGCCTTGGTACTCTTTATGTAAATAAACCTTTCTTGTTCCATTGTTCACAGATGGCGGGCAGCAACCCCAGAGACTGGGCCAGCTATCCAAATAGATAATGATAAGCTGAGAGTGGCATCCCTTAATGTACAGGGAATTAACAACCCTGCTAAGCGAAAGAAAATATTAAATTACTGTAAGAGACTGAAAGCAGATGTGGTTTATATCCAAGAAACTCATTTAACACTGTCAGAGTCTTGCAAGGTAACTGGGTGTGGATATCAGAATATATTGTCAGCGCCAGCACACGCAAGGAAGGGAGGAGTTCTAATACTAGTGCGCGCTGCGCTGACACCAAAGGTGGAAGACACAAGGATAGACCCGGAGGGCCGTTGGGCTAAAGCACGAGTCCAGCTTTCTGGCACAACCTATACCCTCATGACTCTATACGGACCTAACCAAGATGACCATGCCTTCTTTGAAAAGATTGCCCAAGAGGTGCTGATTGGAGGCGCTACTAATGTAATTCTTGGGGGGGACTTTAACCTCATACAGGACCCGTTAATAGACCGGACACCCTACAAGCATCAACATAAGCCGCGGGCCAGTAAGCAGTTGACGAGTATGATTGAAGCACTCGGCCTAACAGATCCGTGGCGGCTCCTAAACCCTGTAGAGAGAGATTATACCTTTTACTCAATGCCACACAACACGCAGACCCGCATTGACTACTTCTTGATGTCTAAAACTTTAATATCTCAGCTATTGTCGGCAGACATTGCCGCCAAGACGGTTTTCGGACCATGCTGCAATCACTATAGACCTTCGCTCAGGACAACCCCAGAAGACCATACCGCGATGGCACTTTGATCGGGCCTGGCTCCACAGCGATGAATTTCGCGACTACCTACGCCCACAGATCGAGGACTACTTTAAATGTAACGTATTGCATGACACCCCCACCTGGGCGTGGTGGGAGGCATTTAAAGCTACGATACGGGGGAGCATTACATCGTATAGTATCCGTCAGAAGAAAGCAGCGGCTGCGCAGTTGCTTAACCTGGAACGGGAGATAAGAGCGGGAGAGAACGGTTACTTTCCAAACGATCAGATGCGCTGGTACTGATCCGGTTACAGAAGCTGAGGTATCAATACAACTCTATCCTCAACATGGAAACCTGTCAGCAACTTCAAGCTCAGCAGAGTGTGTATTACCACGAAAGTAATAGAGCCAGTGCGTTACTGGCTCAAACACTACGAGCCAAAAAAGCTCAGTCACATATCGCTGGCTTGAGAGATGCTAAAGGGAAGATACAGCGGCAAGACGAAGAAGTTCTGAAAATTTGTGAAGCATTTTACTCGCAACTTTATCGAACTGAAGGAGTCTTTACAGCAGACGAGTTCAACAAATTTACAGCAAACCTAATTGGCCCCAAACTCACTGAGGAACAGCAGCGCCTACTCTCAGAGAATATCACCGGCGCGGACATACAGCTAGCAATGCGGCAACTTGCCAAAGGGAAAGCGAGTGGACCCGACGGTCTGCCAGTAGAGTTTTATACCACCTTCTCAAGTGAGTTACTTCCCGAACTCCATACATATTATATAGAGCTGGCGAAGGAATGTCCAGCGGTAGGCTCTGTAGCTGCCGCCACTATTGTCATACATCCTAACCAGGCCGGGATGATCAACAGATAGAAAACTACCGGCCAATATCGTTATTGAATGCTGATTACAAGATATATGCCAAAGTACTCACTAATCGCCTCACTTCTGTGATGGAAACTTTGATACAGTCAGATCAGTGTGGTTTCATGCCGGGCAGATCTACAACAGATAACGGACGGCTGCTGGCACATATGTTAGAACAAGCTTCACAGATGGCGGACCCTATTGTAGGGCTTGCATTAGACGCCGAGAAAGCATTTGACCGTGTGGAGCTTCCCTATTTGTTTCAAGTGATGCGGTGGTTCGGAATACCAGAAAACTTCTTGGCCAGAGTACGGGTCCTCTACTCCCGCCCCACTGCACGCGTAGCGGCTAACAGTAAACTTTCCTCGGAATTTTGCTTATCAAGAGGAACACGACAGGGATGCCCCCTTTCCCCTCTACTATTCAACTTGGCTATGGAGCCCCTTCTGATAAAAATCCGACAGTCTCCAAACGTTAAAGGGGTATGCTTGGGAGCTACCCAAGTCAAGCTATCGGCGTATGCAGACGACCTCCTGCTACTATTACATTCAGACTCGCTGGAACCCATGCTGTCGATCATTGCAGAATACTCTGGAGTATCTGGATACAAATTGAATCTCTCCAAAACCGCTATTATCCCACTGAACGAACATGTCCCTAGTGAGTTACTACATAGTCACCCGTTCACAGTGGAGAAAGATTCGTTCAAATACTTAGGGGTAGCATATGGGACCACCCTCCTGGACACTGTCCGATATTCCATGGCCCAGTGTGAAAAAATACTGGAAGAGTGTACAAACAAATGGTCCCCGTTAAACTTAACTTGGTGGGGCAGAGGGGAAACGATTAAAATGGTCATTGTACCCAAAGTGTGCTACATACTTAACATGGTCCCAATCCTATTCGACAGGAAATTTTACGTGAGACTTGAGAAAAAGTTGGTATCTTTCCTTTGGCGAGGCAGACCTCCCCGTATCGCTACATGGAAACTTAAATCCCCAAAAGACAGAGGAGGAATACACTTTCCCGATTTCTACTGGTACCACCTTGCATCTCTCCTTAAACAGGGTGTCCAGTGGAGCGAAGAACTCATAGGGGAGGAGGCCCCCGTTTGGCTGAAGATAGAACATGCCCTGAGCCAGCCAATTCCTTTATGGATGCGCCTGGGAATGGACGACTGGAGTACTGGAAAGACTAACGTGGTCATACGTGACACCCAAACGGCCTATCGATTGCTTCGACAATATATGGGAACAGACTTGCTCCCCACGGACTCTACGGGGATATGGCGTAACGAGAAGTTCAAGATAGAAGGTCATAGCTTCCTATGGCTACCCTGGCTCCGCGCCGGTATATATAATCTTGGGCACCTGATTGAGGGCGAGGCTTACAAATCTTTCCTAGCTCTTCAACAGGAATACAACCTGCCCAAAGGGTGTTACTACCAATGGTGTCAATTGCGGCATTGTATGAGCAAAGCGGGAGTTCTCCCTATGACACTGAACACGGGTCGCCCCTTCCATCAGGAGGTTTCAAGAACTTAGGACCGGAGCTAAACTTATCTCCCGATTTGTTGACATACTCAGGGACGGTGAGAAGAAGCGCTGCACAGGATTGCAAATGATATGGCAAGCTGAGACGGGGCAACCTGAAGACCCAGGCATCTGGGAAGGGATCTGGAAAAGACAACGGCGGCTCACAAGATCGGCCTCAGTCACTCAAATGCTGTATTTTCTAACCCATCGTGCTTACTACACGCCGGTACGCATAGCCCGGTGGAGCATGCAGTCGGATGCGCGATGTTGGAACTGTAGAACGGACACTGGTACTCTTGCTCATATGATATTCTACTGCCCATTGCTCCACGAATACTGGCAGGCCGTTTGGGCACGCACCTCTCAGCTGCTGGGGCTGGACACAGAACTGACCTATCGCATTGTCATCTACAAATCACTGGCTGGAGTACCAACACTGAAAGAACCATTGTCTGCTGCCTTTGACCTGCTCTTAAGCCTTGCTTTGAAGGCTATATTAAGCCATTGGAAAAACTATGAAGGCCTGTCCAGCATATACTGGTGGAACTTAATTTGTTATCATCGCACTTGTGAGATAACTTATGTGCGGCGGAAACCTACCTTTAGGCCCATGCTACGAAAATGGGATGCCCTCAGTTTATAAGCATTTTGTTAGTTGTGAGATGGCTGGTGGGTATGGGGATGCTGCTCGTCACTGGAAGGGGTTCCAGTTCACTGTTAATTCTCTTGTATGCGAGGTATCTATTAGGTAGTGCTAAACACCAGAGTGTACTGCCAACTTAAGTATCAGTATGTAGACTGTGCAAATTTATGTTTGGTTGTTGTATAATGATATTATCATTGAACTACACATGCTATTCTGGTGTTTTTTTGGTTATTGTTATTGATTGCTTATTAAAATGCTGAAATAAAGACTTTAAAAAAAAAAAAACATTCGAAACCATGGCCACGGTTGGGTGTTGGTGATCATCATTTGGTCTGAATGAATGAATATGTTTACAGTGGAAGACTGAGATTGAGAGAAAATTGAGATTGAGAGATATCTGACAAATTAAGATATATTTCCTATTTTAAATAGAAAAATAACACATATGTTTACTTTATTTGTTTTCATGATTCTATGCATATCAAAGTGTTTTTATGACTCAAGCTTATATTGAGTTGAAAAAAGGTTTGTGGCTGGATGCTCTGAGATCTTCTTCCTCCACTTGTTCACTTTATAGTCATTTTATTGTTATTCTTATTAGCCCCTTTATACAGTAGATTTAGATTTAAACATTGGCCATGTGGTCTTTTTCTGCCATCATGTTTCTATCTAGTCTGTCCTCCCATATCAACTAAAATAGTCCCCTTTTTTCCTTTAGAGATCTGTGTTTGTCCCATGATTTCTTGACCTCCTTTGTTCTCTAGCCATTCCTCTCCCCATCTATCCAGCATAAAAAAGGAGGTGATAGCTAAAAGGAACATCCTCCTTAATGGCTCTCCAGAATCCCCTGACCTCCCTGACATGACTGGAAATTTCTCTGGCTGGAAGTGGGAGCAATCACTGGACATTTCTACTCCATTGGTTCTTAGGCTCAAAGTGCCTCTGATCCCTAGCAAAATTAAACCATTTTAAGACACTTCCCCTGGGAATCCAAGGGGACTGTTTACTAATATGCGGTAGAATTTTGTAGGTACAATGATATTAATTGCAACTACAAAGCCCGCATATGAACTGTTGGCTATGTAGCCAGCATCTACCTATGCAGTTACCACACATACATTTCCTGCACATTAAGGCAATGCTGATAAAGGAAAAATAGCCACGCTATTGGTCTTATTGGGAATTTCCCTGATGGCTAGTGGGGAATGGGGTGGGGGGACAGGAACAGTTTCTGGATGCTCCTACCTGTTGGCATACAGGTTAAAAATGGCATCTCTGACCCCTAGTGGTAATACTGACTAGTGTTAGGGATGAGAGGTGCCACTTTGAACCTGGAAACCATGAATCAGAAGTGCCTGGTGATTTCTCTGGTAGCTAGTTGGAGGCGGGAGCAATTTCCAGTCATGTCAGGGGAGTTAGGGGATTCTGGAGGGCCATTCAGTGGGGTGTTCCATTTAGCTACACTGGCTGCAGTAATTACATTGCTGATAGTGTGGCTTCAATTACCACCCTTATTTAGGAGGTGTGACATGCATCCATGCTATCTGCAGTAGTGACAGTGCATGGTAACTTACCGTGCACTACCTGTAAGGGACTATCCACACCCAGAACCCATCCATTCTCTACCCATTTACTGCTACTACTACTACTACTACTTAGCATTTGTATAGTGCTATAAAGCATATTCATTGCTGTACAGACACATGTAAGAGAAAGTCCCTGCTCAGAGCTTACAGTCTAGTTAAGACAGACAACATAACAACAGCAAAGGACTAAGATATATCTAGGGGAATGGTAAGGAAACACATACAGTAGGAGGTGAACATAAGACTGAAGGGATCAGGATCCAAAAGAAGCCTCAAAGAGGTGAGTTTTTAGATTGCATTTGAATAGAGCCAGAGATGGAGCCAGACATACTGACTTGGGTAGTTTGTTCCAGGCATAAGGAGTAGCAAGGTGGAAAGATCGACATCTGGAGCTGGCAGTGGTAGAGAAAGGCACAGATAGAGGGGACATGCCAGAAGAGCAGAGCTCTTGAGGAGGCATGTAGGGAGAGATAAGAGAGGAAAGATAGTGAGGTGCAGCAGAATGAAGGCATTTAAAGGTCAATATGAGAAGTTTGAACTGGATGTGGAAATGGATGATAAGACTGTAAGCTCTGCATACGCCTTGTAGTGCTATACAAATAAGTAGTAGTTATAATAAGGAGCCAATGAAGTGACAAGAGGGTTACGTGAGCATAGCGACACTGGTAGAAGAGTAGCCATGCAGCTGAGTTTTGTACAGATTGAAATGGAGAGAGATCATTCAGAGGGAGTCCAGCAAGGAGGAGTTAGGCAGGAGGTGACTAGAAAGTAGATAAGGGTCTTAGTAGTGTGTTCACAAGGGAAGGAACAAATTTTGCTGATGTAGTAGAAAGAAACAACAAGTTTTAGCTATCTGTTGGATGTGTGTGGAGAAGACGAGGGAGGACTCAAAGATGACACCAAGGTTGCGAGCTGAGGTACCAGGGAGGAGTAGAGTGCTACCCACAAAAATAGAGAAGGGAGAAAAGGTTAAGATGGTTTAGGAGAAAAGATAAGAAACTGGAGATCCAAGATGGTGCTTTGAGAGAACGCACCTGAAGGATGCACTGGAGATGTTGCATTGTTGCAGGCAGTGGGAGGCTTTCTTTAGGTCAGCATGGGCAAAAGGAAGGGAAAGGGCAGGGTGTCTTCCCCAGGACTTTGCTCGATCCAGCCGCTGAGGCTGACAATGATTGACGACCACTGGACTCCTTCTGTCTCTGTTCTGGCATCTTTGGCGGGCAGCAATGCAGATGGGGCTTTGCTAAGCCCCCTAGAGAGGAGCCTCCTCCTAGACCCGGAAGCAGCTTCACTGCAATGTCAGCAGCATGCGAGGAGCCCTATGGAGGCTGCATTGGTCTCTCCTTTGCTGGGGGGCTCCTGATGTTGATATCTTCCCCCTTACCTGAAGGGCTGGAGGTTGACTTCTTGGACCAGCAACCGCTCCACAGTGTGAGTGATATTGCTCACACTGCGGAGAATGCTGCTTCATGTTTGGTGATGAAGGAATTGAAAAAAAACAGGCTTTGTGACACTTGAGTCACTCTGGGATGCTATACAAGGCCTTAACTCACCTTTGCTGGCATTGTCTGGTAAATTTGTGGTAGACTTGACTTTGGTTTCTGAGGCTATTGTGGCCTATTCTCAGGTGCTGGAACAGCATTCTGATAAATGTGATTCTTTGGAACTTAAAGTTAATAAAGTACAAGATCTGGGGGAAGCTTTGGTGAAGGATAAGAATTATATTCACCGAAGACTAGAATATCTGAAAAATCAGACATAGAAAAATAATTTAAGATTTATAAAATTCAAGTTCTCCTTTAGTATCTTTACTGGATATGGTATACAAATATTTGATTGAAGTCTTGGATATGACATTGGAATCTCTACCTCCAATTTTTAAAGCCCAATATGTGTCTGTATTGGGGAAAATTGATCGATCTGTTGAACAAGGAGAGTCAACATGTATGAATCTTACAGACCTCATAGAATCATCTCTGGAAGTAGTAACATAGAACCACTTTAGTAGTTATTTTTGCCCTGGAATTTGACCGCAATGCTGTGTTGAAATTGTATTTCCATCATATGAATAAGCTGTTTTTGTGTTCAAAAATTTGTGTTTCTGGACTTACCCAAAATTTCTCAAAAGCAGCGCCAGGAGTTCCTGGCTCTGAGACCTAAGGCTTTAGCTCTGGGAATCAGCTTTTTCTTACAATTTCTTTATAATTGTTTGATTGTTTTTGAAGGGAAGAATTATTATTTTTTTACCAAAAAAATTATTGGATTTCTTAGTGGCAAAAGAAGAGTTGAAGGTTCAAATTCTTGCTCCAGAGACTTAAACACTGTGGGGGTCTTTCTGAACAGCGAATAGTGGGGATGTACGTTTGGTTTGGACATACAACCTCTGCTATTCACTGGAAGCATATTCTGCATCAATAGCTCTCCACATGCACAGGGCCTTTGTGTGGGAAGCTCTGAATGCGGACAGGAGGGAGCGGAGACTGGGCGGAGAGTAGGCAGAGCAGGGGTGGGCTGCATAACCCGGACATACAGGGCCAATTCAGGTCACGGCCCTGTATGTCCAATGGCAACAGGTTAGAAGTGGGATGTATTCCACCTCGGAGGTGGAATAAGTCCCATCGACGGAAGGAATCGGCCTAGGAGGCCCCACCAAAAAGGAGGATCAGCTGTAGGAAGACCCCCACGGCCTGATCCTGGCCCTGGCAGACCCCGCCAAGGGTCAGGTGGCAGGGAACAGTGAGTGAGATCGCTGGTGGGCCTTGCGAGCTCCTGCTTTGCATCCCGGTGCCGACTTGGAAGTCAGTCGGCACAGAATGCTGTTCATGCTGGCTTGTCCAAGTGCCTTGCTTCTGCAACTGTGGAAATGTATAGCTCCCGTAGTTGCAGAATCAGGTATATCTGGGGGCCGTACAGTTTTTGCATGTTTGGATGGCCTGGATATGCAGAGATCAGAATCGGCCTCCACAAGGGTACATCAGCTAAGGTACTTTCACTTCAAAACTCTCTTGCTAAAGTTCAAACATTAGTTAAGTTGGTGGAAGAATGGTCTGACGCTCATATTAAAAAGGCTGCCTTGGACTTCCGGTGACGTCGGGGAGCATGGTGGCTGCTCTCTGAGGGAGCTCCGGGGTGCTGGTGAAATCCGCTAAAAATTAGAGCGACCCTTACCCTATCTGCAGAGTCCGCAGATAGAGATTAATACCCCCGACCAAGGAGAGGATGTCGGTGAAGAAGCGGCTGTCCGAATTTCGATCCTCTTATGACACGCTGGGAGAGAAGGTGGAGAAAGGCCCCGCTGACCGCATGGCGGCCGAGGAGGAGGAGAGGCCCGACTCAGAGGGTGACTCAGATGGCGACCCCGACTCGATGGGGAGCCTGAAAGAGTGGCTTACCGCTTTCAAGGAAGAGTTGAAGGCGGAAATGGGCTCTTTCAAGAAAGATCTGAGGGAGACGCTGATCGCGCTTAAGCAGGATATGCAGGAGATTGGGGCCCCGGGTGGAGGCGGCGGAGGAGCGCCTAGAGCAACAAGAGGAGACGGTGAACGATCTGCGGAGTGGCTGGGAGGAGCTGCGGCAAGCCCAGGAGGCCCTCCGGGCAAAGACGGAGGACCTCGAGGATCTATCACGCCGGAGCAATGTGCGCGTGCGGGGTCTACTGGAGGAGCAGCGCTTCCAAGATTGTGAAGGGACACTGTCGCGGCTGTTTTCCGCCATCCTTCAGGAGGTAGACCCTGAGGGGGAGGGGGCGGGTAGCCCACCGCTTATGGAACGGGCTCATCGGAGCCTAGGCCCCCCGAGAGACAACAAACCCCGGGACGTGATTGTCTGCCTGAGCTCCTACAAGATGAAGGAGAAGCTCTTAACGGCGGCACGGAAGCTGGGTCCTTACCAATGGGAGGGGGCCAAAATAGAACTCTACCAAGATCTGTCGGCTGGCACACTGCAACGGCGGTGGGAACTCCGAGAGGTGACATCAGTGCTGCGCCGTGAAGGGTGGCGATATCGGTGGCTATACCCTTTTGGTCTTTTAGTGACAGTCAAAGGCAGCACCCGACGCATCCAGAGTGTGGAAGGAGCCTGGCAGATCTTGCGGGACATGGGGGTGGAAAACCTCCCGGAGGCGCAGCTGCAGAGCCCGCCAAAGGGCCAGCGTCCACAGGAGCGGTCTGCGACGACGAAATGGCAGAGAGTGGAGAGCACGAGCAAGAGCAAGAGCCGGAGGCTCACCAGGTTATCTGGCGGCAGAGAGCGATCCTCGATGGGGGAAGGCAAAGGGGACTGAACTGCAGAGCTCTACCCTGGAAGCTACTCCAGCTTTATTTGGGACTTGGCCAGGGTACCAGTTGTTGATTTCCCAGGCTGGCCGGGCGGAGAGCCCGGGTGTGGGCCGGCTTCGGGGGTCCTGAATTCGGGACTCCTTCACCTCAGGGCCTTGCGAACATTATTAGGATGGAGGCGTCTCCCCTGGCAGCACGGCAGTTGGATATTGTTCTGCCAGGCCTCTCTTGCACTTTCCCCCCCGAGATGGACGGAGCGCTGGCCGGGGGGGGGACTCCAGGAGGGCCTAAGACTCGGCAAGCTGCCATATCCTGGACTATGGCCCGCGGGACCTAAGTTTTCATAAATCGCCCAGCTCCACACGCCCAGCTCCACAGTGCTGGGCAGGCTTACGAGGGGCAGTGACTCTCCAACACTAAGCTTGTTATGCATGGGGAATTACCGTGAGGCTGGGTGGGGGGGTGGGGGGTGGGGGGGAAAGTTGTGTGATGGCTATGTTGTTGTATAAGTTGTTTTATGGTTCGCTGTATAGTATTAACAAATGCGGATATCTATTGTGGGATACCCTGATGCATATGGGGAGAGGGGTGATAGTGAGAGTGGGGGGAAGGGGGGAGGGGGAGGAGGAGGTAGAGAAAAGGGGTAAGGGGGGCAGTGGTAGCGCCCGGGACGGTTGCTGGGGGGGCTGGGGATACTCCAGAGGGAGCTGGTATGCAGGGCGGGAGAGGGGGGAAGGGGGGGGGAGGGGGGAGAGGGGGGCAGGGGGTGGGGGATGGGCAGCTGAGGGCAGTAGGTACTGGGGGGGGGAGGACGGGGGGTGCAGGATAGTTTAGTATGGGGAGGATAGGATCCATCAATGTCAAAGGGCTCAATAACCCCCAGAAGCGGCGGCAACTTTATAGGGAGGCCGCACGGCTTGAATGGGAAGTAGTGTTGATACAGGAAACTCATCTGCGCAGGAAACACGAGAGGCTGATGAAAAATACCCAATACCCACTTCAGTATTTTGGGAGCCTGAGGGGGGCGACTGCGAGCAAAAAGGGGGGGGGGGTAGCGGTACTGCTTAGACGGGATAGCACGTTCCGGGTGGGTAAGGTGGAGAGGGATGAAGCTGGTCGGGTGCTCTTACTGGGGGGGGAAATGGCAGGGTGAACAAGTTACCCTGGTTAATGTCTATGCCCCTAACGTGCAGCAAGTGGAATTTTGGGGAGAGGTGCAGGCTTTCTTAACTAGGCATGTCCAGGGGAGGTTAATTATGGCGGGGGGATTTTAATTTGGCCTTACACCCTAGATGGGATAGGCAGGCGGGGGGGGGGGATGGGAAGGGGAAGGCCCGGAAGATCCTCAAGCACATCTTGGCAACGCACTGCCTCTGTGATGTGTGGCGGCAACTACATGAAGGGAGCAGGGAGTATACTTTTTACTCTGCCCCCCATGACAGCTATAGCAGGATCGACTATGTCTTGCTGCTGGAAGGGTGGAGACCCCGGGTCCAAGACGCGCAAATAGGGAATATTACGTGGTCGGACCATGCCCCGACCTGGGTGAGTGTGGGGGGCTCTAGGGAAGGGGGGGGTGTCCGGTTTTGGAGACTTAATGAGAGTCTACTGAGGAAAGCGGAGGTAGTGCAGGACATTAAGGGCTGTTTGCGGGAGTACTGGGAGTTAAACGATACGGGGGATGTGGGAGAGGTGGGTTTATGGGAGGGGATGAAAGCGGTGGTGAGAGGAAGGTTAGTGATGTGGTCCTCTCGTCTTAAAAAACAGCGGATGGCGAAGGAGGAGGTGCTCCAAGCCGAGATTAAACGGGTGACCGAGTTATATCAAGGGCGGGGGACTAAGCGGGACCTTCAGCGCCTTAACCAGCTGAGGATGGAGCTGAACAAATTGCAGGTGGACGAGATCGGGTTTCAGATGACGAGGTTAAGGCAGCGATACTACGAATGGGGGGATAGAGCAGGTAGATTATTGGCTAACAAATTACGGAAGCGGGAGGCCCAGACCTCGATAGGGGGGCTGGTTGGGGAGGCGGGGGAGCTGCTGAAGACGGAAAAGCAGATTGGGGAGCGCTTTTGCCAATTTTATAGGGCTTTATACAAAAAGCCGGAGGGGGAGAGGGTGGGGGCCAGGGAGGCTTACCTTGATGGGGTAGAGCTGCGGTGTTTGGAGGAGGGGGAGACTCAAGCCCTAGAGCAGGACATCACCAGAGAGGATGTGGCACAGGCCCTGAAGGGGCTGCCGGCGGGGAAAGCCCCGGGGTTGGATGGGCTAACGGGGGCTTTTTATAAAGTCTTTCGGGAGGAACTTTTGGACCGGCTGGTTCGGGTGGCGAACGGGGTGCAGAGGGCAGGAGGGTCCTTGTCGGCAGATATGCTTACAGCAGGGATCACGGTGCTGCCAAAGGCGGGCAGAGACCCGCTATACTGCGAGTCGTACAGGCCTATTTCCCTGCTGAATGTAGACGTCAAAATCATAGCCAAAGTCCTGGCCAACAGGCTGGCGCCAAGGATGCCTGGGTTGATTGGGCTGGATCAAACTGGTTTTATCCAGGGGCGACAAGCTTCAGATAACATCAAGAGGGCGTTGGAAGTTGTCTGGGGGGTACAAGACCAGGGGACAGAGGCTATGTTGCTGTCCATCGACACCGAGAAAGCGTTCGATAGGGTGGACTGGGGTTTCCTCTTTCTAACGATGCAGCGGATGGGTATAGGTCCGAAGTTTATGAGATGGGTGCAAGCCTTATACAGGGGTCCTAAGGCTAGGGTTAAAGTTAACGGGTGGTACACGGAGGCCCTGGAGCTGGAAAGGGGGACCCGTCAGGGCTGCCCGATGTCTCCTCTCCTCTTTGCTATCGCTATTGAACCCCTGGCCTGTGCCATTCGGGACAATGGGAGGGTGCGGGGGTTACAGAAGGGGAACGGCCACCACAAAATCTTGCTCTTTGCGGATGATGTCCTCCTGGCGGTGACGCAGCCGGAGGAGTCCTTGCCAGTGATCCTTGAATTGCTGGGACATTATGGGGAGGTGTCTGGGTTCAAAATGAATCCAGACAAGACGGAGGCCCTGAATCTTAATCTGCCCTCAACCCGGTTAGCAGGGTTACAGTGGGACTACCCGTTTCGGTGGAAAGAGGGGGCTATTCGATACCTGGGGGTCAATATTACCCTGAAGCCTAGTGGGCTGTACGTGGCTAACTATGGCAAATTATGGAAGGAGATAGAGCGGGACTTACAGCAGTGGGTAGGCTATGAGGTCTCCTGGCTGGGCAGGATAGCCTCAGTAAAAATGAATATTCTTCCACGAGTCTTATACTATTTTCAGGCTCTGCCGGTGGCCATCCCGAGAGCACATATGCGGCGCCTGCAGCGACAGGTGAACCAGTATATCTGGCGGAGGCGCCCACCCCGGGTGGCGTGTGCGGTCCTGTACCGGAGGCGGGAGGAAGGGGGGCTGGGAGTCCCCAATCTACAGGCTTACTATTGGGCCGCTCAGGCGCGCCATGTGATGGATTGGAGGGGTGGGGGGGAGGGCAAGACCTATGTAGCGTTAGAGCAGCATAGTGGAGGGGGGGGGGGTCCCTGGCAGGGCTCCCCTGGATGGGTAAGGGAGAAAGGGAGCTGGGGGTAGGGGCTAGTCCGTATGTGCGCCATGTGCTTGGGGAGTGGGACAAGGTTAGAAAGGGGGTAGGGGAGGGAGGGGGAGGGGGGTTTTCCTTGATGCGGGAATTGCGCCAAACGGCGGAATTCCGACCAGGGCGGGAGGGGGAGGTTACCGGCGGTGGGCGAAGGGGTGGCTGCGGTGCTTCTACCAGTTCCTTGATGGGGGTGAGTGGGTATCGTTTGAGTCTTTGCAAGAGCAATATGGGCTGAGAGAGGGGGACCGCCTATACTACGGGCAAGTAGTTTCCTTCCTCCGGAAGAAACTAGGGAAGGAGGGGATGGCTCGGGATTATACCCCCTTGGAGGTGGTCTGGTATGGGAAGCGGACATCCCCGGGGCTCACTTCGGCACTCTACCGGGCGATCCAAGGGCCCTTGAGGGAGAAGCATTGGTACCAGCGGGAGTGGGAAAGGGATTTGGAACTGGTGCTCGACGAGGGACAATGGAAGCAGGTGTATGACCAGTTGCGGTTGTTACCCCTATCGATAGCCATACGGGAAAATTGGTGCAAGGTGGTTCTGAGGTGGTACTACACCCCTGACCGCTTGCATCGGATGTACCCTGGGGCGTCCAATCTATGCTGGAGGGAGTGTGGGGAAGTGGGCACATTTTATCATATTTGGTGGGCATGCCCGCGGATACAGTCCTACTGGGGGAAGATTCGGGGGTGGATTGCAGAGGTGGTGGGACAAGAGGTGTCGCTGGACCCGAGTGGGTTTCTAATGGGGTGGTGGAGTGCGGGGGGGCCTGTACGGGACCAGCGGCAGATTCAGGCGTGCCTGAGCGCAGCCCGCTGCGAGCTGGCCTACTGCTGACGGCAGAGGGACGCGCCGCAGGTGGGGCAATGTGTAGAGCGCCTGCGACAGGTGTATTTGATGGAAAAGTTGACCGCAGCACGACGGCAACGGGTGGATACTTTTGAACAGAGGTGGGAAAAGGTACTGAGCTATCTTCGCAAAGACACCCAGTACTAGTGGGGGATATACAGGGGAGGGGGGCAGGGGGAAAGGAAGGGGGGGAGGGGGGGAGGAGAGGGATGGAGGGGGGGAAGGGTTGCCACAGGGGGTCAAGGGGGAGGGAGGGGCGGGGAAGGGGGGGGATGGGGGGGAGGGTGAGAAGGGGGGGGGGGTAGGGGTAAGGCCCTCGCTAGGCCTTTGGGTTGGTCTTATCAAAACTCCAACACAACCTTGCTTGGAAAAGCAGGGAAGCGGGGGGCTGGCTGCCTGCAGAGGTTCGTGGACTATGGTTGTGGGGGTTAGTGGAATTAAGGCCAAATTCATTGTATGTATGCCTGCAAGAGTTGTACATGTTCTTAACTGTTGTGAATAAAAAGTTAAATATAAAAAAAAAAAAAAAAAAAAAAGGCTGCCTTATTTAAAGTTAAGTTGGAATCCTTGGAGAATTCTGCTAGAGCAGCCAATTTGCATTTGGTGAATTTTCCTTGGGTGATGCTTGTACCAGTTAGGGAAATGTTTTGCAGTTATTTAACTGATACATTAGGTATTCCTCCTGAATCTCATCCACCGGTTGTCAAGACTTACTGCCTATCAACTTCAAAGAAGGATACAGTCTTAAGAGATGTTCCAGGGGTAGGCCAAGCTGAGGCTCTTAACTTCACTGATATTCTTAAGAAGTCCCAGAATGAAGAAGTTATACCTGCTACACTATTAATTACCTTAGCACTATTGTTGGACAAGGAGTGGTTAATGAAGATTTTCTTTAAAAAGAGGAATGTTTAGTTTAAGGGGTTGTTGGTGCAGATGTATCCTGATCTTGCAAGCAAAACCCAGAAAAGGAGGCGGGAATTTCTCCTCCTACGCCCTGGTGTTCAGCAGTTGGGAGATCTCTTTTTCCTAAAATTTCCATGTAAATGTTTGATTAAATATCAAGCTTTTTCCTATATCTTTTATGAGCCCTTCCAACTGCTATCCTTTATAAACTCCCACCATGTGGGTGGTCCGGTGGGGCCTCCTACTGATCCGCCGTAAATTTCGAAATTACTGGTTGTTATGCTTGCGTAATTATTCTTTTGTATTTGTGTTATATGCTTTTCTTTTGTGCTTCAATCTCTTTATTGGTGGACTAGAGTGGGATTTGATGTGTGTTTTTTCTTTGCCTTGATTGTACTTTTCCTTTATATGATGTGGTTTGTTTACAATCTTGTACAGAAATTGGGAGATGATTAATCTTGGTTCTATGTAAAACTGCATAAAGATAAAATTTAAAAAAAAAGAATTTCTTTATAGACTCATCCAAAAATATGTATAATTGACTCATTGCCCTTTCAGCATATTTTCCATTCTAGTAACTGCCTTCCACTCATCTTTTAAGGCCACTACTCCTGATTCTGGAACTGGAATATCAGTAGCAGACAAATCAGTAGGAGGCAATACCACTTGATGCCATGAACCAGACCAGTCTTTAACTGAATTGGCAGTTACTATATTGCACCCTCAAGAGGTGTAAAAACATTTGGAGTTGTCCCATGGAGATTGGCATCAGTATTCGGGGCAAAGCACCAACAATCAATACAGACTGAGGGGGAGGGATTCATACTCCAGAACTCAAGGATGCCTCAGACACCGACGAGACATCAACACTCTGGAAGCATTATCTTTAACCTGATTTAAAGTATGTTTATGTTTATTTGACAATTTGATATACCGCTTCTTTATTACATCAGGGCGGTTTACAATATACAAAAAAATAAATAATAACGGCCAAAGCCAGAAAAGGAAAAGAAACTAAGGAAGGAAAAGGAAAGAAACTAAAAACCCATCTATTTCAAAGTCATTTCAACCTGTACTAAATTCGCATGAGGGGCAACTCCCCCACAGCTCCCCAGAAACCTGTAATGTATAAATGTACATATGTAAATTATTATCCCCTTAGCTTAGAAGTAGATAATTTTCTGCGTGACGTGCTAACCTTTCGAATCTTTATGTACAAATCAAAATTATTCTATCTTGATTCGACAGCTTTATCCATGTAATCTTCCCCGCTTCTGATCGCTGGAAGGAGCGGTATACAAATGCTTGCTAAATAAATAAATAAATAAATAAATAAAAACACAATAAATGATAGGACAGAGCACAATCACACAGAAAGTAAGGAGTCATAAGACGGAGAAACAAAGAAGGGTCAGGGGAGGCTGGAAGACAGGTCAAACACACTACAGAAGAGATGAGTCTTCAGAAGGCTCTTAAATTTGGGGGCAGGTAGGCTTCTCATCAGGGGCGGCTCTATAGTAAGGCAGAGTGAGGAGGTAGCCTCAGGTGGCATCTTTTTGGGGGCGGCAAAAATTGCCCCCAAAAAAGACCGCCTCACTCAGCCTTCAAAATAATAATAAAAAAACAAACGGCTGCAAACTCTGCTGCCGCTGCTGTGGCAGCATGAAGTGCACCATGGCAACTGCCTCCACGGAAGAGCCCTCACACAGCATCCCCCTCCCCCGCGCTGGCTCAGTTTCCCATCAACGCCTGCGGGCTCAGCTTTAACAGAGCCGTGGGAAAGGGAAACACTCTCCCTTCCCACGGCTCTGCAAAGCTGAGCCGGCGCAGGGGAGGAGGATGCTGTGTGAGGGCTCTTCTGGGGAGGTGGCCGTTGCGGGGCACTTCATGCTGCCGCTGCCATCACTGCAACGGCACTGGTACCAGCGTTTGCAGCCATTTTTTTCTTTTCCAGTTTCCTAAAGAAGGTCTGGAGCTGGGCTGGTGGGGGGAGGGGGGTTAGCACAGGAAATTGCAATGGCCAGATGGGGGGAGGGCTAGGACTGGAAATTGGTTGAAAGGGGGGTTAGAACTGGAAATGGGCTGATCAGGAGGGGGGACTAGGACTGCTAATGGGCAATGGGGCGGGGCTAGGACTGAAAATGAGCTGATGGGGGGTTAGAACTGGAAATGGGATGATCAGGCGGGGGCTAGGACTGCTAATGGGCTATCGGGGGGGGCTAGGACTGGAAATGGGCTGATGGGGGGTTAGAACTGGAAATGGGCTGATCGGGAGGGGGGATAGGACTGCTAATGGGCTATTGGGGGGGGCTAGGACTGGAAATGGGTTGATGGGGGGTTAGAACTGGAAATGGGCTGATCGGGAGGGGGCTAGGACTGGTAATGGGCTGATTGGTGGGGTTAGGCCTGGAAATGGGCTGATTAGGGGGGCTAGGACAGGAAATGGGCTGATTGGGGTGCTAGGACTGGAAATGGACTTATTGGGGGTTTAGGACTGGTAATGGGCTGATGGGGGGCTAGCACTGGAAATGAGCTAGGTCTGGAAATGGGCTGATTGGGGGGCTAGGATTGGAGTGGGCTGATAAGGGGGATAGGACTGGAAATGGGCTAATGGAGGAGGGGAGGAGGGTGCTGCTGGCCCTGGAAGAAAACTAGGGGCTAGGGCTACAAATGGGCTGATGCGGGGGGGGGGGGAGATGGTAGAATAGGACAGGAAGGGAGTGGATACTGAGAGGTTCTGCCAGGGAAAGGAGGGGGCAGGAAGGGAGCTGACACGGGGAAAGCAGGGGGATGGAAAGGAGCTGACCCCCGGGATGTACTGAAGGGGGACTGGAAGGGAGCTGACACTTGGGGATGGGAGTCATAGGTGGCTGGATAATGGGGAGGAGGCTGGAAGGGTGCTGACATGCAAATGGCACTGGAAGGGGGATGGACAGAGGGTAGGGTGACTGGAAGGGAGCTGACTGGGGGGGTGGCATTGAGAGTGGACGTGAGCTGATACCTGGGATGGTATTTGGACTGGTATTTGGACAGTGGGGAAGGTGGGGGACTGGAAGGGAATGGACACCAGTGGCAGTCGTGGGAATGCAAGGCGGTTGACATTGGAAGGTACTGGGAGGGAAGGACTGGAAAGGGGGCTGATACTGGGGAGGGTTACTGGAACTGGAAATGGGCTGATGGAAGGAAGTGAAGAAAACAAAAGAAGAGATAAGAAATGGCAGATGGACCATAGATCACAGAAAGAGAGCTAAGAGAAGACAGGAAAGCAGAAGCCTCAGATCGGGACCAGCATGATCAGAGAATAAAATGATCAGACAACAAAGGTAGAAAAAATAATTTTATTTAATTTTAGTGATTGGACTTTGTGCTATTTTTATATTTTATACAGTACTGGGGAACTGCATCTCTTATTTATCTCATGTTGCACTGCATGTGGACTCTGGCTTCTTGGGGTTTCAGTTTAAATTTTGTCTACATATTTTTATTTTTACTTTAGATTGTGGTTACTTCTTCTGTACTTGGCGAGTGTCGATTTTGTGAGTGTGCGACTGAGGTCAGGTATTCTGTTAACATGGAGTTTGTACATAAAGATCTATACTGTACTGTAGTAATTTGACTTGTTCAGCTTTTCAAATAGGTGTATGGATGTTCCAGGGCCCACTGTATTATTTACAGTGACGCTTTTTTTGAATGGGCTCCTTATGTGAGTTTTGGAAGTTTGTGCTGATATGGTATGGTATGGTATTTATTTATTTATTTAACAATTTTTATATACCGTCTTTCTGCAATTCAAGACGGTTTACATAGAACTTTACATGGCAGTATATTTCAACTGTTTACATAGAACAAGTAACAAGGATACAAGTGTAAAAAATGTAGAAAATATGAAACTATTTATAATGATCAACTATTTACATAGGTACATACAGGAATATCACATGGTAGCATGATAGATTTTGAAAAGGCAGGGGTGAGGAGCAATGTTCCCTCTAATTTTCTGTAGGCTGTGTGCGCATAAAATATCAGCTGTGCAGCTTTTGAAGGAAGGTTAAATTTTTGTGCGCCACATAACGACACTCGGAGTTATATAATTCAAAATTTGACCACACGTCAGAATATAGTATGTACACCACATTGATTGCACTAGAAAATATTGTAGAACTTGTGAAAACCATAAATACACAACAGCTTTTTAAATTTTACGACGTCTGTGTTGTTTTCTATCAGAATCAGAACCGTAATTTTTGTGTGCTCTGTTGTAAAGTATGTGCGCTTGCTCAGTGAGGTGTGTGCGCGCGGACACGCGCACAGCTTAGAAGGAACAGTGGTGAGGAGGTGGAGGCAGAGGGCTAAGTACTAAGGTGGTAGGGAAAAATGTTCAAGGAAGAGATGAGTTTTTAACTTCTTTCAGAACTCGGAGTGGTCTGAACAGTTTCGCAGCTCATGAGGAAGGGTATTCCATAAGGATGGGGCATAGAGGGAGAAGGCCCTGTTACTAGTAGATTGTTTGCTATATCTTTTATTTGTTGGGATGGTCAGTAGGTTTTTGGTAATGGAGCGGCGTGATCTTGTGTTATTGATGGAGGGAAGGAGTGGGGAGAGGCATGGTGCTGACTCATTGGAGAGGTTTGCTCTTTGTTGTAGGGTTTTGTATTAGTTCACAATATGCCTGGTACTTGAGAATAGTGGCTGTTGTTGTTAGTGATATGATCAGAATCAGATTTTTTTTTTTAAATATTGAGTTCTGTGGGTGAATGTCCTGGTTCTGCTCTGCACCTACTGCGGATGCAAAATATATGTTGAAAAAGAAAAAGCAAGAACCATAACACAGTTTATAACAACAACATAAAAATGAGTTATAATTAACTTTTATAAACTGTGCTGTTGGTTTTTGCTGTCTTTTAGTTCCTTGGTGTGCAAACAGGACCGTATCTTCTTAAATTTGGGTTATATGAGCTATATTTGGTGAATGTTTCCATTTTTTTATTTTTCTTTGATTGTATTTGACACTAATTATTTTGCTTTTCTTTTTCTTCTTTCTAATGTAATATGTTTACATAATTTTCATTAATGGAAAAATTTTGTATCACAGAAAGCACACTTGCTTCTACATAAAATACATTTTCCAGTTTGGCAAAGAACTGATGCTGGTGTAGCTGATGGCAATTTTGTCTATGGATGATATATCAAGCGCCAGGAAGGCAAAAAAGAAAGAACTTCTTGGACATACTGTCTATGGGTGGTTAAGCGAGGCGACAAGATCAAGATATTATCAAGGTAGACTACCACATATTGAAAAAGAAGGTCTCGGAATATATCATTCATAAAGGCTAAGAAGATAGCTGAGGCATTGCAAAGGTCGAATTCCATCATGATGTAGCCACAATGGCCATCTCTTGTATTGAAGGCAGTCTTCCACTCATCACCTTGTCTGATTCAGATAAGATTATAGGCCCCAAGAAGATCCAACTTGATAAAAATCTGGTACCTTGAAGCCTGTCAAACAGTTTGGCAATCAATGGCAGAGGATACCTATCCTTTACAGTAATTTTATTAAGACCTCAATAATTGATGCAGGGCCTGAGAAAGCTACTATTTTTTTAACAAATAAAAACCCTGCCTCAGTGGAAGACATGGTTGGATAACACCCTTGGGTTCCAATTCAGATAGTGAATATATTTGACCATGAGGTGGCATTGTCCTATGTAGTAGTTCAGGAGCACAATCATATTCATAATGTCTGGGAATAGGCTCCGCTTTTTCTTTGCAAACATCAGTAAATGAATGGTATTTGATGGGAGGCCAAGAGGCACCTCAATAGCAGAGGCTAAGAACACTGGATTTGGAATCCAGGAGTTGAAACAATCTGTCTCTGTCACCGGTCAATAAGGGGGGTTATGTTCCTGAAACCATGATAATGCCAACAGTATGGTACAGGCCAGTGCATCAATGACTCATAATGCAACAGTCTCTGAATGCCAGTTACCCACCAATAAATTCAAATTCACAGTAATCTCTTGCACATCTTCCTAGCCCAGGGGGGTCTATTGTTAATTGCCAGAATAGAAACAGGTAAGAAATTCAACTTCAGAGGCATTCCATGTGATCAGACCAAATCATAACCAAAGTTTCCAGCGGCTGTTGAATCGATGAGGGTGAATGCCATCTCCACATAATCACTGGAACAACTCAGAGCAACAGAGAGAAAGGAATGGTGACCATATTCAAAGGATGCCAGTGTATGGTCTCAGGGCCTGGCTTATGTCTTTGACCTGTACAGTAAAGACACAGGCCTTGCCTTCTTGATCTTTTTCTGCAGAGGACAATCTAATCCCCAATGAGCAATTTCCATAGATTGCCTGTAAAGGGCAAGCAGGAAGTCAGGCAGCAGTAGTCACTGTGTTCCAGGAGGGCAACTGAAGCTCAGATAAACTTTTGCAGATATGCACATCAAAGTATAAACATAAGGATACGTCTTGACAGGCCAAGTCAGAAAGGCTATTCCAGAAAGCTGACACTAAGGCCTTTTTATTCCAGCCCATTTCCACCAACACAATGTGAAACTCCACTGTGTACTGTCTGACCGTATGGGTACCCTGTTTTAACTGGAGAAGGGCAGAAAAGGCAGAAGCCAGCCTACCTGGGTATCAAATACTTTCTTAAAGGCATGAATGAAGACATCATAGCTTGTGACAATTGGAACCTGCCATTCACAGAGTGGAGAGGCTCGAGTTAATGCTTTCCCAGTCAATAAAAGAATGTTGGCCATCCTGGATTTGTGGTCAGGGCAATGAGAGGACTGTAGTATGAATATAATGGAGCACTAATTCAAGGATCCTCAGCAGGCCTTTGGGTCTCCAGGAAAGCATAGGGGGGTCCCAACCCTGGCAGCACCTCCGACACTGGTTCTGGGAGAGCAGATTCTGAAGACTATTTTTCACTGGGTTGGCAGTCTAGCATGGCTCCTCAATTTACATGTGCTGCTGCATGATCCAGCTTGCTCAGCTGCTGACTTAATTCCTCTTGGAATTTCCTCTGCAAAGCTCAGCAGGGTCCATATTGGCCAGAGCTTGATGTGATAATTCTTATCAACAGGAAAGACCCAAAAATTGTGAATGTAAGAACATAAGAACATAAGATATGCCATACTGGGTCAGACCAAGGTCCATCAAGTCCAGTATCCTGTTTCCAACAGTGGCCAATCTAGGTCATACGTACCTAGCAGTATCCCCAAGAGACACAGGTTCCACAATGCTTGTATTGGGTCAAGCCTTGATATCCTGGGTCCCTTTTTAATAATGGTTTATGGACCTTTCCTCCAGGAACTTGTCCAAACCTTTTTTAAACCCAGCTACACTAACAGCCCTTACTACATCCTCCGGTAACAAATTCCAGAGTTTGATTACATGTTGAGTGAAAAAATATTTTCTCTTATTTGTCTTAAATAGTTTACCCTGTAGCTTCATTACATGTCCCCTAGTCTTTCTGTATTCTGATAGCGTAAACAATCGATCTACATTTACCCGTTCCACTCCATTCATTAATTTATAGACCTCTATCATATCTCCCCTCAGCCGTCTCTTTTCCAGGTTGAAGAGCCCTAACCTTTGTAGCCTCTCTTCATAGGAGTAGCCTTCCATCCCCTTTACCATTTTGGTGGCTCTTCTCTGTACCTTTTCTAATAACGCCATATCCTTTTTAAGATACGGCGACCAGAATTGCACACAATATTCAAGGTGCGGACGTACCATGGAACAATACAGAGGCATTATAATATCCTTTGTTTTATTTTCCATTCCTTTCCTTATGATACCTAGCATTCTATTTGCTTTCTTGGCCGCTGCTGCACACTGGGCGGAGGGTTTTAACATGTTATCCACGATGACTCCTAAATCTTTTTCCTGGGTGGTGGTTCCCAATGTGGAACCTTGCATTGTGTAACCATAGTGTGGGTTGTTTTTATTTATTTATTTTTATTTATTTATGGTTTTCTTCTATACCGCCCCTTCCAGAGATCAAGGGCGGTTTATAGAGAACAATTGAATAACTTGAACAACTTTTACATGTAACGTCAGTTATAACTATTTACAAACAACTTTTGTAAATAGTTGTTTGTAAATAGTTGTTGTTCTTTCCTAGGTGCATAACTTTGCACTTGTCCACATTAAATTTAATCTGCCATTTGGATGACCAGTCTTCCAATTTATCCAGATCCTCCTGCAGTTTTCCACAGTCCTCTTGGGTTTTAACAACTTTAAACAGTTTTGTGTCATCTGCAAATTTGATAACCTCACTAGATATTCCCTTTTCCAACTCATTTATGAATATGTCAAAAAGTAGCGGACCCAGTACAGATCCCTGGTGTACTCCACTATTCACCTTTTTCTATTGGGAAAATTGGCCATTTAGCCCTATCCTCTGCTTTCTATCTTTTAACCAGTTCCCGATCCACAATAGTACACTGCCTCCTATCCCATGACTTTTTAGTTTTGCCAAAAGTCTCTGATGAGGGACCTTGTCAAAGGCTTTCTGAAAGTCCAGATACATTATATCAACCGACTTACCTTTGTCTACCTGTTTATTCACACCTTCAAAAAAACATATCAGATTAGTAAGACAAGATCTTCCTTGTCTAAACCCATGTTGGCTGTCTCCCATTAGGCCATGACTATCTACATGCTGTGGAATTTTGTTCTTTATGATGGTTTCTACCATTTTCCCCGGTATTGATGTCAGGCTCACCGGTCTGTAGTTTCCCGGATCACCCCTGGAACCCTTTTTAAAAATTGGCGTTACATTGGCGATCCTCCAATCTTTAGGTATTACAGATGATTTTAATGAAAGTTCACAGATAACTAATAGCAGGTTTGCAATCTCATATTTCAGTTCTTCCAACACTCTTGGATGTATACCATCCGGTCCAGGTGATTTGCTACTATTCAGTTTATCAAATAGTTGTAATACATCTTCCCAGTGTAGCGATATTTCTCTCAATTCCTCTGCAGTTTCACCTTTAAATACCACTTCAGTCTTGGGTAACATCCCTACATCTTCCTCAGTAAAGACCGAAGCAAAGAAGTCATTCAGTCTCTCCGCTATAAAGGCTATAGTGGAGAGACTGAATGACTTCTTACTGCCCCTTTTACCCTTCTATCATCTAACGGTCCAATTGATTCTCTCACAGGCCTTTTGCTATGAATGTACTTGAAAAAGTCTTTATTTCATGTTTTTGCTTCCTTAGCAAGTTCCTTCTCAAATTCTCGCTTTGCCTGCCTTATCAATGCTTTGCATTTCACTTGCCAGTGCTTGTGCTGTTTCCAGTTTTCGTCATTTGGCTCTTTTTTCCATTTCCTGAAAGATGCTTTTTTGGCAGCAACAGACTCTCTGACCTCACCTTTAAACCATGCTGGCAGTTTTTTGGACTTTCTTCCACTTTTCTTAATGCATGGAATACAGCTGGCCTGGGCTTCCAGGATAGTATTTTTAAACAACACCCAAGCTTGATGTAAGTCTTTAACCTTTGCAACCGCTCCTTTTAGTTTTTCTTAACTATATTCCTCATTTTATCATAGTCTCCCTTTCAAAAGTTAAAAGGTAGTGCTGTGGATTTCTTTACTATCCCTCCTCCACTAATTAAATCAAACACGATCATGCTATGATCACTATTGCCAAGTGGGCCCAACACCCTTATTTCTTGCACCAGATCTGGTGTTCCACTAAGGACTAGGTCCAGTATGGCTTCCCCTCTGGTCGGTTCATGAACCAGCTGCTCCAAGAAGCAGTCATTTATTTCATCTAGAAACTTTATCTCCCTAGCATGTCCTGCCGTGACACTGACCCAGTCGATGCCGGGGTAATGGAAATCACCCATTATTATTACTGTGCTGTAACGTTTGTTAGCTTCCTTGATTTCTTTGAGCATTTCATCATCCATTTGTTCATTCTGGTCAGGCGGTCGATAGTACTCCCCCACTGCCATCACCTTCCCCTTCATACATGGAATTTCAATCCATAGAGATTCTACAGCAAATTTTGTTTCCTGCAAATCTTTAATCCTTTCTGACTCAATGCCCTCTCTAACATAGAGCGCAACCCCTCCACCAATTTGATCAGTTCTATCATTACGATATAGTTTGTATCCAGGTATCACAGTGTCCCACTGGTTATCCTCCTTCCACCATGTCTCTGAGACTGCAATCATATCTAACCTCTCATTTAATGCTATATATTCTAACTCTCCCATCTTATTGTTTAGACTTCTAGCATTTGCATACAAGCATTTTAGAGACTGTATTTTATTAATATTAATCTGGCTATTGGTAGGCATGGGTAATTTGGAATCTTTACGCTCTGTCTGCACCATACTCAAGGGCATTTGGGCTACTTTACTCTTTTTTGGAACCTCACTGCTTTTGGTAGTATCCTTCAAGGATACCTTCTTCCGAACCATGCGCTCTTTGGCGACTGTCGGCTTTCCCCTATTTTCTAGTTTAAAAGCTTCTCTATCTCCTTTTTAAAGGTTAATGCCAGCAGTCTGGTTCCATCCTGGGTAAGGTGAAGCTCATCCCTTTGGAAGAGCCCCTCCTTTCCCCAGAATGTTCCCCAGTTCCTAACAAACCCAAACCCCTCATCCTTGCACCACCGTCTCATCCACGCATTGAGAGTTCTTTTGGTTCCTGCACGTGGAATGGGAAGCACTTCGGAGAACGTTACCCTGGAAGTTCTGGATTTCAACTTCCTACCTAAAAGCTTAAATTTAGCCTCCAGAACCTCCCTACCACATTTTCCTATGTCATTGGTACTGACATGTACCAAGACAGCAGACTCCTCCCCAGCATTATCTAAGATCTTATCTAGGCGGTGCATGAGGTCCGCTACCTTTGCACCAGGCAGGCATGTTACCAGGCGATCCTCACGTCCAACAGCCACCCAGCTATCTACATGCCTAATGACTGAATCACCAACTATAACAGCTGTCCTAACTCTTCCCTCATGGGCACATGGCCCTGGAGAAATGTCCTCAGTGCAAGAGGGTTTTACATCACCTGGAGGACAGGTCCTAGTTACAGGATCACGTCCTGCCACACCAGGGTGATGCTCTCCTGTCACGTGACCTCTCTCCTCTATGGCAACAGGGATGCTGCCAGACTGGAGGTGAGACTTCAGGACTATATTCCTGTAGGTCTCGTCCATGTACTTCTCTGTCTTTCTTATGTCTTCCAGGTCTGCTACTCTAGCCTCTAGGGAACAGACTTGTTCCCTGAGAGCAAAGAGCTCCTTGCACTTAGTGCATATGTAAGACCTCTCACCAACTGGGAGAAAATCATACATGTGACACTCAGTGCAAAAGACTGGAAAGCCCCCATCTTGCTGCTGGACTGTTGTCTGCATCTTAGTTTAAAGCTTGTGTTTAGGTCTTTAAATTCTGTACTTACTAAGGGTTGGTGTAGATGCTTATACTAATAAAAGTGTATCTAATACCTCTAATATACCTTGCTCACCTGAAGCTTAATCAATCTCAGGTCCTCAATGTATGACTGATTTAGATAAAGAGCTGCACCTGAGAGCAGCCCCTTTCCTCTAAGACGTGTAAGTACCTATAAAGCTACAATTACCCCAGGGGTTGGGGAGGGAGGGAAATAAGACCTATTAAAAGAGGGCTGTTACAAGGTACCCTGTCCTGTACCCTCAGCAGGGGGGGGAGGGGGTTAGTCCCTCAGGTAGGCTAGAGCAGGAAAAAAAGTTTAAAACACAGCACGTTCTGGGGACAGAGCAGGGAGAGATATTTAATTTTAAGTAACAGTTAACCTGGCTACCACACAAAGGCCAGTTAGTTGAGAGAGGCAGGGTAAGTTATACAGCTGAGAAAGCTGAAGTGCAAAACTAAAGGGAACAGGGAGGTGAAGTAGCACACCAATAAAGACAACAAATTAATACATAAATAGACAGCTAGAACTCACAGCAAAGTCGTCACAGGAGTTAAATATCCACCTGTCTAGCAGAGCACTGTGAGGGCACTGCTCTTCCCAGAGCAGAGAGAGGCAAACAGAACAGACTATGCACACGTGGGAGGAGGAGACAGGAAGAAGGGCTACACACTACCTCAGCAGGGGGGGGGGGGGGGGGAGGGGGTAGTCCCTCAGGTAGGCTAGAGCAGGAAAAAAAGTTTAAAACGCAGCATGTTCTGGGGACAGAGTAGCAAATTCAGCAAAAATCACCTTTTGGGATAGCTCTGGAAAGCACTCCTCAGGGAACAGAAAGGTAATCTGAGTGAGCAATCCCACGTGCAGAACAGGAAATGGAGGTCTACAACAAAAGCTCAACAGGGGGGAGGGGTAGTCACTCAGGTAGACTAAGAGAAAAATAGGTAAAGAAAAACTCTACAGCAATGGAGTAGGTAAGGGAACCTACCAATAAGGACACACAGATAGATAAATATGTGGAGACAAACAGATAGAACTCAGTTAAGCAGCAAATTCAGCAAAAATCACCTTTTGGGAAAGCTCTGGAAAGCACTCCTCTTCTCGAACAGAAAGGTAATCTGTATGTTCCATGGACAGTTTGTCTTCAGGATGGGACACCTTGGTCCAGGGGTAGTTAGGATGAGGTCTTCTGCCTGCAACAGTCACTTTCCCTTTGAGATTTGTCCTCTGGTGCTGTGGTCACCAGGACTTCACTGTCTACATTTAAGAGCCAGGAATAGAAGAAGTCCAAAGAAGACAGGAAACATAAGCACAGGGCACTCACCAAGGAGGAACAAGATGAGAGTAAAGCTGAGACCCAGCAGGAATTGGTGCAGGATCTAGGAATATCCAACAAAGCGAATTGGGAGCCAAGCACATGGTGATACCAAAGTGCAGAACAAGATCTGGCAAAGAGGTCTAGCCAGGGCTAGATTTATATACAGATTCTAGACAGGAACAAGACAGCAATCAAAATAAATTAGCAGGAATAATGCAGGCTAAGGTAGCCAGCAGCTAAGTGGAACCTACTAATACTTGCTGTCTAGAAGACAGAGGTTTAACCAGGCAAAGTTCTGGGAAGTAAGCCACCTCCAGGTTTGTGGCAGAACCTCACACACAGTGCACTAACAATTATCATGTGCAATTTCACTCAGTAACTGCTTACCTCACAATGGTATACAGGCTGATAGGGCTTTGTAGAAAGTTAGTTCTTCCTTTGATAGTTATATGGTATATTATCTACCTGCATTACACTGCACATTGGAGAGGCTAAAGGCAGTTGCAACTCAGCTCTGTCTGCTGAACAAATGAGGTTTATATAGTATGTTCTTTTGAGTCTTTGAAATAGAACTGACATTTAAAAACCAATTAAGCCACAAAAATATAGTTAGAACATTATTTTGGTCTGTTTCATATTATGTAAACAACCTTTTAGCTTACTTGTTTAATCCAGATTGTTCAATCTTCCACAGTCCAGAGGAAGGAACACAGATTCTTTCATTATCATCCTGCATCTGGAGCCTGATAGGCCGTCTTAGCCCCCAAGAGATGTTCAGGAGACCTTCAATTATTAGCTCGCCTTCTTCCTGTCAATACAATTACATTTTCTATAGTATTGATTGCAAAAAATGAACCATAAAACCCTTTGCTAATTTAAGCACCATTACCCCATCAAATAAAGGAAGTTAAAAGAAGAACAACAAAATAGTTGAATAGAGATCATATATATGACAACTTCAAAAAAGCAATCATGTTTGAACAAAGAGAGAGAAAATCAGGCACGTGGAAATATAAAACCCAGAAATCTACATCATATGCAGAAATCAACTTTCCTCATGTTCTTGGAACCTAAGCCATCTGGATTTGAAGGAAGCAGATTACTATACACTTATGGAATTGGTATAGTTTATCAGACTATAATGTATTTGTGTTATGTTGCATATCCTTGCCTCTGTGATTTTGAAGTCTTTAAAGTCATATTAAAAGAAAACTGCTAACTGTTAATATCTAGAAAGGTCTGAAAAGAAACCTATAGGTCCTGGTGTAAACTTTAGTTATTTTTAATTTATAAGTGTATGCTGTTATACAAAAAAGCTAACATTGTAGTAGGAGGATACATTTAAATGTTCATTTAAAGCAGCAGTGTTAACATTTTGTTAAAGACAGTTTAGTTGGAAAACAAACATGAAATTTAGTAAGAAAAAGTTTTACTATTCTGATTTATATTTAGGGCTTCTGATTTTAAGATTTAACCATAAATACCAATAACATTCCCCCCTTTCCCCCGTGCAAAATAAAACATAGGTGTTTATTGGATGAACACTGCAAAAGCCCTACATCCCCAAGTACACTGTCATCTCTCCCTCTTCTCTGCTTTTGGGCCTTTTCCATACGGAGAGCTCTTCAGCTGCACATATACGTGTATTTGATTCCACTGGAAACAGTACCCAGCAATAGCACCTGCACTGCGAAAACATTGATAAACAGTGGTTTTTTTTTTGTTCTCTCATAAAGCCCCTTATCAACTGGTAAATAAGCACCTAGGGGGCATATTCAGAGCTAACTGGTTAAACTATTGTCATTGAGATATTCAGCGGCACTAAACCATTTAGTGCTGCTAAATATCCTCTGCGATCCGGTTTGAACATCCTGACTCTAAACGCTTAGCATTGGGGCGTTCTGGGGTGGATAGGAGGCAGCACCAGAGTTAACTGGGCAGCGGTAATATTAAACCAGCTAAAGTTAGGTGAAATAAAAGCAAGCTTAACTTTAGCCAATAGTACAGTTGCACTTAATGCCAACTCAAGAGGTGGCAACCCTGTTACCTTTAATCTGGTAGCACGGCTGCTGGCCATCAGAAAGAACAAAAAACAGTGAAACTGCGGTGGCACACCCCTTCCCCTTCTGCCACGGATCTCCCTGCACAATCTGATCCTTCATGAGAACACAAGGTGAAACCGCTCATCACAACCCTCCCCTTGAACATCCCCCCTAACATAAGGGCCCTACCAAGCATACCAACCTTTCAGCACCTTCCTCTGATGGATGACCAAGTCTATAGACAAGTCAAGGCTCCCCCCAATGGCCCACCTCCAAACAGCCCATCCACCCACATGAGCCTAATCCTGTTTTTTATCCAGCCAATGGTTTAATATCGCCACTGAATGGACAGCTCAAATGCTATCCAGAAAACCCATATATTCAATGCTGGTGGCCGGATATGGACCTGGCATTGAATATCTGGGTTTAAATTAAAGTAGAGACGGCCATCCGCTTTAAGTGTACTGACCTTCGCTTCTGCTATACTGCAGGTAACGCGTATTTGGACAGTACTCTTTAGGCCCCTGATGAAGGCTAACCGAGTTGGGTCCTGCAATAAAGACTGTTTTGCACATGGTCTCCTTCCGCTTGTTTTGTCTACTGTTGATTGCTACTGCGAAAGTATTCCTTCAACATGTTTTCTCTGGTTTATATAGGAATGTCCATTCGTTAGTGCATCTTAAAAATTTAGGGACCTTTTTACTAAACTTGATAACCGTAACCATGGGGTTTAGTGCATGCTAATAGCCTGTGGTAACTGCTACCGCATGCTAAGAGTAGCCAGTACAGTAGAAATGCCATGTTAACTGCTCTTAGTACTTCGGGATGGGATCGAGACAGACTGTGGATGTTGCCATATGCTAGCTGTCATGATTGCCAATAGTACAACTGCACTTAATGCCAACTCAAGAGGTTGCAGCCCTGTTACCTGTAGTTTGGTAGCATGGCCACTGCTCATCAGAAAGAACAAAAAACGGTGAAACTGCAGTGGCACTCCCCTTCCCCATCTGCCACAGATCTCCCCCACAATCTGATTCTTCATGAGAACACAAGGCTCAACCCCTCATCACAACCTTCCCCTTGAACATTCCCCATAACACAAGGCCCTTCCAAGCATACCAACCTTTCAGCACCTTCCTCTGATGGATGACCAAGTCTTTAGACAAGTCAAGGCTCCCCCCAATGGCCCACCCCCAAATAGCCCATTCACCCACATGAGCCTAATCCTGAACTTCCCCCCATCCTGTCAAACTCCTCCAGGATATCCAGGTATCCAAAATGGTGGTGGTAACCCTTAGCAAAAGTCTTTCGGTATTACTGCTTGGGAATAATTTCTAGCGGTATTACCGTGAGACCACATCTAGAGGTTAGTATCACCATTTTAGATGCCTCACCAACCAAAGCAGGAACAAAGGGAGACTGCTTCTGCCCTGAAGACCTCTATATACCAGGGATTATGAGTGAGGGGGGGGGGGGGTAGGTTGCTTGGAAAGATGAGAGGAGATTTGAGGTTAAGGCCCTTGCAGGGGTGCTGTTTGAGAGTAGGCCT
The DNA here is from genome assembly GCA_033557465.1 of Ichthyophis bannanicus. Lineage (NCBI taxonomy): Eukaryota > Metazoa > Chordata > Amphibia > Gymnophiona > Ichthyophiidae > Ichthyophis > Ichthyophis bannanicus. Next base: position 1,137,496 of record CM066035.1, read on the forward strand.
TCTGGGAGCCTTAGCTTTCATATAGACTTGGCTGTATATCAAGGGAAGGTGCTGAAGGGGGAGGTATGCTCGAGGGTGGTGTTTATGCTCAGAAGAATGACCCTTGTGTGTGGGGTATGCACATGACAGGGGAAAGGGTTACAATCGGGGAGGGGGGGGGGGCTTGTGTTCCCATGAAAGATGGTTGCATGGTGTGGCTGCAGCTGCTTTTTTTTTTTCTTTAATTTTTTGGTTGTCGGGATCAAGTTCCCTGCCAGGGCAGATAGTACCAAAGCACTGGCGCTACTGAGCCCATTGGAGTGTATGCCCTGCGTGCTAAATGTGCTAGATGTGGGGCATGCCTCCTGTACTTACCACATAGGGTTTGCACTTACTACAGTAAGGTAAGTACAAACACCACACTTTAGTAAAAGCTCAGAAATACAACGGACCTCAAGACCTTCAGGAAACATCTGAAAACCCACCTATTCTCAGCACATTTCAACCCTATCATCTAATCTGCCCCCCTCCCCCAAATAGGAACAAAACCGGACTGACTAATTTCCCACTGTTATATATACCTCTTAATTGTATATAGTTACGATCGCTGTTACAGTTACATGGTTGTAAATAGTTATCATGATGCTGTTTATTGTATTACCACATAAGTTCTATGTAAACCACCTTGACCCTGCGAAAGGCAGTATATAAATACAGATAAATAAATAAAAGGGAACCTTAGTGCATGCAAAATTGTTTTAATGCCTGTTAACCTGTGAATTAACACACAAGCAATTGATCTGCATGTTAAAAGGTGCTAATGCTTACTAAAAAGTATTTCTTTTATCAAGTGTGTGAAACAGAGAAACAAATGCCCAAAAATTGGATTAAAAAATCTGAAAAATCCCAAAACAAACTAAACATTTTTAGCTTTGTACATCTCTAGGAAGCATAAAAAAGCTGAAAAATGAAAGATTGCCCTTGAGAAGGAGATTTATTTTTATGTTTTTATTTATAGATATTTTACATCACAAGAAAATAAATCTTGCTACAGAAACACAAAACTTTATCAGGAATCCTCAAGTTGAAGAAGTTACAAAAATTCGAACAGAAACCTGAAGACAATTTACATTAGATCACAAAATTAAAGAGAGGGCACAAGCAAAAACCAAGGAGCATGAACAAAGGAAAATCTTTTTTTTTAAAGGAAAAGGCATTAGTATGTGATAAATTGGTGCCTCCATAACTAAACAGCGCAATCATTAAGAGGATTTTTTTTTTATGAGAGATTTGCTGTTGTGGTTCACTTTTCATTAAGGGGGCGAAGCTCCAGAGGGGGAACATAAAGATAAATTTGATAACAGAAAACAGGTAAGGGGAAGGCAAAATGCTCCAAGCCCTTCATTGAAATGACAATAGATACTGTTCCTCTTAGGAGGCTTATCAATAAACTGAGCAGCCTGGGAATAGGTCCCAAGGTGGTGAACTCTATCAGAAATTGGTTGACTGACAGATGACAGAAGGTGGTGGTAAATGGAACTCACTCAGAAGAAAGTAAGGTATGTATTGGCATGCCTCAGGGATCGGTCCTGGGATCAATACTGTTCAATATATTTGTGAGTGATACTGCTGAAGGACTGAATGGAAAAGCCTGCCTTTTTGCAGATGACACAAATATTTGCAACAGAGTGGACACTTCTGAGGGAATGGACAACATGAGGAAAGATCTAAAAACACTGGAAGAATGGTCTAATGCTTGGTAGTTACGATTTAATGCGAAGAAGTGCAGAGTCATGCACTTGGGATGCAGAAATCCAAAGGAATTGTATCATGGGAGAGAGGTTGGTGTGCATGGATCAGGAGTGGGACCTCGGAGTGCTAGTGTCTGAGAAGCACAAGGTGGCAAACAATATGACAAGGCGGTAGTCAAAGCCAGAAGGATGCTGGGCTGTATAGAGAGAGGAATAACCAGCAGAAAGGATTTGGTATTAATGTCCCTGTACAAGTCAGTGAGGCCTCAATTAGAGTACTGTGTTCAGATTTGGAGACCATATCTCACAAAGGACATAAAAAGACTTGAAACGGTTCAGAGGAAGGCTACCAAAATGATTCAGAGCCTGTGACTGAAAATGTATGAAAAGAGACTTGAAGACCTAAATATGTATACCCTAGAGGAGAGGAGGGACAGGAGAGATATGATACAGACTTTTAAATACTTAAAGGATATTAATGAACAAACAAATCCTTTTCAAAGAAGTAGAAACTGTAAAACTAGAGGGCATACAATGAAGCTGTAAGGCAGTAAACTTAAAAGCAACATCAGGAAATACTTTTTCACTGAAAGAGTGGTGGATGCTTGGAATGCCCTCCCAATGGAGATGGTGGGGGTAAATACAGTGACGGAATTCAAAATGGCATGGGACAGACACAGTGGATCCCTTTATAGCAAGAGGATGAAATCAAAGCAAACTTAAATATTTTTTAATAGATGGGGACTGACTTGTACGGAGCAGCAGGTACAACCCTAAACACAGGCATAGAGTGTGGGGGGGGGGGGGAGACCTGCACGAAGCTGCAGGTACAACCACTCTAGTCACCTTAATACGCAGACTAGATGGTCTTTTATCTGCCATCATATACTATGTTACTAGGTGAAATACTCAAAACTTTACAAAAAATACCACACTAGGTGTACCTTTTCTATGAATTTATAGAAACTTTATAAATTACATCACAAGAAAAAAAATCTTGCTACACAAACATAAAACTGTTCATCAGGAATCCTCAAGTTTTAGTTTAGTTTTTCACAAGCACATCTTGCAAGTCTGCGGATAGCAGTGCTTTAAAGATTTTGCCGCCAGGGAAAGATGTAGATACAAATGAGTTACATTTTTGTACCTGACCTAATATTGCCGGGTACATCGTATTCCACGGGGACTACATATTCAAAAGAAACCACATACGTTTAGGAAGATGCAAATTTTGTGTCCTGGTGGAATTTGATACTTAATAGATGCTGATTTGATTTGATGATTATTTTGCAGATGTGGCGAGAGCAAACGCACTTCAGTAGCAGAAGCAAGTCGACTTGAGTTTGAGTTCTTCGAAATCTGTGTCACATATGTCGTCATTTTGCTGAATGTTCAAATTTGGGAGATCTTGTGAAGATTTTCTTGTTAGCCAATAAGATTTTCCTGAAGTATAGTACAGCTCTTTTGAGAGTATTTTTTTGAAGCAGAACAATAAAAAAACCCTTTGAAAATGTTTTTTCTTGTTGGACTATGAGCTTGGGAGAGATGATGAAAGGGTGGGACACGGGTGTTGTGAGTATAATCAATTAGCCCTGTAGTCTGTATTTAATGTCTCCCTGTGGCCCCCCTAGATTTCTGTCTCACTCTGAGAAGAGATCTTCACGTAACATGTCTAATCTTATCCATATCCCTCTCCTTTCCCCTTCCACTCTCCCTTTCTCATGTGCCTTGTGGAACACACACTCTGTCTCTAATAAACTTGCTTTTACTCATGATCTCTTTATCTCTAATGCTCTACATCTTCTTGCCCTAACTGAGAACTGGCTCCTCCCAGATGATATCGCATCTACTACTGCTCTCTGCCATGGGGGCTATCAGTTCTCCCACATGCCTCGTCCCACTGGTCGTGGTGGTGGTGTTGGACTTCTACTTTCTCCCTCTTGCCAATTCCAACCCCTCCTGCTGCCTCAGTCTCATTCCTTTCTCTCCTTTGAAGTCCACTCCATTTGCCTTTTCACTCCACTTCCTCTCCGGGTAGCTGTTATTTATCGACCTCCTGACAAGTCTGCTTCTACCTTCCTCACTGACTTTGACTCGTGGCTTTCCTTCTTTCTGGACTCCTCTTCCCCCACTCTTATTCTTGGGGATTTTAACATTCATGTCGGTAACCCCTCTGATCCTTATGCTTTAAAGCTCTTCTCCCTTACCTCCTTGTTTGACCTCCAACTTTGTTCCACTGCCCCCACTCACCAGCATGGCCACTGCCTGGACCTGATATTTTTCTCTAGTTGCTTGCCCTCAAACTTCTATAGCTCAGTTCTTCCCTTATCTGACCATCACCTTTTAAGCTTTAATCTTCATCACCCGCTGCCTCAGCCTCGTCCTGTCTCCTCCAACCTATTTAGAAATCTTCTTGCTATTGATCCTTTGGTTCTCTCTTCCACTATTTCTTCATCTCTTTCTGCCACTATGTCATCAAAGTCTGTTGATGAGGCAGTAACTTCCTATAATGCTGCACTCTCCTCGGCTCTGGATGCTCTTGCTCCGCCAATGCCACGTCCTGTGAAACGTTCTGGACCCCAACTCTGGCTTTCATCCACTATCTGCTATCTACATTTCTGTACCCATTCTGCTGAGCGTGCTTGGCTCAAATCCCGCTCCCCTGCAGACTTTCTACACTTCAAATTCATGCTTGTCTTTTTCCAGTCAGTCATAGCTCTTGCCAAACAAGACTACTATGTCCATCTGACTAACTCTCTTGCCTCTGATCCTCGCCATCTCTTTACTACTCTCTCCTCAAGGTGCCCCCGCCTCTGATCCCTCCCTCCTTTTCTGCCTAAACCCTGGCTGACTATTTCCATGACAAAATCCACAAGATCACCCTCCAATTCCCCACAAAGTCAGCTACTTCCCCTCCTCCCCCTCCACTCCCAACTCCCCCCTCCACACCTCTGCTACCCTCTCTTCCTTTCCTGTGATCTCTGAAGAGGAAACTGCACACCTTTTTTCTTCCTCCAAACTCACCACCTGCTCCTCTGATCCTATCCCCACCCATTTGCTAAGCCCCATCTCCACCACCGTTGTCTCTTCCATCTCTCATATTCTTAACCTATCGCTCTCCACTGCAACAGTCCCTGCAGACTTCAAACATGCTGTGGTCACACCTCTCCTCAAGAAACCCTCACTTGATCCCACCTGTCCTTCTTATTATCGACCCATCTCTCTCCTTCCCTTCATTTCTAAACTACCTGAACATGCGGTTCACCGCTACTGCCTCGACTTCCTCTCCTCTCATGCCCTCCTGGATCCCTTACAGTCTGGCTTTCGTCCTTTACACTCTACTGAAACAGCTCTTGCCAAAGTCTCCAGCGACTTGTCCCTGGCAAAATTCAAGGGCCTTTACTCTGTCCTCATCCTTCTTGACCTCTCTGCTACTTTTGACACTGTTGACCACAACCTTCTCCTCGATACCCTGTCCTTGCTTGGTTTTAGGGGATCTGTACTATCCTGGTTCTCCTCCTATCTCTTCCATCGCACTTTCTGTGTGTGTTCTGGTGGCTCCTTCTCCTCTGCTACCCCGCTCCCAGTTGGTGTACCCCAAGGATCTGTCCTGGGTCCGCTCCTTTTCTCTCTCTATACCCAGTCCCTTGGTGCGCTTATCTCTTCCCATGGCTTTCAGTACCATCTGTATGCTGATGACTCCCAGATCCACCTCTCTACACCTGAAATTTCTCCGGCAATCCAGACCCGGATCTCTGCCTACCTTTCTGACATTGCTGCCTGGATGTCTCACCGCCGCTTGAAATTGAACATAGCCTAGACTGAACTTCTCATCCTTCCCCCTAAAACCTCCCTTCTTCTTTCTCCTTTCTCAGTCTCTGTGGATAACTCTGTACTCCTTCCTGTTTCCTCAGCCTGCAACCTGGGGGTTGTCTTTGACTCCTCTCTCTCTTTCTCCGCACACATCCATCTGATAGCTAAGACCTGCCGCTTCTTTCTCTATAACATCACCAAAATCCACCTTCCTTTCTGAACATACTACTAAAACACTTATCCACTCCTTAATCACCTGCCGTCTTGACTACTGTAACCTACTCCTTGCTGGTCTCCCTTTGAATCATCTCTCTTCCCTTCAATCTGCTCAACACTCTGCTGCGCGGCTAATCTTCCGCCAGCCTCGTCATGCCCATATTACTCCTCTTCTCAAGTCACTTCATTGGCTCCCTATCCATTTCCGCATCCAGTTCAAACTTCTCCTGCTGACTTATAAATGCATTCACTCTGTGGCTCCTCATTACCTTTCTTCTCTTATCTCTCCTTACAACCCCCCTCAGGAACTCCGCTCTTCCAACAAACTGCTCCTATCTGTGCCCTTCTCTTCTACTGCTAACTCCAGACTTCGCTCCTTTCACCTTGCTGCACCGTATGCCTGGAACAAACTACCTGTGTCTGTATGCCAGGCATCTTCCCTAACCCTCTTCAAATCCAGGCTGAAAACTCACCTCTTTGCTGCTGCTTTTGGATCTTGACTCTCCTGATCTCCTTTTTCCTCCCCTTGCTCTATCCCTGCCTACACCTTCTGTGTTTGTCTTGACTAGATTGTAAGCTCTGATGAGCAGGGACTTTCTCTTACTTGTCTGTGCAGCGCTGCGTATGACTTGAAGCGTTATACAAATGCTCAGTAGTAGTAGTAGTATTTAATTTTATACAGGGGTGTTTAAGCTCCTGTTACCTTCTGTTTTGCTGTATTTTGTGTTCTTTTCTATGAATGCTATTATTTGGTGCAATTTTCACACTAAAATAGATAAAAGGAAAAACTTAGATATAAAATAAAAATAAAATATAACAATAGACAAAGTCTAAAAAGAAAGTCCTTATCCCATTTTTTAAGTACTGAATAGGTTTCTTTTTAAAATATTCTTTAATTCTCTCTGAGGTCCCCTCTTTTCAGAGTCCCTGGATGGATACCACAGACTTCTCAAGACAATCTTGTAAAACACACTCACAGAAATTGTCCTTCAAAACATGCAAGTACTGTGATGTAGAAGCCCACACAGAGCCTATGCAAATAGATAAAAAGGAGAAATTTACCTTAGAATCTGGTAGGCAGCCAGCATATGCAGCTCAGGAGAAGCAAAGGAACAGAGGAGAAAACGAGGTTACTTACCTGTAATGGGAGTTCTCCGTGGACAGCAGGATAAGTCAGCCACACTTGGTGACGTCCTCCGGGCGGAGCCAAGCGTACGGAAGTGCTCTCTAGAGCTCGGAAAGGTGAGCCTTTCTGAGCCCACCCAGGTAGCCCATCCTACCGGTCCGCCCCCAGGTCCGGCCAGTGTGTTCCTAGCTAGCCAATACCCGGACAGGGAGCGGAGCCGAGGCTGACCTCTTCCAGGGGAGGTGGGTAGGGATTGTGTGGCTGACTTATCCTGCTGTCCACGGAGAACTCCCGTTACAGGTAAGTAACCTCGTTTTCTCCATGGACCAGCAGGATTGCGTCAGCCACACTTGGTGCCTCCCTAGCTGGAGAATGCTGAGGAGGAGGAGGAAGCCTACTATCTCGTTAAGGATGGGCGACATGCAGATTAGTGCAACAATCTTTAATACAGTGAAGGTGACGGTGTAACAGCATAACAACTGTAATCAGTGCAACAACATGTCAGTGCAACCACAATAATTAGTGCAAGGCAATAACTAGTGCAAGTAATGCAATACAGTAACTGTGCAATATTTGAAGGCTTTAGGAGGCATTCCTCACGTCCATAGCAGTGGAGAGAACGGCAGTGCCGAGGGCACAATCTTCTAGTGTTCTGAGGTCGAGGCAGTAGTGCCTCTGGAACGTGAGAGGTGAGATCCAGGTGGCAGCTCTACAGACGTCTGCCATAGGGACTGAACGGAGGTTGGCAATTGAGGTGGCCATGGCCCTTAAGTTGTGGGGGCCCACTCTCGGCAGGTTCAGCGTGCCTGTAGGGTTGAGACAGTGGGAAACGCAGGAAGCGACCCAGTGTGCAAGGGTCCTCTTATTGACGGGCCGGCCCGGACGGGTTGCGTCGAAGGATACGAATAGTTGTTCGCCTTTGCGCGTAGGCTGAGTGCGGAGCAGGTATATCCGGAGAGCCCGGAGACAGTCTAGCGTGTGCAGGCAGCTCTCCTCCTCCGAGGCGTGGGGTTCTGGGAAGAAAACCGGAAGCTCAATGGATTGATTAATGTGGAAAGCCGATGCGACTTTGGGTACGAACTTTGGGTTGGTCCTCAAGGACGCTCTATCATGGAGCAGTTGTGTGTAGGGGGGGTGTGCCACCAACGCTTGCAGCTCGCTGATTCTTCTTGCAGAAGTTATGGCCACAAGGAAAAGTGTTTTCCATGAGACGTACTTCATGTGGGCCGACTGCAGTGGCTCAAAGGGCTCGTCGGTCAGCCGAAGTAGTACAGCGTTGAGGTCCCAGGATGGGACGGGGCGCCTGAGCGGCGGTTTTAGGTTTGAGAGGCCTTTCATGAAACGGCCGGTCAAGGGCAGCGCTGCAATGGAGGTAGCCCCTTCGGGCTGTGCGTGAAAAGCTGCAATTGCCGAGAGGTGCACTCTGACGGATTGGGTCTTGAGGCCAAGGTTTGACAGGGAAGTCAAGTAACGAAGAACTTCGTGGAGAGGGCAAGTGGTGGGATCAAGGCCCTGTTCTGCGCACCAGATGCTGAACCTCTTCCATTTTAGGCCGTAGGACTTCCTGGTGGAGGGTCTTCTGGCCGCCAAGACCACATCTTGCACCTCTGACGGGAGCCGGAGTGAAGACAGGCTCATCCGTTCAACCTCCAGGCAGTGAGAGCCAGGGCTTTGAGGTCGGGGTGTCTCATTCTTCCCTCGTCCTGCGTGAGTAGGTCTGGTTTGAGTGGCAGGCGCTTGGGTTCCGTCACTGCAAGGCGATGGAGGAGTGCAAACCACATCTGACGGGGCCAGTAGGGCGCCACTAGGATTGCTCGCGCCTTGTCGCGAATCAGTCGCTGCAGCGTTGCCGGGATGAGGGGTGTTGGGGGGAAGGCATACACCAGAGACCACTCCCCCCAAGACACGTCGAATGCATCCGCCGCTAGCCGCTTGCGGGACGGGTGCCTGGAGCAGAATAGAGGGCATTTTGCGTTCTGTTCCGTGGCGAACAGGTCGATGCTCGGGCGTCCCCATTGGAGGAAAAGACTGTCTGTGACCTCCGTGAGGAGTGTCCACTCGTGCGGTTGCAACTGTCTGCTGAGCTTGTCCGCTAAGACGTTCTGATCGCCAGGCAGGTAGGAGGCCCGGAGATTGCACCCGTGCGTTAGGGCCAGAGACCAGATCTGCAGGGCTTCCTTGCAGAGTGAGCGAGAGGCGGTGCCCCCTTGTTTGTTGATGTAGAACATGGCCACTTGGTTGTCCGTCTGGATGAGCACGGATTTTTTCTGCACGTGAGATAGGAAGGCTTTGAGAGCGTACTTGATGGCTCTTAACTCGAGTAGGTTGATGTGCAGGAGTTTTTCCTGCGGCGACCAGGCACCTTGTGTGTTGAATTGTAGAATATGAGCACCCCAGCCCGAGTTGGAAGCATCCGTGGTCAAGGTCACGTCGTGCTGTGGCGGGTGCATGTCCTTTCCACCCGAGAGGTTCTCCGGAACCGTCCACCAGTGGAGATGAGTCTTGATACTGGCGTTCATGGGGATGCGGGTGGAGAGGGGCTGCGAGTGCTGGTTCCAGTGTGCACGAAGGTGGCCCTGGAGTGGCCGCATCCGCAACCTGGCGGTGTGGATGACAGAGGTGGTGGCGGACATGTGGCCTAGAAGGCGTAGGATGGATCTCGCCGTAGAGGTCTCCGCAGACGCCAAGCTGGTCGCCAGTGAAGTCAGAGCCACTAGCCTGCGTGGGGGAAGGAAGGCCTTCGAGAGTCGGGTATCGATCACTGCTCCGATGAAGTCCAGCCTCTGTGAGGGGGTGCGATGCGACTTGTTGAAGTTGATCACGAAGCCCAGTGCAGACAACAGGGACTCTGTTTTCCTCAGAGAATCCTGAAGCTCCGCCGCTGAGGGGGCTGTTAGGAGCCAGTCGTCCAGATAAGGGAAGATGGATACATCCTGTTTGCGGAGATGCGCTGCAGGTACTGCCACACACTTGGTGAACACTCGTGGGGCCGGTGACAGTCCGAAAGGAAGGACTCTGTACTGATAATGCTGTCCCAGCACATTGAAGCGAAGGTATTGCCTGTGCGACTTGTGGATGCGGATGTGGGTATAGGCGTCCTGTAGGTCCAGGGATGCCATCCAGTCGCCGGGCTGAATGAGAGGCAGGATTGAGTTCAGAGAGTACATCCTGAACTTTTCTTTGATGATGAACTTGTTGAGTTTGCGGAGGTCGAGGATAGGGCGTACCCCGCCTTTTGGTTTGGGAATGAGGAAGTATCTGGAGTAGAAGCCAGAGTTTATCTCGTCTGGTGGTACCTGTTCTATGGCATTGGAAGACAGCAGGTGCATTATCTCTGCAGCCATGGCCAGGCGCAGGTGTGGAGGTGTTTTGCTGATGGGATGTTTGCTTTGGCGCGGTGTTGCTTGGAAGCGCATTCGGTACCCCTCTTGGATGATTTCGAGAACCCATGAGTCTGAGGAGATGCATCGCCACTCTCTCAGGAAGTACGTCAAGCGGCCCCCGACCTGGGTGTCTGCTGGAGGATAGGCATCAAAAGGATGGCCCACTTTTCGCAGGGGGTGGATTGCTCTTTTTCTGTCTGCGGTCCCGCTGGGAGTTTCGCTGGTGAGCGGGTCCGGAGTAGGAGTTGTTCCTATACTTGTTAGGTTGCCATTTCCTGTTGGGGGGGTACCTCTTGCTGGAAGAGTAGTAAGATCGTCTCTGGAAGTTGTTTTTGTGCGTTCCACTGTGGCGCTCGTAGCCGTCCTCTGCGAGGGTTCTCAGGGTGGTACAGTGCTCCTTCATATCATTGACGGTGTCTTTCACTTTGTCTCCAAAGAGAGACTCACCGGAGCAGGGCGCATTGGCTATGGCGTCATGGGTGTCTTCCCTCAAGCCAGAGGCTCTCAGCCACGCCCAGCGCCTGGCAGATATGGCCGTACCAGCGGTACGCGAGGCCGTGTCAAACGAGTCAAAGGTTGCGCTGGCCAGGTGCTTACTGCACTCAGACATATCGGTGAGGGCACCGGAGAAAAGAGATAGCGATTCCTTAGGAAGGGATGCAGATGCCGTTCGCAAGGTTGCCATGCAGGTGTCAAGGAAAAGCACTTGCTGGAATTGGTGTGCTGCAATTTTAGCGTTAAGCATTGCCCCTTGGAATATCTTCTTCCCGATGTCATCGAGGAGTTTACTGTCACGGCCCGGGGGGCTGCTGGCGTGAGTGCGTGTGGACTTGGTGCGCTTGAGCGCTGAAGACACGACAATGGAGTTGTGTGGCAGCTGTGGCAGAGAGAACCCCGGGACAGGTTTCACTTGATACTTGAAGTCCAGCCGCCTGGGGAAGGGTCTACCGGATGCAGGTGTCTGCCACAGCTTGGAGTGAATGTCCAAGAGCCTTTGGTGCACGGGTAGTGCGAAAGTGGGTTTCGGTGCAGTGAGGTATTTCAGGACCTCTGGAACCGTCTCTCCCGAAGCATCGGTGATGTTTAAGGCGAGAGATGAGGCCAGCTTGACTAAAAACGTCGGGTACGTGAGGTCTTCAGCAGGAGGTGGCTCCTCTGTCTCAGCTGTCTGTGTCTTTTCAGAACTGGTAAGATCCATGGAAGCCGACCCCACCACTGCTGCTTCTATTTGGTGTTCTTCGGCGGTGGTGTCAGGGGAAAGGTCTTCCCTGACTGGGATCGGTGAGTGTCCGCGGGAGGGAGGGTTGGTCCTCTCAGCAGGCGTGGAGGCCGGCACTGCCGCTCCGTGCTCTGTGCGCGTGGTCTCCGCATCAGGTGGCGAGGCGTGCGGCGTGGGAGTAGCTGGGGCAGACTGCCGTAGAAGCTGGGTTAACAGATTGATGATAGCTGACGAATTGCTGATGCTGGATCTGCTGCGGCGAGGAGAACCCCGATTCTCATAGCTGCCGCTGCGTGAGCGGTGCCTGCGGTGTTGGGATCGGTGGCGGTGGCGCCTGGAACGTCTGTGGCGTTTTGACCGGAGAGTTCTGTGCCCAGAGTCACTGCTGCTGCTGTGCCCCCTGTCTCTGCTCCGCTTCCTGCGGTGGAGAGATGTGTGGCCTGAGGCACTCCTGGTAGTGAAGGGGTTAACAGCCTCCATGGCTTCCCCCAGGGCATTCTCAAGGGGCTGGTCAGGCCTACCTTCATTCCTGAGGACGATCCCCGCGGCGATCAGGTCTGCTGGGACGAGGAGCTGCCCTTATCCTGTAGCGGAGGCACAGTGAGCATCATCGGAGCGCCGACGGGGGCTTCCGGCGGCAGAACCGTGCATGCCGGGGCTTCCGGCGCTGGTAGAGGAGGCAAGCCGGGGTGCGTCGTTGTCGCGCTGGCGGGGAACTCCAGAACCGCCGGTTTGTGTGTGCACTGTAGTTCCGGGGTTATTAGCCACGCCCCCAAGGGCGGAGTTGGAGGACCTCGGTCGGGGCTGGGAGGACTGCCGGCGATCGCCATCTTGCACAGCATGCTCTTCAGCTCCCGGGAAACACGTGGAAGTGTAGAGCGCCAAACCTGCCTGAACATTGGAGGGGGCAGCAGGGCTTACCTCCGCGGGACCGTGGCTGACCGTGCTCTGTCCCGGAGTAGCAGGATGAAGCAGTCTGTGCTCCTCCGCGGGACCGTGGCTGACCGTGCTCTGTCCCGGAGTAGCAGGATGAAGCAGTCTGTGCTCCTCCGCGGGACCGCGGCTGACTGTGCTCTGTCCCAGGGTAGCAGGATGAAGTAGTCTGTGCTCGGAGCTGAAGACAGAGGCCCCATACGGCGTGAACAGCTGTGAGGAATTGTCCGGGGGCACGGAGGCTCGGCTGAGGATGGAGGCCCGTTCAGGCACATCCTGGGCCGGCGGAGGGTCAGCGCTGGATTTGCAGATCTCCCGGTACCCTTTCTTCATCTTGCCGCAGCGGGAGCATCCTCGGGAGGTAGGACCTTTATTGCCACAACCGGGGCATTTTTTTGTATGGTATTTAGGCATGCTGGAAAAATTAAAAACAAAGAAATAAAACAAAGAGAGCAGAGAGCAGAAGTCCGTCTTGCTGGCAAGGCGGAAGAACGAAAAACTGGCCGGACCTGGGGGCGGACCGGTAGGATGGGCTACCTGGGTGGACTCAGAAAGGCTCACCTTTCCGAGCTCTAGAGAGCACTTCCGTACGCTTGGCTCCGCCCGGAGGACGTCACCAAATGTGGCTGACGCAATCCTGCTGGTCCATGGAGAAGAACTACCACACCCAAGCTATGACGTAGCAGAAAGCTTAGGAACTGATTATGATCACCTGTCCAAGAAAGCACAGTCAGCGTGCAGAGAACAGGGAGATAAAAGCTTCTGGAGAGATCCAGCAGAGGTCAAAGAGGATGGAGAAGTCAGAGAGCTCAGAGCAGAAGGCAGAGGTCACAGAGAGGGAAGCCTGCTGAACAGAGGAAGCAGTGGGCGTGTCACTGGAACAGGAAGCAGCAGAGGCAAGGCTTCAGAGGAACGTGGCAAGAGAAGTGCTCAGACGGTCGGTAGCTGGAGGTCCTACAAGGAACCGGATTACAGCCCAGGGAGAGAAGCAAGTGCTCTAGAGAGAAGGAAGGTACAACCTGTGGCTAGGAAGCTGCCCAGACCGAGAGGGCAGGAAAGTCCCCAGTCCTCACTGCCAGAGGAAAGACCTCAGCATTCACACAGGTGGGAGCCTAGCATTGTGAGAGGGAAAGCTAGAAGCTCTGGGTGGAACGGAGGGTCAGAGCAGAGCACAAGACAAGAAATATCTGCAGGAAGCTATAAAACAATCCCTAATAACCGGAGGGTGGAAAAGGAGAGCTGGAGAGGAAACACCACACCTACAGGTATTTTTAAACCCACTTACACAGAACTGTGTCCCTGTAAGTTATCTGAATCCTCAGAGAGGGGTTTTCACAAAGTCAGCTGTGAAGGTTTAAACCCATACTTAACGCACAGGGAATGTGAGGATATGCAATGGGAAAGTAACTCCAGTGTTTCAGAATATACTCCTATGGATTGTACCTTATGTCTTGCGGATGATATTGAGTCTTTGTGCCGAAGCCCTGAAAAACACCAAAGAAAAAGAAGATATTTTTCTTTGAGAGAAACTGTTTTGTTTTCCATGTTTTGTTGTGCACATGATATCCTTGGCAGAAGGGGAATAAAGCCCTTGTTTTGTTTTGCCTTAAACACTCAGTTTGAGACTATTTTTGTTACCAGAAGATAGCAAGGCAACTGCAACCTCGGGGCCCTAGGCGGAGGCCTGCAGCCCCGTGACAGTACATAAAACAGCATTTGAGGAAGTATTGGAAGAGTCAGTATCCACAGACTCTGAATATTAAAAATCCAAATATTGTTTACAAGAAATGCCTCTTCCGGGGAGACGCCAAACAGGGAAAAAAATCACTTTCCTCAAGAGAAAAAAAGATCAGGAATTTCCCCAAACTACTTCTTCAGAAAATCACTCCTGTTTGAATGCTTAGAATGCACCAGGGAGATCAGTCCCTTACAAAAAGAACTAGAATTCCCATGGATAGAGATGGAATACATCCAGAGCTTTTTTGAGGAGGTACTTGGTAGTACTGAGTACGGCACCTTTTTCATTGCTTGCTAAAACTGACCCATGGTCCTCATGCATTAATGAAAGAGCCCTGCATATGAGTACTGTCATCTTTTTTTCTAAGAAAAATGCATTGAATACATCTAATAGTTCCCACTGATCTCATGAGGGATAGTCAATCTCTTTGGACACTTAGGGCCCCTTTTATTAAAGCCTACTAAAGGAAAACAGTTTCAATGGAGGCAACATGGCAGCAGGGAGCGGCCTCGGAGTGGTAGCTTGCTGCTGAGTTCCTAGCGGCGCTCTGTTGAGGCTTCCAAAGTTTACTATGGGGAGAAGGAAACGGAAGCAGGCCAACATACCATTGGGTTATCCTGGGAACAGCCAGAGTGGCCAGCGGACTCTGACAGCGTGTGGCTTTTCCGTGATGGAGGCTGGAGCGGCATTTTCAGCGGGACAGTGGAGCATAGTTTCTACTGCCCTGGGTGAATCAGGAGTGCTGTTGTCTCCAGAGCAGCATACCCCCCCCCCCCCGATGAGACCTGGAAGTGGAGCTGAGCCGAGTGAAGTGCTTCCCACCGTGCAGTTGATGAGCACCACGATAGAGGGAAGTAAAGAGGGTTTTGATGTCACAAGGAGTTTCACTTTAGTTACTGCAGGGCAGATGATCTATGATGGGGGCTGTTTCTCCTGTTTCTGGGAGCCTCTCAGCTGCAGGGGAAAGAAGAGTGCAGATACCAATCTCAAGAGGGTTGGTTAAACCTGTTAAAATAATTTTGGAATCGCTGTGGGATGTGCTGGCGACAATGAACTCCTCTCTACAAATTATTGTGGGGTCTGTGAGTATGGAATTTTCATCGCTGGACATTGACGTCTCCTCCTCATCCCCATTGCCGCTGGTGGTACTGCTGCTGCTCTGCTTGGGTGATGCAGCCCTGCCGCTCCTGGGTGGTCGGTGTGGTGGGCCAGCCAACTCCTGGGCACCCCTGGCACCAGTTGTGGGAAGAGAGGAGGGGGTTACTGGTCCACACAGGCATGGACCTGGGGTGGGACTGGCAGACCGCTGACGGGGTCCAAACATGCATCATTCTACCCACCTTCAGTCCACAGAGGCCTGCCTCCCCCACAGTGCACACTGCACACCCTCCTCTTTGCTCACCTCCAGCCAGCTCAGGTCCCCCCTCACATGCTGTGCTGTGCCCTGCTGGACCCCCAAGACGATGGACATGCACAGGGGGCAGCATGGGCAGGTGCACTATGTGTACTTGAGGCCTCCACTGGGGGTGTGTGCCCCTGTACTGCCCTTCTGTGCCATGCCCCAGCCAGGTATGTGCACACCTGCATGTCTTGGATGCCAGCTGGTGCACACACAGTATGGTAGCACCAGGGGATGGCACAGATGCCCCTAGCACATTCCCATCATTGCATATAGGGAGTGTCCACCACCAGGTATTCTGCCTGCCCCAGTCTGGCTGCCATGGCTGCCACCCCCTACATCTGCTGGGTGCCACTGCATACCCCACTGACCATCCACAGCCGCCAGCCACTCCCTGATCCACTGGAGCCGGTTGGAACTCTTCCAGTGCAGCATGCGGAAGTGGCATTTGAGGGCCTCTAGGGTACGGTGTACTCCAAATTCCCTGTGGGAGAGAGGGGGGACACACATGAGCTCCATTGGCCATTACCGTATTGCCTGTTGTGCATACCTGTAACCTGCAACAGTCTGGCGACATGCCCATCCTAGAGGCAGGGGCATGCCCATGGGTAGCAGAGCCACTTGCAGGGATACACAGGCAACACTTGTGTGGTTTCTGCCACTGATCTCCCCAGACCCCTGCACCAGGGCACAGGGGCTAGGAGGTACGGCGGGTGTTTGGGGCATCCACATTGGCTGTCAATGTCCACTGTGGTGCCCAGCCCTGCCAAAGCTCCCCCTGTACCAGGCTTTTCCATTGCTGTGCATGCCCTTTGCATTACTACCAACGACCACCAGGGGGTGAAGAATCCTCACCACCTGCTGTGTGTTGGTATGCCCCCTGTTGCTGGCAATCAGGGCTGGCACCTGTACCCATGCATAGCCCATCACCCTCCACCACTTGATAGGCACACATTGGTGCAGCCACCAGTCTGTGGCTTAGCATCATGCTCTGTCTTCCTGTGCAGACACACAGCTATACATTTTAGGGTGTGTCTGCCTGACATGGTGCTCAGCCCCCTCCCCTGCGCAGCTGGAGTTGGATTCCCCTCCATATGGCTGTTGCCAGCCTCAGGTTTGGGCAACGGCCCCCCCCCCCCCTGGTGTAGAGGACCCCAAATGCTGCAGCACAGGGCAGCACAGAGCAGACAAGGCACTCGCTTTCATCTGGACTGAAGTTTGCACTTCTTGCCACCATGCAGCTGGTGTCCGTCCGCCCAGCCATAGGGAGCTCCTTTATAGGCAGCCCATGGGGCCTGCGTGATGGTGTCATCTATGCATGGTTACATCAGATGGGCAATGCACGGGTACTCTGGATGGGCAATACACGGGTTCCTGACCACATATCATCCTGCTTCTCTGGCTGCTATCGTGGTGGTCACATACACAGGTAGCGTCTTTGCCCTGGGTGCAGTGCCCAGGTTTACATGCCCTGAGCTTATCCATCTAGGCCGCGGTGGGGGCCTGCCGCTGTGCTTGATTTGTGCTGCATTTTCATTGTTGCTCGTTTTGTCAGTGCCTGACTCACAATTCAAGCAGTTTTCCTGAGCGGGTACCTTACTGCGGGTATGGTCATCCTCTGCCCCTTTTTGAATATCGAGCCCTTAGGTCCTAATGTACTACTGCTGAAAATCTGCAAAATTTAATAATTGACACCTACCCATGACACTACCACTAAGAGTCTAGCAATATGGCTTTAGAAGTGGAAGCCGCTGGGGCAGGAGTGAGTGGGAATCACTCTTGCTCTCAACCCCCCTAGACTCCTTGTGGGGAGCTGGGGCCCAAAGGGAGGGATGGGGGTGGTGCCGACCTTCAGATTAGTTGATTGAAGGGGTGAGACTTTGTGGGTAGTGTGGAATCTTCGGACATTTATACCCAATTTCAAGGCTGTGAAGGGGGATTTCAGGCCTATTAGACACTGGGAATTAGAGTTCCCCTCAGGGAGGTCTGAAGACCTTTGATTCTAGCTAATGAACTCTTTAAATCTTGATGCTGCTGTGCCAAAGGCCTCTTTTTTATTTTTGTGCTACTGTGAAAAATGTAACTATACCTCCAGAAGTGTAATTTTTCTTTTGAGAAAATGGGCCTGTGAAGCCTTTGTCACGTGTTCATATTTGTGATTTTGGTATTAATGAGCTACTGTGCATGCTTTGCATCATAGCAGCTCATGAGACTGCAAGCACCTTCTCAAAGAGAAGCTCGGGAGAGTGTAAAAACTATACCTTGAAATGAAATCTCCATAAATATGGATTTGTAATAGTATACATGCTTTTCAGTCCGAGCTTTAATCGTTTGGGGTTATATGTTGTCATGTTTTAACATCCGTTTCATTGCTTTCTATACATTCTATATTCTGTCATCTTACATGGATTAGTTCTTATGACTCATCTGTTTGGCTGACATTCTCGGTAGACTTTGCATTGCTTTATTTTCAGTCCTGCATATTTAAATTTCACACTGATATAAAGAACTGATTATGATCAATGATTATCATTTAGTTCTTTTCCATATACTTTATTTGAGTTATTGCCGGATTATTAGATGATTGATTCACAATATGGATTTC
Source organism: Ichthyophis bannanicus (assembly GCA_033557465.1). NCBI lineage: Eukaryota > Metazoa > Chordata > Amphibia > Gymnophiona > Ichthyophiidae > Ichthyophis > Ichthyophis bannanicus. The sequence goes on from CM066035.1 coordinate 1,155,658, forward strand.
TAGTAAGATCTTATTGATGGTTTGAGAAATGTATAACACTAACTGATGCTTACAGTTGCTTGTTAATTTATGTGGAGGCACATTCTGCTTTGTGTGTCTCTGGACCGTCCGGACATACAGACATCCTGATGGCTGGGAGATGCAGCTGATTCTGCTCCCGTGGGGGCTAGATGTCCCCGTGGGAGCAGAATCACAGCACAGTGACTGGATGTCCGGAACGTTCCCCTATTCAGGCACCCCGGACATCTAGCCACTTACCTGGCTAACTCAGTCAGGCTCCTGAATGGAGCCGTGATCTCTGGCAGCCACTGAAATTGTCCTTTCCCCGCAGCCGGATCCGCGATCTGGCCTCCCATGGCTAGGGTCCAGCAGTGGTGAACTTACTCCCCCCTCACCTGTCTCTGCTGTCCGCCGCCGAAAGCCCGCTTGCGGGGGGACTTATTCCATCTCTGAGGTGGGTCAGGGAGATCACCCATCTTTGTTCTGCCCTCCCCCCCCTGTCTAAGAGGTATGTTTATTAAACTGCGGTAATGTCATTCGCATTAGGTTCCACGGTAAAGGTACAGATGCCCATATAAAGGCGTGGGTGGTGCATCGTTACAGCGAGCCGTATCAGCTAACGCATGTTACAAACTAACGCGCGCTATAAGACGCCTCATAAGGCACCTTACAAGGCACATCACAAGGCACCTTGTAAGGTGCCTTATAAGTAAAGTGCCTTATAAGGTGCCTTGTTAGGTGCCCTATAAGGTGCCTCATAAGACGCTTTGTAAGGTGCCCTATAAGGTGCCTCATAAGACGCTTTGTAAAGTGCCCTATACAGTAGGGCTTCTTAGGCTAAGCGCCGTACTAGGCACCCCTGGACAAGACACCTTAGAAGGCACCCTGGGTTACGGAACCATAGGTTAAGGTGCCCTAACAAAATTACGGTGCCCTAGGTTAGTGTGGCCTAAGGGCTGCAAGGTGCTGCAGGATGACATGCATGACCTGTGAGGAACAGAGACAGATGTAGCCCTAACACTAGATAGAGCACTCAGGAAAGGTAATGAACAGGTGAGTGAAGGAGGGAGAGCTGGGAGCTGCTGGACCTGCCATATCTGCGGGCATCCCATATGGCTGCCAGTACTGATGACAAACATGGTGAGGTCAACTGTACCACAGCACAGGGTGTTGGCAACGTAAAGTACTGGAAAGATAGTTGGTGGCAGACGATGGGAATACGTGTCCCCCAGTGGAGGCGGAGGTGGCAGGATAGTTACAATGATGGGTGGACAGAGGAGTGGTGGTGCCATGCAGATCAGGCACAGGCGAGGCAAGCAAGAAGAGGCGCAATGCAGGAAAGGGTAGCAGTGCAGGACATGAGGTGACAGCCCGCACAGGCAGACAGGACTCTACACAGCTGACAGACGCAGATAGACGGACCGAGGGAATGTTGGCAATTGTGGCGAGGGTATTATGGGCTGGTAGCACAAATCTGCAAAAATATGACTGCTATAGGCATGCACACTATTTGAGTAGGACAGGCATGAGAGGAGGGAACAATGAGGAATTGAACCCATGAATACTGCCAAGAATAGCATTGTATTAACCAGTAGGCTATACCTCTGTGGTGTATGTCATAGCAATGGCTGGGTACAGAAGGACTGCAGGTCACCGCACAAACTGCTCTGAGTGCCAGGATAGGGTAACCCCACCAGTACCCATGATGCAATGCACATGCTGAATAGCTGTCTACAGCTGATCAGCAAATGGGGTCTGCACCTCTCCGGTACCTCAGCTTGGAAAGACGAACTGACGGTGTGTGATACTGGCACAGAGTAGCTACAGACCATGCCATTGTGCAGTTTCTGTGTTCTCCCTGAGGGATAGGATGGGTGCCCAGCACTAGGTCCGCAGTACATGTGGTGCTAGAGTTAGGCCCTGCTGTAGATCCCCATTACTACCACTGTGTGACAGGTGTTCCTTGCAGTGCAGCTGAAGGTAATTTGGTGTCCATCTTTATCCTGCGGTCACATGTGGCCCTCTGGGACCAGACACCACCCAGATTAGTGTGTACCCTGTGTTAGGGTCTAGCTGACATGGGCACCTGTTATCAGGGCAGAGGGGTTTCCAGACTTGCATGAGGTTTGTGTAGCACTGCCTTTATAGATCAAAGGGGTATACACTACATACCCCAAAGGACTCACATCACCTTTTTTGTAAGTAAGGGACAGGTGGCCAAGCCCCGGTGAAGCAACCTCCATTCTGCTGGTATACAACAATCCTCCAGGGTTGGTGGGCTAGAACCATAGCTGTGGCTGGGGTAGTGGCAGACCAGCAGCAATGATGGGGTTAGCTCTGGAAAACCCCAACTGCCTCACACCACTGTCTGCCAGTCACCAGTAGACAGCATAGTCAGACTGCACTATATAGGTGTTCTGACCATGCACAGTCTAACGGCAGATAGTCCACTACCCAGTCCATAGTGCATGCTCACAGAGGAACTATGTGCACCAAGCAGTCACCTCAGTGATTGGGGCCCTAGCACTGGGAACACAAAAGTATCACTGGAGACAGATAACGTAGAGTGCTATGTGGGAACCTAGACATGCCATGGTCACTGCTCAGTCAGAGTGAGTGCCCTCCCAGCATGCCATGCTGTGGCCACCCTGTCCATGCAGGCGATGGTCGGGCACTACAGTGTCCCAGCCATTGCCCCACCCCCTCTGAAGATGCATCCTGGCCAATCCGCCCTGTCTGGGCCATACCCACAAAACCTTGCTCCTCATTATGCACATATTCAGGCTAACGCTGGTAACAGTGGGACATCGTGGGCCCGGTGAGGTGTGGGCAGCCACAAAATAATAGATAGACATACACTCACACACTCCTATTGTAGCAGTGTGCCAGGACAGGGGTGGTCGATATCTCCGTCGGGCTGAGCGCTCTTGGCGTAAGCACCCCTGTTCTTCTACTCTTTCACATTTTCACTATTGTCACAAACTCTATCGCTCTCTTCTTCATTCCGTTAAACAAGATTATTATTCCAAGCTTATTTCTTCATCAGCTAATTCCTCTCGTACTCTTTATTCTGTTCTTCGCTCCCTCTCAGTCCTGCAGTCATCTCCCACTCCCTCTCTCTCCCTCCCCTCTCCTGATCCCGCTACTTTAGCATCCTATTTCTCCTCTAAAGTCCTCCCTCTTTATCTTTTTTTCCCTTCATGCCCCTCCCCTCTCTCCCCAATACTCTCATCTCCAACCTCACCATCCTCTTTGTTCCCAACATCATCCCCCCTATCCTCTGCCCCCCCCCCCCTTTCTCATCGTTGGTCTACTTTTGACCCAATCACAGCTCCTATGCTCTCTAAGGTCTTCTCTTCTTCACGGAAAACTACCTGTCTTTCTGACCCCATCCCCTCTTATTGGCTTTTAGAACAATCTCTTGCTCTGTCCTCTTTCATCCTTTCTATCTTTAACTCTAGTCTTGCCTCTGGTGTCTTTCCCTCTTTTTGGAAACATGCCTTGGTCCGTCCTATCCTGAAAAACAGTTCCCTGGATCCCTCTTCCTCTTCAAATTGGAGCCCTATCTCTAACCTTCCTTTCCTCTCCAAACTCTTCGAGAAATTGGTTTTCCTCCAGCTCTCCACGCACCTTGAGGCTTCCCTTTCCCTTCACCCCCGGCAATATGGCTTCCATCCTGGTCATAGCACCAAATCTGTTCTTCTTTCACTCCTCAATGAACTGCATGCTGCCCACGGTTCTCTCTCCCTTGCTGTCTCACTAGATCTTTCCGCTGCCTTTGACCTTGTTGATCATCACACCCTCCTACTTCGACTTCAAGATGCTGGTCTCTCTGGTCTGGTCCTAAAGTGGTTCCACTCTTTTTTATCTTGTCGTTCTTTCTCTGTCCTATCCGGTGTTGCTTCCTCCCCCTCCACCCCCTTTTGTGTAGGGTTCCTCAAAGCTCTGTCCTCTCTCCTGTTCTCTTTAATGTCTTTTCGGCCCCCCTCACTCTCCTGGTTCAACAGTATGGTGTTTCCACACATTATTATGCTGACGACATCTTTCTCCTCTATCACACTGATTCCTTGGCTCCAGACATCACCCCTCTCAACAACTGTCTCCCCGCCGTTGCTTCTTGGATTTCTTCCAACTTCCTTCATCTCAATCTCAAGAAAACTGCAGCGATCTGGTTCACCTTTGGTCACTCCCCTCCTCCTCTTGTACCGGTTCTCTCTTCCTCTCCTATCCCCTTAGTCTCCTCCCTTAGATACTTAGGTATTACTCTTGATTCTGCCCTCACCTTTAAGAGTCACATTTCATCCTTGGTCCAACGTTCCTTTTTTGTGTTAAAACAACTCTGTGCTGTCCATCCTTTTCTCTCCTTCTCCTCTCTGGCTACCCTTCTTTGTTCATTAGTTCTCTCGCGCTTGGACTACTGTAACGTTTGCTTAGCTGGTCTCCCTCAATCTCAACTGTCCCGCATCCAACGTCTCCAGAATACAGCTATCCGTATCCTCTCACATGCATTCCGCTTTGATCATGTCACCCCCCTCTTTTTGCAGCACCATTGGCTCCCTGTTTCATATCGCATACAATTCAAAATTCTTATCTTTGTCCACAGAACTATTCACACTGGTGTTCCTTTGTACCTTGCTGATCTGATACACCTTCACACCCCCCACCGTTCTCTCTGTTCTGCCCACTCCAACCGCTTGTTCCTTCCTTCCCTGTTCCAAGCCCACCTAGAATCTACACGGTCTTCCGCTTTTTATTTTCTTGGGTCCCGCCTCTGGAACTCGCTCCCCCCTGCCCTCCGATTGGATTCTTCTTTCAAATCCTTTAAAACCCACTTAAAACTTACCTTTTTTGTATGGCATTCAACCTTCCGCCCCTCCCTCACCTCCGACTACTTTCCCCCTTAATGAGTATTGTAATTAACTTCTTTATTGGTTGTCTTGTCGTTTTGTTTTTATTTACTTTTCTGTTCTCTTTCCTTTTCCCCTCTTGGAAACTTCTAAATTGGCATTCTCTTTCCTTTCTGCAGCCTTTTATGATTTTATGATTGTAAACCGCTCTGATACCCTGTGACGGGCGGTATATAAAGTTTTAAATAAACATAAACACACTAGTCCTGATCACAGTGCCAACATTGCTAAACTGTGCAGGAGGTAGTTGTAGTGCTCTGGTGATAACTGCAGCTCAATGCTGAGGCCAACAGCCTGACTCTCCATGCATCTTTGGCTTGTGGAGCCTGTGTGAGTGGGTGTTTGTACCCCTGTTCGCCACTGCTTTGGGCTTTGCACATGTTGCTGTTGTATCTGCATTGTAGGGTAAAACACAGGGACATGCTCTGCAGGAACCACAGCTGGGGCTTGAACCTGTGATCCTCTGCTTCTGAACACACTGGCTGGGTGTATTGCACCACGCATGCATGGTGGTCCCTGGGGCTACCTGTACATTTCCTCAGCCAGACCTTTTATGTTGCACTGCACACTACGTACTGGCACAGAGCATGGCCTAGGTCCACTGCAGGCAGGTGCCACTGCCCCCTCCAGCATGGGCACACCCCCCCCTGCCATGCTGACATGACCATATGCTGTCAGTGCTGGTAGTGCGCAGTCCCAGGCCATCCACTGTGTGGTTAGGTGGCCACCTAGGGAGCGGGGTCTGGGGTATGGGGCATACATGAGCATCCTCGCATCCCCCCCATCACCGCCTACCAATAGTCTGTCCCTTCCACTTGGGGGAGGGTTGGCTGGGGGGATGTCAGGTCAGTGCCCTGGCAACTGTTAGCTCGTGTGGACCAGGTAGATGTAGGTGGATTGTGTTTGCCCTTTGTCAGCTGCTGTCATGCTGATTTCCAGTTTCTATGTTCCTATGTGCCACCTAGGCGCCCTCCTAGTCCACCCTGTGCCCCAGCTGCCCCCGCTACATGTCCCGCCTGCAGCCCCCTATGCCCCACTTGCACCATTGCCATAATGGCCTTTCATACTTGGGCACTATGCTGTTGCTGGAAATGGAGCACTATTATCACAGTTCTTGGACTCCCTATCTATGCTGTACATTGCTGACACTGAAATGGTTTCTCTGTCCTACAAATGTGCATCAAACAGCAGGTTTTCATTCGCGGTAGGATTCAGCCCTTCAGTTCAGCGCGTTAGTGTGCAGGGAGCTTCTCCCTGCCCACTCCCCGCCCATTGACCCCTTCCCCCCGCCCTCTCTCCATCCTCTGCGGTGTTTACCGCAGCCGGGAACGTTAACGATCGTTAGGTAACATTAACGCGCGTTAACGTTACATACCGCACGCTAACATTACCTAACGATCGTTAACGTTACATAATGCGCAGTCTGTAACGTTACAGCAGTTTAGTAAACATGCCCCTAAGGCTCCCCATACAACTTAGATGTACATATGGGAGCCTTTTTCCAGCAGCCATATTTGGATGAATATCGGGTATGTACCTCCAGGCTGGACGTATATCCCTGTTATTCGTGGTTCAGAATAACGCCCATAGTGAATTGGGATTGATAAGCTTCCTTGACTCCATTTATAATTTTTAAAAAAATGTTTAAAGGTTGGTGTACAATTCTGTATGTATGCTACTTTGAGTCTGATTGTTGCCGCAAGTCAAAATCAGGCATGTCCAGGGTTCAAAGTCTTTTATTCAGTCCTATTCCGTTATATCTATTTGTACTTTGGTATTTCTTAGTTTTGTTTGCATATAGTTTTGTGGTTCTATGTATGCTGCCCAACTTTAAGGCCTTAGATATTATAGGGTCGTGCATATGTGCATCATGCCATATTATACTTTCTGGCTTATAACCCCCCTCCCTTTTTTTTACAATTCATAATGATGGTTGCTCTCCTTATTCAACGTAGCAGTTCTTACGGGCATGGTTTTTCCCATATTCTTCTTTATATCGGCTACTGGAGTGTGTTGTCCATTGTCTGCTTTTAAGAACAATAATGTTTTGTCTGATTTAGTTTGAGTTAGTCCAGTTTTACATATTGCACACTTGAGTTTTAATTTTTCTTTTATTATGATTGTTTGTGAGTTACATCCAGGCATGTTTATGGTTAAAGTTCGTTGTTCATCCCAATTGCTGATATAATTATTTTTACTCGTCCCCCTTTAATTGGTTGGCACATAGATCTGTGTTGCTACATATTTTTGTTCAACCCTAATTTCTTTAATATAGGTTTGCATGCACTAAGGTGCAATATGTTACATTATATTTTTTATTGTTATTTCTTATGTAATATATGATGGCTGGTTTTAATTTTTTGGTCCAACATGGCAGTCTTCAGGGATATTCTTTTATGTTCTCTCTTTTTTTATTATTATTATTTTTTCCATGTGCTCATGTTTATTGCTAGTTTTAAAGTATTGCGATGGTTCTTTATCATCGTTTTTGCCTATTTTTATCCGGTTTACATATTGTACATTTTACTTCATTTTTAACATGGGTCTTTTTGTGATTGGTCACTCTCTATTTCATATATACATGCACGTACACTCTATGCAATATATTGTCTTTTAATATTCATTTTGTATCTTTTATATTTTTATTGGATATGACATTAGTGAGTGACGGTCACTGGATCCATTGTTCAACGTTGAATGCTAAATCCAGTCCTTATTAACTACAAGTAAGCTCTGTGTTTCTCTTACCCTCTCCCTCCTCATGCGTACATCTTTGGTGGTGGTTTTTTGATGACGTCTGATGTATGACACATACCTATCTGCTTTGTCGTTTTGCATAGGTCCTTTTTTTGTCATGATCTAATATAATTGTTGATTATAATTATTTATTCTTTTATATTTGTCTTTCATGACATTTATTTATTATGATAATTTATATATTTTGCAGACCCCAGCTTTATTTGTTTTTATCTGTCTTTTTTTATCGTCATATATTATTTTGATTAAATATATTTTTAACAAATTTGAGTTTGTACAATTGATATATTTTGTATTATTTGGTTTTAATTTCACTTTTTATGTCCACATTTTATGCTTTTAATTTCTTTCATATACTGTAGCTAAATGAATGTTAACAAAACCTTTTCTGTTGCTTTTTAAATGTGTGTTAAAATATCATTGTTAGTTTGAATAATATGGTTTTTATTGAATTATGCATGGTTTGTTCTCTTTGAGGTTCCCTCTGAAGAAGGCTTCACCAAAATATGGCCATGTAGGGGTCCCAGTTAATAAAGCACTGTTTTTACTTGCTCGTTTTTTTGTGTTTCCTGGTTGCCAGTAAGTAGGTGTTTGTTTTTGGACTTGGGACACATCTATCCAGCCAGGTTTTCAGGATAACCGCAATGAATATGCATAATAGAGATTTGCATACCATGGAGGAAGTGCATGCACATCTCTCTCGTGCATATTCATTGTGGCTATCTTGAAAACCTGACTGGCTAGGTGTGTCACTCTGGAATTCGTTATGGGAGGATGTAGTAAAAGCAGTTAGTGTAGCTGGGTTTAAAAAAGGTTTGGACAAGTTCCTGGAGGAAAGGTCCATAAACCATTATTAAAGAGGACCTGCTTAACCTGGGACGAGCATTGTGGAAGCTGTGGACTTTGGGTACCTGCCAGGTACTTATGACCTGGATTAGCCACTGTTGGAAAAAGGATACTGGGCTGGGCTTGATGGACCTTGGTCTGACCCAATAAGGCACTGAAAGAATCAGAACCATGCTTGGTTGAAACTTATTTACCTCCAACACTTGCATACTAGCTCTGGATTGCAAAATTCTTAGCAATTTGTAATGCTGATATGTTTATTACTTATATAGTAATTGCATATTACATATATTTATTGACATCCAAGGACTCTAGTAAGAGGAAGTGGGAAGAACGCCCTTTTCCTATGTGCTTCCAAGCAGGCATGCTGTTACACATACTCTGCGCCAAAGAGGAAGTGCTGGAAATCTGGATATGTGACCTTGCAAATCAAATGCTACAATTACTAGATTAGAGGGAAAACAAGTACGAAGGATGATTCAGAATCTTTAATATAAAGAAAAAAGTATCTTAGTGTGTGAAGTCACGTACTGCAGTCTGTTACTGTTAAACAAAACACAAAATAAGGGGTGTTTCCAAAGTGACTGAGGTTACAGTGTCTTTCCTAAAATGGTAAAAAAATGCAAAAACTTTACTTAGTATTTTTCCCCAAACATTTCAAGAATTTAATGGAAGAGAATGACTTGGATTTAGTGGTGGTTATTGAGACATGGTTCACAGAAAACCATGAAATGGATGTAATCATGTACTTTATTTAGGAAGGACGGGGTAGGAAAAAGGGGAGGTGGTGTGGCACTATATGTTCAAAATAATATTAAAGCTATAAAATTGTAGGGCTTAAAAGGAAGAGAGGAGGCACTGTGGGTTAAACTAGAAAAAGGGAAAGGGAAATCTTTGTCCACTTCTACACCTCCTCACGGCATAGAAGTGGATGAAGATTTAATAGAAGACTTACACAGTATAGGTGATTTCAATATGCCAGATATGGATTGGCACATCCCTGCTGCAGTGTCATCTAGACGTAAGGAGATCCTGGATTCTCCACAGGAAGAATATTCAGGCAATTGGTAACAGAACCCACACATGATGGGATCATACAGAACTTAGTGCTTACCAAAAGGGGAAAGTGTTTCTGATGTTACAGTGGGAGACCAAATCGCATCCAGTGATCACCAGATGGTATGGTTCAATATTAGTACTAGGGCTAATAAAATCTATTCAAAAGGGAGGGTCTTAGACTTTAGAAAAACTAACTTTGCAAAGATCGAACTATACCTCAGAGAGTCATTAGTGGGATGGACAGCTGGGGGATGTTGGTAAACAGCGGGCAAAATTGAAAGGGAATATTTTAAAGGCAACAAACCTTTTTGTTAGAAAGGTAAATAAATGTAAAAGGAAAATGAGGCTGCTATGGTTCTCAAAAGTAGCTGAGAAGGTGAAGAAAAAGAGGGAGGCCTTCATGAAATCCAAGAGATCACAGAGAGAGGAAGATAGGCATCTATATTTGGAGAAACTTAGAGAAGCTAGCAAAGTAGTCAGGAAAGCAAATATACAAAAAGTAGAAGAAAGAGCCAATGCAATAAAATGCGGGGATAAGACATTTTCAGATATGTTAGTGAGAGGAGGAAGGTCAAAAGTGGTATTGTCAGACTCGAGGGTACAGGGGAGGAATATGCAGAAACTGATGAGGATAAAGAAGAATTGCTTAACAAAAATTTCTGTTCTGTGTTCACAGATGAAGGGCCTGGAGCAAGATCTCAGAAAACACCCACAAAAAGCAACGGGAATCTTGAACAATTTTCAGAAGACTGTGTTCATGAGGAACTGGCTAAATTAAAAGTAGACAGAGCCATAGGTCCAGATGGCATACATCTAAGAATATTGAGGGAACTTGGGGACGTTCTAGTGGTTCCACTGTCTGACCTCTTCAATGCTGGAGTCGGGAGTGGTGCCAGAGGACTGGAGAGAGGCACATGTGGTCCCCTTACACAAAAGTGGACGAAAGAATGACATTGAGAACTACAGGCCGGTTAGTCTAACCTCTGTGGTTAGTAAATTATTGAAAAGGCTACTAAATCTGCAATAGAGTAGACACCCAGGAAGGAGTCTACAACATGAGGAGGGATCTAGCTAAACTTGAAGAATGGCCTAGAATATGACAGCTGAAATTTAATGCTAAAAAATGCAGGGTCATGCATTTGGGCTGCAAAAATCCAAAGGAGCTGTACAGTGTATGGGTGAGGTACTTCTGTCCATAAAAGAAGAGCGGGACCTGGACGTAATTGTGTCTGACAATCTTAAAGTAACTAAACAGGTAGAAAAGGTGACTGCAAAAGCCAGAAGGATGCTTGGGTGTATAGACAGAGGAATGGCCAGCAGAAAAAAGGAGGTGATAATGCCTCTGTATAAGTCTCTGGTGCTACCTCATTAGGAGTATTGTGTGCAATTCTGGAGACCCCACCTTCAGAAGGATATAGGTAGGTTGCAGTCGGTGCAGAGGGTGGCTACTAAATTGGTTAGTGGTCTTCGTTATGAAGCATATGAGGATGGACTTAAAGATCTTAATCTTAAAGATCTAAAGTTCCCTGTAAAATAGTTATCTCCAAGTTTGGGGCTCTTTAGCCTGGAGAAGAGACGGCTGAGGGGAGATATGATAGAAGTCTATAAATTAATGAACGGAGTGGAACGGGTAAACGTAGATCGATTGTTTACCTTATCAGAATATGGAAAGACTAGGGGACATGCAATGAAGCTACAGGGTAAACTATTTAAGACTAATAAAAGAAAATATTTTTTCACTCAACGTGTAATCAAACTCTGGAATTTGTTGCCGGAGGATGTAGTAAAGGCTGTTAGTGTAGCTGGGTTTAAAAAAGGTTTGGACAAGTTCCTGGAGGAAAGGTCCATAAACCATTATTAAGAAGGGACCCAGGATATCAATGCTTGAACCAGTACAAGCATTGTGGAACCTGTGTCCCTTGGGGAAACTGCTAGGTACGTATGACCTAGATTGGCCACTGTTGGAAACAGAATGCTGGGCTTGATGGACCTTGGTCTGACCCAGTATGGCATATCTTATGTTCTTATGTTCTTATGTAAGTTATAATGCCCTGTTCAATGTAATTTCAGTTTGTTCAATGTAAACTGCACTGATGCAGAATAGCGCGGTATATAAGAGAAGATAAATAAATAAATAAATAAATTAATTAATTAATATGTATACTTTAGAGGAAAGGCTTGATAGGGGTGATATGATACAGACATTTAAATTCCTCCATGGCATAAATACACAGGAGAGCCTCTTTCAATTGCAAGCAAGCTCTGCTATGAGGGGACATAGGATAAGAGTGAAAGGGTATAGACTCAGGAGTAATATGAGGAAATATTTCTTTATGGAAAGAGTGGTAGATGCGTGGAATAGTCTCCCAGTGGAGGTGGTGGACACGAGGACAGTATCTGAATTTAAAAAAGCATGGGACAAACACAGAGGATTTCTAAAGGAATAAAGGGGACTGCTGTACGTTTACGTTTACGTTTACGTTTACGTTTACGTTTATTTGGACTTTTTATACCGCCCAACACAAATAGTACCTGGGCGGTTTACAATACAGGTTAAAACAACTTAAAACAGTTTTCTAAAAACAGTTTAAAATGGCTGGAAAAAAGGAAAGGAACGCCAATAAAACAGACAGGAAAGAGGAGAGAAAGGCAGACAAGAAAAGGACAAACCATATTGCAAGAGTTAGGTGTCAGGAGGATAAAGGGGAGGAAGTAACAGGGGGGGGGACTGGGGATGGCAGGTCAAATGCAAGGCTGAAGAGATGGGTTTTGAGTTGTGATTTGAATGTGTGATAGGACTCCTCTGCGCGAAGTGAGAAAGGGAGTGAGTTCCAAAGGCTGGGGGCTAGGAAATAGAAAGCAGAAGTGCGGGTGGAGACAAGGTGAGCCTGGGAAGGTGAGGGGAGGGCAAGGCGGTTGGAGTGTATAGCACGAAGTAGACGAGGGGGAGGACGGAAACGTATCTGGTCAGAGAGGTAAAGAGGAGTGCCAGTGTGAACAGCCCTATGTGTAAGAATGAGAATTTTGTATTGAGCACGGAAAGAGATAGGCAACCAGTGATAGCGAAAAAGAAGCGGGGTGACATGATCAAAACGTGAGGCATGGGCAAGAAGACGGACAGCTGAATTTTGAATACGTTGAAGACGAGACAATTGGGATTTGGGTAAACCGACAAGGACAACATTACAGTAATCAAGACGGGACATCACAAGGGAAAGAAGAAGGGTAGCTAAGGCAGGGGGAGACAGAAAAGGACGAATAGAGCGAAGTTGTCTGAGAGTAAAGAAAGAACGTTGGATGATGGAGGAGATGTGGTCCTTGAAAGAAAGAGAGGAATCTAGTATAACACCAAGGTAACGGAGAGAAGAAACAAGAGAGATAGGTTGGGAAGGGAAGGAGGGGGCGCAAGAAGGAGAGGGACCCCCAAACGTGAACCAGATGGCATGAGACTTAGAAGGATTCACTTGCAAGAAGTTAGAAGAGAACCAGGCGGCTATAGCAGCAAGACACAGATTAAGGGGAGTAATGTCTGGGGAAGCAGAGTTTGTGCGGTGCAGGAGGAAGATATCATCCGCATAGTAGTATGCGGAGATACCAAACTGTTGGACTAGAAGAGTGAGGGGTGCCAGGAAAATGTTAAAGAGAAGCGGTGCAAGAACAGACCCTTGGGGAACCCCGCAAGGGAGAGGGGTAGAGACAGAGGAGGAGGACCCAGAAACTACAGAAAAAGAGCGACAAGAAAGAAAGGAATGAAACCATTGGAGAACCGTCCCAGAAAGACCAGCGTCATGCAAACGGGTGAGAAGTGGTTGATATGGAAGGGCAGACTAGATAGATCATGTGGTCTTTTTCTGCCATCATGTTGCTATGTTTCTATCCTTAAATGGCTGTTAAATAAGTTATGTTTTCTCAAAGACATCCAAATAATTTCCCACTATCACCTTCTTCAGCATATCTGAAATTCATCACCTTCGGCGATGAGATCCAAAGTTCTTCTGTAGCTCTCCCTTTGTTTCATCTTTCATTCTTGCCTTGACACATATTGGGAAGAATGTTCAAAGCGAAGACACTAGGGCCAGTATTCAAAAGGGTTTATCCAATTAGCAGGTCCAATATTCAGCAGCACTATCCTAGCCCATGTTGTTGAATATTTCTTCTGACCGCTGCAGCACTATATGGATAGTGCCAAGCTGGTCTGTTGTTGGAGCTGGGAAGGAGTCAGCCTTTATCTGGATAATGGCAATTTTCAGTGCCGCTATCCAGATAAGTATCTGCATAACTCGGGACTGGTAAAAAGCACTTTTAAGTCTATGCAGATTGGCTTTCCAGATAGCAGCTGAATATTGGCTATCAAGATAGTCATCAGCACTGACAGCATATACCAGATATTCAATAGTGCCACTATCCAGATACTACCATTGAATATCTGGTATATTCTGCCCGTGGCAGCTAGTGGTTAAAGAAACTGCTGACCGCTGTGGGCTGAATATTCGCCCATATGAAACTTTCATTCACAGCACATTTTTTCTTTCATGCCCTCCATTCCTTTTTCAGCTTGATCAGTCCAAAAGCCGTATACTGGTAAGCCACATAAAACCATCTTCTTTTACAAAGAATGGATTTTATGTACTATTTTTATTTATTGTAAACCACGTAGATTACGATATTAGCTGGTATATCAAGTCTATTAAACATTAATGTAGAGAACCCCCTGGCAGCCCTCAGGAATGAAAGCTGTTTGGCAGTGGGTAGCATGAATCACTGGAACATAGGCCTTACTAATTTCCATCACTGTGGACTGTGAACAAAGCATTCCCAGCCCTGATTGACTTGGGGAGAGGTGACCTTAGGACTCATAAGAACATAAAATATGCCATACTGAGTCTGACCAAGGATCCATCAAGCCCAGTATCCTGTTTCCAACAGTGGCCATTCCAGGTCACAAGTACCTCTCAGGTTCCCAAAATATACACAGATTCCATGCTGCTTGTCCAGTGGGTAAGCAGTGGATCCCCCCGGTCCTTTTTCATCATGGTTTATGGACTTTTCCTCCAGAAACGTGTCCAAACCTCTCTTAAATCCAGCTACACTAACAGCTTTTCCTACATCCTCTGGTAACAAATTCCAGAGTTTCATTACATGGTGAATAAAAAATTATTTTCTCCAGTTAGTCTTAAATGTGCTACATTGTAGTGTCATTGTAGACTCAAACAAGGACCAATATCATAAGAACATAAGAAATGTCATACTGGGTCAGACCAAAAGCCATCAAGCCTGGCATCCGTTTTCAAACAATGACCAATCTAGGTTAAATATATCCAGAAGGATCCCAAAGAATCAATCAATTCCTTCTTACCTATGTACATCCAAGGATAAGCAGTGACTTTCCCAAGTCTACTTAGTAACTTTCTTCCAGGAGCTTATCTAAACCTTTTCTATACTCAGCTAAATTAATTGCTTTTACCACATCTTCAGGCAACAAATTCTACAGCTAAATTTTGCATTGGGTAAAAAGTATTTCCTCAAATTAGTTTTAAAGTGCCAGTGGCGTAAATTCCACACAAGTAGCTGCCGCAATGTGGAGGAGCACGGGCAGGAAGGGGACCCACATAGGGGCAATAAGGCAGAGTGGCAAATAACATGTTTGTTGCGCTGCCTCTGCTCTTAAGTTTCCACCAGACCTGGCGGCTGTTACATCCCGGGCCGAAGTCTCATGATAACAGCCACACCACGAGACTTCGACCCAGGTGGTAACAGCCACCGGGCCTGGTGTAAACTTAAGAGCAGAGGCAACACGACAAACCTTTAAAGTAAGTTTGCCACCACCGCGGGGGGTGGGGGGGCACTCAGCAAATTTTGCTTGATGGGGTCCCTCATTAGAAGTTATGCCACTGAAAGGTGCTGCCTATTAGCCTCATGGAGTGCCCCCCTAGTCTTAGTACTCTATAAAGGATAAAGCACAGTTACTTACCTGTAACAGGTGATCTCTGGGAACAGCAGGAATAAGTCTTCACATATGGTACGTCGGTACCGATGGAGTCTGCGCGGGAACGCTTCCCAGCGTCCAATCAAGAGCTTTTGGAAGCATCCCAGCACGCCTGCGTGCTGCCTTCCTGCCTTTCCCAACTGCCTCTCCTCAGTTAAGTTTTAAAGCTGAGACAGAGAGAGAGAGAGAGGAAAGGAAAGATAGATAGAGATACAACTCCTGGGGAGGTGGGAGGGTTGTGAAGACTTATTCCTGCTGTTCCCAGAGATCACCTGTTACAGGTAAGTAACTGTGCTATCTCCAGGAACAAGCAGGAATGAGTCTTCACATATGGGGACTCCCAAGCTGAGATGCCTGGAGTCCCAGCATGTCATAGGCTGGAACATGCTATCTCCCAGAACACCAGGCATCCTGAGGATGGAGGGTAGGAGTTGAAGAAAGAAGGATGCTGTGGAACATCTAACCTAGCATAGGACTGCAGAGATGGAGTCCATGTGTGGATGATGATGGTCATCAATAATATTGCAAAGGATATTGCAATATGGACCTCCCCTGACAGGATTTCACAGAAGTATGGAGGTTCATAGATCTACGACTGTTACGTGAAAAACAAAGGACAATGTCAATGTGCAGCCAGCAAGTCCC
The DNA here is from genome assembly GCA_033557465.1 of Ichthyophis bannanicus. Taxonomy (NCBI): domain Eukaryota; kingdom Metazoa; phylum Chordata; class Amphibia; order Gymnophiona; family Ichthyophiidae; genus Ichthyophis; species Ichthyophis bannanicus. The sequence continues at coordinate 1,171,858 of CM066035.1, forward strand.
GAGTCTTCCAGGACTCTAGCATGGTAAGTAGACAGAAGACGCTTAGAGATGAGATACCATGTTGACCTGCTTAAGGACAAAGGTATCATGCGTTCTTACCATGAGGACGAGCATATCCCCGATTGGGAATACTATGGACCAAAGAAGGGAACTGGCAACTCCTTGAGCTTTCACGTAAGAGAAGGCCTATGTCCTTTATATCAAAAAAGGAGATAGTAAAAGAAGGGAGAACCTTCTAGTCATGGGAGACATGACTGAAAAGCCTTTTCTAACCAGCTAGGATAGCTGTTGGAGAAAACCCCCCCATGCTCTCTAGCAAGGGCCCATAGTGGAAAGCTTCTCTGTAGATTGCAGAGAGCATGATGCAGGAGAATGAGGAGATAGAACTGGCTGTTAGAGAGCCAGTATCTCTGCCAACTATGCTGCCAAACTCAGGAAAATGAAGATGGCAGAATAAAAGACAAACTAGAAAGCTTGTAGTGAGATGATCTCCAAGAGAGATGAAGCACTGACTTGGAGCCACTACTAAGACTAGACAGAATGTTAGTGGAGGACAATCTGGTTGTTTGTGGACAAGAACCAGTGGTCCAAACATTAAAGCTCCTGCATAGGCAGCTGTTAGCAAGACAGCAGAAAGAATCTTACTGTTCAAAAACAGAAAGAACAGACAGAACAGGAGAAGGAAACTCTGGACATGTCTGATGAGCTGCCCCAAAGCAAGATTGAGCAGAGGAGGTAACTCCGTACTGGAAAGTGAGAAAAGTAGAGAGGCTGAAGAAAAAGCCTCCCTGTAAGTAATTCCCTCTTACAGGGGAAAAACTTGGTAAGAGGATGGAGAGAATGGAGCTGAAGAAGACTTACGAAGTAGGAAGTCTATAGAAAGGAAAGATACATGCTGGCACAGGAACTATCATTTGATAGTGGTTAGACCTCTTTCCCTAGCAGGAAAAAGAGGAGAAACCTATGACCTATAGGCATGAATATCCTGACAGCTCATAGAAATATAGAAAAAATGGATATCTTTTGGAAAGGGATCCATGTGTAGGGGTTAGAATGAAGCGGTGGATTGCCTCCATTGAGAAGAAGCAACTGTAGATGCTAGCCCCAAGAGTCACAAGCATCTGATGATGATTGATCAGAAACCCTGCAGATGCTGGGTTTGCTGAGCCTGGTGAGAGGTTGGATTCTTCAGACCAGGACGATGCCTCCCCTGTTAGGGAAGATTTGTATGATGGGCAAGTGATGAATAAAACTTTCTTCTCCTGTGGGAAGAAAGTTTGGTAGGAGATTTCCTACCTAGTGGGACAGAAGAAGGTGTAGAACAAACCTTAGGAACAGGTAAATCAGTGGATAACTGAGGAACCTGACGTAAAGACTCCTTGTTAAAAAGATTTTCTCCAGTGCAAGGAGTATGTCCCAGACGTTGTTGTGCCTATTTGTCCAAGTTTGAAGATTGAAGCCAGGCTCTACGTCGCGCCCCTATAGCAATAGCAGACATTCTGCTAACAGACTCAAAAGAGTCTAGGGAAGCACGAGAAAGAAACCAAGAAATATTCTGGATATGCTTAAGCAGTGAAGAATAGTCTTTACTCCTAGAATCTGGAAGGAAAGGAGTCAAAAGATGTAACTGCTTTGTGACCTCCTCAAGAGAAAGACTCATATAAAAATATATGAGAGAATTCTTGCAGAAAGCAAAGATGTCTGGAAGGTTTGACGTCCAAAGGCATCTAGTGTCTTAGACTCACGACCTGGCGGATAAGGAGAGTGCTTTTTCTTACTCTTTACCCGCCTCATTGCTGATTCCACTACTATAGAATGATGAGGAAGTTGAGTCTTTTGAAACCCTGGAGAGGGGGGCACCTGATATAAAAGATCAGTTGCCCTGGGAGGTGGGGGTACCCTTAAAGGTGTTTCCCACATTCCTAGAAGGAGATCCTGCAAGGAATGATGCAAAGGAAGCATTATGTTTTCCTTTGCTTTGGCAGAAACAGAGCCTTGTGCAGGATCATGTCCTGGAATAGGAATGGCAAGAGATCTTGCTATATCCAGGAGAAAACTCTGAAAAGAGGGATCCCAAACAGGAATCTCCACTGGACAGGGTAGATCTAAAGAACTAGCCTGAGCATCCACAGAGTTATCCAAATATATAGGAATAGAAGATCCTGCAGAGTGCAGTGTGGAATGCTTAAAAGATGGTTGCTGGTACTGGCTGTCAGGAGCAGCCCCCATCCTTACCACATCGTCCATGCCAGGTATCGACTCCAAGCTTGGTATAGAATGGAGTGATCCTGTTGAAAAAAGCATGGCAGGAATTGGCGACGATGCTACTGTGGGTACCGGTACCGATGCTGATACCGGTACCGATGTCGGAGTCGAACCCGACAAAGACATCGGAGCAGTCATCGGTGATAGTTCAATCGGTACCGAGGTAACCGAAAACCTCCGGCGGCTATCCTCGGTACCGAAGCACCGGTATCGATCGGTGTCGGTACCAAAATCTATTGGTATCCAGTCTTCTAGACTAGAGATCGATTCCAAACTCGGCATCGAGGGCAAAGAGCCTGATAAGCGAAGCATGGAAGGCACCGATCGTGAAGGTAATGAGGACATCGGTACCAACTTCGGTACCGTGTCAGATACCAGTGAAGGAAGGGCAACCAGTGACAACTCAATCGGCGTCGGGGGAACCAAGAGTTGCGGATCCGAATCATCGGAACTGAGCCTTTGGTACCGTCGAGAGCCGGTACCAAGGCGAGTCGGTACCCAGTCCTCCAGACTGGAGATCGATTCCAGACTCGGCCTCGAAGGAAGCAAGGCTACCGATGCACATCTGGAGGGTACCGACGTCGGTTGGAGTATCGGTGTTAGTACCGATAATGGAAAGTCAATCTGGAGGGTATCCACCAGTCCCAAAGGTACCGAGGACGCCAGATGACGATCCCTGGTGAGGAGTGTTTCATCCAACACCAGTGCCAATGCCGGGGTATCGGTACCGCTTGAAGCGGATGCCACCACCGTACACGGCTTAGGTATGTTCTGTGGGGGGTGAACCCCAGGAACAACCTGAAACCCCTTATAGGCTTTGGAGACCGAAGACTCCCGCCGGGGTTTTGAAGCCAGTGGGCCCTCGAGGACAAGGCCGGAGCCGTCTACATGCTGCGCATGAGACCTACCACTCGAGGACTGGCTAGTCTTAACAGACTGTTTGTGGGTTACCTGATCCTGTGTGGACGAAGAAGGGGACGGTGCCCTGAAGTGGGAGGGCAACCGTGTATCGAGGGAGCCTCGATGTTGAAAACCTCTTCTTACCAAACTGTTGTCAGGACCCAAACAGGTTAGACACCGAGTTCGAGGGTCTAAAAATAAAGTTGTACCGCCACAGTCTGAACATTTCTTGGAGAAAGTGTCTGGCAGTTCCATGAAGGAAAAAGAAGAGGCCTAAAAGGCCTAAGAGACCGTGGGACACTATGAAGAAAAAATATCCCGTGGAAAAGGAAAATTTTTCAAGAAAAGAAAACACCGGCGGTACCGGTGGCGTCGGGAAGACAGCCGCGACCACAAGAAAACTAAAAATTAAAAACAAGAATTTTCTGCGGTAACAGGAGGATGTCCTGCCGGCTCCGCGGAAAAACGAAAACTGAGGAGAGGCAGTTGGGAAAGGCGGGAAGGCAGCACGCAGGCGTGCTGGGATGCTTCCAAAAGCTCTTGATTGGACGCTGGGAAGCGTTCCCGCGCAGACTCCGTCGGTACCGACGTACCATATGTGAAGACTCATTTCTGCTTGTTCCTGGAGATAAAGACATTCCTTACTTGTTGGCTTCAGCCTATCCATGATTTTATAGACCTTTATCATAGCTGTCTCTTATCCAAATTGAACAGCTCTAACCTCTTTAACCTTTCTTCATAGGGAAGCTGTTCCACCCTTTTTATCATTTCCAGCATATTTGGCTGCCATTTTGGAACCCTCAGCCAAAAGAGCAGGAGCAACTGGGGATTGTTCCTGCTCACATTAGGCACCGGGAACCCCAATAAGGTTGGTGACAGAACCAGGGGGATGGGGGAGTCTTGTTGGGGGGGGTTCTTCATGCTGCAGGGGGTCTGGGGAGGGATCGGATATAAGGAGATTTCTTGATGTAGGGGAAGGGATCTGATGCTGAGGGAGGGATGGGATGGATCAATGTCAGGGGGTAATATGGAGGGGGCAGACTTCAGGCTTCACATATGCTCCTTGAAGAAGGCACTTATTCTTGCCTGCAGCAGATATAAATGCCGACATCAATATATTTTTTTTAGCAATGTCGATTCCCTTCATAAGATGGGGATATTTTAGGCTCACCCAAACTCCTCTAGTCTCCCTGCCCTTGCCACGCCTCCAGCCAAACGGGCCCATGCAGAAAGCTAGCGCGGGCTTTACGAGCCCATAACGCCACATTTCAGTATACTTTAAATGCAGAAAACAGACATAAAACGCCAATGGAAAAACTAGCGCCCAACTAACGCCATGCATATTTAAATCTATTTAAATGAATTTTAATTATTTAAATGTATTTTAATCAACTGGTCTGGAATGTAAATCATGACTACGTCGATGCAGAGACAGGCATAGAGGATTTTGCAACCAGCCATAGCCCCAAAATGTTTACTACAGGGTCCGAGTAGATGTTGACCTCTAACACGTACCCCCGACAGTATTTTGATGGCACCGGGTACTTTCCCTGATGCCTAAATCATCTTCTCCTCAGATGATTAGGCATCAGACAAAGCCGCTGATGCCATCAAAATACATTTGAGGTTGTGCCTGCCAAAAAGTAATTACCTAGAGGTCTAGCGACCCTTTGAACCCCCCACCCTCCAACCCCAAGTAAAATTAAAATTACCTGGTGGTCTAATGGCCTCAAAATCCAACCCCCCCATACCTTAAAATAGATGGGAGCATTGCCTACGTGCTCCCACTCTGGTCTGTCATCTTGTAAAATGGCGCACCTGGCCCTGCATGGTGCAATCTGGGATGCACCGGATGGGGTTAGACTGCCATATAAAGCCTTATATGAGGACTGATTCCTGGTGTTCTCAGAGAACACCTGTTGCAGGTGAGTAACTATGCTTTCTCCGGGAACAAGCAGGAAGTCAGTCCTCACATATGTGATTCCCCAGCTACAGGCTACAGAGGACCTGTAAAAATGCCACGACAATCTGCAAAGGGTGAGCCGCAATCAACAGCAGTTCAGTCCCTACCAAGAGACTCTCACAAGATAGACGTGTCCAGCAGAAAACCAGCACTCCAATAGCCTGAACACAGAAGGGTCAGAGGGCAGAAGATGCCTACACCTTGAAGAGATTATGGAGTATGGCCTGGCTGAAGGTGCTGTCCTGTCGGGACTCTCTCTCCAGGCAGTAGAGAACTGCGAAGGTATGGACTAGCAAATCACCTGGGCCTGATGGTATATATCCAAGGGTGTTGAAAGAACTGAAATATGAGATTGCAGACCTTCTATTAGTAATCTGTGAATTTTCATTAGAATCATCCGTAATACCTGAAGATTGGAGGATCGCCAATGTAACGCCAATTTTTAAAAAGGGTTCCAGGGGTGATCCGGGAAACTACAGACCGGTGAGCCTGACGTCAGTACCGGGAAAAATGGTAGAAACCATCATAAAGAACAAAATTACTCAGCATGTAGATAGTGTCACCAGTAACCTCCCCAGAGCCAAGGCATGTAGGGTAAGTCAGCCTGGGATATCCTAACTTAGGAAGCAGGGCAGTACACTTGATCATGCACTGCCTTCTGGGAGTTGTATTTCCTCGTACTCACTAAGCCAGGAATAATTGTAGTCGAGTGGTTTCAGGCAAAACAATGACAAGGTTTTATTTCCCCTTCCAGGTGGATTAATTGCAAGTGAAACTTAGGACAAAATGGCCATACTTCTGGCATAAAGAAAACATCTCAGGAACTCATAATACAAAAACAGCTTCTTTGGCTTTCAGCTTCAAACATACAGTGCTCAGAACAAACTTAAAGGTAACAGTCCCTTTTCCATACAAAGGCAATAGTTTGCTTCTTCTCTGCTGTTCAAACAGCCCTGTTAACAGCCAGCTCAGCAAAGTGATACAACGTGATCAGCTAGTGATAGCGTGCAGTCCATTTGCTCATCTGATATCTCTTCGGTAACAGACCCTGTCTGCATTTCCTCACAATCACTCTCAGCTGGGTAAGTTTGTGCACAGTTATACTGTGTTTTAAAATACAGTCCCTCTCTATTTCCCCGAGGCCTCTCTTCACAGCACTCTAAAGAGCAAGGTTGAGCATTACCGTATATATGGGATTTAGCATAGGGAGAGACCAGCAAATCTTGGCAATCACAAGGAAAACTTTTAAACCTAGTTTCCTCTCTATATGGTTTATACAGCCTACCTTTTGGCTTTTTCAAGGAAGGACTTCTTAGCACGGCTGGGTCAGCAAGGATTCCAAACACTGGCTGTGTTTTCCTGCCTTTTAGCTTCTCCTTTTCCTCAGACATACAAATATCATCTGGCCAGCACCTCTCTCTATCAGGAGTTTCTGAGTGCTCCCAAACCAGCCTCCCAGGCAGTCTCTCCCTCCAGCTGCCTTCCCGATAGGGCTCCTGTCATGGGCTGCTCCCACCTGGCTTTTGGGCACGGGCTCTGTGAATCTTTGTTGCTCTGGCTTCCTGAGCTGAGTCTCCCGTTTCTCTCTCAGCTGCTTTCTCCCAGGTGCTTGTTCCTATCCTCGTCTCTCTTGCCTTTCTTGCTTCTCCTCCAGCTCCTCCTCCTCTTTCTCTTCCGAATCTGAAGCTATCACTCAATTCTAGTGAGAACTTTTTATATCCCTGTTTCTTAGGGCTTAACTGCGCCCCTCCCCCAACCAGGTGTTTCTCCTTAATCCCTGAGCTCGGGGCTACGTTGCAGCTTGGGCGTGTTTGCTCCCCTTGTGACTCACTCTGTTTATGTTTCCCTTGGCAACCCTGGGCCATGTGCTCTGCCTGCCTGTCAGTTTCTGAAGCAAACTCTTCTGCTTCAGCCAGTTCCATAGCCTCGGAAGGATCTTCTACATGACAATAGTCATGGCCTAATGGGAGACAGCCAACATGGCTTTAGACAAAGAAGATCTTGTCTTACTAATCTGTTATGTTTTTTTGAAGGTGTGAATAAACAGGTGGACAAAGGTGAGTCGGTTGATATAGTGTATCTGGACTTTCAGAAAGCCTTTGACAATGTCCCTCATCAGAGACTTTTGGCAAAACTAAAGAGTCATGAGATAGGAGGCAGTGTACTATTGTGGATCAGGAACTAGTTAAAAGATAGAAAGCAGAGGGTAGGGCTAAATGGCCAATTTTCCCAATGGAGAAAGGTGAATAGTGGTGTACCCCAGGGATTTGTGCTGGGTCCACTGCTTTTTGACATATTCATAAATGACCTGGAAAGGGGAATAACGAGTGAGGTTATCAAATTTGCAGATGACACAAAACTATTTAAAGTTGTTAAAACCCAAGAGGATTGCGGAAACTTGCAAGAGGATCTTGATAAATTGGAAGACTGGGCATCAAAATGGCAGATGAAATTTAATGTGGACAAGTGCAAAGTTATGCACCTAGGAAAGAACAACCCAAACTATGGTTACACGATGCAAGGTTCCACATTAGGAACCACCACCCAGGAAAAAGATTTAGGCATCATTGTGGTAACATGTTAAAACCATCAGCTCAGTGTGCAGCGGCAGCCAAGAGAGCAAATAGAATGCTAGGTATCATAAGGAAAGGAATGGAAAATAAAACAAAAGATATTATAATGCCTCTATATCGTTCCATGGTGAGACTGCACCTTGAATATTGTGTGCAATTCCGGTTGCCGTATCTTAAAAAGAATATAGCATTATTAGAAAAGATTCAGAGAAGAGCCACCAAAATGTAAAGGGGATGGAAGGATACTCCTATGAAGAAAGGCTAAAAAGGTTAGGGCTCTTTAACCTGGAAAAGAGACGGCTGAGGGGAGACATGATAGAAGTCTATAAATTAATGAACGGAGTGCAACGGGTAAACATAGATCGATTGTTTATGTTATCAGAATATAGAAAGACTAGGGGACATGCAATGAAGCTGCAGGGTAAACTATTTAAGACTAATAAAAGAAAATATTTTTTCACTCAACGTGTAATCAAACTCTGGAATTTGTTACTGGCGGATGTAGTAAAGGCTGTTAGTGTAGCTGGGTTTAAAAAAGGTTTGGACAATTTCCTGGAGGAAAGGTCCATAAACCATTATTAAGAAGGGACCCAGGATATCAATGCTTGACCCAGTACAAGCATTGTGGAACCTGTGTCTTTTGGGGAACTGCTAGGTACGTATGAACTAGATTGGCCACTGTTGGAAACAGGATACTGGGCTTGATGGACCTTGGTCTGACCCAGTATGGCATATCTTATGTTCTTATGTTCTTATGACTGAAGACCAGGTGGTGGCCCAGCAGATTTCCATCATGGGGACGGAACGCAGAGTTGCCACAGAAGTAGCCATGACTCTGACACAGTGCGCCATGACCCTCTAGTCTGGTGAGATCGCTGCTTGCTTGTAGGCAAGTGTAATGCAGTCCACCATCCAAGTGAACAGAACTTGCTTAGACACTGGGAGCCCTAGATGGCTGGGGTCATAGGATACAAAAAGCTGTAGTGCTTTACGGTGGCCATGTGTCCGTTGCAGGTAAAAGAATAGGGCCCTCTTACAATCCAGATTATGGAGAATGGTCTCTGCCCTTCCAGCGTGAGGCCTTGGAAAGAAGGTCGGGAGCACCACCTCCTGGTTGAGGTGGAATGGAGATACCACCTTCAGCAGAAATTTGGGATGTGTGCGGAGCATCACATTGTTCTTGTAGAACCTCATGTAGGGTGGTTACGCCATCAGAGCCTAGAACTCGCTGACTCTGTGTGCTGATGTGAGTGCTACCAGAAAGGTGACCTTCCAGGACAGATACCAGAGGTGGCAGGTAGCCTCAAATGGAGCATCACATTGAGATCCTATTCTGCTGCTGGAGGATGGACATGAAGTTTAGATAACATAAGACCCCGTAGGAATTGGGACACAAGCGGCTGAGCTGAGAGGGGTTTTCCCTCAATGGAATGGTGATGCACTGCGATGGCGCTCAGGTGTACTCTGACCAAATTGGACTTCAGTCCCACCTGTCATAGGTGAAGCAGGAACTGGAGTACCACTTGTACTGAGCAGGAGAATAGGTTTCCCACCTTTCTGTGCATCACATCGAGAATTGGCGCCACTTGAAGGCCTTCTTGTGGAGGCCTTACGAGAGGCCAGCAGAATCTCTTCCACATCCCATGGGAGGTTGAAGGGGGCTAACGCTACCCTTTCAGCAGCCAAGCTGTGCGTGAAAGGGACCCTAGGTTGGGGTGTTGGAGAGAGCCTTGCTCCTGTGAGAGTATCTATGGGGCTCGGCCCGGGGAATCGGCGATGCCGTCGATAGGGAGAAGAGCAGTGGGAACCAGGGCTGCCTGGATCATCAAGGGGCTATCAGCATTAGCGATGCTCTGTTGCCCTGGACCTTGAATAGTGTCTTGGCTACCAGTGGTGTCAGTGGGAAGGCGTACAGAAAGCCTTCCAGCCATGGGATGAGTAACGCATATGCTGCCACCCGGGATGGGTGAGGCTGGTGGGAGCAGAATTGGAGCAACTCCGTGTTGTCCGGACTGGTGACCAGGGGACCATCGAGGGGACCTGCCAGAGATGAAACAGCTGTGATGCTACCACTGGATCCAGGTACCACTTGTGCTGCTGGAGGACCCTGCTCAGTTTGTCAGCCAGGGCATTGTCCTGGCCCGGGAGGTACACTGCCCTTAGGAGTATTCCTCTGCGTACAGCATATGAGCAGAGGGCTACCGCCTCCTGGCAGAGGGATTATGCCCCTGTTCCCCCTTGTTTGTTCACATAGAACATTGCAAACTGATTGTTGGTCTAGGTCAGCACCAAGTGGTGCTGGAGGTGGTGGCAGAAGACTTGGAGAGCTAGGTATATTTGCTGGAGCTCTAGCAGGTTGATTTGCATCTGGGATTCCCTCTGGGATCAGCATCCTTGCGTCTGGAAGCTCCCGCAATGCTCTCCCCAGCCCATTAGAGAGGCATCCGTGGTAAGAACCTTCTGGGAGTTGGGTGCCTGGAAGAGCATCCCGGCCTGAAGGTGACGTGGAATCTGCCACCATCCGAGGGAGTCTGCCAGCTGACAGGTCACTTTCACTCTGTCCTTGAGCCTGCCTGTGGCCTGTGTACACTGAGAGTGGAAGCACCACTGGGCTACTCTCATGTGCAGGCGGGCATATGGGGTCATGTGGACTGTGGAGGCCATGTGTCCCAACAGGAGGAGTAGGAGCTGTGCAGGTAGCATCCATTGTCGGTGTACTTCTGCGGCTAACTCCCTGAGGTGTTATGATCTTTCCTGAGGGAGAAAAGCTTTTGCCTGGAGGGTATCTAGTTGTGTCCCTATGAGCTCTAGGCACTGGGCCAGAGTGAGGTGGGATTTGGGATAGTTTATGACGAACCACAGGTTCTATAGGGTGTTGATAATGCACCCAGTGGCACATTGTGCCTCTGCAGCCATGTCCCCCTTTATGAGCCAGTCAACCAGACAAAGGAAGATGAAGGCCCCTTGGGGCCAGAGGTGGGCTGCGACCACCGCAAGGCACTTTGTGAAGACCCTTGGTGATGAGGCCAGACCGAAAGGCAGCACCCTATATTTGTAGTGCTGTCCCCCTACCACGAACCGGAGGTATTTTCTGTAGCTGGGATGAATTAGGATGTGAGTTTGCTTTTCTCTGATCAGAGAAAGGCTGAACTTTTACAGAGCTCTGCTAGTGAGTGGATTTTTGCCTCCTGGGACATCTTACTGTGAGTTCTAGCTGTTTATTTAATTATTTACTGTTTGTCTAACTGTTGTTTGTTTAATTATTTAGTGTTTGTCTTAGTGGTGTGCAAGTTTCAGCCTTCTCAGCTGTACTTACCTTGCCTCTCTCAACTGGGCTTTGTGTGGTAGCCATTTTGAATTAATCTCTCTCCCCAGAGCCTGTTGTTTGTTAAGCTTTTCCTGTCCTTGCCTGCCTGAGTGACTCCTCCCCCTGTGTGTGTGGTAGCCATTTTGAATTAATCTCTCTCCCCAGAGCCTGCTGTTAAGCTTTTTCCTGTCCTTGCCTGCCTGAGTGACTCCTCCCCCTGACCCCCTCCCCCTGAGGTATCCTGTAACCTTGTTCCTGTTTTCTCCACGTGTGCATAGGCTGTTTTAGTTTGCTTTTCTCTGATCAGAGAAAGGCTGAACTTTTACAGAGCTCTGCTAGTGACTGGATTTTTGCCTCCTGGGACATCTTACTGTGAGTTCTAGCTGTTTATTTAATTATTTACTGTTTGTCTAACTGTTGTTTGTTTAATTATTTAGTGTTTGTCTTAGTGGTGTGCAAGTTTCAGCCTTCTCAGCTGTACTTACCTTGCCTCTCTCAACTGGGCTTTGTGTGGTAGCCATTTTGAATTAATCTCTCTCCCCAGAGCCTGTTGTTTGTTAAGCTTTTCCTGTCCTTGCCTGCCTGAGTGACTCCTCCCCCTGTGTGTGTGGTAGCCATTTTGAATTAATCTCTCTCCCCAGAGCCTGCTGTTAAGCTTTTTCCTGTCCTTGCCTGCCTGAGTGACTCCTCCCCCTGACCCCCTCCCCCTGAGGTATCCTGTAACCTTGTTCCTGTTTTCTCCACGTGTGCATAGGCTGTTTTAGTTTGCTTTTCTCTGATCAGAGAAAGGCTGAACTTTTACAGAGCTCTGCTAGTGAGTGGATTTTTGCCTCCTGGGACATCTTACTGTGAGTTCTAGCTGTTTATTTAATTATTTACTGTTTGTCTAACTGTTGTTTGTTTAATTATTTAGTGTTTGTCTTAGTGGTGTGCAAGTTTCAGCCTTCTCAGCTGTACTTACCTTGCCTCTCTCAACTGGGCTTTGTGTGGTACCCCCATCCCCCTGCTGAGGGTTCAGGACAGGGTACCTTGTAACTGCCCTCTTTAATAGGACTTATCTCCCCCCCTCCCTCCCCAGCACCCACCCACCCCTGGGGAAATTGTAGTTTTATAGGTACTTGGACATCTTAGAGGAAAGGGGCTGCTCTCAGGTGCAGCTCTTAATCCAAATCAGTCATACACAGAGGACCTGTGATTAATTAGCTTCAGGTACACAGGGTGTATTAGGGGTATTAGATACACTTTTATTAGTATAAGCATCTACACCAATCCTTATTATATACCGATTTAAAAGACCTAAACACAAGCCTTAAACTCAGATGCAGTCAGAGGTCCAGCAACGAGATGGGGGTTCTCCAGTCTTTTGCATCGAGTGTCACATGTATGATTATCTCCCAGTTGGTGAGAGGTCCTACATATGCACTAAGTGCAGGGAGCTCTTTGCTCTCAGGGAACGAGTCCGTTCTCTAGAGGCTAGAGTAGCAGACCTGGAAGACATAAGAAAGACAGAGAAGTACATGGACAAGACCTACAGGGATATAGTCCTGAAGTCCCACCTCCAGTCTGGCAGCATCCCTGTTGCCATGGAGGAGAGAGGTCACGTGACAGGAGAGCATCACCCTGGTGTGGCAGGAAGTGATCCTGTAACTAGGACCTGTCCTCCAGGTGATGTAAAACCCTCTCGCACCGAGGACGTTTCTCCAGGGCCATGCCCCCATGAGGGGAGGGTCAGGACAGCTGTTATAGTTGGTGATTCAATCATTAGGAATGTAGATAGCTGGGTGGCTGGTGGACGTGAGGATCGCCTGGTAACATGCCTGCCTGGTGCGAAGGTAGCAGATCTCACGCACCGCCTAGATAGGATCATAGATAGTGCTGGGGGGGAGTCTGCTGTCTTGGTACATGTTGGTACCAATGACATAGGAAAATGTGGTAGGGAAGTTCTGGAGGCTAAATTTAAGCTTTTAGGTAGGAAGTTGAAATCCAGAACTTCCAGGATAGCGTTCTCCGAAATGCTTCCTGTTCCACGTGCAGGACCCAAAAGACAGGCAGAGCTCCGGAGTCTCAATGCGTGGATGAGACAATGGTGCAAGGATGAGGGTTTTGGATTTGCTAGGAACTGGGGAACATTCTGGGGAAAGGGGGGGCTCTTCCGAAGGGATGGGCTTCACCTTAATCAGGATGGGACCAGACTGCTGGCATTAACCTTTAAAAAAGAGATAGAGAAGCTTTTAAACTAGAAAATAGGGGAAAGCCGACAGTCACCCAGGAGCGCACGGTTCGGACAAAGGTATCCTTGAAGGATACTACCAAAAGCAGTGAGGTTCCAAAAGGGAGTATAGTAGCCCAAATGCCCTTGAGTAAGGAGCAGACAGAGCATAAAGATTCCCCATTACCCATGCCTACCAATAGCCAGATTAATATTAATAAAATACAGTCTCTAAAATGCTTGTATGCCAATGCTAGAAGTCTAAACAATAAGATGGGAGAATTAGAATATATAGCATTAAATGAGAGGTTAGATATGATTGCACTCTCAGAGACATGGTGGAAGGAGGATAACCAGTGGGACACTGTGATACCTGGATACAAACTATATCGTAATGATAGAGCTGAACAAATTGGTGGAGGGGTTGCACTCTATGTTAGAGAGGGCATTGAGTCAGAAAGGATTAAAGTTTTGCAGGGAACAAAATATGCTGTAGAATCTCTATGGATTGAAATTCCATTTATGAAGGGGAAGGTGATGGCAGTGGGAGTATACTATCGACCACCTGGCCAGAATGAACAAATGGATGATGAAATGCTCAAAGAAATCAAGGAAGCTAACAAAAGCCACAACAGAGTAGTAATAATGGGTGATTTCAATTACCCCGGTATCGACTGGGACAGTGTCACAGCAGGACAAGCTAAAGAGATAAAGTTTCTAGATGAAATGAATGACTGCTTCTTGGAGCAGCTGGTTCATGAACCGACCAGAGGGGAAGCCATACTGGACCTAGTCCTTAGTGGAACGCCAGATCTGGTGCAAGAAATAAGGGTGTTGGGACCACTTGGCAATAGTGATCATAGTATGATCATGTTTGATTTAATCAGTGGAGGACAGATAGTAAAGGAATCCACAGTACTACCTTTTAACTTTCAAAAGGGTGACTATGATAGAATGAGGAATATAGTTCGGAAAAAACTAAAAGGAGCGGTTCCAAAGGTTAAAGACTTACAGCAAGCTTGGGTGTTATTTAAAAATACTATCCTCGAAGCCCAGACCAGCTGTATTCCACGCATTAAGAAAAGTGGAAGAAAGTCCAAAAAACTGCCAGCATGGTTTAAAGGTGAGGTCAGAGAGGCTGTTGCTGCCAAAAGAGCAACCTTCAGAAAATGGAAAAAAGAGCCAAATGATGAAAACTGGAAACAGCACAAGCACTGGCAAGTTAAATGCAAAGCATTGATAAGGCAGGCAAAGCGGGAATTTGAGAAGAAACTTGCTACGGAAGCAAAAACACGAAATAAAGACTTTTTCAAGTACATTCGTAGCAAAAGGCCTGTGAGAGAGTCAATTGGACCATTAGATGATAGAGGGGTAAAAGGTGCAATAAGAGGAGACAAGGCTATAGCAGAGAGACTGAATGAATTCTTTGCTTCGGTCTTTACTGAGGAAGATGTAGGGGTGTTACCCAAGACTGAAGTGGTATTTAAAGGTGATACTGCAGAGGAATTGAGAGAAATATCGCTACACCGGGAAGATATATTACAACTATTTGATAAACTGAATAGTAGCAAATCACCTGGACCGGATGGTATACATCCCAGAGTGTTGAAAGAACTGAAATATGAGATTGCAGACCTGTTATTGGTAATCTGTGAACTTTCATTAAAATCATCTGTAATACCTGAAGATTGGAGGGTCGCCAACCTAACACCAATTTTTAAAAAGGGTTCCAGGGGTGACCCGGGAAATTACAGACCGGTGAGCCTGACGTCAGTACCAGGGAAAATGGTAGAAGCCATCATAAAGAACAAAATTACACAGCATGTAGATAGTCATGGCCTAATGGGAGACAGCCAACATGGCTTTAGACAAGGAAGATCTTGTCTTAATAATCTGATATGTTTTTTTGAAGGTGTGCATAAACAGGTAGACAAAGGTGAGTCGGTTGATATAGTGTATCTGGACTTTCAGAAAGCTTTTGACAAGGTCCCCCATCAGAGACTTTTGGCGAAGCTAAAAAGTCATGGGATAGGAGGCAGTGTACTATTGTGGATCGGGAACTGGTTAAAAGATAGAAAGCAGAGGGTAGGGCTAAATGGCCAATATTCCCAATGGAAAAAGGTGAATAGTGGAGTACCCCAGGGATCTGTACTGGGTCCGCTACTTTTTGACATATTCATAAATGACCTGGAAAAGGGAATAACTAGTGAGGTAATCAAATTTGCAGATGACACAAAGCTGTTTAAAGTTGTTAAAACCCAAGAGGATTGTGGAAAACTGCAGGAGGATCTGGATAAATTGGAAGACTGGGCATCCAAATGGCAGATGAAATTTAATGTGGACAAGTGCAAAGTTATGCACCTAGGAAAGAACAACCCACACTATAGTTACAAGATGCAAGGCTCCACATTAGAAACCACCACCCAGGAAAAAGATTTAGGAGTCATCGTGGATAACATGTTAAAACCCTCCGCCCAGTGTGCAGCGGCGGCCAAGAAAGCAAATAGAATGCTAGGTATCATAAGGAAAGGGATGGAGAATAAAACAAAGGATATTATAATGCCTCTGTATCGCTCCATGGTACGACCGCACCTTGAATATTGTGTGCAATTCTGGTCACCGTATCTTAAAAAGGACATAGAGTTATTAGAAAAAGTACAGAGAAGAGCCACCAAATTGGTGAAGGGGATGGAAGGCTACTCCTATGAAGAGAGGCTAAAAAGGTTAGGGCTCTTTAACCTAGAAAAGAGGCGGCTGAGGGGAGATATGATAGAGGTGTATAAATTAATGAATGGAGTGGAACGGATAAACGTGGATAAATTGTTTACGCTATCAGAATATAGAAGGACTAGGGGGCATGTAATGAAGCTACAGGGTAAACTATTTAAGACAAATAGGAGAAAATATTTCTTCTCTCAACGTGTAATCAAACTCTGGAATCTGTTACCGGAGGATGTAGTAAGGGCTGTTAGTATAGCTGGGTTTAAAAAAGGTTTGGACAAGTTCCTGGAGGAAAGGTCCATAAACCACTATTAAAAAGGGACCCAGGATATCAATGCTTGGCCTAGTACAAGCACTGCAGAACCTGTGTCTTTTGGGGAAACTGCTAGGTACGTATGACCTAGATTGGCCACTGTTGGAAACAGGATACTGGGCTTGATGGACCTCGGTCTGACCCAGTATGGCATTTCTTATGTTCTTATGTTCTTATGTGTAGGCATTCTTTAGCATAGCCAATCTCCCTGCTGGAGGAATGGCATCAATGTTCAAAGGGAGGGCTTTTTGAACTTTTACCTTATCAGGAACTTGTTCAGATCCCACAGATCTGGGATGGGCCTGAGGCTCCCTGTCCTCTTGGGGATGAGGAAATACACTGGCTCCACTGCTTTGTCATTGATTAGGCTTGCTAGCTTGGTGAGGAGCTAGCAAGCCTAATCAACATGTACCTGAAGGAGAGTGAAGGAGGAGAGTGAAGGAGAGGCCTGGTGGATTCTCCCGGGAAGTATAAGGGTAGCACCCACTGTAGGTGGAGGAGGTAGCCCTCCTTGACCACTTGTAGCACCCAGGTATCAGTGGTGATGGCTGTCCACCTGTGGGCAAACAGGGCTAGGCATCCCCCTGTAGGCATCAGGGGACCCCCTGGGGGTTGGGAGGTCAAGCCCTGGCAGTCAAAAGCTCCCCCACAGCTGGGCCAGAGCCGGCGCCTGGGGCTTCGGGGCTTTTTGTTTTCTGGGACCATGTCCCTGGCCTTTTTGTTGCTGGCCCTGTTGAGGGGCTGGGAAGGCCTGGAAGTGTGGTGTACTGCTAAATTCCCCTTTCTTCCTTGGGAAGAAGGGATTTTTTCCCTGGGGCTTTCTTCCGGGATTGCACCAAGGTCTTCTTTGAGAACCTGGCTCTTGTCATGAACTTGGTCCCTATCTCTGCTGCTTTATCTGCCATGGGCTTCCTGAATAGGTTCCTTCCTATGCAGGGGACATCAATCAGTTTATCCTGCACCCATTGTTACAGATCGGACAACTGCAGCCATGCTTGGTGTCGTGCCCCAATGCATGCAGCGACCACCCTGACCAATGACTCAAAGCCATCATAGGCTGCTCAGGACAAAAACTTTGAGCATTCTTTTGCCGCTGAGGTCAGGGTCTTAAACCTCTGTAGGGGTTCCCCATCGAGGTCTGGTGAGAATCCACCAAGCTCCTTTGACAGTTCTTTCAAGTACATGCCAATATAGAGCTGGTAGGATTGGATTCAACACATTAGCATCGCGCCCTGAAAGGCCTTCCGGCTGAGGGTATCAAGAGTTCAGGCCTCCCTGCCGGGTGGCACCAATGAATGAGTTTTTTGGCTTTTAAGCCATCGCATGGCTGAATCCATGAGCATGGAGTTGTGGGGAATCTGGGTCTTTTGGAACCTAGGGCTTCGGTGTACCTGGTACATGGTGTCGAGGCGCTTACTGACAATTGGTACCGATGCTGGTGTTTCCCACATCCGGAGGAGGAGGCGGTCGAGGATTGAGGGCACCGGGACCATAAGGGTTTCCTTTGGGGGTGCCTCGTATCGGAGTATTTTCAATTCCTCAGTGCATGGGTCCTTCTTGGCCTTGGTTTTGATAACGAGAGCCTTGGTCATGTCTCGCACGAAATCGAAGAACGCAACATCCTCGGGTTGGAAACGGCATCAGGTCATCGGGGGAGACAGGTCCAAGGGCACATCTTGGTGTTGCCTCGTGTCTGGGGATTCTTCGTCCTCGGTCTCCCATCTAGACTCGAAGTCCGAGTACGAGTCCAATGCCACTTGATCACCTCAGTTGAGGACCGCTTCTGGCGGTCTGTGACCTCCAGAGGATCAGCAGTCTGAGCCGCGGGCGCTCGTCATAGAAGACTGGTGCCCCAAGGAATGGGACCGGGGCCAGGGCCTCTCTCGAGGTCGGTGGCGCTTGAGGACCAACTCGACGTCTGGGGAAGCTCTCATTGTCGAGGGTCCCGTCACTGGGCTGGATGAACCAGATGAGCTGGACATGAATGCCCGCTGCATGGCCACTAGGGAAGATATACTGCTTTCCAGGGCCACCATTCTGGTTTCTATTCCAGTTGGCTCCACAGCCTTCGATGTGGGCACCGAAGATTTTGGGCCTGACATCGATACTTTCAAGGGGGAGTCCTCGATGAGGATGGCCTCAGAGGTCCGAGGCCAGTTGACGGGTACTGATGACTCCTTATGGGGCAATTTGGAAGGCTGCTCCTGCCCCAACTCCTCGGACTCACGCTGGGTCCTGAGGTGGTATTTTCTTTTCTTCCCAGATCCATCCTCTGAGGCAGTCTTCAAGGGTGGTTTCTTCTTTTGCTCCACCTCCAGAGATTTCCGCTCTGAGGAACCATGGACGCGGGACTCTGAAGAGGTTCTGGCTTTGTGAGGCACCAAGGTATCAGAGGGGGCCCTGGAGCATGGTGTCACCGGAGACTCCGATGTGGAGTCGGACTTCTGAAAAATTTTTTCCTGCTGTTGATGGCAGCTCTTTAAGGCCTTTTAGATCATGGTTCTACAAAGTTCGCAGTCGGAGTCGTTATGCTCCGGGCCGAGGCATTGGAGGCAGCAGTCGTGTGGGTCAGTGAGTGACATTATTTTGCCACACCAATCACACTTTATGAAGCCACTAGAGGCCATTGGAAAAAGGAGATCCCCACTGTCCAGCAGGGTCTGAGGTCTTCGGCTGAAAAAGGGTGTGAACGCTGGTCGAGGAACACCTTGATGAAAAGGTGAAAAAACAAATGGACAAACCCAAGGAGTAACGCCGAGGCGAGCTGGCTTGTGGGTGGGAAGAAACCGGTATGCAAACCGGACAAAACTTGACAACAAAATAAAACTTGTTCTGGGGAAAACTGGATAAAGTCCGATGGGCTCCATGGAAAAAAGGAGACTGAGGCGGGAAGTGGACCATGCATGAGTGGTGCATCTCCCAAAGGCTTTCTTTGAAAGCTGGGAGATGCTTCCTCGCAGGCTCCATCAGCGCTGACGTCACCCATATGTGAGAACTGACTTCCTGCTTGTTCCTGGAGAGCCAGGGGTATAGCAAGGGATTTTGAACCACAGGATATTTACCACATCATAGCAGAACTACTCCCAGGACTCAAATAGTAACAATCATAGCATGAAAAGGCAGCACTGCAAATATGACAGTAGATGCTAGAACACCAATAAGCCTCTTATTGGGCAAAGACAGCACACCAGACCACAAATGAAAAAATGGAAACATGCAGAGAACTAAAATGGATATACAGTGACAACAGGCTCTTCATGCAATACAACACCAGAGAAATACTGACGCATTTGAACTGTTGGCGTTAGAGAGATGGAAAAGAAGAGCAGGTATGGGAGAGGGTGAAAGTTACAATATGCCTATAAGGTTAAATTAGACTTACCTGCTAATTGTTGTTCCTTTAGGAACTCCAGTCCAGTCCCAGAATTTCTGGGATACAGGTTCCTCCTGCAGCTTGGAGACTGAACAATGACACTCTTCTGATGTCACCAGTATAACCTCCTGAGGGACCGCCCCCTTGTTTCAGTTTCCTATTGACAAAGCAGACTCAGCAGAGCAACAATTAAGCAACTTTCATAATTACCTTACCTAATAAACATTTAATTATGAGTTTCAACGTGCTTTAAATCAATTGATAATTTTTTTTTCAAAATATATTGCCCCCCTTCTCTATATGAAGGAATATTGCTTTACCAAGAATATTCAAAAACATTCAGAATGCTAAATGAAATCTAAGGCTTAACATGAAATTACCATCTCTACAGGCTTCAGGCTAACCCCTTAACTCAAACGCATATCAGGGAGGGATGCGGGACTGGACTGGAGTTCCTAAAGGAACAACAATTAGCAGGTAAGTCTAATTTAACCTTCCTTTACGTCACTACAGTCCAGTCCTGGAGTTTCTGGGATATAACAGAGCAGTACCAGTTAACAGGTGGGTCCAGCCTGAAGCACTGCAGAATCAAAACAGGTATCAGCCTGTGCCTGCAAATCTAGCCTATAATGCTTTACAAAAGAATTCATTGACGACCAAGTAGCCACTTTACAAATGTCTACATGCGGCACCAAACTGTACTCAGCTCAGGACGCAGCTTGCACTCTCATTGAATGTGCTCTAATCCCATCTGGAACTGTCTTACCTTTTAACAAATATGATGAAGATATAGCCTCCTTGAGCCACCTAGATATAGAAGCCTTTGAAGCTGCCTGACCCTTCTTTGGGCCTGCAAAGAGAGCAAACAATCTATCCGTCTTACCAAACTCATTCGTTCTTTTCAAATATATCTTCAACGCCCTACGAACATCTAAAAGATACAACCTATTGACTTGACCTTCGTTACTCTTCTTACCAAATACTGGCAAAGAGACTTCCTGATTCATATGAAAAGCCGATACCACCTTGGGTAAAAAAGATGGCACTGGCCTTAAAATGACTTTCCCTTTAAAGAATAATAGAAAGGGCTTTCTACAAGATAATGCTTGCAACTCCGAAATCCTTCTGACCGATGCAATAGCCACCAAAAACAGCACCTTGAGCGAAAGATCTTTTAACGACGCTCGAGACAATGGCTCAAAAGGTTCCCGTACTAACGCCTCCAAAACCAAATGAAGATTCCAAGACGGAACCCGTGGTCTACACGGTGGTTTCAATAATGTAACCGCTCTCAAAAAACGTTTCACATCTGGATGTGTTCCAATCGCTTCACCCTTTACTTTCCCTCTATAACAAGACAAACCTGCCAGTTGAACCTTCAATGACGCTGGAGCTAAACCTTTCTCAAATCCTTCCTGCAAAAAAGATAGAATCTGAGAAATAGAAGCTCTCAATGCTTCAACAGACTTGTCTTCACACTACGCCTCAAATATTCTCCATATGCGAATATAAGCCAAAGAAGTAGATTTCCTTCTTGATTTTAACAAAGTAGAAATCACCGCTGAAGAATAACCTCTGGCTCTTAATCTCGCCCTTTCAAGAGCCAAGCCATAAGTGAGAATCGATCCACTTGAGGTATGTGTAACGGTCCCTGACTCAATAGATCCTCTCTCACCGGTAAACACCAAGGACGGTCTACTATTAATCTCATGAGATCTGCATACCACGGCCGTCTTGGCCAATCTGGAGCTATTAATATCACTAGTCCCCTGTGACATTCCATTCTTTGCAGAACTCGACCTATCAACACCCACGGAGGGAAGACATATAGAAGCTGTTTTTCTGGCCAACTTTGAACTAGTGCATCCAGACCTTCTGACATTCTTTCTCGTCTTTGACTGAAAAATCGATCGACCTTTGCTGACTCGAATGTTGCCATGAGATCCATCACCGGAATTCCCCACCGCTTTATTATTAACTGAAAAACCTGGGGGTGCAAAATCCACTCTCCTGGATCCACCTTCACCCGACTCAGAAAATCGGCTTTCACATTGGTTACTCCCGCAACATGGCTCACTGACAAAGCATCCAATTTTTCCTCGGCCCAGACAAACAACTGTTCTGCCTCGGCCTCCAGAGCAACACTGCTTGTGCCTCCCTGACGATTGATGTACGCCACCGTGGTCGCGTTGTCTGACATGACACGAACAGCCTTCCCCTGAAGGTGACACTGAAATGCTCGTAGAGCTAACGTTAATGCTCTTAACTCTAATCTGTTTATTGACCACTCCTTTTCCTGCTCGGTCCATTGACCTTGAACAAATTGTCCTTCGCAGTGTGCTCCCCAGCCTACTAGACTGGCATCTGTCATAAGCTGAATCCAAACTGGAGACTCTAGGCGCATTCCCATCTCTAAAACCTCCGGTCTTAACCACCAACGCAGAGCTTGACGCGTCTCCAGAAGACAGGGTAATCTTTCTGATAGAGGACTCCTCTGATGCGACCTCTGAGCTCCTCTGAGCTCTCACCCATGGCACTGTCCAAGGTTGCTACCTTGGTTCCCAGTTACTGCAGATAATGCCATGCAGTTGGTTCTTCTTTGGTCAAAAAATTCTGCACTAGATTTCTTAGCGATAGTGCTCGAGAATGAGGAAGAAAAACTCTTCCCGTCTTTGTATCGAACTGAGCGCCCAAATGTTCCAGATTCTGCGATGGAATTAACTTGCTTTTCCTCATATTGACCACCCAACCTAAACTTTGTAAAAATTCCACTACTCTGTTTGTTGCTATCCTGCTTTCATTTTCTGACTTTGCTCAAATCAACCAATCGTCCAGGGAAGGGTGAACTAGAATTCCTTCTTTTCTCAACGCTGCCGCCACTACTATCATTATCTTGGTAAACGTGCGCGGAGCTGTTGCCAAACCGAACGGCAACACCTGAAACTGGAAATGGCCCATTGGAACTGCAAATCTTAAATACTTTTGATGTTCCTGATGAATGGGAATATGAAGATACGCCTCTGTTAAATCCAGAAATGTAAGAAATTCCCCTTTTCTTACCGCCATTATCACTGATTTCAACGTTTCCATACGAAAATGAGCTACCCGAAGATAACAATTTACTCCGCGAAGAACCAAAACCGGCCGAAAAGAGCCCTCCTTTTTTGGAACTACAAAATAAATTGAGTATCGACCGTAACTGCGTTGATTTAACGGCACCGGTACAATAGCTTCCAGTTTCAAAAGTCTTTGCAAGGTCTCGTGTATTGCAGCACCCTTGATGCGAGCCTTGCAAGGAGATTGAACGAACAAATCGACCAGCAGGCGCTGAAGTTCCAGAGCATATCCTTTTTGAACGATCTCCAACACCCACTGATCGGATGTAATTTGAATCCAGGCGGAATAAAAATCCCGGAGCCGACCCCCTACGGGAATAAAATCCATCTGGGTGTCCCTCATCTCATTGTGTTTTTCTCGGGTTTGCAGAGGAAGAGGAGGCTGCAAAACCTCTGCCTGCTCCTCGAAATCCACGAAACCCCTGACTCCTGAAATACTGACGTCCTCTCTGAAATTGACCAAAACGAACAGAACGAAAACGACAAAAATCCCTATACAGACCTGAACTGATCATCCTAATCTTTGCCTATCCTCAGATAGCTTTCCCCCTTTATAATCTGCCAGATCTTTTACTAACTTGTCCAAGTCTTCTCCAAAAAGAAGCTTACCCCTAAAAGGAAGCTTAGAAAGTCTTGCTTTAGAAGAAGCATCTGCAGCCCAGGTACGCAACCACACATATCTTCTTGCTGCGACCACTGAGCCCATACCTTTTGATAATGCTCTAATAAGATCATAATGAATGTCAGCTAAATAAGATGCTCCAGTCTCTAACTTAGATGCCTCTTCTGAAGAGCTCTCCTCAGTGTTACTATGTAATCCCTGTGACCAACGCAAACATGCTCTAGCTACCCATGCTCCACAAATGGATGCCTGAATGGACAGTGCATTTATATCAAACACATGTTTCAACAAAGTGTCCAACTTTCTATCATAACTATCCTTAAGAGCTGCACCGCCCTCAACTGGAATAGTAGTTCTTTTAGTAACCGCTGAAACCGCTGCATCTATCTTAGGTGGATTAAATATCTCATGGTCCCGATCCTGTAAAGGATACAAACGAGCCATAATCCTGGAGCCTCTTAACCCAGCCTCAGGTATATTCCACTCTTGCTGAATCATATCTTTTACCACCCTATGAACTGGAAAAGCTTTCTGCGTTTTCCTAAACGCCTGCAACAAAGGGTCCTCTAATTCTGTGTCCTTCTCTGGCTCCGACACTGGCATATTCAATGTTTTAAGAGTTTCCATAATTAATGCTGGTAACTCCTCCCTACGAAAAACATGTACTATCCTAGACTGATCCTCCTGCTCTACAAATTCTCCCTCTTCTAATTCTTCCTCAACGTCTACATCTAAATCTGAATGGATTTCTTCAGATGCTATTGACAAGTCCTTTGAATCTTTTCCTATCCTAGTCTTCTTACCAGGTAGGGGAGTCTCATCAATTTTCAAAGGAACAGCCGAACGCTTCCTTCCAAGATCAGATACAAGAGGTGCAGATACTCTTTGATCATCCTTAAAAGTTTGTTGAAGTAGAGAAACAAACTTCTTTGAAAATAATGCTACTAAACCTGAAGAAAAAGTTGAAGGTATCACAGGCACATCCGGAATAGAAGAAGGACCTGGAACAGGTTCAGCTAAGAGTTGTGGAAGAGAATCAACCTCTCTTAATGGTGAAGAAGCCTGCTTAACACCCTCCGCAGTGGCTTCTAAAACATTTTGCAGATCTGCATTCTCCTGAACACAAGACCTACAAACTCCTGAGTCCAAACATATGCCCCTTCTAGAACCACACATCAAACATTGTGGTTTAGATGGCATTTTGTAGTAAAGTGCCAAAGATATAAATACTATCCCTTAATTTAGTATCTTTTAATTTAAACTTGAAAAGTAAATAAATAAAATACTACTAACTAGCACCACTTCTCTAAGAAGAAAACTTAAGAAAAAGCATAAGAATTACTCACAACCATGCGCTTAATGCGCCTTCGATGCTTAACGCTGCCCCATGCACGCGCATAATGGCGCGGCCTTCAAAGAATCTAAACCACCAGTTTAACTGCGCAGCAATCAAGTTACCTTAGCTGCAGTGTTTCCAAGGAAAAATATTTAAATTGCTTTCCTTTACCCCCGGGTCTCCGATGCTAAACTTCTATGCACTTTGGATCAACCCGGAAGTGCCGCGTCAAAAACAAATCAGCCGGAATGAAACCGGCGAATCACTTCTCCTCAGAGACAGAAATTTGATTTCAAAAGGCAAGACTTTACACCTTCGATGAAAAAACAAGATAAAAGTCACATTCCTTCTAAGTACTCCTCTCCTAACCAAAGTAGGATCGGGAGACTTGACGAAGCCTCAAACACCGCGGCTTCCAAAAACAGCAGAGTAAACTCCTCCAGAGAGAGAAACAGGGCATCTGTTAGCTCTTAAAGCTACAGTAAGCATTTAATCTGCACTCTTTTTTTTTAACAAATAAAAGATTAATTAATTAAAAGAAATAAACACTTAATTGTCCCTCTATAGAGTGCAGAGTCCCTAGGCTCTACAACCTCCAGCTGCTTGGAGATTGAACAAACTGAAACAAGGGGGCGGTCCCTCAGGAGGTTATACTGGTGACATCAGAAGAGTGTCATTGTTCAGTCTCCAAGCTGCAGGAGGAACCTGTATCCCAGAAATTCCGGGACTGGACTGGAGTGATGTAAAGGAACTTCCCCTCTTAAGTTAATAATAGCATCTGCTAAACAGAAGAGCAGAGACAACAAACAAAAGCAGAATAGTAACACCTAGATATTTAAAAGGCTATGAAAAAAACTGCCATCAACTATACAACTGTGAACTTTGACTAAAAGCCAAAATCATGATCCGAAGTAAACTGAGAATGATTTTGTCTACCTTTATGTACCATTTTAAATTTCTTCTCTGCTTCCACCTCCTGACTCTTCTGCCTAGGACTCTCTTCTGTCATCACCAATCCCTGGCAACTATATTTGCCAATTTCTTCTTCCTCTACATCTCATATCCCAGCGTCAACCTTTCTCCCCTAACTCCCTCTGTCTTATTCCTCCATCTCGCCTCTCACACTTCTTATTTCTCACTCAAATTGACCCCCCAATCTATCTCCCCTATTTCTAACGCCATCCTCCCAATGCTATCTCTACCCTACTCCTGTATTCCAGTGCTTTCTCTCACCCCTTCTTCTTCCAAGGCCCAGTTCTCTGTGTCATCTCTCTTTTAATCTAATCTAATCTTACATTTGCAGCTACCTCTTCAGTTACACAGAAGCACCCAAAATACCTTACAGCCAGGGTTGGGGCAAGGATACGAGGCACCCTAGGGTAACCTCATTCCTGCCCTGTTGCTGCTCTGCTCCCATTGCCATTGCGGTGGCCTCTCCCCGGGACCTGCAGCAGTAGCAACTATTTCTAAAAAGCAATGCAGTGCTTACCATAAACTCCAGTGCTGCGTCACTGTTCCCGCTTCCGTCCCCGAGGCAGAGAAAGACATCATGCTTGGCAAGATAGAAGGTCAACGCAAAAGAGGAAGGCCAGCAATGAGATGGATCGATAAAATAACAGCAGCTACAGGTACTTGTCTGTCAACAATGAGCCGCCTGACTGAAGACCGAACACAATTTAGGATAGCTATCCAGAGGGTCGCCATGAGTCGACTCCGACTCGACGGCACTTAACAACAACAACAACAACTGAATATGAATAGAACAAAGAGCATTGTAGCCCATGACCCAAGTAAAACTCCCCAAAAATCTAAGGGGGGATATTCAAAGGGATTAAAGTAGTTAGTAGAACAGCTAGCTGCCACCCCTGAATATCCCTCCCCCCCTCAAATGTATAAAAAGAAGACAAGAAAGCGTTTTCTCAAGGATAAATGAAAACATGCTTATAGGAGTAGCGTGAGGTTATAACAGTGAGCTAGAGCCGGTGAAACCACTGTTCAATTCTCACTGCTGCTCCTTGTGATCTTGGGCAGGTCACTTAACCCCCCATTACCTCAGGTACAAACAGATTGAAGAGGAGACCACCTCCTCTACTGGACGGTAACTTGCTTTGAACTCCTGAGAAAAGATGTGAGCTAAGCTTGAACTAAAGTTTCATTCTTTTAAATCATGAGACTAGGAAATCAGAGATCACAGCATAGTGAATCACATTCTCTTGTCCTGCAGCACCTTTCGCCTCTGCTGACCTGTTCTGCCCTGCTAAGGGAGACCCAAACTTGATCTAGTCTAATAGAAAGGACCTTCCACAGTGAACTAATGATAAACACCCCCAAATCACAGTTCTGCGAAGACAGCACACGTTTATTGAATTTATATATTGAGGAACTGTTGCCATTATGTGATAGAAAACAAGTTAGTACTGTAAAAATCATAGCATAATTAGAAGTATAAAAAATGAAGGGCTACGTGCTCAGTTGCTCATAAAGTTGTTGCCTAAAGTCAGCCCAGAAGATGACCTAATTCTTCCGTTCTGAAGAATGGATGTGAGCTGAAAAGGCTCTCAGGTTAAAAATAAACCAAGGGGACATGGGATGAACTCCAAAATGAGCTGAACTTGCCAGGCATTCATTTAAAATACCACATCTAAAGCTGTCAGCTTCGAGACCTTTGCTGCACAGTGTAAACAGATCATAACTCAAATCTCTCATTACAGAAAACAGTCAGGAAGGAATTGAGCACACATCTGCATTTATAGAAGGCATTCCTGGGGACGGTTTTAGGTTGGGGGAGGAAAATAATGGGCATTGAATGCATTTTCAGATCTATTCATGTTCTTAATAACAACTATCTGCACAAAAGAAGATGCAAATATTCATGGTGATACTAGTGTCAATATCCTGGGCATAACTTTTACAAAGACTGTGACATTTGATAAGATGTGTAGTAATTACATGGAGGCCAATTCCATAACATGCACATCCGATCCACGGACATGTCTAAATTAAAAACGGGCCCTGTTTCAACCTAATTCTGCATCTGCAGGTCTAGATGTATCCACGGGTCTGGAATGAGTGAGGTAGATGTGTTTGGCATGGCACCAGCAAAGCTCTATTCAGCCAGCCCTTGCAAGTATCCAGCGCATGGTCCGTGCTTGGGTGCAGGCACGGGCCATGCGATACTATGGAGAAACACCCCCCCCCGTCAATATTATCAGACATGGGTAAACGTTTTGGACGTCCCTTCGCCCACTGTATTCTAAAGAGTTACATGTTTGGATCCTGCCTGTCTCCATGATGTACCCGCAGATGCCACACCCCTCTGGAAAAACATGCATCTCCTAAGCTGTTCTTCACATTGATGGTAGTATGCTGATGCAAATTAGACAGAAATACCAATAAGAAATGACTGCTGCTGCCTGCTGCTGCAACCTAGACCATATACCAGTCCTCTGCATGCCTTGAAAAGTGCTAGGTAATCCCAGTGCACCCTAATATGCTATAAGAGAAAGTAAAGATGAACATATATGTCAGGACATACCCTGCATCAAATGGTACTTGGAATTAGGAACTGGCCCCAGTGATTCCTGTCTTGGTCATCTCTACCAACACTCTTGAAACTGCTAAGCAAGTGCATCAAATCCCAAACTAACATTGCAGGTCCCCAAAGGATGCATAATATTGCTGAGCAACAAATGTATGCCCTTTTCGTACCTATGGCCTGTAAGTGGACTCCTTCTGCTGCTCCACACTACCTTTCCCGCTTTATCTCTCCCTACATCCCTCCTTGGGAACTCCGCTTTTCTGTCAGATTGCTTCTATCTGTGCCTTTCTCTTCTACTGCCAAATCCAGACTGTGCTCCTTTCACCTTGCTGTTCCCTATGACTAGAACAAACTGCCTGAGTCTGTAGATCAGGCTTCTTCTTTGGCCCTTCCCAAATCCAGGCTGAGCGCTCACCTCTTTGTTGCCGCTTTTGGATCTGATCTGCCTAAACTCCCTTGGGTTTCCTTACCATTCCTCCTAAATGTTTCCTGTCCACAACTGCTGTGTTGTCTGTCTTGACTAGTTTGTAAACTCTTCTGAGCAGGTACGATCTTTTTTACTTGTGTCTGTGCAGAGCTGCGTATGCCTTATAGCGTTCTACAAATTATTAGTCATAGTAGGTGTGGTAGTAGTATGACTATGCAAATACCAATCCCTAATTCAGTGATACTATATTATATTGTCAAAAATAATCACCAAAAGAACCCCCGTGGAAAATTTTTGTATAAACCGATTTTCTTTTTGTCAGATGTTCCAGGAAAGGGACATGTACAAATACTATGTCCTCCACTCAGTTACATCCCTTTTATTAATTTTGTTATTAAAAAAAACCCGTCTACTTAACTGAATAAGACGGTTATCAGCAATCCTTGTCAAGCACAAGTAGTATGACTATGGCATCTGATTCCCACATATCTGGGTAATGGCATTTCTCACAGCAGCTACACCTGTCCCATCATTGTGTATGTTGGTCTGTATGCATCCGCTATCTATGGGGCAACCCTGCCTGCTTTCCCACAGTCTGCTTTGAAGCACTGATCGCCTGGACAGGCCTGTGTGGGAGTGGGGATCCCTGTGTCATCATACTCAGGTAGACAGCCTCCAGATATATCACCACTTCCATCTTACATAGAACTTGGACTGGCAAAGGATGTAGGCCTCATGGCACAATCTGGAGGATGTTGGCACAACATCAGTTATGTCTCCCAGTGCCTGGCGCAGCTGATGTATGGCTGTCCTATCACACTGGCACCCTCCCCCCCCCCCTCCTTCTCCCTCCCTATCCCTTCCCCCCTCTTCACTCCCCTTCCCCTTTCCTTATAGCTTTTCATAATTCTTTACACCTTTTTCATTTATTTAATTATTTGTAATTCTTTGCACTGACTGCCTGGTCCCTATGACCTTTGACCTATAAGAGCGGGAAAACGCTAGTACTTCTGGGAAGGTGAAACACAGTGAGCTTCACTTCTCCATTGTGAGCAGTATAGTAGTGCGCATTGAACGGTGAGCTTTTCTCTTTTCTACATACTTTGTCAAGTATACAATGGTTTTTAAACAAACATCATCTTTTTGACATTATCAGTATTCATGTTTATAAACGGTTGTTATTTATAACAGCACAAAGCGTTTTTGAGGTCCTGTAACTTTTTGCACTTATAGAAAGGCTACTCTTTTGAAAAAACCCTTTTTCATAATTCTCATTTCAAAACATCCACTTTTTGAAATTGCCCCCTTTATGGAATATATCAAGGTCCTATCGTGATTTTTAAGGTATCCCTGATGCATTTGCATAATAGCACTTTGTTCTGAACCTTGCAGTTTTAAAATTTTTATTTTTTGGTTTAGATTTTGATTTCAAGCGCTTTATACCTTTGAAAAACAATCTGCTAGATACATGTGATCTGTTCATCATTTTTAACATTGCTTTTAAGATACATTTTTATTTTGCAAGATATCGCCTCTTTACATTATTAGCATTCATGCCTGAAAACTGCTTTTATTTATAACAGAAGACAGCGGTTTTGAGGTTATATAATTTTTTGTACCCAGAGTATCTCCTGTTTATTTGCTCCGTGGACGTTTTTTAGATTAAGCAACATGAAAGATACTTTTCTCGAAGGTATATCCTCATTGGATAATTTGTGGCCTCTTAAAAAATGCCTCATTAGGATATATTTCAACAGCGTTTATTTGGAGACAATGCAGTCTCAGGAATTTCTTTCATGTCTACCATCGGTGGTTTGTTTTTGTTTTGCAAGTGCAATAATCGTTCTAGATGGTATAGGTTACCCTTTTGAAAAAAAACCCTTTTGATAATTCCCCTTTCAAAACAACCCCCTTTTTTTAAAAATTGCCCTTTTCAGTTTTATGGAATATATTAAGGTCCTATCGTGATTTTTAAGGTATCCTTCATGCAATTGCACAATAGCACTTTGTTCCTAATCCTGAATCTTTAGTTGCGCCTTCTATTTCAAGCGTTCTACACCTTTGAAAAACATTCTGCTGGATATATATGATATGTTTATAATTTTTTAACATTGTTTTTAAGACATTCTTTAGTATAACCTGAAATTATCTCAGCTGCGTGTTCTTTTCACCTGCCTCTATGGGGTATGTTTACTAAACTGACTTAACGTGCGCCCGGCGATAGTGTGCAGGCTTCCATAAAAGGAGTGGGCCTTTCAGTCTTAAAGTAGCAAAACGGGATTATCGTGCGATAACGCGAGCTGCTGCGCACATTATCGGGCGAAGCGCCGCTAAGCGCATTAACGCGCGGTAATCTTAATTAGGCGCCTAGATATGCAAACATAGAAACAGGTGTAGCACAATGGTTAATACACTGACTGATAATACAGGGGTTATGAGTTTGATCCCCCAGTGTGCCTAATGCATAAGGCTGGCTGAGGCATCAGCTTTGACATGTAAGTATTGTTTCTTGAGGCATTTTATTTATATTTTAATTATTGCTGCCAGCAAACACACTCTCACGTGCCGTAACCTAAGGTGCCGCATAAGGCACCCTATAAGACACTCCATAGGGCACATTATAAAGTGCACTGTGCGCCACGGCACCCTATAATGTCCCCTATAGGGCACCCTATAAGGCGCTCCAAAGGAACCTTATAAGGCACCTTATATGGACTGTAACCATAAGCTGCCTCAGAAGGCGCTTTATAGGTCGCCCTATAAAGTGCCTTCTGAGGCACCTTATGGTTACAGTACTCTGAGGGTGTTTTTGCTGGCAGCACTAATGTACATTAAAAATGGACAATGCTTTGGACAGCCCTATCAAATAGCCCCACTTTGGGTTTGAACCCATGACCTCTGGCTCTACAGGCAGTGAAGTAACCTGTGGGCTGCAGCTCTAAAGCTGCTAGCCAGCCCCTGGCTGGCTGCAGAAGGACTGCATGTCACCACACAAACAGTCTGCTGTGATCACCAGGATAGGGTGAACCCACCCGTACCCATGATGCACTGCACATGCAAATCAGCAGTCTACAGATGATCACAAGATGGGGTATACACCCCCACAGCACCTGGGCCTGGTAGGGGGAACTGACCGTGTGTGTTACTGGCACAGAGTAGCTACACACCGTCACATTGTGCGGGTACTGTGCTCACCCTGAGGGTGAGGTGGGGAGCCCAGCACCAGGTCCACAGAAATAGGCCATGCTGCAGGTCCCCAGCAGTGCTAGTATGTGAGATAGGTAGTTCCTGCAGACACACCTTGGATACATCTGTATTTCTCAGTCAGGTTTAGCCCTGATGGACCCATAGGTGGATTATGTACCAACCCCAACCCCCCCCCCCCAACCCCCACGTGGCCGAAGAGAAGAGGAGAGGAGGGACAACAGGGTCTCCCACCAACACATCCACATTCTGCCTTCCTACAAGAGTGGCAGTAGAGGGGACCAGACACCCTACAGGGCAGTCAATGCAGCTCTGTACACAGCCATAAAGCAATACCAGATAGACATTAGGCCAGGAAATGCTCAGCTGCACCCCACCACTATCTGATATACTCCTGCAGCAAGCCTCCAGCCGCTGCACCCTGCAAGGTGTTCCAGCACAGCACATACTAGCTGCAGACAGTCTGCTAGCTAGTCCATAGTCCTGGAGTAAATGCATGCACACCAAGCAGATAAGTCAGTGATTGGGCCCCAAAAGAGAACCCATAAATATCACATGAGAAAATTACTATATAGCACTATGGGGGGAACCTAGCCATGCCATGGTCACTCCTCAGTCAGGGTGAGAGTGATCTCCCAGCAGGACATGCTGTGGCCACCCTGTCTGTGCAGGTGGTGGCCAGGCACTACAATGTCCCGGCCATTGCCCTATGCCCTGTGCAGATGCATCCTGGCCAGGCCACCCTGTCCGGGCTATACCCATGTTACCTTGCTCCTCATTATGCACATTGGCAGGCCAATACTGGCAACAGTGCTGGCAGTGTAGGCTGTGGAGGGTGTTTGCAGCCACCACACACTGGATAGACAGACACACACTCCCACACCTATGCCAGCATTATACAACTGTAGAGGTGTTTGGCAGCCCTGGTCACCGCTCCAGTCCTGGGCACAGTGCAGGCATGGCTATGGTACGCAATGCTGTTGGGGTCACTCCCCATGGTGGTAAACACTGTCAGACACAAGACCTGTAGCACACTCCACGGACATCAGAAAGGTTGCCGTGATGCAGCTCAATCAGAAAATTGTACTTAACTTCAGAATTGCTATCTGCCAGTAATCATAGCAACCTTTTGATAGCTGTGTACCGTATTCCCAGGTTTAGGGTGGCATTGCTAAAGTATGCAAGTGCTAGTATTTGGAGATGCACGCAGGGCCCAATGTCCTGCCTCTCCAGGAGGCATTGGATAATGGAGCCTGTGGGTGTGGGTGTGTCTGCCCCTGTTGGCTGCTGCTTTACGTCAGAGGTTCCCAACTCCAGTCCTGGTGTGCCAAACACTGTTTGGGTTTCATGCTGTCCCTCATGAATTTGCATGAGATACATCTGCATACCATGGAGGCGGTACATAGAAATGCAGCACAGGCATCTTTATTAGAGGCAGCATGGATCCTGAATGGTGTTTGTCCTCCAGGACTGATTTAGGAGACTCTGCTCTAGGTAATGCACCTGTTTATGCTGTCTGTGCTCTGTAGGGTAAAATGTAGGTGTTTTGGGCATGTTTACTTAATCTGCAATAAAGGTTCTGTCTGTATTAGCACGTTTTAGTAGTGGGTAAAATATGGGGACTGTGGTGGCAGGAGCCACAGCTGGGACTTGAACCTGTGGCCTTCTGCCTCTGAACACACTGGCTGTGTGCACTGCACCACCGTGTTACCACAGAGACAGTGCATTCCCTGGTGATACCATGACTGTTCGTATAGCAGGGCCTGTCTGTTGCAGTGCATGGCACCCACCTACACAGGGCTAGGCCATGGTCTGCTCTGGGCAGCTGCCACTGCCCCCCTCCACCACCAGTACCCCTCTGCCACCATGCTGACATGCCCTTCTGCTGGTGGTGCTGGTGGTACGCAGTCTCAGGCCACCCAGTGTGCAGGTAGGCGGCTGCCTATGGTGCGTGTTCTGGGGTAGGGGTGCCTGCATAGACGTTCACGCTTCCCCACCAACACCGCCTGAAAATGTTCTGTGCCCTTGGAGGTAACTGCTGGGTACTATCCCCTGTGACACTATGATAAACACACTCGTGCCCATGTTGGACCCTCATCAGTTGCCATCTGGCTGCTGTACAGTTTCAGCATTCCTAAGTGCCACCTAGGCATCTGCCTAGTCCGCACTGTGCCCCAGCTGCACCACAGCATGTGCTGCCTGCAGCTCTCTGTATCCCATTTTCAAGCATCTGTCCAGTTGGCCATTCCGACATGCCCGCCCTGCTGTTGCTGCACATGTGCACGCCATAGGAAACCTGTCCGATGGAGAGGAAAACCCTGCACAGCGCAATTTCACTGTGGGCTCATTCACCTTGTATGGGGACGGAGCATGGACCCTTCCAGAATTCATATCCTTTTTTTGGTGCTTTCTTGGGAGTGTTTTTTGATGTTTCCCATTGAGATCACTATTGCCCAGCTTGGTTATTTTATTAATCCATTTTCTTCTGTTCATTTTCACTGTTTATTTGCCCTTTTGTTCCGTGCACATGTATCACACTTATCACTTTTTTGTAGGTTTCCCTGGTTTTGCTGTACATTGCTGACAGAAATGGTTTCTCTTCCCTTTAAATCAGCTCTAACGCCAGGGTTTCACTGGCGTTAGTTTTCAGCCTCGGATTTCACAGCGTTAGTGTGTGGGGAGCCTCTCCCCTCCCACTCTCCACCCATTGACCCCTTCTCTCCGCCCCTGGGGAGCCTTCCTCCGCCCTCCGGGAACCTTTCTCCGCCTTCAGCGCTCGTTTGCGCTGCTGCGCGCGTTATCACGCGCTAAGGTACCTCTGCGCCCGATATAGCGCCATTATCACGCGATAAGGTACCTTATCACGCGATAATGTCACAGAGCGCACATTAAGACGGTTTAGTAAACATACCCCTAAGGGGTATGTTTACTAAACTCCGAAATTGTGCGGGGCCGCGGTAGAGTGCGGGTGCCATATAAGGAGTGGGCGTTTCGCGCTGAAGAATGAAATCCCTTATTTGCATATGCGCTAAGGTGCGCGGCACCCATATGCGCTCCACACGTTAGCACATGAGGTGGCTGCGCGGGAGGAATAAGCAGAGTGTTGATGTGCAAACAGGAGAGCAAAGCTACAGCACAATGGTTAAGACACTGACCAATGATGCAAAGATCAGGGGTTCGATTCCGCACAATGCAGACAGCTGGCTGAGGTGCTATTTTAGGAGGCATATAAATAATGGGCGCCATAAGGCTCCGCACTAATGGTTTTTTGAGGCATTTTAATACTGGGTGTCATAAGTGGTGCACGGATGTTAAAGCAGAACAGCAGAGCCACAGCACAATGGTCAGAACATTGACCAATGGTGCAGGGATCAGGGGTTTAATCCCCCACAGAGGCCAATAAAAACAGCTGGCCTATGCATTAATTTATGAGGCAGTAAAATACTGGGCATCATAAAGCAGTGCGCTGATGTTTTTGGCGGCATATTAATACTGGGCGGCGTAAGGCGGCGCGCTGATGTTCCTGTGGCATTCTAATACTGGGAGGTAGAAGTGGCACACTGATGTGCAAACAGAAGAGCAGAGCCACAGCCCAATGGTTAAGACACTGACCAATAGTGCAGGGGTCAGGGGTTCAAGTCCCCACAGTGCTCATTGAATAAGGCTGGCTGAGGCATTGCATATTATGGGCAAGAATGCTTTAGGGGGCATGTTAATTATCAGTACTAGCAAACACACCCCAAAGCATGTTAACATAAGGCAAATTTTAAAGTGCATTTTCTGCCAAGGTACCCTAGAATGTAGCTTATAGGGCGCATTAGAGGGTGCCGTATGAGGTACCGCAAGGTCAGAGTACATTTTTTGATGGCAGCACTGTGCATTTTAAGGAATGAAAAGCATTAGTAGCTGCACTGACATGCAAGGAGGAGCAGCAGTGGAGCACAATGGTTAGGGCACTGACTGCTGAAAGAGGGGTCATGAGTTTGCTCCCCAGGGTGTCTAATACATAAGGCTGGCTGTGGTATCAGCTTTGCAATGTACATATTTTTTCCTGCAGCACCGTATGTTTATTTTATTAATTGCTGCCAGTAAACACGCCCTCACGTGCCGTAATTAAAGGTGCCGTATATGGCACCCCATAAGGCACTCCATAGGCACATTAGAAAGCGCACTGTCCGCCACGGCACCCTAAACTTTCACCTATAGGGCACCCTATAAGTTGCATCACAGGATCATGTATAGTGCACCTTATATGGACGGCAACCATAAGGTGCCCTATAGGGTGCCCCATAAACGCCCTTAGAGGCACCCTATGGGTACAGTACGCTGAGGGTGTTTTTGCTGGCATCAAAATATGTACGTTAAAGAAAAATAATGCATTCCACAACCCTATCAAATAACCCCACTGTGGGTTTGAACCCATGACCTCTGGCTTCACAGGTAGTGAAGTAACCATCAGCCTACAGCTCTATAGCTGCTAGCAAACCCCTGGCTGGCTGCAGAGAGCCTGCACATCACCACACAGACAGTCTGCTGTGTTCACCAGGATAGGGTTAGACCACCCGTACCCATGATGCACTGCACATGCAAATCAGCTGTCCACAGATGTTCACAAGATGTGGAATGCACCCCCACAGCACCTCGGCCTGGTAGGAGGAAGTGACCGGGTGCACCCACACAGCACCTCGGCCTAGTAGGGGGTACTGACCGTGTGTTCTACTGGCACAGATTAGCTACACACCGTCACATTGTGCGGGTACTGTGCTCACCCTGAGTGTGCGATGAGGCGCCTAGAACCAGGTCCACAACACCTCCCATGGCTGATGGAGGCCATGTGGGAGGTCCAAAGCAGTGTTAAGTGTGTAAGATAGGTAGTGTCTGCACAAACACCATGGATATCTCTGTCTGTCTCAGTCAGGTGTAGCCCCTCATGGACCCCCCAGGTGGGATATGCACCACCACCACCCCCACAAGGGTGGCAAACATGGTCCCCATCAATAGATCCACCCTATACCTCCCTGCAAAGGTGGCAGTAGAGAGGCACATCAACCCCAGTCATGATGAGGAACAGACACCCCACAGGGCAGTCAATGCAGCTCTATACACATCCATAACACAATAGCAGACAGACATTAGACCAGGATATGGTAAGCCTCCACACCACTATCTGATATTCTCCTGCAGCAAGCCACACCATCTGGACACATACCAGCTACAAACAGTCTGCTAGCTAGTACATAGTACATGCTCCCAGTGGAGGTGCATGCACCCAGAACTGGAATGCCAACATACACAGCACACAGATAAATCAGTGACTGGGCCCCAAAAGGACACCCATATATATCACATTAGAGAAATACTATATAGCACTATGGGGGTGCCTAGCCATGCTGTGGTCACTGCACAGTCAGGGTGAGAGTGATCTCTCAGCAGGCCATACTGAGGTCACCTTGTCTGTGTAGGTGGTGGCTGGGCACCACGATGTCCCAGTCAGTGCCCTATGCCCTGTGCAGATGCACCCTGGCAAGGCCACCCTGTCCGGCCTACACCCATGGTACCTTGCTCCTCATTATGCACATTGGCAGCCCAATACTGGCAACATTGCTAGCAGTGTGGGCTGTGGAAGGTGTTTGCAGCCACCACACACTGGATAGACAGACAGCAACCCCCACACCTATGCCGGCATTGTGCTACTATAGAGGGGTTCAGCAGCCATTCACACCACACCAGTCATGGACACAGTACATGCATGGATATGGTACTCATTACTGTTGGGGGTCACATCCCAGGGTGGTAAACACTGTCTGAGACCTGCAGCACACAACGCAGACATCTGACTGATTGTTATGGTGGAGCTCAATGAGCAAACTGTGCTTTACGTAGGACTGGAGATCTGCCAGTTATCATAGCAAACGTTTGATAGCTGTGTACCCTATACCCAGGTGTAGGGTGGCATTGCAGAGGTATGCAACTGCTAGTATTGGGAGATACAGGCAGGGCCCAATGTCCAGCCTCTCCAGGAGGCATTGGCCAATGGGGCCTGTGGGTGTGTGTGTGGGTGTGTGTGGCACTGTTGGCTGCTGCTCTACGGCAGGGTTTCCCAACTCCAGTCCTGGTGTCCCGAACACTGTTCGGGTTTTCATGCTGTCCCTCATAGATATGCATGAGCTACATCTGCATACCATGGGGATGGTGCATAACTATGCAGCACAGGCATCATTCTTAGAGGCAGCATGGAACCTGAATGGTGTGGGGCCCTCCAGGACTGCATTTGGGAGACTCTGCTCTAGGTAATGCGCCTGTTTATGGTGTCTGTGATTGGTGTGGTAAAATATAGGCGTATGAACCATGCATATGTTCTTAGCTATACAGTTTTGTCCTTACTATCACGCTTTAGTTGTAGGAAAAATATGTGGCCTGGATTGCCAGTAGCCCCAGCTGGGCTTTGAACCTGTGACTTTCTGTTCCTGCACACACTGTCTGTGTGCACTGCACTACTGTGTTGCCACAGATATGCTGTGTTCCCTGGGGGGTCCATGACTGTACATCCGATAGAGCCTGTGCTGTGGTGGACGGTGCCAGCCTGCACAGGCCTAGGCCACTGTCTGCTGTGGTTTGCAGCCACTGCCCCCTCCACCACCTGTACCCTTCCGCCAACATGCAGACATGTCCCTATCTGGGAAAAACATATGACCTGAGTGAGTTGTAGCACTCCAGGACTGACTTTGGGGGACACGGCTGTAGGTAATGCCCATTTGTTATGGTTTGTATGCGGTGTAGGGTAAAATATAGGTGTTGGGACCATGCTTATGTTCTCTGCAATAAAAGAGTGTCTGTACTTTCACTGTTTAGTGGTGGGTAAAACTATGGGGACTGGGTTGTCAGGAGTCCCAGCTGGGATTTGAACCTGTGACCCTCTGGTGCTACAGGTTCTGGCTGTGTCCGCTGCACCACACTGTAGTCACAGAGACTATGCAGTCTCTGGAGATAGGAAGCCTGGCCGCAAGAGTCAGACACCCTGCTCTGCACAATTTTACTGTGGGCTCGTTTACCTTGTATGGGGACAAAGGTGCACAAAAAACTCAAATATGCCCTCCAAAAAAGGGGAGAAAAATAAAACAACAAGCAGTGCAACAGTGATATCAATGGGCAACCTGAAATACACTCCCAGGAAAGCTCCATTACAATGCAGTGCTATTGAAAGAGTCTACGGAGCGTAGACCCTTCCAAAAATCATTTATATTTTATGGGGCTTTCCTGGGAGTGTTTTTTAGTATTGCCCATGAATATCACTGTTGCCCAGCTGGATTATAATTTTCTTCAAATTTGTTGTGGTCATTTTCATATTATATTTGCTATTTTGTTCTATGCACATGTATCACACTGCTAACTGTTTTAGGTTTCCCCGGTTTTGCTGTACATTGCTGACGGAAATGGTTTCTCTTCCCTTTAAATCACCTCTAACGCGAGTGTTTCACTCGCGGTATTTTTTACTTGTAAATTCGGCCACGCTCCTGTGCGGGGAGCCTCTCCCCTCCCACTCTCCACCCATTGACCCCGTCTCACCGCCCCTCGGGGGCCTTCCTCCGCCCTCCGTTAGCCTTTCCCCGCCTCTATCGCACATCAGCGCACCGCAAACGTGCGCGTTTTTGTCGCACATGTGCGGGGCCCGTTAATGTGACGCGCACGCGTGCGGGGCGCTTAAGAGCACTTAAATGCATCATTTTAGAGCGCTCAAGTGCGCCCCGCACAAGTGCGCAGTTTAGTAAACATACCCCTAAGTGTTTTACATCTTATCTTACAAATTCATGTTAGTCTAATACATGGCGTTGATCTTTTAGAAGTAACATTATATAAGTTACTTTTATCTTGAGCACAATAAGTTTTATTTTTGATTTTGTGGTCTCTAAAATTTGGAATCTGTAATGGCATTGCCACATATTTATCTTTACATTAATTCAGTCAATTTACGTCTGGTTAGGTATTTAATAATTTTTTCATTTTTTCTTTTAATTGTTTCTAATTTTTAGTGTACCACGTGACAGATTTAAGGTACTTTTTATTTATTTTTTACTTGTATGTGTTCTCCTCATCTCTCTTTTTGTGGTTCATATATCATTATA
This sequence comes from Ichthyophis bannanicus, assembly GCA_033557465.1. NCBI lineage: Eukaryota > Metazoa > Chordata > Amphibia > Gymnophiona > Ichthyophiidae > Ichthyophis > Ichthyophis bannanicus. The sequence goes on from CM066035.1 coordinate 1,211,848, forward strand.
TGCTCTTATCCTTTTTTATTATATGCTCTTATCCTTTTTATATGTAGTTCTAATATTTATGTTAACAGTAATATTCTTATATTTTTATCATCATTTATCATTCTTATGATTATTTGATCATAATTTTAACTAATGTATCTACATCCTCTATATGTTATATTTGTCTTTTAGATATTTATGATTATTGTTTTTTGATATTTATGATTAATGTCTTAATTAAAGGTATGTTTAATCAATCAATTTATGTATTTACATGTTCATAATTGTTTGTTATTATCTTTTTGAGGTGTGCTCTTTTTAAAGACCCCCTGAAGAAGGCTTTTTAGCCGAAACGCGTTGGGGCATAATAATTAAAGAGATTCTTCACCTACTGAATTGTCGTCAGTCCTTGTTGGTTAGTTCCTGTGAGGAACAGAGACAGATGTAGCCCTAACAGTAGATAGAGCACTCAGGAAAGGCAATGAACAGGTGAGTGAAGGAGGGAGAGCTTGAGCCGCTGGACCTGCCATATCTGCGGGCATCCCATGTGGCTGCCCGTACTGATGACAAACATGGTGGGGGTAGCTGTACCACAGCACAGGGTGTTGGCAATGTAAAGTACTGGAAAGACAGTTGGTGGCAGACGATGTGAATACGTGTCCCCCAGTGGAGGCAGAGGTGGCAGGATAGTTACAATGATGGGTGGACAGAGGAGTGGTGGTGCCATGCAGATCAGGCACAGGCGAGGCAAGCATGAAGAGGTGCAATGTAGGAAAGGGTAGCAGTGCAGGACATGGGGTGGCAGCCTGCACAGGCAGACAGGGCGCTACATAGCTGACAGACGCAGATAGATGGACCGAGGGAATGTTGGCAATTGTGGCGCAGGTATTATGGGCTGTCAGCACAGATCTGCAAAAATATGACTGTTACAGGCATGCACACTATTTGAGTAGGACAGGCATGAGAGGAGAGAACAATGAGGAATTGAACCCATGAACACTGCTGAGAATGGCATTGTATTAACCAGTAGGCTATACCTCCGTGGTGTATGTCACAGCAATGGCTGGGTACAGAAGGACTGCAGGTCACCGCATAAACTGTCTGATCTGAGTGCCAGGATAGGGTAACCCCACCAGTACCCATGATGCAATGCACATGCTGAATAGCAGTCTACAGATGATCACCAAATGGGGTCTGCACCTCTCCGGTACCTCAGCTTGGAAAGACAAACTGACAGTACTGCAGTGTGGTAAGACGGACTGACAGTGCATGATACTGGCACAGAGTAGCTAAGACCATGCCATTGTGCAGGTTCTGTGTTCACCCTGAGGGATAGGATGGGTGCCCAGCACTAGGTCCACAGTACATGTGGTGTTAGAGATAGGTCCTGCTGTATATCCCCATCACTATCAGAGTATGACAGGTGTTCATTACAGTGCAGCCAAAAGGTAGTTTAGTGTCCATCTGTATTCTACAGTCACATGTGGCCCTCTGGGATCAGACACCAACCAGATTAGTGTGTACTCCGTGTTAGGGTCTGGCTGACATGGGCATCTGTTATCAGGGCAGAAGGGTTTCTAGACTTGCATGAGGTTTGTGTAGCAGTGCCTTTATAGATCACAGTGACACTACCTACCCTAAAGGGCCCACATCACACTTTTTGTAGGTAAGGAACGGGTGCCCCTGCCCAGGTGAAACAACTTCCATCCTACTGGTATAAGATAGCTCTCCAGAGTTGGTGGGCCAGAGCCATACCTGTGACTGGGGCAGTGGCAGACCAGCAACAATGCTGGGTTTAAGTCTGGAAAGCCTCAACTGCCTCACCACTGTCTGCCAGTCACCAGCAGACAGAGCAGTCAGACTGCACCTTATAGGTGTTGCAGCCATGCACAGTCTAACTGCAGACAGTCCACTAACCAACCCATAGTGCATGCTCAAAGAGAACCTATATGCACCAAGCAGACATCTCAGTGATTGGGTCCCCAGCACTGGAAACACAAAGTATCACTGGAGGTGTAGAGTGCTATGTGGGAACCTAGACCTGCCATGGTCACTGCTCAGTCAGAATGAGTGCCCTCCCAGCATGCCATGCTGTGGCCACCCTGTCCATGCAGGTGGTGGTCGGGCACTACAGTGTCCCAGCCATTGCCCCATACCCTGTGAAGATGCATCCTGGCCAATCTGCCCTGTCCGGGCCATACCCACAATACCTTGCTCCTCGATATGCACATATTCCGGCTAACACTGGTAACAGTGGGACATTTTGGGCCCAGTGAGGGGTGGGCAGCCACAGAACAATGGATAAACATACACACAAATACACACACACACACACACACACACACACACTCCTATTGCAGCATTGTGCAAAGATAGGGGTGGTTGGCACCCCTGCCCGCCACACTGGTCCTAGTCACAGTGCTGACATTGCTAAACTGTGCAGGAGGTAGTTGTAGTGCTCTGGTGATAACTGCAGCTCAATGCTGGGGCCAACAGCCTGACTCTCCACGCATCTTTGGATTGTAGAGCCTGTGTGAATGGGTGTTTGTACCCCTGTTTGCCGCTGCTTTGGGCTTTGCACATGTTGCTGTTGAATCTGCATTGTAGAGTAAAATATAGGGGCATGCTCTGCAGCAACTACAGCTGGGACTTGAACCTGTGACCCTCTGCTTCTGGACACATTGGCTGGGTGTACTGCACCACACTGTTGCCACAGATGTATGTTAGTCCCTGGGGCTACCTGTACTTTTCCTCAGCCAGACCTTTTATCTTGCACTGCACACCACATACTGATACAGGGCATGGCCTAGGTCCACTGCAGACAGGTGCCACTGCCCCCTACAGCAAGTGCACCCCCCCCGCCATGCTGACATGACCATATGCTGTCAGTGCTAGTAGTGCTCAGTCTCAGGCCATCCACTGTGTGGGTAGGTGGTCGCTTAGGGAGCATGGTCTGGGGCAGGGGGCATACATGAGCATCCTCACATCCCCCCATCACCGCCTACCAATAGTATGTCCCTTCCGCTTGGGGGAGGGTTGGCTGGGGGGATGTTAGGTCAGTGCCCTGGCAACTGTTAGCTCGGGTGGACCAGGTAGATGTAGGTGGATTGTGTTTGGTCTTTGTCAGCTGCTGTCATGCTTATTTCCAGTTTCTATGTTCCTATGTGCCACCTAGGCACCCACCTAGTCCACCCTGTGCCTCAGCTGCACCTGCTACATGTCCCGCCTGCAGCCCCCTATGCCCCATTTGCACCATCGCCATAGTGGCCTTTCATACTTGGGCACTATGCTGTTGCTGATAATGGAGCACTACTATCACGGTTCTTGGGCTCCCTGCCTATGCTGTACATTGTGCTGACACTAAAATGGTTTCTCTCTCCTGCAAATGTGCATCTAATGGCAGGTTTTCATTCGCGGTAGGATTCAGCCCTTCAGTTCAGAGGGTTAGTGTGCAGGGAGCCTCCCCCGCCCACTCCTTGCCCATTGACCCCTTCCTTCCGCCCTCTCTCCACCCTCTGCGGTGTTTACCGTGGCCGGGAACATTAACGATTGTTAGGTAACGTTAATGCACGTTAACATTACATACCGCGCGTTAACGTTACCTAACGTTCAGTCTGTAATGTTACCGCAGTTTAGTAAACATACCCCATAATGTTTATTATCAACCTGTATTTCTGCAGGTCATATTTATACTTCTGGCTAGCCTTCTCCAACATTTATAAACTACAGGCCCGATACTGAAAGGGATTAGTGTGGTTAGAAAACCTGCTGTGTTAATCCTCTTGGCCGGGATATTCAGCGGCAGTAACCACTTAATAGCCCACTGAATATCTGCGGATGCTGCCACTGCACGCCCTGATGCTAACCAGTTAGTACTGGGGCAGAACAGGGGTGACACCTGTGGATAACCAGACAGCAGCGATATTCATCCACTGCTCGGTTATCACTTAGCGGCGAAAGCCAGGCGCAGTAAAGGCTGGCTGAACTTTCACCATCGATGCTAACTAGGTAGCGGCTGAATATTGCTGCTGCTTGGTTAGTTTCTTGGCTTTCCAGCTGATGCAAATATTCAATGCTGGTGGCTGCATACGGCTCCAGTACTGAATGGATCTCGGATTCAGGACAACAACTACTGTAGCTGCCATAATCACGCTAGCCTCTGCTGCTGAATATAGTGCCCCGCACTTATGTCCTATTGATTAATTTTATTGTGTCCTAAAAATTGAAATATCCTTTTTTGGAGAAAATAAAATTAATCAAGAAGATGTAAGTCTAGTTTAGAAAAGTATTCTGAACAGATTTTTTAACTTGCAGTAATAGTGATTGTGCCAGTTTTGCTTTTTTGAACATGATTTAGCCTTCTCCAATTACAGGATTTCCAGTTTAATCAAAATCTGCTCCAATTCTTGAAGGCCACAATGATGCAGGGGGGGGAATGGGTGAGAAAAAGCAGAGCGCTATGGTTCACAGCAGGTGCACAGTGAGTCATCATTTACAGCAGTTAAGCATTTCTCCTTTAATCCATCACCTCCCACGACAGCCCAGGATTCATGGTCATGCTTTTCTGGCTAAAGGGTGGACTACAATATTGTTCACACACTGGCTAACTGGTGAGAATTGCTGCTTGAAAGTACCTAAACTTCTTTCTTTCAAAAGCTGTTTCTCCTGTCTCTTCAGCATTCACAGTTCCGCAGGCCCACAGCCAGGTTTGAAAAGAATAAAGCCCAAATTTCAAAACAACATTTTGGGCATAAGTAAAATATCTAAACAAGATATGTAGTCATATGTATTTTCTGAGTGTCGCTGAATATAGTCGCATGGGTATGCACAAAAGTATTTGCATACTTTATACACACAGGCACTCAATATCAGCACCTATATATGTAAACTGCATGCATAGGCACCAATTATAGGAGCCTATACATATAGCGGGGATGGATGTCCCAACAGGATGTCCATCCCTGCTATTCAGCCCCTGACTAACTTCACCACCGGTTGTGTGGGAAAGTTAGTCGGGGGTGGGGTATGGGTGGCCTGGGGGCAGAGAGTGGGTGGGAGTGGGCGGTCACTAGCCCTGGATGTACAGGGCCTATTCTAATGTGCCCCGCGGGATCAGAATCGCAATCCCCTCTGTAAGTCCGGTTCAGACTGGATGCACAGACGGGATGAACGTGCGGGACAGAATCGGGCCCATAGAGGGGAATTTTAGAAGATCCGTCCAAGTGCAATCTGGGACATCTAAAGCCAGAACATCAGTAAAATATACAGGCACATCCAGGTGCCAATGTGATTTCATAAAACTGGATGTGCCCAATAGGAATGTCTTTGGGGCGTTTACTTAGATGTTCCCAGAACCATAGTTCAAAACCCAGGCATCTAAGATAGCATAAGGGTTAGATTTGTGGGTTAGGAACAGGGCAATCAGGGTTAAAATTCTGTTGCTGCTATAGTTGAAATTGTGCTGAGTACTGGGGATGGTAGAGTGCTTACTCTCTACACACTCTGGATGTTTTTCAGATGCTTGTTCATTGCTATGGTTGCCTCGGAGTTGCTCTAAAGTTAGACATGACTCCGGATGTTCATGACGTTTCTGTAATCAGGTGGAGACATCCCGGTCCCTGGGAACAACCTAACCACCCCTCCAGGGTCCTGGAAATGCCTCCTTCATGCTCTCATTCTGAATCGGATGTCCTGACACTGGGGATGTCCCTAGAATCGGATTCCAAAATGGCTCCTAAGACATCTCTATGTCTCTTTTCAGATGTCTGAAGCATGAATTGGGCTTCTAAAATTACACCCTTTATTAAGCAAATTCGCTGTTCAACCAGGTAAAAATATTTAAAGTAGATTTAACTCTGACACTGGCCCTGGGCAGCATGAATAGGGCTTCTAAAATTACACCCATGGGCTATGCATTTCTTCTACATCTGAGCCAAATGCATAGATTGTATGTGCATAGTATGTGCATACTTATGGCCCTGCCCCTGGAATACTCCAAAGCTGCTCTCCCGGTGTGATGTATGAAGGCACATTTAGATAGTAAACGGAGAGCGGAATTGAGACAGCTTTGGCAGTATTCTAGAAAAGGCTCTGCTAACCATGGAGCCTTTTCTAAAATAGTGCAGGAATGCATGTATATTTGCTGAGACAGGGAGCCAAAGAAACCATTTTGCAAATCTACATGTCAGAAAAATCAATGGGAGAAACTTGACAAGTTCCATGTGTACAATCTGGCACTTACAAATGTAAGTTGATATTTCACAGCTTCCTTGTTTAAGTCAGCCATTTTGCAAGCCTACACATACAGTATAAATGCTGCTAATTAGGTACAGATGTAGCTATCTTTATCTAATTTCAATTTGGAGTGGGGAAAACAATGCAGAATTAAGGAGCAGAACCCCTTTAATCCCTCCTGTAAAGGGCTGGCTGAAATGAGCACTTTTTAGAAACCTAAATGTAACAGGGAACAGCTTTAAATCTCAATGTGGACAACTGCAGTCATACACCTTTATGGGAACCTGGGCAATTAGATGAGTGAGAGGAGGATGATGATTACAGAGGGTTGAAATGTGGTAATAGGAAGTGGGTGAAAGACAGAGGAGAATAAGAAACTAGAAAAAGAGTGAGATGAGAAATGGGGGAGCTGGGCTGGAGGTTAGAAGAGTAGATGGAAAGTTGCTAGGTGAAAAGTCAAAAGGGGATTGAGGACGGAGGGGTGAAAGTAAGTGGATGAATGAATAAAGAAAGTAAGTGGATGAATGGAGAAAAGAGCAAAAAGCAAACGATCGGTATGTCAGAGGCGAATGTAGACAGGAAATGGAAAAAAATAGGAGAAGAGAGAACAAATGGACAGCAGACAATGGAGAGTTAGCAGAAGACACAAAGGACATAAAAGAGAAAGACTGAGGCATTCTCTTTTCCCAGTAAGATATGTATTGGTTTAATATTTGTAGTGCTACCTTTTGATAAATAGGGTTAGGTGTTGTGTGAGTCCTGGTAGTGCTGTTGTGATATGGCAGGTTTGCTATGGGTTCTAAATGAGCAGGGTTTTGTAGTAATGCACATGGCAGTTGGCACTGGAGGACAGTAATGCAGAAATATGGTAGCCTTTCTTTATTCTCACTGTACATGCAAATGGTTTTCAGACATTCATTATGAGACATTAAGGGGTATGTTTACTAAAATGCGTTAGTGTGATTCGTGTTAGGAGCCGCGGTAGAGACAGAAACCCCAAATAAGGACATGGGCAATACATCGTTGCCGAGAACGCGCGCTACAAGGCGCCATAAATGAACGAGCGCTACAGGGCACGTTACCGCGCGTTAATCTTAAGAAGGCGCGCAGGCATAGAAGCACAGCAACAGAGCTGTATCACAATGGTTACAACACTGACTGATGGTACAGGGGTCATGGGTTTGATTCCCCAGTGGGCCTAATGTATAAGGCTGGCTGAGGCAGCACCCTTTACATTTAAGTAGTGATTGTTGAGGCATTTGACATGTATTTTAATTTGTGCTGCCAGCAAACACACCCTCACGGTGGCATAACCTAAGGTGCTGCATAAAGCACCCCATAACGCACTCCAAAGGGCACATTATAAAGTGTACTGTCCGCCAAGGCACCCTATAATGTCCCCTATAGGACACCTTATAAGGCTGTGAATAAAGCCCTGGCTGGCTGCAGGACTGCACGTCACCACGCAAACTGCCTGCTGTGGTTACCAGGATAGGGTTAACCCACCTATACCCATGATGCACTGCACATGCAAATCAGCAGTTGAGAGATCGGCACAAGATTGGGTATGCACCCCCACAGCACCTCGGCCAGGTAGGGGGAACAGACCGTGTGTGGTACTGCCACAGAGTAGCCACAGACAGTCACATTGTGCGGGTACTGTGCCCACCCTGAGGTTGAGGTGGGGCGCCCAGCACCAGGTCCACAGCACCTTTCATGGCTGAAATACACCATGCTGCAGGTCCCCATCAGTGTGTGATAGGTAGTTCCGTTAGACACACCTAGGATACATCTGTGCCCTGCCGTATGTCTCGGTCATGTCTAGTCCTTATGGGCGATGATGCACCCAGAATAGTGCATATCCTGTGCTGGTACCATGGTTACCTGCTGAAGGGGGAGGGGGAGGGGAGGGGGAGGGGGAGGGGGAGGGGGAGGTGGAGGGGGAGGGGGAGGGGGGGGAGGGGGAGGGGGTGGGGGAGGGGGAGGGGGAGGGGGGGGGGTGTATGGACCCATGGGCAGATCATGTACCACCACACAACCCACCCTCTGGGGCTCAGGCTGGGAAACAGGATCACCCACCAATAGATCCACAGTCTACCTCCCTGCAATGGCAGCAGTAGAGGGGACCTCAACCCCAGTCCTGCTGGGGAACAGACAAAGCAGTACACATCCGTAACCCAATAGCAAACAAACGGCAGGCCTGGAAATGCTCAGCTGCCCCCCACCATTATCTGACATTCTCCAGCAGCAAGCCTCCAGCCGCTGCACCCTGCAAGGTGTTCCAGCAAGACACATACTAGCTGCAGACAGTCCGCCAGCTAGTCCATAGTGCATGGTCCTGGAGGAGCTGCATGTACCCAGAACGGGGATGTCAGCATACACACCAAGCAGATAAGTCAGTGATTGAGCCCCAAAAGGAAACCCATATATATCACAAGAGAAATGCTATATAGCACTATGGGGGAACCTAGCCATGCCATGGTCACTGCTCAGTCAGGGTGAGAGTGACCGCCCAGCAGGACATGCTATGGCCACCCTGTCCGTGCAGGTGGTACCGGGCACTACAATGTCCGAGCCATTGCCCTATGCCCTGTGCAGATGCGGCCAGGCCAGGCCACCCTATCCAGGCTTTTCCCACAGTACCTTACTCCTCATTATGCACATTGGCAGGCCAATACTGGCAACAGTGCTAGCAGTGTGGGCTGTGGAGGGTGTTGGCAGCCACCACACACTAGATAGACAGACACACACTCCCCACATCTATGCCAGCATTGTGCAACTATAGAGGTGTTGGACAGCCCAGGCTACCACACCAGTCCTGGGCACAGTGCAGGTATGGCTATGGTACGCAATACAGTAGGAGTCACTCCCCAGGTTGGTAAACACTGTCAGACACAAGACCTGTAGCACACTCCACAGACATCAGAAAGGTTGCTATGATGCAGCTCACTCAGAATATTGTACTTAACCTAGGAATTGCTATCTGCCAGTAATCATAGCAACCTCTTTAAAGATGTGTACCATATTCCCAGGTTTAGGGTGGCATTACTAAGGTATGCAAGTGCTAGTATTGGGAGATGCACGCAGAGCCCAATGTCCTGCCTCTCCTGGAGGCTTTGGATAATGGGGCCTGTGGGTGCGGGTGTGTCTGCCCCTGTTGGCTGCTGCTTTACGGCAGAGGTTCCCAACTCCAGTCCTGCGGTGCCAAACACTGTTCGGGTTTTCATGCTGTCCCTCATGAATATGCATGAGATACATCTGCATACCATGGGGGTGGCGAATAGAAATGCAGCACAGGCATCTTTATCAGAGGCAGCATGGAACCGGAATGGTGTTTGGCCCTCCAGGACTGCATTTGGGAGACTCTGCTCTAGGTAATGTGCATGTTTATGGTGTCCGTGCTCTGTAGGGTAAAATGTAGGTGTCTTGGGCATGTTTACGTCATCTGCAATATAAGTGCTGTCTGTATTAGCACACTGTAGTAGTGGGTAAAATATGGGGACTGGGTTGGCAGGAACCACAGCTGGGACTTGAACCTGCGACCCTCTGCTTCTGAATACACTGCACCACCTTGTTGTCACAGAGTCAGTATATTCCTTGGTGATACCATGACTGTTCGTCAGACGGGGCCCGTCTATTGCAGTACACGGCACCCACCTACACAGGGCTAGGCCACGGTCTGCTCTGGGCAGCTGCCACTGCCCCCTCCACCACCAGTATCCCTCAGCCACCATGCTGACATGCCCTTCTGCTGGTGGTGCGCAGTCTCAGGCCATCCAGTGTGCAGGTAGGCGGCTGCCTATGGTGCGGGTTCTGGGGTAGGGGTGCCTGCATAGACGTCCACGCTCCCCCCAGCCCCGCCTGCCAATGTTCCGTGCCCTTGGGGGTAGCTGTTGGGCACTATCCCCTGTGACACTGTGGGAAACACGCTCGTGCCCATGTTGGGCCTTCAGCAGTTGCTGTCTGTCTGCTCTGCTGTTTCAGCATTCGTATGGGCCACCTAGGCATCACCCTAGTCTGCACTGTGGCCCAGCTCCACCGCAGCATGTGCCGCCTGCGGCCCTCTGTATCCCCTTCTCCGGCATCTGTCCAGTTGCCGTTTCGACATGCCCGCCCTGATGTTGCGGGACATGTGCATGCCATAGGAACCCTGTCCGATTGTGGGGGAAACCCTGACCAGCGTTATTTCACTGTGGGCTCCTTCACCTTGTATGGGGACAGAGTATAGACCCTTCCACGATTTATATCTTTTCTATGGAGCTTACTCGGTGGGGAGGGGTTGATGTTTCTCATTGATACCACTATTGGCCAGCTTGGTTATGGTTTTTTTCCAGTTTGTTGGGGTCATTTTCAGTGTTTCTGTGCCCTTTTGTTCTGTGCACATGTATCACACTTATCACTTTTTTTTGGTTTCCGTGCCTGGGCTGTACATTGCTGACGCTGAAATGGTCTCTCTCCCCTGTAATGTGCATTTAACAGCAGGTTTTCATTCGCGTTGGAATTCAGCTCTTCAGATCAGCGCGTTAGTGTGAAGGGAGCCTCTCCCCGCCCACTCTCCGCCCACTGACCCCTTCTCTCCACCCTCTCTCCACCTTCTGCGGTGTTTTACCGCGCCACGGGGCATTACGATCGTTAACGTTACATAACGCGCGTTATGTACGATTACTGCAGTTTAGTAAACATATCCCTAAGTTTAATGTGCTTTCATAAATTTGAATATGTGCTAAGTGCAGCAACACCCTTTTATGTCTATGGGTACAGTGGCACTTAACACACATTAATGTTTAGTTGGAATGCCCCTAAGTCATTGTTATGACAAAAAAGAGGCTTGTGAAGGACTTCTTTGAAAGCCACTTAAAATTTAAAATGGGCAGCATATACATTTTAAAATAAAATAAATTAGATTTATATAAATGAGGCCCAGTGGATATGAAATATTTATGCAAATGAGGCTCCACAATTAGCCTCTGCACATGGTCCCAGAACACCCTTGGGCCGCCCCTGACTACAACTATAACAACATTAACAGGAAAGAATAAGTAAGAAATAGCAGGAGTGCAGACATCAACGTATTTTGCATGTCACTGAAAGCGTTACATGCTAAAGTCCTAATTCTAAGTCAACGTGCCGTGGTTCACATTGGCATCCATGTGAAAGACGTGTTAAAATAACCATTGACTGTAAACTACACAATAGCTCTGTGCAGTAAGGAAGCAAAACTGAAAAAGCAGACATGTGATCGCAAATGAGGAAAGCTGTAATTCTGCTGGGAATTTACCTTCCTGAGATTTCCACGTTCACTGTAGTTGCTATATTAGGGAAATGCTTTGTTAGGCTTGATAACCACAGGAAGGTATAAAAACCCTCGATGCCAAGAGTTATTGTTCAGAAGCATGCTAGACTTCAGCTAGGAGCTGCTCCAAGTTCTATTATTAGAGACGGCTTTGAGTGTAACTATATTACTGACAATGTACCATCTGGTCTGAGCCTGCTTTATTATCTGAGCCAAAGCAAGCTTCAAACACAGAAATCATCAAGCACCTGGGAAGAGCTGCCTGCTTTACAGAGCACAACGGCAGCAGTTGGAGAAAATACAGTACTAGCAAAGCAAAGAGAAAAGGTAAGCTTTTAGTCTTATCAACAGAAATGAATATGGCAATAAAGATGTCAAAGTGGAAAGTCGTGAATTTAAAAGACTGGCAGAAATAATGCTTTGATCCAGCCATTTTGAATTACATTCTAAAAGAAATAAATAATCTGTGATTATTTGATTTTTAGGAAAACCGTTAAGACTTGGTTCTTATTTAAGCTTTTAAATGAATTATTTTGTCATTTCACTCACCGTTTTCCTGTTTGAATTCTGGTAGCTTCAACAAGCTTTGGCTATTTTAAAATTTTATGTTATGTTTATGTATAGTATTTGTTTTCTTTATTTCTGTTGTACATTGCCTCCAACTTATTAGAATAGGTGATTTAAATGTATAACCGTTGTAAATAGACAAGATTTGTTTTAGATTTTATCTTTAAGCTTTCTCACTTTGGATGAAAATATGCTGAAAGCATTCTTTGTATAGTAACTTGTACTCATCATTTACTAAAAATTTGATTTTGCATTTTACACAATAGTGTAGATTAAAATAAACCAATTTAAAGTTATAAATTCTGTGAAATGCTGCTACAACTCAAAAAATAAGGTATATGATTAATCTTGCATGGCAAAGCTTGAGAAATCAGCTGAGGTATAACAGCTTAATACAAACGTGATTTTTTTGCTCCCGAACTTTTATATTTAGATCAGAATATCATTGATTTTAACCTTATAAGCAATACCATTTATGGTCTTAATCTGATTCAGTTGACAGCATTTGACTCTCGGAATCAAAATGTATTGAGTTCAATATAATCATACTAGGACCTTGTATTCACACGCCAGTGCTCATGTGGTACAGCAGCACTACAAAAGGCAACTTCAGGTTCTCTCTACCCCAATGGTTCTCAACCCAGTCCTCTGGAACCCCCAGGCCAGTCAGGTTTTCAGGATATCCATAATAAATATGCACAAGATAGATCTGCATACAATGGAAACAGTGCATGCAGATCTATCTCATGCATATTCATTGTGGATAACCTGACTGGCCTGGGGGGGGGGGTGTCCCAGGGGACTGGGTTGAGAACCACTGCTCTACCCTATAGACATGAGATACTACCTGGTAGTTTACCACAACAAATAAACTTTTCTATAGGCATAAGAAGAGAACTGGAAGCCTTTTTGATTAATGTCGTCACACAAAGGATAAATAAATGCTATGTAGGTTTTTGGAGTGGAGGAGTAGCCTAGCGGTTACAGCAACAGCTAATTCCCACTGGCACTCCTTGTGACCTTGGGCAAGTCACTTTACCCTCCATTGCCTTGGAAGAAAAGGCCTGGCAATCTACTTCTGGTCATACCTTGCCAAGAAAACCCAGGGATTGCTTAGTCAGCATTGACTTAATGGTGCTTAAAAAAATGTAGGTTTTAAAGGTCTTTCCTTATTTGTGTTTTCTTTCCAGAAATGAGATCAAAGCTCCTAATTTTTGTAAGCCATCTACCTACTATCTGTGAATACGCAGAGGAGGCTTTCCAAGATGTAACCCAGGAAAAGTATAAGGAAGACACCAAGACATATTCACCCCAAGCTCTGGATGAATATGTAAAATCTATACAGCAGCTAGCTCAGCCAACTTCTCTGTCTGATGATGCTCTGCATGTTCATTACAGTGCTCAAAATAAGCTACATAGGAGAATACAAGTTAAACATGGGTCTTCATTAAGAAACCAAGAAAACAAGACAGTGCCTTCCATTAATGGGACTTCATTGAAAGACATTAATATCCAGTTACATCCTCAACCAACTCAAGCAGCTTTTGTGAACAACATTGATCCACTAAGCTTGCTTTATGGACATTATGAGAAAAATACTAACAAAGAAAACAGTCATTTGACAAGAATGCCTATTCATTTTCACGGCCCGCAATCAATGACCACCACATGTCACCCATCTTCAGTGCTGCACCCGCATAAACAGGCTGAAACAGGAATTAAATGCTTGAGATGGGGCGTCAGATGCTGTGAAGCAAAAGCATGTAGAGGTGCAGGTTATAGACCAGAGGACTGTACTGAAATGCCGGAGAAGAGAAATCAGTCTCAGAGACTTCACAAAAAATACATTATTTACAACAATAACGGCAGAGGCAGACTAAACAAATCACAGAACCAGCATTTGCCTGTTATTTATGAACTATGAGAGAAATGTAGATTTCTTAACATATTTATGTAATAATTTATATGAATTTTAATTCTCTAATTGAGAGTAATCATTTCTGTTTTTCACAGACTACTACAATAAATTTTATAAATTACCAAATTGCTTGGTTCTCTTTTTGTTTTATGTGAAGCCAATAAATAAATATTTTTGTGAATTAGTCCCCTCACTGTGACCTTTCAGAGTCATTAATAATTACTGGTATGCGCATGTGCAATCTGAAAAATTGATTTCAAGAACAAATTATATAAGCATATATTATTATTATTATTTCATTTGCCTTTGCAAATTCCTCTTGCTTCTTTAAGCTTCAAGCTCAGTTGGAACTGAGCATCTGCAGTTACCCCAGGTGTCTCCCCATGTTATTTCTTCTCTCTCACCCCCTTTAATATCCAGCCAGCACTATATCAGCCCATGGACTATGGGGTATGTTTACTAAAGCACGATAACATCGCAGTGGCGAAGTTATCGCGCGATACGTAACGTTATCACACGATTCACAATAAAGTTACGTTTTGCGCGATAACGTCTCCGGCGGTGTTAAGGCACACAAAGGGTGGAGTAAGTCTTTCCAGAGGGTGGAGAGAAGGGGTCAATGGGCGGAGAGTGGGTGGTGAGAGGCTCCAGGCACACTAACGCTGTGAAATGTAGGGCAGAACATTGCCGTGATTGAAAACCTCGCATTAGAGGCACAATTGCAGGAGAGAGAAACCATTTCAGTCAGCAATGTACAGCAAAGGCAGGGAGACCCAGTAAAGTGATAGTAGTGCTACATGTGCAGCAACAGCATAGTGCCCAAGTACGAAAGGGCACTATGGTGAGGCTAGAAATGGGGTACAGGGGGCTGCAGACGGGACATGCAGTGGGGCAGCTGGGGCACAGGGTGGACTAGGCAGATGCCTAGGTTGCACATAGGAACGCAGAAACGGAAAATAAGCAAGACAGCAACTGACCAATGTCAAAAATGCCCATGAGTGTGTGTGCCACAGTGTCCCATCCAGGGGACAGTACCCAGCAGGTACCCAAAAGGGCAAATAACATTGGCAGGCGGAGCCAGGGGGAAGCGTGGATGTCTATGTAGGCACCCCTACCCCAGACCCCACACCATAGGCAGCCGCCTACTGACACACTGGATGGCCTGGGACGCCGCACCACTAGCACCACTGGCATAAGGGCACGTCAGCATGGTGGGGGAGGGCTGCTGGTGGTGGAGGGGGCAGTGGCATCTGCCCACAGCAGACCAAGGCAAAGCCCTGTTAAGGTGGGTGGCATGCAGTGCAACAGACAAGGTCTGTCTGAAGAACAGTCATGGTATCCCCAGGGAATGACTTGCCTCTGTGGCAGCAGTTTGGTGCAATACACACAGCCAGTGTGTTCAGGGGCAGAAGGTCATAGGTTCAAGTCCCAGCTGTGGCCCCTGCAGACCATGTCCCTATATTTTACCCTACAGAGCACATACACCATAAACATGTGCACTCCCTAGAGCAGAGGTTCCCAACTGCAGTCCTGGAGGGCCAAACACCATTCAGGTTTTCATGTTGTCCCTAATAAATATGCATGAGATTCATTTGCATGCACTGCCCCCATTGCATGCAAATGTATCTCATGCATATTCATTAGGGACAGCCTGAAAACCTGAATGGTGTTTGGCCCCCCCAGAACCGGAGTTGGGAAACCCTGCCCTAGAGCATCAGCCAACAGGGGCACAAACACCCACACCTACAGACTCCACTATCCAAAGCCCCATGGAGGGTCAGGCTGTTGGGCCCTGCGTGGAGCAGCAGCTACCATGACCAGCACCTGCATATCTTAGCAATGTCGCCATAAACATGGAAATACGCTCCATATATATCAAACGTTTGCTATGATTAATTTCAGATAACAAATCCTAAATTAAGCACAATTTGTTAACAGAGATTCATCATAGCAACCTTTCTGATATATGTGGAGCATGTTTCCTCTTTTCTGTTCTCTGACAGTGTTTACCACCCCGAAGAGTGACCTCAACAGTATTGAGTACCATAGCAATGCCTGCACTGTGCCCAGGACTGGTGTGGCGGCCAGGGCTGCCAACCACCTCTATCTTTGCACAATGCTGAAATAGGTGTGGGAGTGCGTGTATTTCTATCCAGTGTTTTGTGGCTGCCTACACCTTACAGAACTCACAATGCTTGCACAGTTTCCAGTGTTAGCCTGCCAAGGTGCATAATGAGGAGCAAGATATTGTGGGTATGGGCTGGACAGGGCAATCTGGGCAGGATGCATCTGCACAGGGCATAGGGCAATGGCTGGGATATTGTAGTGGCTGACCACCACCTGCACGGACAGGGTGGCCAGAGCATGTCATGCTGGGAGGTCTCTCTCACTCTGACTGAACAGTGACCATGGCATGTCTAGGTTCCCACATAGTGCTACTCTACAGTGATATCTGTGAGTTTTCTTTTCTGGGGCCCAATCACTGACATACCTGCTTGGTGCACATAGTTCTTCTGGGAGCATGTACTGGTTAGCAGACTGTCTGCAGTTAGCATGTGTATGGCTGGAACACCTTGCAGAGTGCAGACTGACTGTGCTCTTTGCTGGTGATTGGCAGATTGTGGTGGGGGCAGCTGAGCTTTGCCAGGTCTTCTGCCAGTGCCTTATGTGATAAGTACTGATCTGCATCGCCTGCCATGGATATTGTCCATTCACCAACTGGACTGGGGTTGCTGGTCACACAGCCCTTCATCACGTCCCTCTACTGCCTCCATTGCAAAGATGTAGAGTGTGGGTCTGTTGGGGGCAGATCCTGTCCACCACCTTGACCCAGAGAGTGTGATATGTGGTGCTACATAATCCACATGTGAGTCCAGACACACCCCTGCTCTTACAACACATGACCACGGCAACAACACTAGATATGCACTATTCTGGGTGCATCATGGTTCACAAGGGCTAGACATGACTGGGGAATGCAGATGGACACAGGATTATCCTAGGTGTGTCTGTAAGGACTACCTGCAGCAAAGGCTATCTCAGCCAACCCGGGTACTGCGGACCTGGTGCTGGGCGACCCACCTAATCCTCAGGGTGAGCACAGGACCCACACAATGTCATGGTCTGTAGCTACTCTGTGCCAGTAACACACATGGTCAGTTCCCCTTACCAGGCTGAGGTGGTGTAGAGACACATACTCCATCCTGTGATCAGATGTAGACTGCTGTTCTGCATGTGCAGTGCATCATGGGTACTGGTTGGTTTACCCTATCCCGGTAACCACAGCAGACAGTTTGTGTGGTGACCTGCAGTCTTTCTGTAGCCAGCCAGTGCTGTGAGAGCAGCTATAGAGGTGTAGTCCACTGGTTAATACAATGACTGCTGAGGCAGACGTCATGAGTTTGATCCCACAGTGGCCTTATTTAATAAGGTTTATCTGAGGCATCTGTGTTGCCAGTCAAAAATGCCCTAACTCAGGGGTGGGCATTTCTGGTCCTGGAGGGCTGCAGACCAGTCAGGTTTTCATGATGTCCCTAATGAATATTCATGGACCTATTTCTATACAATGGAAGGCAGTAGATGCAAATAGATCTCATGAATATTCATTAGGAACATCATGAAAACCTGACTGGTCTGCGGCCCTCCAGGACTGGAATTGCCCACCCCTGCCCTAACCCATAGGGCACATTGTAAAGTGCCTTGTCAGCCAGGGTGCTCTATAGGGTGCCCTGTCTGCCAAGGTGCTGTATAGGGCACCCTATAAGGTGCCTTGGCAGACAGGATACTTTATACTGCACCTTAGGGTTACGGCACTGAGGTGAGGGTGTTTTTGCTGGCAGCACAGATTGTAATGATGTGTCTTAGGGGCATGTTTACTAAAAGCCGTACAATTGCGTGCCGCACAATAGCGCACGGAAACGCGGCACTCAAACGCTCAGAAACGCTCTTAAACGCCCCGCACAAGTGCGCGTGGGCCCCGCACAGTTGCGCGCCGCACTAACGTGCCCCGCACAAGTACCCGGCCCGCAAATGTCCGATAGAGGCGTGGAAAGGCATTCTGAGGGCGGAGGAAGGCTCCCGAGGGGCGGAGGGACGGGGTCAATGGGTGGAGAGTGGGAGGGGAGAGGCTCCCCGCACAGTATCGGGCCCGAATTTGCATGTAAAAACTACCGCGAGTGAAACACTCGCGGTAGAAAGCATTTAAAGGGAAGAGAAACCATTTCCGTCAGCAATGTACAGGAAAACCGGGGAAACCAGCAAAACGTGAGCAGTGTGATATATGTGCACAGCACAAAAGTGAAAATAAAAATAGAAAATGACCACAACAAAACTATTAAAAATAGTAATTCAGCTGGGGAACAGTTATAGTGATGGGCAAATACAGAAATCACACCCAGCAAAGCTCCAGAAAAAAGAAATGACTCTTGGAAGGGTCTACTGAGAGGAGACTCTTCCAAAAAACATTGCCACGTATTGGAGCTTTCCTGGGAGTGTTTGCTATGGTTGCCCATTAATATCACTGTTGTCCAGCGTGGTGATATTTTGTCCCACATTTCCCGTGGTCATTTCCGGGGTTTATGTGCACGTTTGTCACCAGACAGGGTGCATATGCCCACAGTAGAATTGCGTAGAGCAGGGTTTGTGACTCCATCCTGCCAGGCTTACTGCCTCCAGGGGCTGCACTGTCTCTGTGGCCAAAGTGTGGTACAGCGGACAGAGTCATTACTTCCAGGACCAGAGGGCAGAGGTTCAAAACCCAGCTGGGGCACCTGCCAGCCCAGTCCCTATATTTTACCCACCACTAAATAAAGATAGCGCAGACACCCCTGTATGCATGGGGAAACCACCCATATTTTACCCAACACCGCACACACACCACAACAATGGGCATTACCTACAGCCAAGTCCCCCAAATGCAGTCCCATACTGCCACATTGCAATCAGGTCAACTGCTTTTTCTGAGAGAAGTTCATGCCAGCATGTTGGCGGACAAGTACATGTGGTGCAGGGGACAGTGGCTGCTAACCACAGAAGACAGAGGCCTAGCCATGTGCAGGCTGGCACAGTCCACTGCAACAGACAGGTCCTGCCGGATCCACAGTCATGGACAGTCCAGGGAATCCAACCAATCTGTGGCTACACAGTGGTGCAGTGCACACAGACAGTGCATACAAGAACAGAAGGTCACAGGTTCAAAGCCCAGCTAGGGCTACTGCCAATCCTGCCCACATATTTTTCCCACAACTAAACAGTGATAGTAAGGACACACCTTTCATGGCGGGGACATATGCAATGGTAAGACATCTATCTTTTACCCCACTGAGCACAGACACCATGAACAGGGGCAGTACCTAGAGCAGAATCACCCAAATGCAGTCCTGGTGGGCCACACACCAGTCAGGTTCCATGCTGACACTCATACAAATGCCTGTGCTGTATATCTATGCACCACCCCCATGGCATGTAGATGTAGCCCATGCATATTCATGAGGGATAGCAGGAAAACCCGAACAGTGTGATGCAAACCTGGACTGGAGTTGGGAATCTGTGCCGTACAGCAGCAGCCATCAAGGGCAGACACACCCACACCCACAGGCCCCATTGGCCAATGTCTCCTGGAAAGGCAGAACATTGGACCGTGCATGCAGCACCCAAAACGAGCACTTGCATAACTTACCAATGTCACCCTACACCTGAGGTATACGGTACACAGCTCGGAGACGTTTGCTAGGAGCACAGGCAGGCAGTTATCCATACGTTACGTACATACTGCTAGTTGACCCCATCCAAACAATCTGTTAGGTGTTTGCGGGGCATGCTCCAGGCCTGGCCTCTGACGGTGCTTACCACCCTGGGGAGTGACCACCAGCTGTAATGCGTACCATATCCATGCCTTGCCGTGCTCAGGACCGGTTTGGTGGGCAAGGCTACTTACCCCCTCAATCGTAGCACCATGATGGCAGAGGTGTGGAAGTGTGTGTCTGTCTATACAGTGGGTGTTGGCTGCAAGCCCCTTCAACAGCCTGCACTGCCAGCACTGTTGCCAGTATTGGCCAGTCAATGTGCATAATGAGGTGCAAGGTACCATGGGTATAGCCAGGGCAGGGTGGCGTGGCCAGGATGCATCTGCACTGGGCATAGGGCCCTGGCAGGGACATTGGCTGGGATATTGTAGTGTCCGGCCACCACCTACACAGACAGGGTGGCCAAAGCATGTCCTTCTGGGGGATCATGCTCACCCTGACTGTGCAGTGACCACAGCATGGCTAGGCCCCCCCATAGTGCTGTATAGTAGTTCTCTCATGTGATAGATATGGGTTTCTCTTTGGGGCCCAGTCACTGATCTATCTGCTTGCTGTGTATGCAGACAGCCCAGTTCTGGGTGCATGCATCTCCATTGGGAACATGCACTATGGACTAACCAGCAGACTGTTTGTAGCTGGTAAATGTCTTGCTATAATGGCTTGCAGGGTGCAGTGGCTGTTGGCTTGCTGCAGGGGAATATCTGGTGGTGGAGTGCAGCTTACCATACCCTGGGCTTATGTCTGTCTGCTATTGTGTTGTGGCTGTGTATGGAGCTGCCTGCCTTGGGGGGGTGGTGGGTGGTGGTGGTGTTCCTCAGCAGGACTGGGGTTGATGTTGCCCTCTACTGCCACCTTTGCAGGGAGGTAGAGTGTGGATCCCTTGATGGGGACCATGTTTGCCACGGGGGGGGGGGTGTGTGCCTGATGGTGGCAGACAGGGATATCCATGGTGTTTGTGCAGAAACTAGCTATCTTACACATTAATACTGCTTTGGAACGCCCGCTTGGCCTCCATCAGCCATGGCAGGTGTTGTTGACCTGGTCCTGGCCACCTCATTGCACACTCAGGGTGAGCACAGTACCCGCACGATGTAACGGTGTGTGGCTACTCTGTGCCAGTAAAACACCCGGTCAGTGCCCCCTACTAGGCCAAGGTGCTGTGTGGGTGCACCCGGTCACTTCCCCCAACAGGGCCGAGGTGCTGTGGGGGTGCATTCCCCATCTTGTGTCCATCTGCGGACAGCTAATTTGCATGTGCAGTGCATCATGGGTACGGGTGGCCTAACCCTATCCTGTTGACACCAGCAGACTGTCTGTGAGGTGACGTGTAGGCTATCTGCAGCCAGCCAGGGGCCTGCTTACAGCTATGGAGCTGTAGCGCAATGGTTACATCACTGCCTGTGCAGCCAGAGGTCATGGGTTCAAACCCACAGTGGGGCCCTTTGGTAGGGCAGTCCACAACTTTAGTTTTATTTACTGTACATATGTCTATGCCTGCAAGACCACCCTCAGCTTACTATACCCATTAGGTGCCTCTGAGGGTGCTTCATAGGGCGCCCTGTAGGCCACCTTATGGTTGCCATCCCTATAGGGTGCACTATACATTATCCTGTGTCGCAACATACATGCTGCCCTATAGGGGTCATTCAAGGGTGCCTTGGCGAACAGTGCACTGTAACATGTGCCTTATGGGCCGCCGTCTGTTAACATGCTGGGAGAGTGCGTTTGCTAGTAGTGATAACAAAATAAAATTATACAGCCTCCTACAGCACTCCACAACATAATACATACTGCCTCAGCAGGCATTTTTCACTAGGCATTGTGAGGAGTTGAACCCCTGATCCCTGCACCATTGGTCAGTGTTGTAACCATTGTGCTGTGGCTCTGTTCCTGTGCTTGTGCATCAGCGCGCCGCCTTGTGCCTATCAGCGCGCCGCCTTCTGCCGCCCAAGGGGACCAGTGCGCCGCCTTCTGCTGCCCAAAACTAACTGTGCGCCGCCTTATGCCGCCCAAAAAGCACTGTGCGCCGCCTTCTGCCGCCCAAAAATAACTGTGCGCCGCCTTATGCAGTTCCAAATTACTTTGCCTCCTAAAACAATGTTAATCATTACAGTTACTGCCTCAGCTGACCTTTGTCATTGCGCACACTGGGGGATTGAACCCATGGCCCCTGCACCATTGGTCAGTGTCTTCACCGTTGTACCACGGCTCTGTTGTTTTGTATACTCAGCAGCACGCCACTTTGCCTTTCCACGCGCTAATGTCGACCCCCGCACATTAGCGCGACGCACACACGTCCGGTTGCTTACTACCGTTTTTTTTCTATTTTCTGCCTGAACCGCCCACTCCTTATATGGCACAGGCACACTAGCACGGCCCCGCACGTTAGGAATGTTTAGTAAACATGCCCCTTAGTGTTACAGGTGGGAAAAGGGATTGTCTCATTAGATGAGACCTCTGAGGGATTAAACCCATGACCTCTGGCTCAGTAGTCATTGTATTAACCAGTGGGCTACACCTCTATAGCTTCTAACACAGCGCTGGCATGAAATTAAGGTTACCACGCATTAACGAGCCAAGGCGCCCTCTATCGCGCATTAATCGGCTATTGCTACTTCAACGCCGGTACGCAAACTTCCTTATACGGCATTGCTCACGTTAACACTGCATCTAGCGCCGGTAACATTAGCATGGTTTAGTAAATATACCTCTTAGTTTACATCAGAAAAATAAAGTTGTTTTACAAGCTTCCTTTTGTGACTTGTAATTTATGTTGTCATTTCTTGAAGGATTCTTTGGAGGAAAAAAAGGTTGTCAGGGATGGGTGTGAGGGACTGGGATCAAATTGTGACATGGAGAGGGGAACCCTAATATGAGAGAAGGAAAGATAAAGGTGAGGGGATCAGGGGAGAAAGAGAAGATCTAAGTTCAGGAGAAGGGAAGGTCTAGGAGGCGGAAGGAGGATGTGGGAGATGGCAGGGAAGACAGTAGAAGTATCTGAGGAGAAGAGAGGGGACAAAGATACAGGACAAACATTGAAGGAGAAGATCAAGGATCAAACATTGGGGAACAACATCTGTAATCAGGAAAGAATAATGAACTGAGGAGAGGTATACAAGGAGAAGTCATCCGCAGACATGACTCCTTCCCTTTTGTAGCCCAGTTCCTTAAGTGGCCAAAATTATGCCCACAGTAAAGATACCTTCCCCTCTGTCTCCAATCTCCAAACCTTCTCTTTTTTCTTTCCCCTCACTCAGACATTTCTTCTATCAACCCCACCTTTCGATTGATCCCCTCTCACACACAGCCTCCTTGCTCCTTCACTGCCAGTCCTCTTCGCTGTCCTTGCCAGTAAGCAGAAGGATAATGATAGCTTGAGATGTGTCCTTCTTTTCTGCGAGCGGATCTCTTTACAGTTTCTTGCACATTTTCACCCTGGGTGGCACAGGAGGAGAACATGGACCTCAGTATTGCTCTCCTCCTACTGCCCGCTAGTCAGTGCAGGAATGGGGATTTACATGGGGTTAGTAGGCAAGAGTGGAGGAGTAGCCTAGTGGTTAAAGCAACAGCTTAGCCCCCAAGAGATCTTGGTTTAATTCCCACTGGCACCCCTTGTGACCTTGGGGCAAGCCACTTTATCCTCCATTGCCTGGCAATCTACTTCCAGTGGTACATTCTCAAGAAAACCCAGAAGCAGCTGGGATGCTAGCAGTCAACACTAACTTGACAGCACTAAAAAAAAAAGAGGGAAGAGAAATCACCCAGCCCTTGATCTGGCACAGTCACTTCAGAGCTGTTTGTTTTTTATAATTCAGCAGGGAATGACGCAATCTGTGGCAAGAGTTCGATTTTGCATTGCTTGTCACAGGTAAGCAGAAGCTATGCTTTCAGGGTGCATTTTTATAACAAGCCACCTATGTGCAAAGCCCATATAAGGCACCTATTTTGAGCCTATTTCATTAAGGCAACATAGGCATCTATGGGGTATGTTTACTAAGCAGTCTTAAAGTGCAGCCGGCGTTAGTGTGCAGGATGCCATATAAGGTAGTGGGCGTTCCCGTCTTAAGGTAGCATTTAGGGTTATCGTGCGATAAGGTACGTTTTCATGCGATAGAAGGAGCTGTGGCACCTTAATGCGCGTTAGCCTTAATTAGGTGTGCTGACCTGCAAACACAGCAACAAAGGTGTAGTGTAATGGTTAATACATTGACTAATGAAACAGGGGTCATGAGTTTGATTCCCCAGTGGGCTTGATGAGTAAGGCTATCTGAGGCATTACACTTTACTTTAAATCAGTGCTGTCTGAGGCATTTTCTTTTTTAATTTAAATTAGTGCTGCCAGCAAACACACCCTCACAGTGCCGTAACCCAAGGTACCGCATAAGGCGCCCTATAAGGTACTCCAGAGGGCACATTATAAAGTGCACTGTCCCCAAGGCACCTTATAATGTTCCCTATACGGCACCTTATAGAGCGCCTTATGAGGCACCTTAAGGCTACAGCACTGTAAGGGTGTTTTTGCTGGCAGCACTAATTTAAATTAAAAAAGAAAATGCCTCAGTCAGCCCTATCAAATAGCCCCACTGTGGGATCAAACCCATGACCTCTGGCTCTACAGGCAGTGAAGTAACCAGTGGGCTACAGCTGCTAACAAACCCCTGACTGGCTACAGAAGGACTGCAGGTCACCACACAAACTGTCTGCTGTGGTTACCAGGATAGGGTTAACCCACCCGTACCCATGATGCCCTGCACATGCAAATCAGCAGTCTACAGATGATCACAAGATGGGGTATGCACCCCCAGAGCACCTTGGCCTGGTAGGGGGTACTGACCGTGTGTGTTACAGGCACAGAATAGCTACAGACCGTCACATTGTGCGGGTACTGTGCTCACCCTGAGGGTGAGGTGGGGCGCCCAGCACCAGGTCCACAGCACCTTTCATAGCTAAACTATGCCATGCTGCAGGTTTTGGTCAGTGCTAGTGTATGTGTGATAGGTAGTACCTGCAGATACATCTGTATTTCTTGGTCATGTTTAGTCCTTATAGGCTATGATGCACCCAGAATAGTGCATAGCTTGTGTTAGTACCATGGTCACATGGGGGAGGGGGGTATTTATTTATTTATTTAGCTGTATTTATATCCTGCTTTTCACCAGGTCAAAGCGGCGTAACATTAAAAGGGGGGGTGGACAATAATCAATTCAGGGGTAAGGGGCTATCACCTGGTGGTCAACATTGATGATTTCAACAATATTTGTGATATAGACATAGACATTGTATTATGGTTTTCCAGAGGATATGTTCAGGGGGGGGAGGTAGATTAGTGGTGGGTGCTTGCTTCTGGTCCGAGGTATTGCTGGAATAGGACAGTTTTTAGTTGTTTTCTGAATGAGAGGGAATCTCCGTTGCTTCTGACGTGACTTGGTAGAGAGTTCCAGAGGGATGGTGCGTAGAGGTCGAAGGCCCTGTTGCATGTCCGTTGGTTGTATTTGGTTCGTTTATGTGGGATAGTGAGGAAGTTGCTGATGGTCTGTCTGGTTGTTCTATTGTGTGCTGGTCGGGGCAATAGTTCACGGAGCTGAGATGTCTGAGTTTGGTAGAGAGATTTGTGGGTAAGTAGGGCAGATTTGTATTTGATTCTAGCTTCTAGGGGGAGTATGTGCAGCTCTCTCAGTATTGGCGTGATGCGGTCTTGTTTTTTGCTTTTTGGATAATCCTTGCAGTTCGAAGCATATTGGTGTGGGTGGCTGGGAGTCCGTGGTAGATTATATTGCAGTAGTCCAGGTGGGGGAGTGTCATGGCTTGCATCACTGCTCTGAAGTCTTTTGGTTCAAGGAGAGGCCTGAGGCGCTGTACTGTTTTAGCCTTGTGTAATATTGTTCCGGTGGTTTTTTTGATTTGTTGGTTGAGTGTGAGAGCCTGGTCTATGATGATTCCTAGATGGGGTGAAGTCTGGGTCCTTTGTTACTATGAGTGCTTCTGTTTTCTTTATGTTGACGGATAGGTTGTTCTTCTGCAGCCAGCTGGATACTTCTGTGAAGCATGTTGTTTGTTGGGTTGGAGGTTGTAATTGGGGCATAGAGCATTATGTCATCTGCATAGATGTGATAGTTGATGTTGTGGGTATGTATGATTGAGCAGAGTGGTTGCAAGTAGATGTTGAAGAGCATGGCAGATAGTGTGGATCCTTGGGGTACGCCTTGGTGTTGCTGGAAAGGGGGGGAGGTTGTTGCGTTTGTGCGGATCAGTTGTTGTCTATTGGTCAGGTAAGAGTGGAACCATTGAAGTACATTTTCTTTGATGCCAATTGCTTGAAGTCTGTGTAGGAGGATGTTGTGGGAGATGGTGTCGAAGGCTGCAGATATGTCGAGGAAGATCATGGCATATCCAGAGTGTTTGGCTTGTATTCCTATGATGAAGGTGTTCATTAGTGATGTCATGAGGGTCTCGACTCCGTGGAGTGGACAGATACCATGTTGTTGCATGTCCAGTATGTTGTTGGCATCCAGATGTTCTTGGAGCTGTTGCTGAACTACTTTTTCAATGATTTTGGCGGTGAATGGGAGGCTTGCTATAGGTCTGTAGGAGGCGGGGTCCAGGGGATCCAGGTTATGTTTTTTTAGCGTAGGCCGGATGATTGAAGTTTTGAGGAGGTCTGGCATGCGTCCTTGGCGGAGGGATTC
Organism: Ichthyophis bannanicus; assembly: GCA_033557465.1. Taxonomy (NCBI): domain Eukaryota; kingdom Metazoa; phylum Chordata; class Amphibia; order Gymnophiona; family Ichthyophiidae; genus Ichthyophis; species Ichthyophis bannanicus. The sequence continues at coordinate 1,238,329 of CM066035.1, forward strand.
ATTAACAATACAGGTTAATGGTGAACTCAGGTCTTCCTTAGTTTTCCTTATCTATTCTGTGGGGCAGGGGTCTAGCGGAGAGGTGGTGGTCTTCAGACGTGAGATGATGGCTGTTATTTCTTCTTTAGTGATTGTTTCGAATTTGCTCCATTCTCTGTCTGTGGTGGTGGGGTGGATTGTTGTTGTTGCCTCTGTGTCCAATTGTGGGTTTTGCGGGTGTTGAAGCTGCTTGTATTGTCATGCTAGTGTTTCTGGTGGGATGTTTGGCAGTTGGTCGGATTGGTTGGGCGTTTTTGTTATTTTTTTGACAATCTCGAAGAGTTCTCGAGGTTTGTTTATTGATGAGTTTATGATCTTTGAATGGTAGGTCTTTTTTGCGTTGTCGGTCTCTATGTGGTATGCGTATAATTCGTTTGGACCCATAGGCAGATTATGTACCACCACCCAACCCACTCTCTGTGGCTCAGGGTGGGAAACAGGATCTCCCACCAACAGATCCACATTCTACCTCCCTGCAATGGTGGCAATAGAGGGGACCATCAACCTCAGTCCTGATAGGGAACAGACACTCTACAGGGCAGTCAATGCAGATCTGTACACATCCATAAGGCAAGGCAGACAGACAGTAGGCCTGGAAAAGATCAGCTGCCCCCCCACCACTATCTGACATTCTCCAGCAGCAAGCCTCCAGCCACTGCACCATGTAAAGTGTTCCAGCCAGACACATACTAACTAAAGACAGTCTGCTAGCTAGGCCATAGTGCATGTTCCTGGAGGAGACACATGTACCCAGAACTGGGATGTCAACATAAACACCAAGCAGATAAGTCAGTGATTGGACCCCAAAAAAGAATCTATAAATATCACATGAGAGAAATACTATATAGCACTATGGGGGAACCTAGCAATGCCATGGTCACTGCTCAGTCAGGGTGAGAGTGACCTCCCAGCAGGACATGCTGTGGCCACCTTGTCCATGCAGGTGGTGGCTGGGCACTACAATGTCCCAGCCATTGCCCTATGCCCTGTGCAGATGCATCCTGGCCAGGCCACCCTGTCTGGGCTATACCCATGGTACCTTGCTCCTCATTATGCACATTGGCAGGCTGACACTGGCAACAGTGCAAGCAGTGTGGGCTGAGGAAGGTGTTGGCAGCCACCACACACTGGGTAGACAGACACACACTCCCACACCTATGCCAGCATTGTGCAACTATGGAGGCTTTTGGCAGCCCTGGCCACCACACCAGTCCTGGGCACAGTGCAGGCATGGCTATGGTACGCAATACTGTTGGGGTCACTCCCCAGGGTGGTAAACACTGTCAGACACCAGACCTGAAACACACTCCACAGACATCAGAGAGGTTGCTATGATACAGCTCAATGAGCAGATTGTGCTTAACCTAGGGATTGCTATCTGCCAGTAATCATAGCAACCTTTTGATATATGTGTACCGTATTCCCAGGTTTAGGGTGGCAGTGCTATGGTATGCAAGTGCTAGTATTGGGAGATGGTGCTGCACGCAGGGCCCAACATCCTGCCTCTCCAGGAGGCTTTGGATAATGGCGCCTGTGGGTGCGGGTGTTTCTGCCCCTGTTGGCCGCTGTTCTAGGGCAGAGGTTCCCAACTCCAGTCCTGGTGGACCAAATACTGTTCGGGTTTTCATGCTGTCCCTAATGAATATGCATGGATACATCTGCATACCATGGGGGTGGTGCATAGAAATGCAGCACAGGCATCTTTATTAGGGACAGCAGGACGCCTGAATGGAGTTTGTCCCTCCAGGACTGCATTTGGGAAACTCTGCTCTAGGTATTGCACTTGTTTATGGTGCCTGTGCCCTGTAGGGTAAAATATAGGCAGTTCAGGCATGTTTATGTTATCTGCAATAAAGGTTCCCTCTTTATTGCCACGGTTTAGTACTGGGTAAAATATGGGGATTGGGTTGGTGGGAGCCACAGCTAAGGCTTGAACCTGTGACTTTCTACTCCTGAACACACTGCCTGTGCGTACTGCACCACACTGTTGCCACAGGGACAGTTCATTCCCTGGGGATACCATGACTGTTTGTCAGACAGGGCCTGTCTGTTGCAGTGCATGGCACCTACCTAAACAGGGCTAGGCCATGATCTGCTGTGGGCAGCTGTCACTGCCCCCTCCACCACCAGTACCTCTCTGTCGCCATGCTGACATGCCCTTCTGCTGGTGGTGCTGGTGGTGTGCAGTCTCAGGCCATCCAGTGTGCTGGTAGGCGACTGCCTATGGTGTGGGTTCTGGGGTAGGGGTGCCTGCATAGACGTCCACGCTTCCCCCCTGCACCGCCTGCCAATGTTCTGTGCCCTTGGGGGTACCTGCTGGGTACTATCCCATGTGACATTGTGGGAAACACACTCGTGCCCATGTTGGGCCCTCATCAGTTGCTGTCTGGTGGCTCTACTGTTTAAGCATTCCTATGGGCCACCTAGGCATCACCCTAGTCCGCACTGTGGCCCAGCTGCACCACAGCATGTGCCGCCTGCAGCCCTCTGTTATCCCCTTTTCCAGCAACTGTCCAGTTGCCCGTTCCGACATGCCCACCCTGCTGTTGCGGGACATGTGCACGCCATAGGAAACCTGTCCAATAGAAAGGGAAAACCCTGATCAGCGCTATTTCACTGTGGGATCATTCACCTTGTATGGGGACAGAGCATAGCCCCTTCAAAAATTGATATATTTTTTTGGAGCTTTCTCGGTAGTGTTTTTTGATGTTTCCCATTAATATCACTATTGCCCAGCTTGGTTATGTTTGTTTTATATTTTCTTCTGGTCATTTTCACTGTTTATTTGCCCTTTTGTTCTGTGCACATGTATCACACTTATCACTTTTTGTAGGTTTTTCTGGCTTTGCTGTACATAAGAACATAAGAACATAAGATATGCCATACTGGGTCAGACCAAGGTCCATCAAGCCCAGTATTCTGTTTCCAACAGTGGCCAATCTAGGTCATACGTACCTAGCAGTTTCCCCAAGGGACACAGGTTCCACAATGCTTGTATTGGTTCAAGCATTGATATCCTGGGTCCCTTCTTAATAATGGTTTATGGACCTTTCCTCCAGGAACTTGTCCAAACCTTTTTTAAACCCAGCTACACTAACAGCCTTTACTACATCCTCCGGTAACAAATTCCAGAGTTTGATTACACGTTGAGTGAAAAAATATTTTCTTTTATTAGTCTTAAAAAGTTTACCCTGTAGCTTCATTGCATGTCCCCTAGTCTTTCTATATTCTGATAAGGTAAACAATCGATCTACGTTTACCCGTTCCACTCCGTTCATTAATTTATAGACTTCTATCATATCTCCCCTCAGCCGTCTCTTTTCCAGGTTAAAGAGCCCCAACCTTTTTAGCCTTTCTTCATAGGAGTAGCCTTCCATCCCCTTTACCATTTTGGTGGCTCTTCTCTGAACCTTTTCTAAAATTGCTATATCCTTTTGAAGATATGGCGACCAGAATTGCACACAATATCCAAGGTGCGGTCTCACCATGGAACGATATAGAGGCATTATAATATCTTTTGTTTTATTTTCCATTCCTTTCCTTATCATACCTAGCATTCTATTTGCTCTCTTGGCCGCCGCTGCACACTGGGCCGAGGGTTTTAACATGGTATCCACAAGGACGCCTAAATCTTTTTCTTGGGTGGTGGTTCCTAATGTGGAACCTTGCATCGTGTAACCATAGTTTGGGTTGTTCTTCCCTAGGTGCATAACCTTGCACTTCTCCACATTAAATTTCATCTGCCATTTTGATGCCCAGTCTTCCAATTTATCAAGATCCTCTTGCAATTTTCCACAATCCTCCTGGGTTTTAACAACTTTAAATAATTTTGTGTCATCAGCAAATTTGATAACCTCACTCGTTATTCCACTTTCCAGGTCATTTATGAATATGTCAAAAAGCAGCGGACCCAGCACAGATCCCTGGGGTACACCACTATTCACCTTTCTCCATTGGGAAAATTGGCCATTTAGCCATACCCTCTGCTTTCTATCGTTTAACCAGTTCCTGATCCACAGTAGTACACTGCCTCCTATCCCATGACTCTTTAGTTTTGCCAAAATTCTCTCATGAGGGACCTTGTCAAAGGCTTTCTGAAAGTCCAGATTCACAATATCAACCGACTCACCTTTGTCCACCTGTTTATTCACTCCTTCAAAAAAACATAACAGATTAGTAAGACAAGATCTTCCTTGTCTAAAGCCATGTTGGCTGTCTCCCATTAGGTCATGACTATCTATATGCTGAGTAATTTTATTCTTTATGATGGTTTCTACCATTTTTCCTGGTACTGATGTCAGGCTCACCGGTCTGTAGTTTCCCGGATCACCCCTCGAACCCTTTTTAAAAATTGGTGTTACATTGGCGATCCTCCAATCCTCAGGTATTAGAGATGATTTTAATGATAGTTCACAGATTACTGATAGCAGGTCTGCAATCTCAAATTTCAGTTCTTTCAACACCCTTGGATGTATACCATCCGGCCCAGGTGATTTGCTACTCTTCAGTTTATCTAATAGTTGTAAGACATCTTCCCGATGTATCGATATTTCCTTCAATTCTTCCACACCTTTAAATACCACTTCACTCGTGGGTAACATCCCTACATCTTCCTCAGTAAAGACCGAAGCAAAGAATTCATTCAGTCTCTCCGCTATCGCCTTGTCGCCTCTTAGTGCTCCTTTAACCCCTTTATCATCTAATGGACCAACTGACTCTCTCACGGGTTTTTTGCTACGAATGTACTTGAAAAGGTCTTTATTGTGCGTTTTTGCTTCCGCAGCAAGCTTCTTCTCAAATTCCCTCTTTGCCTGCCTTATCAATGCCTTGCATTTGACTTGCCAGTGCTTGTGCTGTTTCCAGGTTTCATCATTTGGCTCTTTTTTCCATTTCTTGAAAGATGCTTTTTTGGCAACAACAGCCTCTCTGACCTCAGCTTTAAACCATGCTGGCAGTTTTTTGGACTTCCCTCCACTTTTCTTAAAGCGTGGAATACAGCTGGTCTGGGCTTCCAAGATAGTATTTTTCAACAACACCCAAGCTTGATGTACGTCTTTAACCTTTGCAACTGCTCCTTTTAGTTTTTTCTTAACTGTTTTCCTCATTCTATCATAGTCTCCCTTTCGAAAGTTAAAGGGTAGTACTGTGGATTTCCTTACTATCCCTCCTCCACTAATTAAATCAAAGGCGATCATGCTATGATCACTATTGCCAAGTGGCCCCAACACCCTTATCTCTTGCACTACATCTGGTGTTCCACTAAGGACTAGGTCTAATATTGCTTCCCCTCTGGTCGGTTCATGAACCAGCTGCTCCAAGAAGCAGTCATTTATTTCATCTAGGAACTTTATCTCCCTAGCATGTCCTGTTGTGACACTGACCCAGTCGATGCCGGGGTAATTGAAATCACCCTTTATTATTACTGCACTGTAACTTTTGCTAGCTTCCTTGATTTCTTTGAGCATTTCATCATCCATTTGTTCATTCTGGCCAGGCGGACGATAGTACACCCCCACTGCCATCGCCTTCCCCTTTTTACATGGAATTTCAATCCATAGAGATTCTACAGCAAATTTTGTTTCTTGCAAAACTTTAATCCTTTCTGACTCAATGCCCTCTCTAACATAGAGCGCAACCCCTCCACCAATTTGATCAGCTCTATCATTTCGATATAGTTTGTACCCAGGTATCACAGTGTCCCACTGGTTGTCCTCCTTCCACCATGTCTCTGATATTCCAATCATATCTAACCTCTCGTTTAGTGCTATATATTCTAACTCTCCCATCTTGTTTTGTAGACTTCTAGCATTTGCATACAAGCATTTTAGAGACTGTATTTTATTCATATTAATTTGGCTATTGGTAGACATGGGTAATTTGGGATCTTTAAGTTCTGTCTGCTCCATACTCGAGGGCATTTGGGCTACTTTACTCTTTTTTGGAACCTCTCTGCTTTTTGTAGTATCCTTCAAGGATACATTCTTCCGAACCATGCGCTCTTGGGCGACTGTCGGCTTTCCCCTATTATCTAGTTTAAAAGCTGCTCTATCTCCTTTTTAAAGGTTAATGCCAGCAGCCTGGTTCCATCCCGGTTAAGGTGAAGCCCATCCCTTCGGAAGAGCCCCTCCTTTCCCCAGAATGTTCCCCAGTTCCTAACAAATCCGAACCCCTCATCTCTGCACCATTGTCTCATCCACGCATTGAGACTCCGGAGCTCTGCCTGCCTATTGGGTCCTGCGCGTGGAACGGGAAGCATTTCGGAGAACGCTACCCTGTACTTTGCTGCCGGAAATGGTTTCTCTTCCCTTTAAATCTGCTCTAATGCGAGGGTTTCACTCGCGTTAGTTTTCAGCCCAGGAATCCACAGCGTTAGTGTGCAGGGAGCCTTTCCCCTCCCACTCTCCACCCATTGACCCTCTCTCTCTGCCCCTGGGGAGCCTTCCTCCGCCCTCCGGGAGCCTTTCTCCGCCTTCAGCGCTCGTTTGCGCCGTTTGCGCCGTTAACGCATGATAAGGTGTCTTATCGCCCGGTAAAGCGCCATTATCACGCGATAAGGCGCCTTATCGTGTGATAACTTGACAGCAGCGCAAATAGCGCCCTTTAGTAAACATACCCCTATGTGTCTTTATATATCTGCTCCATAGCAGGTGTAAATGTGTGTGCATATTCTACACATGTACTTGCATATTTTATAAAACATATGGAGACATCACAATTCCGTTCCGCCTCGGCCCAAACTATGCTCCTAGGATCACCTAAAGGTGGTGTGTACACCACAGGGTACTTTTATAAAAAGCCTCAACCGCTGATAAAAAAGACACCAGAGGACAGAACAAGAAGAACCTCAAATAACAACACTCTGAACATCCCCATGCACAAGAGGAAAGCCAAGCAAATGACATGCAAGACAGCCTTCTCCTTATATGCTCCCTCCTTATGGACTGACTTGCCTAACTCAATAAGAGCCATCAAGGACATATCAGACTTCAGAAAAGCATTAAAGACCTTCCTATTTACTGAATACTATGGGAATACCCCATGAACAATAGATACATACTGAAACACCTCAGTATACAGACCCAAATCCTCCCAACTGTCTGCCCCTTCATTCCTCTCCGCAACCCAACCTAACTCTCTTTCACCCAACCGGTTCCACCCTCCAAGGAACATACTCCCTATCTATTATCATGTGTCACCCACAACACTGATACATGTGAATTATCTGTATCCCCATATAATCTTCCAAGTTTAACACCCTTGTTCAATAAAACGTTTTATTTGATTGTTGGTTCATATTCTATGCAAACCACTCTGAATCCTATGAAAGGATAGTATAGAAAAACTTAAATAAGTAAATAAAATAAAATAAAATAAATAAATAAATATAAAATGGTCTTTATGCACAAATAAACTTTTATAAAATTATCCCTGTAGTGGCGTGCCAAATATAGGTTGGATTTACATTTATAGCACTCCGTAAAATAAGAAAAATAAATAATTCTCAATGTCTCTCAGTTAAATTAAAGATGAATGTCTGAAACTGAGCATGTAATAGATTCATTGGTATTCTATGCCTCAGCCAGTCTTCCGGTTGCAAAAACAGCTCCAACACAGTTCATTTCAGCTAACACTATTTGGTATGATTTCATCTGTATTTGCCAAAGATGGATGCAAAAACAAGGAAGTATATTCTTGACCCTGTGCACTATAAAACCATTAAAAGCAATGTTGTAAAAATGATCTATCTATCTAGAGAAGGATATTATATATGAAAACTGGGGCCAGCAGGTTGCAGACTTAGGGGTATGTTTACTAAACCTTCTTAATGTGCGCTCAGCGTTAGTGTGCAGGATGCCATATAAGGAGTGGGCGTTTCAGTTTAAAGTAGCAAAACGGGATTAGCGCGCGATAACGTGCGCTGCTGCGCACATTATCGGGCAAAGCACCGCTAAGCGCATTACCGCGCGGTAATCTTAAGTAGGCGCACAGACATCCAAACATAGAAACAGAAGTGTAGCACAATGGTTAATACAGTGACTGATGATATAGGGGTCATGAGTTCGATCCCCCAGTGTGCCTAATGCATGAGATTGGCTGTGACATGTAAGTATTGTTTCCTGGGGCATTTTATTTGTATTTTAATTATTGCTGCCAGCAAACACACCCTCACGTGCCGTAACCTAAGGTGCCGCATAAGGCACCCTATAAGGCACTCCATAGAGCACATTATAAAGTTGGTGCAGCACCCTATAATGTCCCCTATAGGGCACCCTATAAGGCGCTCCATAGGACACCTTATAAGGCACCTTATACGGACTGTAACCATAAAGTGCCTCAGAAGGCACTTTATAGGGTGCCCTATAAGGCGCCTTATGAAACACCTTATGGTTACAGTACCCTGAGGGTGTTTTGCTGGCAGCACTAATGTACATTAAAAAAAGACAATGCTTTGGACAGCCCTATCAAATAACCCCACTGTGGGTTTGAACCCATGACCTCTGGTTCCACAAGCAGTGACATAACCAGTGGGCTACAGCTCCATAGCTGCTAGCAAACCCCTGGCTGCTTGCAGAAGGACTGCATGTCACCACACAAACAGTCTGCTGTGGTCACCAGGATAGGGTTAAACCACCCATACCCATGATGCACTGCACATGTAAATCAGCAGTCTATAGATGATCACAAGATGGGGTATGCACCCCCACAGAACCTCGGCCTGGTAGGGAGAACTGACCGTGTGTGGTACTGGCACAGAGTAGCTACACACCGTCACATTGTGCAGGTACTGCACTCACCCTGAGGGTGAGGTAGGACGCCCAGCACCAGGTCCCCAGCAGTGCTACTGTGTGAGATAGGTCGTTTCTGCAGACACACCTTGGATATATCTGTATGTCTCAGTCAGGTTTAGCCCCTATGGACCCCTAGGAGGATTATGTACCACCACCACCATCCTCCTCCATCTCCAGGGCTGAGGGTGGTAAACAGGGTCTCCCACCAACAGATCCACATTCTACCTCCCTGCAATGGTGGCAGTAGAGGGGACCATCAACCCGAGTCCTGCTAGGGAACAGACAACCTACAGGGCAGTCAATGCAGCTATGTACACACCCATAACACAATAGCAGACAGACATTAGGCCTGGATATGCTAAGCTGCACCCCACCACTATCTGATATTCTCCTGCAGCAAGCCTTCAGCCGCTGCACCCTGCAAGGTGTTCCATCAAGACACATACCAGCTGCAGACAGTCTGCTAGCTAGTCCATAGTGCATGTTCCTGGTGGAAATGCGTGCACCCAGAACTGGGATGTCAGCATACACACCAAGCAGATAAGTCAGTGACGGGGCCCCAAAAGGGAACCCATAAATACCACATGAGGGAAATACTATATAGCACTATGGGGGAGCCTAGCCATGCCGTGGTCACTGCTCAGTCAGGATGAGAGTGATCTCCCAGCAGAACATGCTGTGGCCACCCTGTCTGTGCAGGTGGTGGCCGGGCACTACAATGTCCCAGCCAGTGCCCTATGCCCTGTGCAGATGCATCCTGGCCAGGCCACCCTGTCCGGGCTATACCCATGGTACCTTGCTCCTCATTATGTACATTGGCAGGCCAATACTGGCAACAGTGCTGGCAGTGTAGGCTGTGGAGGGTGTTTGCAGCCACCACACACTGGATAGACAGACACACACTCCCACACCTATGCCAGCATTGTGCTACTATAGAGGTGTTTAGCAGCCCTGGCCACCACACCAGTCCTGGACACAGTGCAGGCATGGATATGGTACGCAATACTGTTGGGGGTCACTCCCCAGGGTGGTAAACACTATCAGAGACCAGACCTGAAGCACACTCCACAGACATCAGAAAGGTTGCTATGATGGAGCTCAATGAGCAAACTGTGCTTAACGTAGGAATTGCTATCTGCCAGTAATCATAGCAAACGTTTGATAGCTGTGTACCGTATTCCCAGGTGTAGGGTGGCATTGCTAAGGTATGCAAGTGCTAGTATTGGGAGATGCACGCAGGGCCCAATGTCCTGCCTCTCCAGGAGGCATTGGCTAATGGAGCCTGTGGGTGTGGGTATGTCTGCCCCCGTTGGCTGCTGCTTTATGGCAGAGGTTCCCAACTCCAGTCCTGGTGTGCCAAACACTGTTCGGGTTTTCATGCTGTCCCTCATAAATATGCATGAGATACATCTGCATACCATGGGGGTGGTGCATAGCAATGCAGCACAGGCATCTTTATTAGAGGCAGCATGGAACCTGAATGGTGTTTGGCCCTCCAGGACTGCATTTGGGAGACTCTGCTCTAGGTAATGCGCCTGTTTATGGTGTCTTTGCTCTGTAGGGTAAAATGTAGGTATTTTGGGCATGTTTACGTCATCTGCAATAAAGGTTCTGTCTGTATTAGCACGTTGTAGTAGTGGATAAAATATGGGCAGGCACCATAGCTGGGACTTGAACCTGTGACCTTCTGCCACCAAACACACTGGTTGTGTGCACTGCACCACTGTGTTGCCACAGAGACAGTGCATTCCCCGGTGATACCATGACTGTTTGTCCGGCATGGCCTGTCTGTTGCAGTGCATGGCACCCACCTACACAGGGCTAGGCCATGGTCTGCTCTGGGCAGCTGCCACTGCCCCCCTCCACCACCAGTACCCCTCTGCCGCCATGCTGACATGCCCTTCTGCTGGTGGTGCTGGTGGTGTGCAGTCTCAAGCCATCCAGTGTGCAGGTAGGCGGCTGCCTATGGTGCATGTTCTGGGGTAGGGGTGCCTGCATAGACATCCACGCTTCCCCCCAACACCGCCTGCCAATGTTCTGTGCCCTTGGAAGTACCTGCTGGGTACTATCCCCTGTGACACTGTGATAAACACTCTCATGCCCATGTTGGGCCCTCATCAGTTGCTGTCTGGCTTCTGTACAGTTTCAGCTTTCCTAAGTGCCACCTAGGCATCTGTCTAGTCCGCACTGTGCCCCAGCTGCACCACAGCATGTGCCGCCTGCAGCCCTCTGTATCCCCTTTCCCAGCATCTGTCCAGTTGCCCATTCCGACATGCCCGCCCTGCTGTTGTGGAACATGGGCATGCCATAGGAAACCTGTCCAATGGAGAGGGAAACCCTGATCAGTGCTATTTCACTGTGGGATCATTCACCTTGTATGGGGACGGAGCGTAGACCCTTCCAAAATTCATATTTATTTTTTGGGGCTTTCTTGGGAGTGTTTTTTGATGTTTCCCATTACTATCACTATTGCCCAGCTTGATTATGATTTTTTTTTATTTTGTTGGGGTCATTTTCAATGTTTATTTGCACTTTTGTTCCGTGCACATGTATCACACTTATCACTTTTTTGTAGGTTTCCCTGGTTTTGCTGTACATTGCTGACAGAAATGGTTTCTTTTCCCTTTAAATCAGCTCTAACGCGAGGTTTTCACTTGCGTTAGTTTTGGCTTTGGATTTCATATCGTTAGTGTGCGGGGAGCCTCTCCCCTCCCACTCTCCACCCATTGACCCCTTCTCTCCGCCCCTGGAGAGCCTTCCTCCGCCCTCCGGGAGCCTTTCCCCGCCTTCAGCGCTCATTTGCGCCGCTGCACGCATAAACGCGTGCTAAGGTACATTTGTGCCCCATAAAGTGTCATTATCGCGTGCTAAGGTACCTTAGCGCGCGATAATTGCACAGCGCACACGTTAAGAAGGTTTAGTAAACATACCCCTTAATGTCAAAAACTGATTGAAAACTCAATGGCGGAAAACTGGTATAACCAAGTTGTTTATTGTGGTTTAGGGGAACTCTAAATAGCAGGGGTGTCTTTTCTCTATTGCCTGAATTTGAACAATAGAAGAAGGAGTGCTTTGCTTCTCCCTCCCCTCTCTATTTTTGTTTAGAGCCCCCCTTCTTCTGTTTCCTTTTTCTCTCACATTAGAGTATCTGAGTTCTGGGCAGTGGGAAGGCATATTTGAACCGTATGGGGGCAGTGAGGCATCTCTGTCTATTACACCATGAACCTTGGGGATCACACCTTGCCTGGGGTTGTGTCTCCCCAATTAAGGCCCAATATATCCCTATTCCTCCCACCCACCAGAAAAGCTAAAGCGCACTGGTCACAGAGCCAAATAGCTAAAAGGGTAGCAACAAACCACAACAGCATTTTGGGTGCAAAGCAGGAGGACATAAAGGAGCAGCCCAGGAAAAGCCAAACTACATGGGTTGAAGGGCTATGCAACAAGAATAGTGCCATGAAATACCCAAATCAGAAGGGGAGGGATGAAGGGCAGCAGCAAGGCAAGCCATGAGAGCAGTGCCAACAGAGTGAGGCAGGCAGGAGCAGCAGAGAGGAGGTCTTCTTTTATTTTTGTTTTTTTTCTTCTTTTTTTCTACTTTTGCCATGTGGGCCTAAATAGATGTGATAGCAGGTTACAGAGCGGCTAAGCAGGCAGGAATGGGATTTATGACTACTTCAGTATAGCTATTGTTCAGCTCTTAAAAGCAGGACTGGCTGGCAACAAAGGGGCAGGCCATGAGAGAAATAGCAGGACAGTGAGGCTGGCACCAGCAGCAGAGGGAGAATGTTTTTCTTTTTTTTTGGTTTTATGTCCTTTCTGTTTGTTTTAATTTTCATTTTATGGTTTATTTGTTTTTATTTATTGCTTTTTACTTTTAAGTTTTGTTATGGAGGGCTGAAAGGTAGCCAATGGAAATGGGCACCATCCTGGAGAGACTGCAGTGCAAACTGAATTCCCAGGGACTATGCCTGTATTATAGCTTTTAACATTTAAATTTTTATCTTTTAGCTTTACTTTCTATGAACCATGGAACAGAAACAGTGTGTTCAGTGTGTCAAAAATACAGCTAGTGGACACAGTGAAGACAGAATGTGTGCAACTGCCCCTCAGTATAGCTCTACACTCCTTCGTCCTCCTAGTCGCATGACAATGAAGGGAAACCATCAAGGGGAGGTTTGTCTTCAGAAATACTTGCTTGTCCACCAAGTCCAGTGCTAGCTGTGAATGATGGGAAGTCTCAATATCCTCTCCTGTAGAGAATATACATTTTCTGGGCACATTGGATGAAAGACAAGACAGGAAATTCTGTACAAACCTGGCCAGGTCTGACCAGACTGCTGACTTATGCGCCCAATATGCCCAGGGATCTGAATGCATGACCTCAACAGGGTCTGCAAGGTAGTGTGTCACTGTCATCCCTGTAGGAGTCAAACTTGTGACGAGCTGATTTCTAGCTAGGGCTTCATTCACTAAAAAATTGTCCCTGGCTGGGACTCATGGGCCACTGCCATGTTAAGCTGGGGGGAAGAGTAGGTGACAGGGTGGTACTCATGCTAGCATACTGATTGCTGGTGTGCCTGGTATTTCCCTTGTTACATCACCAAAGCCACCTTCCACCTCTCTTTGTCATTCTATTTCCTACTCTTCAGTCATCAGCTGTTCCTTCCAATTAAGTCAGTGAGATACAATGCAGAGAGAAGGTTCCTTTCATCCATGGGTCATGGAGACCAGCTAGCATATATACATTCTCTTTCAGAAGGGGTTGTGACCTTTTTCCCACTTGACCATGTAGGTAGTACATCACCATCAAAACCTCTGCTGTGAATCCTGTCACTGCCAAAACTCCTCTAATTTGGCCTGTTAAATATTCATTACAGGGATGAGAAGGCTCAGGGTAGCTCTTGTGGAACTCAGTCCCTCTGTGGCATCCTTAAAGAGCTTTAGGAATTCAATTATCTGTTTGATATTTGCCCAGTCTTGATAATCCAAGGGTCTGTCAATCTGATGACATCCGCTTCAGGGCTGCTGTTGCTCTACTAACTTCTCTAACATGCCATAAGTGGAATTCCATTTGGTGGTAACATCCTGTTTGAATTCGTGCATGGGTCCCCTGTTGCTTCGTGCTTTTCATGCAGCTCGCACCCACCCTTTACACTCCAGTGAAAACACCCACTTGCCTCCCAAGTACCCACTTTGGCACTTTTCAATCAGTTCCCTCAGGGATGCCTCTTGCCTTGCTGCCCTGTCCTAGGGAGTCTCTCATAACTAGGTGCGATAAGTGTGCAAAGCACTCACAAAAGTTTCCCTCCTTTACTGCCTTGACGATGTTCATCCCACCATCCGTTACAAAGAAACCTGGATACATGGTGCTCTGTTTGTGTCCTATATACCAGTCCTGTAGCATTGCCCTTATTTCTGCTAAGCCATCTGCCACCAGTGTGCTGTCAGGAAGAGACAGGCATGTGCAGCATTCTGATTAGTTCCATTAGTGGTGACATGCATGCTGGTACCTGACTCTGCTTTTGCCAGCCCTGCTTGCAGCTGATGACCACTGATTATAAAGTCTGGGGATCAGCTGCCTACTAAACGTTGTTTGCAGGGCACTTGATAAGCGGTAGCTAAGAGATGCAACAGCGTCTTAAACCTCATCCTCTCAATCATCTTCAGGGAGTGGTCATTTAGGGCTATCTTTTTCCTGATGCACAGGGTCACCACCCTCGATGTTGCCTCCTGCCTGACCCATGATAATGCTAACAAACACCACTCCATGTCTTTTATGTTTGTCGTGCCTGCTGCTATGCCATCTGACTGGCAGAAGAGGATAGGGGCTCCATTTTGGAAAGGAATCTCATTTTTCCTGTACCATCTCTACCATTGCTATTTTCACTTCTGGATGGAATCCCTGGCCTAGGATCATCCCCTTCCTTTGTACCGAGATGGAAAGGGTACTGTTTTTGCAAATGATGAACATAAGATATGCCATACTGGGTCAGACCAAGGTCCATCAAGCCCAGTATCCTGTTTCCAACAGTGGCCAATCTAGCATGTAGTACTATTGTCTGTAAGATGACCCATCAGCTTCCTCTGCTAATGTGCTACCTACAGTAATTGCATTCTGTGTAATGCGGATTGTCAAGCACTTTAAAATGCTTTTGAGGGGGCAGCTGGTCTTGATGCTGCTGCTGGATCTGAGGCTGGGGACAGAGAAGAGAATGAAAGGCCATTGTCATCCTTCCTACTCTCAAATGTCCACTTACCTGTGTGGTGTTCTTAGACTTGGCACTGCCAAGATTATTGTTTACCTTCTCACCAGTTGCACACTAAGAATAACCTCTTCAAAAGCTTCTTCAGCCAGTATATTTTCAATATCTGATGTTTCAGATGTAAAACCCACTCATGCAGATCTCTTGATTCTGTATCTGCCAAGATCATCTCCACACATTTTTCAGCAGTGTGTCTGCTATGAAGCTGATCTGCCTTCACCTGCTGCTTCTATCATGTCCTCCTACCCTGCATTGTCACTCTCCCTTTGCCTCTCATTGGAGATGACATCAGACACCTGCTGTTCTGAAGCTGCACCAGAAACTGTAATGTTCTACTCTTTGTAAAGATATCTCTCTTTTGCTTGAACGGTAGACTAGAGGAGCCCATAACCATACCCTGGGAATCCCCTGTCTCTTTCATTGCACTTGTGCCAGTAATGCTCTCAGCTTCCTTCCCTTCTTTCTTTCTATGACCATTTCATTTTTCAGACATATCTTTTCCAAGCATTATGATATGCTTTGGCTAGTCTCTGCAGTGCCTGGTGAGGCTGCGTGCCTCTGTTGACACTCGTGAAAGAACCAGGGGGAGGTAAAATTTGTTTTTCCACTACCCAGATATGCTCCAATGGGATTGGATTCCCAGAGATTACATCTGTATTCTATATTTATTTTTGCAAGAAAGCGCAGTTACTCACCTGTAACAGGTGATCTCCGGGAACATCAGGAATCAATCTTCACATATGGTGACATCCCCTGACATAGCCCAGAAGTGTTTGGGAGCATGTCTTCCTGCCTTCCCTGTGAATCTCCTCAGTGAGGTTTATAGCTGAGATAAAAGGAAAAATCTACAACTCCTTGGGGAGGAGGGCGGGTTGTGAAGACTGATTTCTGCTATTCCCGGAGATCACCTGTTACAGGTGAGTAACTACGCTATCTCCAGGAACAAGCAGGAATGCAGTCTTCATATATGGGACTCCCTAGCTCCAGGCTACCAGAAAATGGCAAGGAGCATGACCCGCTATAAATGGGAAAAAGACTGTTGAAGAACAACATGGAGAGTCCAGGGGATCTAGGAGACTCAGTATCCCCAGCACACCCCACATCGAGATGGTAGTGACACTAGCCTGGATGGATAGAGGGCCGGAGGGAAGCAGGTGTACCTAAGTCCCAAAGAGCTGCTGTAGTATGACTTGGTCAAAGTCACTGTCCTTATGAGAATACTTGTCCAAACAATAATGGGCTGCAAAGGTATGAATGGAAAACCATGTGGCAGCACGACAGATCTCTGTTATGGAGACAGAGTATAAGTGGGCTACAGATGTGGCCATGGCCTGGACATTGTGAACGGTTACGTGCCCCTCTAATATCAGACCTGCCTGAGCATATGTAAAGGATATGCAGTCGGTTATCCAAAGAGAGCGTGTTTAGTCACAGGAAGACCAAGGTGACTAGGGTCAAAAGAAATGAATAATTGTAAGGATTTTCAGTGTGGCTTGGGTCTGTCAAGGTAATATACCAATGCTCATTTGCAATCTAGGGTATGAAGTGCCACCTCAACCCAAGATGCATGTGGCTTGGGAAAAAAGGTCGGAAGAATTACTGACTGGTTGAGATGGAAGAGAGATACAACCTGTGGAAGGAAACACGGATGTGTTCTCAGGACTACCCTGTCATGATTAAAACGTGTATAGGAGGCATGTGCAACCAAACTTGTAGTTTGCTGACTCAGCAAGCTGAGGGGAGCGCAACTAGGAAGGAAACCTTCCAAGTAAGAAACTTGAGGGAGGTATTGCCTATAGGATCAAATGGAGGTTTCAGCAATTGAGCAAGAACCATGTTGAGGTCCCATGTGACAGATAGGGGCCGAATCAGTGGTTTAGTCAATAGGAGACCATGTATGAAGCAGGTTACCACATTCAAAATCATAACACAATTAGCACCATCTACCCTTTCACTGTTGATTAAAGTTGTGTCCAACAACCAGCTAAGAAGAGGTCAAACCAACAACATGCTCATTACCCCAAATAACTTCAGAAAAACAAAACAAAACACCAGCAATAGGGCATTTGAATATGTATCCCCAATGCTCTGGAACCTATTACCCGAAGAACTCAGAAATATCACAGACATAACCTTGTTCTGGTCCCATCTAAAAACCTACTTATTTATCAAACATTTTAGTCAAAACGATCGACTACCTGAAATTGACCCTACATAAGATACCTCCATCACAGCCCCAGCTGTCAATGATCAAAATTAATTAAAATCACAACTTCTATCTGACCACGTTCAAAACCTACCCTTAATCAATCATCAACATTAACTATAAATAGGTTATACTGTTTTGAAATTATGTAAATTACAATTATTTTGTTCAGCACCTGTTAAGTTGTTTATATGTTTTGATGTACCTGCTATTTTGATGTACCTGTTCCAAATGTAAACCGCTATGATTCCCTGAAACGGTGGTATATAAAACACACAAATAAATAAATAAATGTGTGGAAATGGGTTTTCCATCAATCCCCCTATGAGAAGTCAAAGCGGTACTGAGGTGGACATGAATGGAACTAGTTTTGAGACTCATAGAAGAGAGGTGGAGGAGATACGGTAGAAGACTCTCCACCGGACAAATGAAGGGGATGAGGGTGTGTTGAGCATATCACACTGCGAACCAGTGCCATTTAAAGGCATGCATGCATTGTGTGGATTCTTTCTGGGACTCCAGAAAGATGTCCTTTATGGCATCCGGCAAATTAAAGTCTGAAAGTACTACCCTCTCAGCAGCCAAGCTGTCAGGTGGAGCACCCAGATATTGGGATGGAGCAATGCCCCCTGATCTTGTGAGATCACGTCTGGTGTGCATCCCAGATGAAGAGGCTGATACTGAGCTAGACGAAGAAGCAGGGGAAACTACGGCCGTTTGGGCCAGAATGGGGCTACCAGGATCATGGTGGCTCTGTCAGACTGCAATTTGAAAAGTGTCTTGGCTATTAGCCAAATGAGCGGGTAAGCATATAACAGACCCGTTCCCCAATGAAGGAGGAAAGCATCCGGGGCTTGACGTTATGGAGATGGCAACCTGGAACAAAACTAAGGGACCTGTGCATTGAGTGGAGTGGCAAAGAGGTCGATCTGCGGAATTCCCCAGAGCTGGAAGAGGAGGACCCAATTGAGACTGTCCATGAGAATATTCTACTCTTCTGGCAGATAAATGTCTCAGAGAAGCATTCCATGAGCCTGGGCAAAAGTCCACAGGTGTTTTATTGACTACAGCAAGGCTTTTGACTGTGTAAACCATGAGAAACTCTGGGCCACATTAAGAAGCATGGGTATACCAGAACATCTGATTGTTCTCTTGCACAACTTTTTCATTGATCAAGAAGCAATAGTTCAAACTGAAAAAGGAGAAACAGAATGGTTTAAAATCAGCAAAGATGTACAACAAGGCTGCATACTTTCTCCCTACCTATTTAATTTATGTGCAGAACAAATCATCAGAGAAGCAGGACTGCAAGAAGACAACAGAGGTGTGAAGATTGGTGGGAGACTCATCAACAACCTTCGCTATGCTGATGATACCACATTACCCGCTGAAAATGAAGATGAAACATTTGCTTCTCAAGATCAAGGAACATACTCTTAAAATGGGCCTGCATCTTAATGTAAAGAAGAAAAAGATCCTGAAACTGGCAAAATCAATAAGTTCATCGGTGATGGAGAAGAAATTGAAATAGTGGAAAATTTTAACCTACTTGGATCAATTATCAATAAAGAAGCAACAAGCAGTCAAGAAATCCGACGACGCATTGCTCTTGGCAGAATGGCTATGAAGGACCAAGATAAGATTCTCAAGACAGAGATGTCTCTCTCCATACAAAGATTTGAGTTGTTCAAGCCATGTTATTTTCAATAATGTTATATGGATGCGAACGTTGGACAGTGAAAACGATAGCAAGAAAATTGATGCCTTTGAATTATGGCGCTGGCGACGAATACTATGTATACCATGGACTGCTCGAAGAACAAATCAGTCAGTAATACAGGAGGTCAAACCTAAGCTTTCTTTAGAAGCTCAGATGACAAGACTTTGACTTTCATACTTTGGAAATATCATGCGAAGAGAGAGATCATTAGAGAAAGACATCATGATGGCAAGGTAGAAGGTCAACACAAAAGAGGAAGGCCAGCAATGAGATGGATCGATACAATAACAGCAGCTATGGGTGCCAGTCTGTCAACAATGAAGACCAAACACAGTTAAGGCAACTATCCAGAGGGTCGCCATGAGTCGACACTGACTCAACAGCACTTAATAACAACAACAGCAACAACCCACAGAATGTTAAATTGAATCTGACTGGCTGAAATGTAGAGCTAATCATACTGAGAGATTATAAAGCTGGATGCAAGAAATCTGAATATAATGGTAAAGAAGCAAAATGCCATACTATCACTACTACTTATCATTTGTATAGCATTACTAAGCATGCGCAGCGCTGTATACATACACATGAGACAGTACCTGCTCCACAGAGCTTACAATCTATTCAAGACAAACAGGACAAACAGAGGACTAGGCTAAACCTTTAAGAGAAATGGTTAAAACACACATGGGTGTTAGAGAGGAGAATAAGGGGGTCAGAATCCATTTCAAAAGGATTATTCTGTGAATCGAGTAGAGAGAACAAAGATCCTCAAGTACCAAGAAATACAGTCGGAGACCATAAACATATGGCAGAAAGACACAGAAATACTTCCCATCAGAACTGGGTGCCACAGGCCTGATTAAAAAGAACTTTCAAGCACACCTTGATATGTTTCCCTATACATGTTACATTATATGAACTCCAGAAGGAAACTCTCTTTGGCACTATGCAAGTACTAAGGCACGTGTTAGCAGTAAATTTGAGAGACTGAGATCATATTGCACATTCCTTGGCTTAGGAGTGGGGTTCATTACTGTCATGGTATGCGCAAAACTAACTCGTTTGGAGAAATGGCTCCTAAGAGGTTATACTTTACTAAATTAATTGTTCAGGATACTCATGTCACCTGCTTCATTTTGAAAAATGTAGCATTAACGGTATGTAAATGTTCTGTCTTTTGAGGATTATTCCTTACAATAACATTATCACCTAGTTAATGAGTAGTCTTATAAGAAGTATTCAGCATGAAAGGTATGATCTCATTTTCATTTTAAATATGAGTGAAACGTGATGCTTACCTCTCTGTGCCTCAGCTGGAAGCTTTTTCCCTCATGGTAACAATTATATGTCTTTAGCAGAGATAAAAGCTCAGACCTAGAAATAAAAAATGTATGCATTAATTTAATATAATTTAATCTAATTTCTTCCCCCCCCCCATGCTAATATGTAGCTGCAAAAGTCAGGCAACAGCTGCAAAAAGCCTGTGGTATGTGCAGGGAACATTCCCAGCATTTCCCAGCAGATACCATGGAGAAAGAACTGGGATCGCAGGGGCCCAGCTTCACGAATGCAGTTATCACAACCCATTGAGGTAAGGATAGCTGCAACCGCAAAGTTTGCAGAAAGAGCAGCTAGCACATGATGCGAATTCCTGCCGTAGCTACTCGAAAAGGGAATGCACACTCTCCACCCATATCCTGCCCATTCAAGCAGACACCTTGGAAAATGCAGCTACCATGGGAAAAGACCCACGGTAGCTGCATTTCTCTCACATTAGCTGTCTTCATATTGCAACGATCCTGTGTTAGCACCACAAAGACAGCTAGAAGGAACACCAAGAGGAATATAGCCTGCAGGGCCAAACCATAGAAATAGATCACAATAACTCATGGTTGATCAGCAGATCAGACCAGATCAGCAGAATACAGCAAATCAAGCAGAGCACAGCAGATCATAGCCTATCATGGGGACAGGTCCTGGAATGGCCTAGCAGGACTCAAGGAAAGAACATTATCCGGTAAGTAAAATGTCCCTTCTATATTGTCCTGCTAGGCCAGTCCAGACAAGTGGGACATACCAAAGCTATGCCTCCACTGGGTGGGAAGAGCCATGGCAACCTGCAAGATAACTGCACCAAAGGCTCTGTTAACCTGAGCATAGATATCCAAGCAATAATGCTTGACCAAGGTGGAAAGCAATGATCACGCTGCCACCCAACATGTCTATGGGAGCAACTGAGCCACCCTCCACCCAGGAGGAAGACTGAACCTGTGTAGAATGTGCACCCAAACCCACTGGGACTGGCCAGTTCTGTAACAGGCTGGGTTATCATCTCCTTAGACTTCGTAGCTGCTATGCCCTTATTCAGGCCTGCAAAAAGGACAAAAAAAGTCTGTCTGACTTTTGGAAGGGTTCAGCTACTTTCAGGAACTGAAGAAGCACCCTCCTAATGTCCATACAGGTGAAGGACCTTCCCCTTCCCGCGGCATTGTTCGTTCTGGGATAAAGGCAAACAGACCACCTGATTGACGCTGAAAGATGACACTACTTTGGGTAAGAAATGGAAAATGTCTGAGTGAGAAACTAAGGAAATTTTCCTCCACATTCCCACCATAGCAGGAAATAGTCATATGCCCATAATGTCAACAACACATTTGTCTGACATCAAGACTCAAAGCTCTACCAGACCTGCACATAAGCCAGGCAGGTAGAGAATCTGCAAGCCTTCAAGAGGGTAGTGACTATGGCCATTGAATATCCCTTCTAAATTAGCCTATGCCTTTCAGCAGAAGTAGGGAGCCTTCCAGAAGCCTTACCAGATTGTAAACTACTTAGAATGCATTATTGCAGACGGGCAGTATATAAATGCCTCAAATAAATAAAATTAAAAAAATCTGCATATAATGGCCTGTAGGGCTGATATGGTGCCACCAGAATGGCTCACGAGTGGCCAAGGTGGAAACACATAAAGTGGACCCTCCAGAAGCCCATGATTGAAGCAAAGCGTTGATTCCTTCTGCCAGAAGATCTCTTTTGTGACTGAAAAAGTGGTCTGCCTTTGCATTTTGAAGAGTTGCCATCAGATTGCACGTCTAAATGCCCTAGTGGCCTACAATCAGGCTGAATACTGAAGGACTCAGCTCCTATTCTCTAGGGTCGAGGAGCTGCAGACTAGGGTGTCGGCTATGTGAGCTGCTGAGAGAGCAAACAGATGAAGTTCTGCCCACTCACAAAGAACTACCATCTCCACTGCCACTGTGTGGCTCCGAGTGCCCCCCTATTTGCTCACATAAGCCATTGCTGTGACTTTGGTGGCAAACCCTTGGACCGCCTTTCCTTCTAGTTGGAACCTCAGCAATGTTAACCAAATTTCCCTGGCCTCTAACCTGTTTATGGACCAGACTGCCTCTGTCCTTGACCAATGATCCTGCACTAACTGAGTCTGACAATGAGCTCCCCAGACCAATTAGCTGGCATCTGCGATTAAAATTATCCAGATGGGACCCTCCAGATTCATTGAGTGGGTTCTGCCACCTGGACAGCTTCTCCTTGACTCCTTGCAGAAGCAAATGGCATTTGTCATACCTCTTGGAGTGAGGAGACCAATGAGACAAGAGAACTTGATGCAGTGGACATAGGCGAGCCCTCATCTAGGGAACTAGATCTAAAGTTACAGCCATTGAGCCAAGAAACTGCAGGTAATCCAACACCTTCGATGTTGTCTGCGCACTAAAGGCCCAAAGCCAGCCCTGAGCATAAGTGAAAGATGAAGACTTTTTGCTCGAGCTGTAGTATCCCCAGTCCTTTCAAAGTACCTTAAGTGCAGGAGTCTTAGTCAACCATTGAACTCTGTCTTCTGGAATCTTTGAAGCTGGGCTTCACCAATTTCTCGAGGTCCTCCTGAAAGAGAAGTCTACCCCTAAATAGCACTTTACTGAGGCATGCTTTTGATGCCAAATCTGCCGCCCGATTGTGTAGCCACAGCCATTTCTACACTACTACCACCACTGCCAAATATTTAGATGTGATTCATATGAGATCATATAAAGTACTGGCCATGAAGGCCTCAGGGCTCTCAGAGAGCTGTTAAACCCATTTGAAGAGAGATCTTGCCACAAAATCTCCACAGACAGCCTCCTGGACTTCAAAGTTGATGAAGCAAAGACCTGCATTAGGAAGACTTCCACTTTCTTGTTGTGAGCATCTTTCAAGGTGGATCCCCTTCTACATGGATGGTCATCTTTGTCACCACAGTGACCACAGCATTCATTTTACGCAGATGAAAGAAGTGTTCCACATCATCTTGGGGCAGCGGGTAAAGCTTAGCTATGATTCTGGTGCTTCTCAGCAGAATCTCTGGAGCCTTCTATTCTTAGAAGATTAGCTTTTTCAGGGCCTTTGTAAGTGGGAAGACCCTGAAAGGTCAGCATAGGCCCTTCAGGATTGAGTTCCCATCTGAAGCCTTCTCAGGCAAGGGCTTCAAAATCCACAGTACTGACATTGATTCTGCAATCAAAGAATGGAGCTTCTCTAGACAGAAGAGATGAATCATTGTGGGGTCCTCCCCCTCTGAATAGGAGAGATCCTCTTCCTGTGGACAAACTACTTGTTGTTGTTGTTAAATGCCATCGAGTCGGTGTCGATTCCTGGTGACCCTCTGGATAGTTGACCTAAACTTTGTTCGGTCTTCAACCAAGTAGCTCATTGTGAATAGAGTGGTATCCATAGCTGCTGTTATTGTATTGATCCATCTCATTGCTGGCCTTCCTCTTTTATTTTGATCTTCTACCTTGCCAAGAATTATGTCTTTCTCCAATGATCTCTCTCTTCGCATGATGTGTCCAAAGTATGAGAGTCAAAGTCTTGTCATCTGAGCTTCTAAAGAAAGCTTACGTTTGATCTCCTTTAGTACTGACTGGTTTGTTCTTCGGGTAGTCCATGATATATACAGTATTCATCACCAGCAGCATAATTCAAAGGAATCAATTTCTTCCTGTCTATCTTTTTCACTGTCCAACTTTTGCATCCATATGACGTTATTGAAAATATCATGGCCTGGGCAAGTCAAATCTTTGTATGGAGAGAGACATCGCTGCTCAAGAGAATCTTGTCTAGGTTCTTCATAGCCACTCTACCAAGAGCAATATGTCGTTGGATCTCTTAACTGCTAGTCCTTTCTTTATTGATTGCTGATCCAAGTAAGTTAAAGTTGTCAACTATTTCAATTTCTTCTCCATTAATGATGAACTTATTCATTTTGCCAGATGTCAGGATCTTTGTCTTCTTAACTTTAAGATACAGACCCATTTTAAGACTATGTTCCTTGATCTTGAGAAACAAATGTTTCAGATTGTCTTCACTTTCAGCCAGTAATGTGGTATCATCAGCATAGCAAAGGCTGTTGATGAGTCTTCCACCAATCTTCACACCTCAGTTGTCTTCATACAGTCCTGCTTCTCTGATGATTTGTTTTGCATATAAATTAAAGATGTAGGGGAAAAGTATGCAACCTTGTTGTACACCTATGCTGATTTTAAATCATTTTGTTTCTCCTAGTTCCATTCGAACTGCTGCTTCTTGATGAATGTAAAGGTTTGCAAGATAACTATCAGGTCTGATCCAGAGTTTCTCATGGCTTACACAGTCAAAAGCCTTGCTATAATCAATAAAACACATATGAATATCCTTTTGGTATTCTTTTGTCTTTTCAAGGATCCATCTCACATCCACAATGATGTCTCTGGTTCCTCGCCCTTTCCTGAACCCTGCTTGAACTTCAGGCAGTTCTCGTTCCAGGTATGGTTGTAGTCTCAGCTGAATGATCTTGAATAGAATCTTGCTGGCATGTGGGATCAGGGCGATTGTGCAATAATTTCCACAGTCAGTTGGGTCACCTTTCTTCAGTATTGGTATAAACACAGATCTTTTCCAGACAGTTGGCCATGAATTTGTCTTCCAAATTTACTGGCAAAGCCTTGTAAGTATGGTAACTGCTTCATCTGATTGCTGTAATACTTCAATGGGAATGCCATCAATGTCCGGTGCTTTGGTTCTTTGATAAAGCTTTCAATGCTGCTTCGACTTCTTCTTCTTTCGTCACCAATGGTTCCTGATCATAAGTTACAGGTTGAAATGGCTGTTGGTCCACTTGATCTTTATGGTATAATGACTCTGAAAAATTCTTTCCACCTTTTCTTGATCTTCTCAGCATCATTCAACATGGATCCTTGAATATCTTGTAGCATTCCAATTTGAGGCTGGAATTTTTTCTTTAACTCTTGTAGCTTTAGAAGAGCCGATCTTGTTCGTCCTCTAAAGGTTTCTGATTCTATTTCCTTGCATGTATCATTGTAGTACTTCTCCTTGTCTTTTCTTGGTGAACGTTGGAAATCTCTGTTGTGTTCTGCTATCGCCTCTCTTTCTCCTCTGACTTTAGGTTCTCTGTGTTTCTGGACAATTTTCAGAGTTTCTTCAGTCATCCTTTTTGGTCTTTTTTGCTTTTTCACCTTATTTAGAGACCTCTTCTTTCTTCCAACACAACTTTCTTGATGTCATCACATAACTCTTCTGCAACTCTGTCATTTGTATCTAAAGCAACAAATCAATTTTTCAAGCAGTCTTTAAATTCCATTGGTATATTCTCAAGGTCATATTTTGCTACATTCATGAGTGGCTTGCTCTTTTTCAACTTTAGCTTGAGTTTGCATACTAGTAGTTGGTGATTTGTACCACAGTCAGCTCCAGGATTTGTCTTTGTTGATGTTATCAAGCTCTTCCATCGTTATCTTCCACAGATATAGTCAATTTGATTTCTGTACAATCCATTGGGTGAAGTCCATGTGCACAGTCAATGCTTGTGTTGCTAAAAGAAGGTGTTTGAGATGAATAGATCGTTGTTCTTGCAGAATTCTATCAGTCTTTCTCCAGCTTCGTTTCTGTTGCCAAGTCCATATTTTACAACCACTTTGCCTCCTTCTTTGTTGCTAACTTTTGCATTCCAGTCACCCATGATTATCAGGATATCCTATTTGCATGTTCTATCAATTTCATTTTGTACTTGTTCATAGAACTCATCAATGTCTTCCTCTTCTACAGCTGTTGTTGGGGCATATACCTGAATTATAGTTGTGTTGATGGGCTTTCTTCGTAGATGAATAGAAATTAAGCGTTCACTGACTGCATTGTATTTCATTACAGTTCTTGCAAGTTTCTTCTTAATTATAAATGCAACACCATTTCGTCTTTGTCTTTCATTTCCAGCATAGTAGACCATATGATCATCAGATGCAAAGTGCCCAAAGTCAGTCCATTTCAGTTCACTGACACCCAACAGATCAAACTGTACACGTTCCATTTCATTCTTGACAACCTCCAACTTCCCTTGGTTCATGCTTCATACGTTCCATGTCCCAATATGTAAGACATCTTTGCAGCTTCTGATTCTCATTTCATGCACAGCTACATCAGCAGATCCAACCACATCATAAAAGCTGGCTTTACTATGAGAAGTCTTTAGCTCATCCCCAGTAGCCATTTGAGTGCACTATGGTGCAATTTGTTTTATTGTGACTATCTATTGGGTTTTCATGGCAAGATACAGAAGTAGATTTGCTAGGCCTTTCTTCCGCGCAGTTAATTCTGGTGTTGTTGCATTTATCACAGAAATTTAATCTTCCACTTTCAGCACTGTCCCATTCTGCTGCTGCCCAGTTGAGTGGTTTGTCTTAGTCTGGCACCTCAGATGAGATCTGTCTATCTTGGGTGACCCTGCCAGTAGCTAAACTATGGATAGCTTAGCTCTCAGCATCACTGATTCACACAAGCTCTCACAGCACGACACGCTGCAAACCAAGTGAGGGCAAACTATTTAGGAGAGAGGGATTATCATCTACTTCTCCAAAGTCCATGTCTTCTTCCCTAGGGGAAGGCTGAGGCTAGGCCCATGAGCTCCCTTTCTGGAGGAGACAACAGACTGGGATGTTTTAGAGCATGGATGTCCCCTTCCTCAAGCCCCACCTCCCCAAAGAGGCCCATAGGGGTTGTGCCACCGAGGCATGTTGTAGAGGAAACTGGCAGGCTGCCAGAATAGCCTGTAAGCAGTAGATTAATTCTTTCACCAAGTACTGCCCCAGTGCAAACTGCAATCATCTGTTGGAGTCAGAGATTACTGGCAAATTCTAGGGCTGCACCACTCCTTATGGATAAATTAGATCTTACCTGCTAATTTGCTTTCCTTTAGTCCTCCAGTAAAGTACAAACTAATGAGTTTACATCCCCTTCCAGCAGATTGGAGACTGAGAATCCCAAGCTTTGATGATGTCATCCAATAAAGGTAAAGTGATACTATTGCCAAGCTAGTATCCCACTGTCAAAGCAGTAAGTGCTAACATTCAATTAAATAGTTGTCTGCTAAAGATTATATAAATATTAAACACAATCATTATGACTTTTCTTAACTAACTTTAAAACAATAAATAACAACCTTAAAGTTAACACTTAATATACATCTGAAATTTAAATAGGCTTGCATAATATATTAAAATGGGTGGGTTCTGGACTTTACTGGAGGGACTAAAGGAAAGCAAATTAGCAGGTAAGATCTAATTTATCCTTCCATAGCATCCCTCCAGTACAGTCCACACTAATGGGATATACCAGAGCAGTACTTAATTATGAGCAGGACCTGCAAGCCCTGCCTCTAACATACGAGCTCCAAATTGTGCATATGTTATCGATTACACATTTAAACGATGATGTTTAGTAAAAGTATGTAAAGTTGACCATGTCGCTGCCTTACAAATGTCTGCTAGAGGCACAAAACTAGATTCTGCCCACGAAGATGCTTGTGCTCTCATAGAGTATTCTCTTAAACCCTCCAGTAGAGTTTTCTTGCACAATAAATAAGCAGATGATATAGTTTATTTTATCCAACGGGCCTCTAAAGAGGGCAAATAGATGTTCTGATTGGCGAAATCTTTTTGTGCATTTCAAATAATGGCGAATAACCAGGTGCATATCTAATGTATGCAATTACAGATTTACCGTGTCTGGAAAACTCAGAAGGACAATTGACTGACTGAGATGGAACGATGTTATGACCTTAGGTAAAAAGGATGGCACCGTGCGTAAAAAACAACCTTTTCATTCATTATTAATAGAAAAGGTTCATGACATAATAATGCCTGTAATTCCGAAATACGGAATGCTGAACAAATAGCTACCAAAAATACAACTTTTAATGTCAAATCCTTTAAAGTAGCAGCTTTCAAAGGTTCAAAAAATGATCTA
Organism: Ichthyophis bannanicus; assembly: GCA_033557465.1. Classification (NCBI taxonomy): domain Eukaryota; kingdom Metazoa; phylum Chordata; class Amphibia; order Gymnophiona; family Ichthyophiidae; genus Ichthyophis; species Ichthyophis bannanicus. The sequence continues at coordinate 1,266,640 of CM066035.1, forward strand.
GTCATTGCTATGAGCACTAAATTCAAATCCCATGAAGGTACAATTGAATGTATCTGAGGCCGACTCTGCTTTATTGCCCTCAAGAACCGTACGACATCAGGATGCAAAGCTAAAGAATGACCCTGAACACTACCTCAATAGCAAGACAATGCTGCTAGCAGCACTCTTAAAGAATTTAATGTGAGGCCTTTATCTAGTCCTACCTGCAAGAATTTCAACACATCAGAAATGGAAGCCTGTAATGGTTTTATTCTATGCTCTTTGCTCCAGTGTTCAAAATATGCCAAACTCAAATATAAGCCAAAGATGTTGACCGTATGCGAGATTTTAAAAGCGTCATAATCACTCCTGCTGAATAGCCTCGCTTAATTAAGTGAATCCTCTCAAGAGCCAAGCTATAAAGAAGAATCGATCTACTTGGTTCATGCTCAGTGGTTCTTGCGAGAGAAGACATTCTGTGATTGGAAGTTTCCAAGGTAATATAGCAACATAGTAACATAATATATGATGGCAGATAAAGACCAGTATGGTCCATCTAGTCTGCCCAGCAAGGCGGCAAGAGTAGATGCACTTGCCGCTCTGTGCAGGTCCCCCCCCCCCTTGTTTAGGAGTGTACCCACCGATCCATGTAGGTCACCCCTATTTGATCAGATATAAGAGATAGGTATGCTTATTTTGATTTTATCCTGTAGATATTGTCATGAGGCTGAAGCTACTGAGAGTGCAGACTTAGAAAAAAACCCTGTCTTTCACAGAGCTGTTGATGTGCACAGGATGCAATTACCTTGCAGCCCAGCTAGAGGGAGCAGGAGCAAAACTACTGAGGCTGAGTTAACACACCCAGCCACTGATTATGTAAGAGCTAATCAGCTGCACCTGACGACAAGCCCGGGAAACTCAAAGGTAGAATGCCTTTATAAGAGAAAGGCAGTTCAGAGGAAAGCAGGCCAGCAGGAGGAACCAGTCCAGAGGAAAGCAGGCCAGGAGAAGGAACCAGTTCGGAGGGAACCGGTCCAGAGGGAAGCAGTCTGGAGGAAAGCAGTCCAGAGAGGGACAGTCCAGAGAGAGACTGCCAGGAGAAGCACTTCAGGCGGAAGGAGTGATACCTCCAGCCCAAGCAGCGTAGCTGGATCAAGCAGAATGCCCAGAATAGTAAGTGCTGGAAAAGGAGCAGAGAAAGTCAGAAAGAAAGACAGCTCGAGGAGAGTCAGTCTGGAGAGAGACTCGGTAGCAAAGGACCACAAAGGCAAAGAGCTTGTGAGGAGAAAGCCATGCTTTGAGAGAGGCCTACGCTCACCGGAGGAGTCTGAATCAGGATTAAGAGGTACAAGAAGGAAAGGTTCTGATAGCAGAGCTACCTTTACCCAGAAGCAAGGAAATCCGGATTCCTTACCAGGTTTTCCTAAACTACAGAAGGGTCAAGCACTGCTCAGAAGGTTCCAAGAGAAAGCCTGTCTCCAGAGAGAGGTACCTCAGAGAGAAAGCTCTAGTTATACCGGCTACAGGAGGAAGCCCAGGTATGGTGCCACTTCATTTATAAAAGAAAGTTTATCTCCTAGAAGCTCTGCTAAAACAGATGCTCAGTGCAGGAGAAAAGGAAACAAGTCAGAGCTTTACAAACCAGTATTTAAGGGCAGAAGAACAGGCCATGTTCGTTTGGGAGCCTTAGAAAAGCCCTATTGGAAACAAGCAAACAGAGACAGAGTCTGGGAAAGTATAGCAGCAAGGGAAACATCCAATTTAGAGGGAGAGGCCAGTGACCCAGAGTCCATGGCAATAGACCTAGAGAATCCTATTCCCATGCCTCCAGATGAATTAATGGACTGTACCTTGTGTATTGCTAGCAGCCTTGAGTCATTAGCAGAACTGTGAATTGAACAGACCTTTTTGCTTTGAGAATGCTCATGTTTTGTGCTAAGTGCCAGAGAATTGTTTTGCTTATTGAAGTTGCTCTGAAGTAAGAGAATCTTTCAGTTAATCTCTCCAATCAACTGTGAAACTTGTAACAGTTTTTCTTCTTGCTTATGTTTGCTGGAACCCTGAAAGAAAGGACTTTCTTTATTTCTGTGCCTTACTGAGCCTTTGCGTTAAAGGGGAAATAAAAGCCTTAATACCCTCTATTTGGCTTATACAATTTGTTCATACAAAGAGCTGGACTACAAAGACCAACCTGCACTTGGCCTTAAAGAGCCCTTTCCCTCCTTGAAACAATAAAAATGCTTAGCCTACCCTTACAGCCACTGGCCACCAGGGAGTGCTGACGACAATATAAAGGGATCCACTGTGTTTGTCCTATGCCATTTTGAATTCTGTTACTGTGTTTTCCCCCACCAATTCCATCGGGAGGGCATTCCAAGCATCCACCACCCTTTCAGTGAAAAAGCATTTCCTGACATTGCCTTTTAGTTTACCCCCTTGCAGCTTCATATTATGCCATCTATTTTTACAGCTTCCCTGTCTTTGGAAGAGGTTTGCTTGTCCATTAATACTCTTTAAGTATTTAAAGGTCTGAATCATATCTCCCCTGTCCCTCCTTTCCTCCAGAGTGTACATATTTAGGTCTTCAAGTCTCTTCTCATAAGTCTCCTGGCGCAGGCTCCAAATCATTTTGGTTGCCTTCCTCTGAACCACTTCCAGCCTTTTTATATCCTTTGCGAGATACGGTCTCCAAAATTGAACACAATATTACAAGTGAGGCCTCACCAGTGACTTGTACAGTGTCATTAGTACCTCTTCCTTTCTGCTGGTAATTCCTCCCTGTATGCAACCCAGCATGCTTCTGACTTTTGCCACCACCTTGTCACACTGTTTCGCCACCTTGAGGTCATCAGAAACAGTCACTCTGAGGTCCTTCTCCTGGTCTGTGTACACCAATCTCTCGCCCCCTATCACATACAATTCCCTTGGATTTCTGCTTCCCAAGTGCATGACGCTGCACTTCTTCACATTAAATCTTAATTGCCAAGCATTAGACCATTGCCAAGCATTAGACCATTGCTACCATTAGGCGAATGAGATCCGCAAACCATGGTCTACGAGGCCAATTTGGTGCTATCAGTATTACCAGACCCTTGTGTCTTTCTATCTGCTGCAACACTCAGTCTATTAATGGCCATGGAGGAAAAACATAAAGTAAAGCATCTTTGGGCCTTGGCTGCGAGAGTGCGTCTATTCCCTCAGACATTCTCTCCCTCCTTCGACTGAAGAACTGTGGACATTTTGTGTTTCTTGCAAAAGCCATAAAGTCTATCTCTGGTTTACCCCACCTTTGGGATAAACTGTGAAAGACTGTCTGATTCAGTGACCATTTCCCTGGATCTAGTCGATGATGACTGAGAAAATCTGCCTGTTCATTGTCCACTCCTGCTACATGTACTGCAATTATGACATGAAGATGTTGTTCTGCCCAAAGCAGTGTGGCTGTATTTCAATGGTTGGGGTCAAACTTCCTGTCCCTCCTTGATGATTGATATATGCTACTGTGGTTGCATTGTCTGACAGGACTTACAGCCTTCCCTTCGAGACAATGTTCCCTCTAATTTTCTGTAGGCTGTGTGCGCATAAAATATCAGCTGTGCAGCTTTTGAAGGAAGGTTAAATTTTTGTGCGGCACATAACGACACTCTGAGTTATATACTTTAAAATTTGACTACACGTCAGAATACAGTATGTACACCACATTGATTGCACTAGAAAATATTGTAGAACTTGTGAAAACCGTAAATACACAACAACTTTTAAATTTTAAGACACCTGTGTTGTTTTCTATCAGAATCAGAACCGTAATTTTTGCGCGCTCTTTTGTAAAGTATGTGCGCTCGCTTGGCAAGGTGTGTGCGCGCGCACACACGCACAGCTTAGAGGGAACAGTGCTTCGAGATGGTGCTGAAAGGCCTCTAGAGCCTGAAAAACTGCTCTCATTTCTAAACGATTGATCAACCACGATGTTTGTTCGTTGTCCCATTTCCCTTGTGCTATTTGATTCTGACAATGAGCTTCCCAGCCTATAAGGCTGGCATCCGTCATCACTAATGTCCATATTGGTGGATCTAATGGTATACCGGCCATTAATTTTTCTTTTCAAAGCCACCACTTGAGGCTTATACAGAACTCTGTTGGACATATATGTTTTTGAGACAGCGGACATCTCTGTGGACTCCATCGTGATAACAGTGCCCTCTGAAGATGAAGAATATGCACTCTCGCCCATGGCACCAGGTCTAGCGTTGCTGCCACGAATCCTAGTATCTGCAGATATGACCACACCATGGGGTTTTTGCAGTGCAAAAATATCCATAAAGGAACCCGCAACTTGTTCATTCATTCCAGTGGAAGAAAGACCATTCATTGCCTAGTGTCGAACTTTGCTCCCAGATGAATCAGAGATTGTGAAGGAATGAGATGACTCTTTGCCTTGTTGATAACCCATCTTAGACTCTGAAGGAGTTCTATGACCCTAGTTGTTGCCATATTGCTTCCCTCCAAAGTTTTCGCTCTCATCAACCAATCATCTAGATAAGGGTGTATCAGTATCCCTTCCTGATGCAAGGCAGTTGCTACAACTACCATAACCTTTGCAAAGTTCGAAGAGGTGTTGCTAGGCCAAATGGTAGAGCTTGGAACTGATAATGGCCCTTTGGCACTGCGAAATGAAGATAGTGATGATGTTTTGCACATATGAGAATATGGAGGTTATTTCTCCGTAAGATCTAAGGCTGTTAGAATTCTCCAGTTTGTACTGCTGTTATAACCAAATGTAATGTTTCCATACAAAAATGTGGAATCCTTAAAGCACAATTTATATACTTTAGATCCAAATCCGGACAGTAAGTTCCTTCCTTCTTTGGAACTACAAAGTAGATGGAGTATTGCCCCAATCCTACTTGATGTAATGGAACAAGAACCATAAGAACATAAGATATGCCATACTGGGTCAGATCAAGGTCCATAAAGCCCAATATTGTGTGCAATTCTGGTCGCCGTATCTTAAAAAGGATATAGCGTTATTAGAAAAGGTTCAGAGAAGAGCCACCAAAATGGTAAAGGGGATGGAAGGATACTCCTATGAAGAAAGGCTAAAAAGGTTAGGGCTCTTTAACCTGGAAAAGAGACGGCTGAGGGGAGATATGATAGAAGTCTATAAATTAATGAATGGAGTGGAACGGGTAAACGTAGATCGATTGTTTACCTTATCAGACTATAGAAAGACTAGGGGACATGCAATAAAGCTACAGGGTAAACTATTTAAGATTAATAAAAGAAAATATTTTTTCACTCAACGTCTAATCAAACTCTGGAATTTGTTACCGGAGGATGTAGTAAAGGCTGTTAGTGTAGCTGGGTTTAAAAAAGGTTTGGACAAGTTCCTGGAGGAAAGGTCCATAAACCATTATTAAGAAGGGACCCAGGATATCAATGCTTGACCCAGTACAAGCATTGCGGAACCTGTGTCTTTTGGGGAAACTGCTAGGTACGTATGACCTAGATTGGCCACTGTTGGAAACAGGATACTGGGCTTGATGGACCTTGGTCTGACCCAGTATGGCATATCTTATGTTCTTATGTTCTTATTAACCTGTTTCCAACAGTGGCCAATCTAGGTCATAAGTACCTAGCAGTTTCCCCAAAAGACACAGGTTCCACAATGCTTGTATTGGGTCAAGCAGTGACATCCTGGGTCCCTTTTAATAATGATTTATGGACCTTTCCTCCAGGAACTTGTCCAAACCTTTTTTAAACCCAGCTACACAAACAGCTTTTACTACATCCTCCAGTAACAAATTCCAGAGTTTGATTACACGTTGAGTGAAAAAATATTTTCTCTTATTAGTCTTAAATAGTTTACCCTGTAGCTTCATTGCATGTCCCCTAGTCTTTCTGTGTTCTGATGATGTTTATGTTTATTGTTTTTTGATAAAACCGCCTTTCTCCAGTAATCAAAGCGGTGTACAATTAAAAACAAGGTTAAAAAAAGAAAGGCCGAGGCCATGGAAAAGGAAAAGAAAGTTACAATTCATTCTTAAAGGATAGTGCAGACAAGAGAAACAAGAAGGGATGGGGAACGAAACAAGAGGGTAGGCAAGGGGCAGGGGAAATGGGAATTACACAAAAGGGGAGGGCACATCGAAAGCCAAGGAGAAGAGGTGGGTTTTCAGATTGTGTTTAAAGGTGGTGTAGTGAGGTTCTAAACGGAGGGAAGAAGGGAGGGAGTTCCAGAGGGCGGGATGTAAACAATCGATCTATGTTTACCCATTCCACTCCATTCATTAATTTATAGACCTCTATCATATCTTCCCTCAGCTGTCTCTTTTCCAAGATGAAGAGCCTTAACCTTTTTAGCCTCTCTTCATAGGGGTATCCTTCCATCCCCTTTACCATTTTGGTGGCTCTTCTATGAACCTTTTCTAATAACGCTATATCCTTTTTAAGATACAGCGACCAGAATTGCACACAATATTCAAGGTGCGGTTGCACTATGGAACAATACAGAGGCATTATAATATTCTTTGTTTTATTTTTCATTCCTTTCCTTATGATACCTAGCATTCTATTTGTTCTCTTGGCTGCCGTTGCACACTGGATGGAGGGTTTTAACATGTTATACATGATGATGCCTAAATCTTTTTCCTGGGTGTTGGTTCCTAATGTGGAACCTTGCATTGTGTAACCATAGTTTGGGTTGTTCTTTCCTAGGTGCATAACTTTGCACGTGTCCACATTAAATTTCATTTGCTATTTGGTTGCCCAGTTTTCCAATTTATCAAGATCCTCTTGCAATTTTCCACAATCCTCTTGGGTTTTAACAACTTTAAATAGTTTTGTGTCATCTGCAAATTTGATAACCTCACTCGTTATTCCCTTTTCCAGTTCATTTATGAATATGTTAAAAAGCAGGGGACCCAGGACAGATCCCTGGGGTACTCCACTATTTACCTTTCTCTACTGGGAAAATTAGCCATTTAGCCCTACCCTCTGCTTTCTATTTTTTAACCAGTTCCTGATCCACAATAATACACTGCCTCCTATCCCATGACCTTTTAGGTTTGCCAAAAGTCTCTGATGAGGGACCTTGTCAAAGGCTTTCTGAAAGTCCAGAAACACTATATCAACCGACTCACCTTTGTCTGTTTATTCACACCTTTAAAAAAAACATAACAGATTAGTAAGACAAGATCTTCCTTGTCTAAAGCCATGTTGGCTGTCTCCCATTAAGCCATGACTATCAATATGTTCAGTAATTTTTTTCTTTATTATGGTTCCTACCATTTTTTCTGGTACTGATGTCAGGCTCACCAGTCTGTAGTTTCCCGGATTACCTCTGGAACCCTTTTTAAAAATTGGCGTTACATTGGCCATCCTCCAATCTTCAGATATTACAGATGATTTTAATGATAGTACACAGATTACTAATAGCAGGTCTGCAATCTCATATTTCAGTTCTTTCAACATTCTTGGATGTATACCATCCGGCCCAGGTGATTTGCTACTCTTCAGTTTAGCAAATAGTTGTAATACATCTTCCCGGTGTATCGATATTTCTTTCAATTGTTCCGCAGTATCACCTTTAAATACCACTTCAGTCATGGGTAACATCCCTACATCTTCCTCAGTAAAGACCGAAGCAAAGAATTCATTCAGTCTCTCCACCATGGCCTTGTCCCCTCTTAGTGCCCCTTTTACCCCTCTATAATCTAATGGTCCAACTGACTCTCACACAGGTTTTTTGCTATGAATGTACTTGAAAAAGTCTTTATTACGTGTTTTTGCTTCCACAGCAAGCTTCTTCTCAAATTCTCTCTTTGCCTGCCTTATCAATGCCTTGCATTTAACTTGCCAGTGCTTGTGCTGATTCCAGTTTTTGTCATTTGGCTCTTTTTTCCATTTCCTGAAATATGCTTTTTTTGGCAACAACAGCCTCTCTGACCTGACCTTTAAATCATGCTGGCAGTTTTTTGGACTTCCTTCCACTTTTCTTAAAGTGTGGAATACAGCTGGTCTGGGCTTCCAAGATAGTATTTTTAAACAACACCCAAGCTTGATGTAAGCCTTTAACCTTTGCAACTGCTCCTTTTAGTTTTTTCTTAACGGTTTTCCTCATTTTATCATAGTCCCCCTTTCAAAAGTTAATAGAAACATAGAAACATGATGACAGAAAAAGACCACATGGCCTATCTAGTCTGTCCTTCCATAACAACTACAACAGTCCACTTTTTACCTTTAGAGATCCTCTGTGTTGGTCCCATGCTTTTTTGAATTCAGTTACTGTCCTCATATCTACCACCTCCACTGGGAGACTATTCCATGGATCCACTACTCTTTCTGTAAAGAAATATTTCCGCATATCACTCCTGAATCTATCTCCCTTCACCCTCATCCCATGTCCCCTCGTAGCAGAACTTGCTTTCAATTGAAAGAGGCTCTCTCCCTGAACATTTATGCCACGGAGGTATTTAAACATCTCAATCATATCACCTCTATCCCGCCTTTCCTCTAAGGTGTACATATTAAGATCCTTAGGTCTGTCCTCATATGCTTTATAATGAAGCCCACTAATCATTTTAGTAGCCACCCTCTGCACCGACTCCATCCTGTTCACATCCTTTTGAAGGTGCGGTCTCCAGAATTGCACACCATACTCCAAATGAGGTCGCACCAAAGACTTATACAGAGGCATTATCACCTCCTTTTTTCTGCTAGCCATTCCTCTCCGTATGCACCCAAGCATCCTTCTAGCTTTTGCCGTCGCCTTTTCTACCTGTTTAGCTACTTTAAGATCATCAGACACAACCACGCCTAGGTCCCTCTCTTCTTTAGTGGACAAAAGTACTTCACCTCCTATACTGTATTGCTCCCTTGGATTGCTGCAGCCCAAATGCATGACCTTACATTTTTAACATTAAATCCCAGCTGCCAAATTCTAGACCATTCTTCAAGCTTAGCTAGATCCCTCCTCATGTTATCTACACCTTCCTGGGTGTCTACTCTATTGCAGATTTTGGTATCATCTTCAAAGAGGCAAACCTTACCCAACAGCCCTTCCGCTATATCACTAACAAAGATGTTAAAAAGAATCGGACCAAGGACAGATCCCTAGGGCACACCACTGGTAACATCCTTCTCCTCAGAGTGAGCTCCATTTACTTGTACTCTTTGTCGCCTCCAACCCAACCAATTTCTAACCCAAGCAGTAACTTTAGGGTCCATCCCTAGGGTGCTCAGTTTGTTTATAAGTCACCTGTGAGGAACAGTGTCAAAGGCTTTACTGAAATCTAAATACACCACATCTAGAGCTCTCCCTCGGTCCAACTCCCTGGTCACCCAGTCAAAGAAATCAGTCAGATTTGTCTGACAAGACCTGCCTCTGGTGAATCCATGCTGCCTCGGATCCTGTAATCCGCTGGACTCCAGAAACCTCACTATTTTCTCTTTCAGCAGCGTTTCCAATAATTTACTCACCACCGAAGTTAAACTAACCGGCCTGTAGTTTTCAACCACATCCTTACTTCCGCTTTTGTGTAAAGGCACCACATGAGCCTCTCTCCAGTCCTTTGGCACCACTCCCGACTCCAACGAGGCATTGAAAGGTCAGTCAGTGGAGTTGCTAGAACGTCCCCAAGTTCCCTCAGTATTCTAGAGTGTATCCCATCCGGTCCCATCGCTTTGTCTACTTTAAATTGAGCTAGTTTCTCACGAACACAGTCTTCTGAAAATTGTTCAAGATGTCCCTCGCTTCTGTTCTTATTTATGGGTGTTTTCTGAGGTCCTGCTCCTGGTTCTTCATCTGTGAACACAGAACAAAAATATTTGTTAAGCAATTCTGCTTAGGTAGTACTGAGGATTTCCTAACCATCCCTCCTCCATTAATTAAATCAAACATGATCATGCTATGATCACTATTGCCAAGTGACCCTAACACCCTTATCTCTTGCACTAGATCTGGTGTTCCACTAGGTCCAAATGGCTTCCCCTCTGGTCGGTTCATGAACCAGCTGCTCCAAGAAGCAGTCATTTATTTCATTTAGAAACTTTATCTCCCTAGCATATCCTGCCGTGACACTGACCCAGTCAATACCGGGGTAATTGAAATCACCCATTATTATTACTGTGCTGTAACTTTTTTCAGCTTCCCTGATTTCTTTGAGCACTTCATCATCCATTTGTTTATTCTGACCAGGCCGTCGATAGTACACCCCCACTGCCATAGCCTTCCCCTTTTTATATGGAATTTCAATCCATAGAGATTCTACGGTGAATTTTGTTTCCTTCAAAACTTTAATCCTTTGTAACTCAATGCCCTCTTTAACATAGAGTGCAACCCCTCCACCAAATTAATCAGCGCTATCATTACAATATAGTTTGTACCCAGGTATCACAGTGTCCCACTGGTTGTCCTCCTTCCACCATGTCTCTGAGATACCAATCACATCTAACCTCTCATTTAGTGCTATATATTCTAACTCTTCCATCTTATTTTTTAGACTTCTAGCATTTGCATACAAGCATTTTAGAGACTGTATTTTATTCATATTAATCTGGCTATCGGTAAGCAGGGGTAATTTGGAATCTTTAAACTCTGTCTGCTCCGTACTCAAGTGCATTTGGGCTACTTTTGTCTTTTTCGGAACCTCTCTGCTATATTTATTTATTTTATTTATTTAGGCAGTTTTCTATACCACCTTATCCTTCAGTCAAAGTGGTCAACAAGACATTGGGAGGCATACATTCAATACGAGGAGATACGATTCACATACGTAAAAAGCTATCTACTTATAGGTCTAAATGGGGATGCCCTAACTTGCCCTAAATGGGGATGCCCTAAATGATATGCCCTAACTTCATTTTTTTAGTAGTATCCTTCAAGGATACATTGTTCCGAGCCATGCGCTCTTGGGCGACTGTCAGCTCTCCCCTATTATCTAGTTTAAAAGCTGCTCTATCTCCTTTTTAAAGGTTAATGCCAATAGCCTGGTTCCATCCCAGTTAAGGTGAGGCCCATCCCTTTGGAAGAGCCCCTCCTTTCCCCAGAATGTTCTCCAGTTCCTAACAAATCCAAAACCCTCATCCTTGCACCATCGTCTCATCCACGCATTGAGACTACGGAGCTCTGCCTGCCTTTTGGGTCCTGTGCGTAGAATGGGAAACATTTCGGAGAACACTACGCTGGAAATTCTGGATTTCAACTTCCTACCTAAAAGCCTAAATTTAGCCTCCAGAACCTCCCTACCCCATTTTCCTATGTCATTGTTACCGACATGTACCAAGACAGCAGACTCCTCCCCAGCACTATCTAAGATGATGTCTAGGTGGCATGTGAGGTCCGCTACCTTCGCACCAGGCAGGCATGTTACCAGGCGATCCTCACGTCCACCAGCCACCCAGCTATCTACATGCCTAATGATCGAATCACCAACTATAACAACAGTCCTAACCCTTCCCTCATGGGCACATGGCCGTGGAGAAACTTCCTCTGTGTGAGAGGGTGTTACATCACCTGAAGAACAGGTCCTAGCTACAGGATCACTTCCTTCCACACCAGAGTGATGCTGTCCTGTCACGTGACCTTTCTCCTCCATGGCAACAGGGATGTTGCCAGACTGGAAGTGGGACTTCAGGACTGTATCCCTGTAGGTCTTGTCTATGTACCTCTCTATCTTCCTTATGTCCTCCAAGTCTGCTACTCTAGCCTCCAGAGATCTCTTTTCACTGGAGCTTTGCAGAGAGAAAGAACAAAGATAATTTTTTTTATTAATTTTTAAATGCTGGAATTCTCAAAAGAGCTGCCCCTGACTAAGGAAAGCTTGTCCTCTTCCTTCTTGGAGACTGAACATACTGGCTTGGTAATAGCATCACTTTACCTTTATTGGATGGCATCACCAAAGCTTGGACTTTTCAGTCTCCAATCTGCTGGAAGGGGATATAAAACCATTAGTCTGGACTGTACTGGAGGAGCGCTATGGAAATTGGTGATAAGATCACTGAAGCTTGTGGTTGTCTGCCATTTGGATGACATAACCCACACATCCAGACTAGTCCGGACTAGAAAGATAAGAAAAATAAATTAATCAAAGAAATTGCAAGTAAGGACAACTGATTGGTGACTGTTCTTAAAGAGTGAGCTGGTATTGAATCCAACCAAATATCAGAAGATAAGAACAAATCATCTTCATTGCCTTTTCTACTTCTAAATGTGATGCAGCATCAGAGTCCCAAGTATTAATACCTTTACTACATGTGTATATGCCATGTCTTTATACGTATGTATTTACAAAGCATTCTTCATTTTAGAGAGCCTTTTGTAAAATATCAGGAAAATTATGAAAGTCCTTCCTCGACATTCTATTTCCCCCGTTGAAGTGCTATGTAATGTGGGGTATTAATTGTATTTCTGTGTGTGTCTCTCTCTCTCTCTATATATATATATATATATATTTATTTATTTATTTATATAAACACACACTAACATACACATGCATGCACATGGCTATACTTACCTCAGAATGCATTTGTTGCTGCTGACCTTTATATAAGGATTTATCCGATTTCCTTCCATCCTTTCTCCAGTTTCCACAAAAGATGAAGGACAGCTTCCTATAAACTGAAACAGACTTCTGTAAACTGGATAATCTTAAACAATGAATATTTTATGAATTTACAGTAAGTAGAAAACTACGGTATAAAATTTAAACGTTTTGTTAAGCCACTATGGCTTATGGTTTATTAGGATTTTGCTATACCATCTTTCAGGGGCTAATCCAAGCAGTTTACTGAAAAGAAAAGCAGAAAAAGAAGAGACAGCAGACAATCCCGAATGCCTCTCCAATCCTAGCAATCCAGGCTTCTGTATGCTTACTTGTAGAAGTATGTTTTAGGTAACTTCTGAATTTCTTGTAAAAGGACTTTTGAGAAAGGTCAGGGGGAATGTCATTCCATAGTATGGGGGCTTTGAAGAAAAATGCAGACTACCTAGTACACTTGTATGTGGCAAGAGATGCTGGAGGGCTGAAGAGGCAATTTGTATGGATGGAGGAGGTAATCCAGGATGGAGAGTAAAATGATGAAGAAGAACAGATATATAGCAATGCCAGTGTGCAGGGCCTTGTGAACTAAAGTGAGACCCTTAAATTGAATGCAGAAGGATACAGGCAGCCAGTTCTGATGCATCAAAAGAGGGGTAATAAGATCAAACTTAAGGGTCTGGAAGAGGATCCTAACGGCTATGTTTTGCATTCTTTGGAAATGTTTTAGCTCATAAACATGAAGACCGGCGTAGACAACATTACAATATCTAAAGGCTGTTCAAGGAAGGTGGTATATATAAATGTAACATAACATAACATAAGTTTTTAAGAAATGCAGTGTTCTAGAATCCAGATTGGACCTGGTGAACATTCTGCAGGTTCTGCTAGCTTTTATTAGACCAAATAAAAAGATATTGTGGCATATGAGCTTTCAAAACCTCATAGTCATCATCAGATGGACAGATCTATGGGTCTAAAAGTTCATGGGCTACAATATCTTTTTTTTAAAATGTATTACAAGGTAGCACAACTTATAAAGATGCTGATACTGCAAGGATATTACTATAAATGTATTCAAACCAGATATGACTGGATATGGCCTTTTGACTGGTGACACAGACCAAATTATTACCAGAAAGTATAGCTAAAAGACTACATAACATACCTCTGAAGATATCTGCAAGAAACACATTTAAAAAAGTTTGAGGATGGCTCAGCAGATTGATGCAATAATATCAAACATTTAACATAGTCTTTCCCAACCTTTAAAGCCCAAGGAAGATTTTATTCATACCTGATAATCTCCTTTCCTTGAATCCTGCTAAACCAGTCCAGATGAGTGGGTCATGCTCCCCAGCCAGCAGGTGGATGCAGACTTATACAACTTTCAGTGAGGTCATCACTAGTATATCCATTGTGCAGCACTGACAGAAGCCAGTATGACACTTCCCAAGCAGTAAGCCAGTCTGAAAAACTCAGAAAACAATTCAGATAACAATAATAAACATAAATAGCTCTGCCACGAAGAGCATGAACAAGTACTTGGCTTTCTTACAATGAGGAAACTGCAGCCAGCCCACAAAGTTGACTACATCTTTCATGGCAGCTGGAAACCCCCAAACCTGCTGAAAGAAAGAGTCTCCCTGGCAGAGACATCGCTAATTCAACCAAAAGGCAGCAGGCTTCCCAACGTGCAAAAGGAGTCTTCCAGGGTGAGTCCTGGACTGGTCAAGCAGGATTCAAAGAAAGTAAATTATCAGATATGAATAGACCCCCTCCTTCATTATCATCCTACTAGACTGGTCCAGATAAGTCGGATGTACTCAAGCAATCAGGCCCAGGTAGGAGGAAGACAACATTCAAGACAAACTACCCTGTCAAAGCAGTCATCTGAATAATTTCTACAAGTGCCTGTAGACCTTAAAAGGTGATAAATGAAGGCCAAGAAGTCTTAGAACTGTCCTCTAGGGACACCCAAGCGGATTTCACCCAAAAGGATTGTGCTTCATGAAGTGAACTGTAACTTGCTCCTGAATGCATTTACCAGGCAGGATTCACCCTACCTCCATTGGTCTCTAGGGATAAACAGACAATAGAGATCTTGACCTCTTCTAGCACCTCCCTCAAATTGCTGAGGATGGAGAAGGTCCGATTAATGGGAGGAATGAGGAATTGCGATGAACTCGAGCAATACCTCTTGCCCATCCACCAGATGTAGTGTGAAGTCCATTTGAAGACCCTTCTCTATGAAGAAAATCAGGACCATAATTCAGTGAGGATAAGAAAAGGAGGGGAACAGCCTCCTTAAAGGACAAACAGTGAAAGCTTCAAAGAGAAAAGAGCCATTCAAAGAACCAGAAAGGTTACTCGAAGCCAAAGGCTGCAACACAGACACCATATGGTGGATGCCAGAGTTCCCTGACATAGACCATAAAGAGCCAACCCATCAGGGAGGTCTTACACATGGACCCAAGGAAGGGTCCTTCCAGTCTCAAATATGACACTCAGGTGGACAGAACTGCTTCATTCCTGCTGAAAGTGGTTGCACAGAGATTCCTCCCAAAGAATTCCTTGGAGGTGGTTCCTACAGCAGAACAGGCTTGCTATTCAAAACCTGATAGTTCACGGCCAAGTCACAGTCCAGGATGAACTGCTAAAAGGCTCTAACATCTGCTAGGGTCATAGAGACTCATCAGGTCCCAAGCTGGGAGGTTACTAAGCAGCTCAAACTAACAAGCATGTGCCCGCAAGGGCCAGGCCCTTAACGTGAAGGTGCCAGGAAACTACCTTACCAAGAGCCCCTGGTGAGTTTACATTGTAGGCCTGCACCTTGAAAAGCCAGAGAAAGGCTACACTGCTTAGTTCAAGATTATGTGTAAAATAGTGTGCAAGGCCCAGCCAGGGCACCTAGGATTACCAGGACCAGATGGGCCAATAACCTATGCAGAAGGTAGCTCACCCAGGGTCAGGAAGGAAGCCACACAATATTCCTCCTCTAGGCCACTTTGAAGAAAGGACCATCAAGCATGCCAACCTTTGAATCTCCCTACACCTGAGATAGCTCCACAACTGGCATTTGCCAGAGTGGCCAAGACATGGAGTACCAGAAGGCTACATCCATGCAATGAGATTCAGCTTGGGAGAACTGAGCTCTCACTACACCCGGGCTCTTAGAATTCCCAAACAAAAAGTTGCCCTACACGCTAAAGCTTGCGATATGCACTGCAGCTAGTTAAGTCAGATGCTCCTCTGCCCAAAAGCACCAAAACTGTGAATTCTGCTGCAGAAGACATGCGTGACTGTCAGGACTGTGTCTGAGAACACCCAGCTCACTACTTCCATTAAAGGAGATATGAGCCTCTCCAGGGTCAACCTGATCACTCTGGCCTTCAGGCAAAAGATTCCCCAGGGGTCCCCTTAGGGGACAGAATCACTGGACCTATTGGACCGGGTCTCACACGCTCAGCCCTTACAGCTGGGATTCAAGGTAACAAGCATCTTCTCAGGTGTTTTACACAACCTCCCAGTCATAAGATTGAAGCGCAACCTTTACTGCACCTGCTCTTTGATCTCTCAGGGGAGAGGAAAAGCCTGGTCAAATAACAAGGAACATGGAGACCAGAAAATTAGGCAGTGCCTCTGAATCTAGTGCATATGCATTGTAGACTACGATATGGCCTAAAGGTCGATGCTCTGCCCCTGAAGGTCAGAGAAGACTCAGGTTAGCAGAGGGACTTGGAATCACCTACAGTACTTCGAGTTGGCTAAGACTTCAGTGAACCCTTTGTCATGGGAGAAATTAACTCAGGAGAGTAGGACCAGGCCCCCAGGAATTCCAAATTGTGGGAGAGAATCAAGCTGATCTCAAGACAAGCCTATCCCCAACTACAGCTTTTCCAGACAGAGGACTCTTGGTTTGTGCCACCTTTGAGCATCCCCAAAGACATTAACAGGGCCCATTTGACATCGAAACCTGGGCAAACAGGCCTTCTTCATTCATGCTGCTACCACCCCTATCACCTTGATAAAGGTATGGGAGCTTCATCTAGGTTTCAAGTTGAGGCCTGGACTCGTGGAGGTGGCATATAATGCAAATGCAGAGAAACAGCTAATGCTAATGGAAAGTGACAAATGCCATGGCTAAATCCAGGAGATGGGCTCTACCTGATGGCGACAATGCCAGACCTGAAGGGTCCCATAAGAAGATGAGAGATACGGAGACTGAAAATCACCAGTTTGAGGCCCAGACATGCCAGAAGGAATACCCCATCATGGATCCACATGTACCAGGGATATCGGCTCCATCCCTGTCATTGCTTGAAGTATGAAAGATCGGCTGCCCACATCCCTCACCTGAGCTGATAGCCTCAGGGAGACTTTCCCTGGGAGACTTTGCAAGTTCTGCTGTAATTCACCTAGCATGCATCTGAAGTCTTGGGTTGGCTTGGCCCATCACCTGAAGGACTGAGGACAGATAGCCTGTAGGAGTTGACAACTTTGCACTGCCAAAGACCCCAAGACCCACTAGTTGAACATGGTATGGGCGCACTCCTCAGAAATAGACTGCAATGCACCCCGACTGGCTGCACTACAGGGGGGAATATTGGCATCCATTGAGGGGAATTTCAGGCTCCCAAGGTCCCTAAAGGTGACCCAAGCCCACAAGACATTTTACCAGGACTGTCCCTATGACAACAGAGGCCCCACAGGACTCCCATTCTCCAGAGGGTGGCTCCATGCTTTACATACAGCCTTAGAAGGTCCTTTGACCATTCTCTGCTTGTCTTCCAGGAATCTCGATGGGCAAGCTTCTCCACTTGGGAAGAAAGCAACCCTTAAGGGAACTCTCCACCACAGAACAAAGTCCTCATTGAAATAAACTCAGCTATTGTAACTGGCCCATACCACTGCCACTATGGTGCTGTCAAAGATACTGTATCAGCAGTTCCTAGCAGTAGCAACCCAGGCAGGGAACTACAAGCCCCCTAGCCTCTGGACGATTACTGGGCTAAATTACAAATTGACTCCTCCTCAGCCAGATAGTCTCATGAACAAATCTGCAACTTTGGGAGCAAGGGACTATAGCCTTCTGGCGGAGCCACCAGGCCACCAGCAGAGGACACAGCTGTCCTCTGAGGGCTAGACTACAGGTGTGTGCACACAGCATGGGCCTTTGTAAGACTTCGACATTCATCTGAGATTTCCCCATATGCAGCACCTCCCTAACACCAGGATGGTCATGTGCTTTTTCACCGTTATGAAGCAGCATTTCTGCCTAATGAGGGCAAAGGGCTAAACAGCTCACTTTGGTAGACGAGATAGAACCTTAGAACCCTGAGGTACAATTTGGAGGGTTTTTTCAAAATTTTATATTTATGAAATTTTACATTTTAACTTTCACCAAGCAATGTGGAAATACACAAGGAAATCAATAATCCTCAAGATACATTAAGGTAAAATATATAATCAGATAAGAAATATAAAGATCCAAGTAAGAAAAAAAAAAGAATGGACACATTCTCCTGGAACAACCTCCTAAAGGCCACTACTGCAGCGGCTCTGGAGGAAGAGACAGAGTACTCATGACTTCCCTATTGAACAAAAAATCAGCCAACAATTTAGGTTAAAAAAAAGTAGACATCTTATTATGTATCACCACATAAACACAAGGGAATCTAAGCACAAACTTAAGCCCAGAAACTGTGCCCGTTTCTGACTGTGCTGAGACATATCAGGAAAAATATATATACAAGAACCTAAAAAAGGCTTGTTAATAGCACAAAAATACAACTTAGACTGTATTCTGATCAAATTCCAAAGCAAAAGTTACAATAAGAGTCATCCTCTGGATAATAACCTCCAGCAATGACTCCAGGAACTCAGTCAAGTTGGCAGGGACTGAGGTCTTTTGCCCAACCTGGGGGGAAAACGCCCTACCTGATGGCAGGTAGTGGGCCCTCGCCAATGGAGACAAATTCTCAGGTCCCTCCCAAGAACCTCCACAAAATACTTCTTGGCCATCTCAACAGGCAGTACCAGAGGAGACTTAAAGAAATTCAGTAGGCACAGATTGTTACGCCTTACTTGATTTTCCAAATATTCCATCCATTGGGCTACTATAGGGCAGTCCTTCACTAGCATACCACTCTCAGCTTGCTGACTCGCCAATGTAGATTCTAAGTTATCCATTCTTCCAGTCAGAACTTCCATTGCCTTTGACTGATCAAGCAATATAAAAATCCCTGAAAAAATCCCCACCATGTGAATTAGAAATATTTTTTGTCGGACCACAATGAGGGAGGTTTAGATAGTCTTCAAAACCACACCCGCCAATTGGGGTCCATTTTAATCGAACAAATGTTGTTCTATAGCAAATTTTATATATAACAAACTTATCTTAAAAATCCAAGAGAAGAAACGTTGTTGTTTGCTGCATGAAATGTCCAACCTCTGAGAACACGACGTGCACGTTTCGGGAACCAACCGTCCCTGTCTCAAGTGCTCTTTATGTCGGTCACATCAATATAGTTCTTCTCCAGTTTCTCACTCAAAATTAGACGTTACTCGTCAGCATTAAAAGACACCGGTTTCCACCAGGTAACCAATCACTGCTGAGGATTAACCAAATCGTCATTGGTCAGCTATCTCGTCAATCATCAGGGAACTTGATGTGAAGAGGGGAACTCCTGTTCAACCCCTCATCCAATTGGATGAAATCCGATTGATGAATAAAGTCTGTGAAGCCCAGTAACGTAAATGCTAAAGAACAGCCCAAGAAAGAGGGAAATCCCACTATCACAGGGAATCCCACAATACGAGGGCTCAATTCAGAAAACACTCAGCCATTCTATTTCCCTGTTCAGACCATTCGGTTGTATACATTGTAGGTCAAAAATCCAGCGTTGTTCACATCGCTGTAAACGAGCAATCCTATCACCCCCCCTAGGATCCTCTGGAATATGATCAATGACTGTCCAGCGTAATTGATCAAATGTGTGACCCTGTTCAAGGCAATGCTCCACTATAGGCGCAGAACGGATGTTTTGTTGCAACTGAGATGCATGTTCACCTATCCTTGTTTTGATAGGTCTTATAGTGCGACCTACATACAATAAAGGGCATTCACATAAAATTAAATAAACCACAAATGACGAAATACATGTAGTAAACCAACGTCGTTTGTAATTGTGTCCTGTCAGGGGATGATCCCACGATATTCCAGATATTGTATTAATGCAAAATTTGCATTGATGACATGGGAAATGGCCACAAGATGTACTCGGGACAGATGGTCTATCGATTGTAGTAGTGGAGTGAACTAAGATATCCCGAAAACTTGAAGCTTTTTTAAAAGCTGGCATGAACGAATGGGCTAAACTAGGATGTACCGATAGAATAGACCAATGCTTCCGGAGGATGCCCACCACAGCATTGCTGCAAACCATATAGGGAAAAATTCCCACTATTTTTTTGTCCGAATCAGACACCTGAGAAGAGGAGTGAAATAGCCAATCACGATGAGTAAAATTAGCACGTTTGTAAGCTCGTTCAATCACTAAAGGGGGATATCCCCGTGCAAGCAATCGCTGTTTCAACTCCTGAGCATGAAAATGAAATTCTCTCATAGTGGAACATAGCCTACGTAACCTTAAAAATTGGCCATATGTGACTCCACACATTTCATGACCCAATTATCAGACATAGTTTTGCCTGAGTCTGAAATTCTTTTAGTAACTCTTGATGTGGCGGCATTATATATCAATATTCACCTGATTTCATTAGTTTTGACTAAGAATTATTTCATCTTTGAAGGGGAATTTTTTCAACAAGTTTATGGTATTGCCATGGGGGCCACTGTGGCCCTCTCAATTGCCACTTTATATTTGGCTCAGATGGAAGAAAGTCTGATTTATTTGTCAACATTTTTTGTGCACATTTCATTGTGGAGGAGGTTTTTGGACGATATTTTTTTCATATGGACGGCTAATACGGAGAAGCTGTCTGAATTTCTTATTTGGCTAAACGGTCTTAAACCGAACATTCAATTCACTGCACATAGTGACCCACAACGTATAGAATTTTTGGATATGTTGATATATCGTGCGGATACCTCCTTACAAACTACTCTGTTCTGCAAATCAGTTCAAAGGAACAATTTGCTAAATTATAAAAGTTTCCATCCTGTTGCAATGAAGAAGGGTCTTCCATATGGCCAATTTTTAAGGTTACGTAGGCTATGTTCCACTATGAGAGAATTTCATTTTCATGCTCAGGAGTTGAAACAGCGATTGCTTGCACAGGGATATCCCCCTTTAGTGATTGAACGAGCTTACAAACGTGCTAATTTTACTCATCGTGATTGGCTATTTCACTCCTCTTCTCAGGTGTCTGATTCGGACAAAAAAATAGTGGGAATATTTCCCTATATGGTTTGCAGCAATGCTGTGGGGGGCATCCTCCGGAAGCATTGGTCTATTCTATCGGTACATCCTAGTTTAGCCCATTCGTTCATGCCAGCTTTTAAAAAAGCTTCAAGTTTTCGGGATATCTTAGTTCACTCCACTACTACAATCGATAGACCATCTGTCCCGAGTACATCTTGTGGCCATTTCCCATGTCATCAATGCAAATTTTGCATTAATACAATATCTGGAATATCGTGGGATCATCCCCTGACAGGACACAATTACAAACGACGTTGGTTTACTACATGTACTTCGTCATTTGTGGTTTATTTAATTTTATGTGAATGCCCTTTATTGTATGTAGGTCGCACTATAAGACCTATCAAAACAAGGATAGATGAACATGCATCTCGGTTGCAACAAAACATCCGTTCTGCACCTATAGTGGAGCATTGCCTTGAACAGGGTCACACGTTTGATCAATTACGCTGGACAGTCATTGATCATATTCCAGAGGATCCTAGGGGGGGTGATAGGATTGCTCGTTTACAGCGATGTGAACAACGCTGGATTTTTGACCTACAATGTATACAACCGAATGGTCTGAACAGGGAAATAGAATGGCTGAGTGTTTTCTGAATTGAGCCCTCGTATTGTGGGATTCCCTGTGATAGTGGGAATTCCCTCTTTCTTGGGCTGTTCTTTAGCATTTACGTTACTGGGCTTCGCAGACTTTATTCATCAATCGGATTTCATCCAATTGGATGAGGAGTTGAACAGGAGTTCCCCTCTTCACATCAAGTTCCCTGATGATTGACGAGATAGCTGACCAATGACGATTTGGTTAATCCTCCGCAGTGATTGGTTACCTGGTGGAAACCGGTGTCTTTTAATGCTGACGAGTAATGTCTAATTTTGAGTGAGAAACTGGAGTAGAACTATATTGATGTGACCGACATAAAGAGCACTTGAGACAGGGACGGTTGGTTCCCGAAACGTGCACGTCGTGTTCTCAGAGGTTGGACATTTCATGCAGCAAACTACAACGTTTCTTCTCTTGGATTTTTAAGATAAGTTTGTTATATATAAAATTTGCTATAGAACAACATTTGTTCGATTAAAATGGACCCCAATTGGCGGGTGTGGTTTTGAAGACTATCTAAACCTCCCTCATTGTGGTCCGACAAAAAATATTTCTAATTCACATGGTGGGGATTTTTTTAGGGATTTTTATATTGATAGATTTACATATCTCTGATAGCGGGATTTGTTTGACGTGTTTGACTGATCAAGAGCTGCCTGGGATAAGCGTAGTTACTCACCTGTAACAGGTGTTCTCCAGGGACAGCAGGATCAGTCCTCACATATGGGTGACATTGGCACCGACTGAGCCTACGTGGAAGCATCTCCCCAGCTTTCAAAGAAAGCCTTCGGGAGATGCCACCAGGCATGCTTGGTCCCTTTCCCACCCAAGGGTGCCATCTTGCTCAGTCAGATGACATAGCGAGGATGGTAGTAAAAATAAAACAAGGTATGGAGGCAACTCCTAGGGAATAAGGGAGGGTTGTGAGGACTGATTCCTGCTGTCCCTGGAGAACACCTGTTACAGGTGAGTAACTACGCTTTCTCCAGGAACAAGCAGGAAGTCAATCCTCACATATGGAACTCCCTAGCTCCAGGCTGCCAAGGAATGAACCACAACAGCACCAATGGCGACCAAATCAGGTAGCCATGAGTTGCAGAAAGTGAGTCCCCAGCTGAGAGACTCTGCAAGACCCTAGCATCCAGTGACACCACAACTCCAGTAGGCTGAACACAAAAGGGCCGGAGGGCAGGAGTTGCCTACAGAACAGATTACGGAGTAACGCCTGGCCAAAGGCACTGTCCCGATGGGACTCGCTTTCTAGGAAGTAGTGAGCTTCGAACATATGGATTGAAGACCATGTGGTGGCTTTGCAGATCTCCGTCTCTGGTAATGAGCGCAGCTACGCCACTGATGTGGCCATCTCTCTCACAAGATGCGATGTGATCCAGTAGTCCAGGGAGAGCACAGCTTGCTCATACAGTAGGTGAGGTCAATACAGTCCACCACCAAAGTGAACAAAGTTCACTTAGTCACAGGAAGCCCCAATCGTCTGGGGTCATAGGAAAACAAAAAGCTGAGGAACTTTGTGATGGCCCTGGGTCTGCTGTAGATAGAAGGACCGGGCCCGTTTGCAGTCCAGTGTATGGAGTATGATTTTCTCCCGACCGGTATGAGGCCGTGGGAAAAAGGTGGGAAGGACCACCTCCTGGTTGAGGTGGAAAGGAGATACCACCTTTAGGAGGAATTTGTGGTGAGTGCAAAGTACCATTCTGTTCTTTTGGAATCTTGTGTATGGTGGCTCTGCCACCAAGGCCTGAAGCTTGCTTACTTTGCGAGCAGATGTGAGAGCTACCAGGAAGGCCACCTTCCATGACAGATACTGCAAATGGCAAGTAGCTAGAAGCTCGAATGGTGGCCTGGTGAGCTGTGAGAGCACCACATTGAGGTTCTATTCCGCTGCTGGGGTGGCGGATGAGGAGCTTAGTTAGCAGGAGTCCCCGGAGGAACCAAGAGACCAGGGGCTGACCTGAGAAAGGCTTCCCTTCAATAGGGTGGTGGTGTGCAGCAATCACACTCAGGTGCACCCTCACTGAGTTGAACTTTAGTCCTGTGTGCGACAGATGCAATAGGTATTGGAGTACCAGTTGCACCGGGCAGGAGAATGGGTTCTCCTGCCTCTACGCACACCATACTGAGAATCAACACCACTTAAAGGCATATGCTTGCTTCGTGGAGGGCTTGCGAGAGGCAACAGGATTTCCTCGACCTCTCATGGGAGTTGATAGGGACCAAGACTACCCTTTCAGCAGCTATGCTGTTAACGTTAGAGACCCCAAATTGAGGTGCAGGAGGGAGCCCTCCTCCTGGATCAGGAGGTCTGGGGCATGGCCCAGTTGGACCGGGATCACTGCCGACAGGGAGAGAAGCAGCAGGAACCACAGCTGTCTGGGCCACCTGGGGGCAATTAGTATCAGTACTGCCCCCTTACACTGGACCTTGAAGAGCGTCCTGGCGACCAAGGCTCAGTGGAAAGGTATAAAGGATGCTCTGTGAGCAGCAAGGTCTAGTGAAGGAGAGGCCATACTGGCTCTCCTGGAAAGAACCTGGGTGGAACCTGCTGTAGGTGGAGGAGGTATCCCTCCCTGACAGGCTGGGTGGAACTGGAGCCAGGAGCTTAGGTACTTTTGCCTTCTGAGCCCCCTGCCCCTGTCTCTTGGGTGAGAACTCTGCTGATGGCCAGAGTAGGGCTGGTACTGATGATCCTGTGCGAAGGTGTCCTTTTCCCCAGCGTTTTTTTGCGGGGATGGGATGAGGTCTTCTTGGAGAGCATTTGCTGGGTCACAAAGTTGGCCTCAAACTCAGCAGCTTTGTTGGCCATGGGTTTGACAAAGAGGTTCTCACCGGTACAGGGGACATCGAGCAGTTTGTCCTGGACCCACTACTTGAGGTCGGAGGATTGCAGCCAAGATTGGCATCGAACCCCGATGCCGGCTGCCACAACTGAAGCCGCCAACTCTAAGCCATCATAGGCGGCCTGGGAGAGGAACTTGGAACAGTCCTATACTCCTGAAGTCAAGGTCTGGAACCATTGGGGGGTTCCCCCACTTGGCCTGCTGAAAACTCTGATAGCTTTTTGGCCAGTGCCTTTAGGTACATGCCTATGTAGAGTTCATAGGCTTAGATCTAGAAACACAGCATCACGTCTTAATAACATTTGCGCCAGAGGACATTGAGGCTCAGGCTTCCCTACCGGGAAAAATGGAGGAGTGGGTCTTCTGACTCTTGAGCTTTTTCATGGTCAACTTGATGACCATGGAATTGTGTGGGAGATGGGGTTTGTGGAACCCTGGTCCTTTCTGTAAGCGGTACATAGCATTGAGTCGACGGCTAACTATTGGCACTGATGCCGGGATCCCCCATATTCGGAGTAGCAGCCTCCCAAGGATCTGCTGTATGGACACCATGAAGGTTTCTTTGGGTGGAGTCTTGTACTGGATAATCTCCTTGGTGCGCGGGTCCTCCTCCACCTCAGTCTGCACTAAGAGAGCCCTGGCCATATCCCTGAAGAAGTCATGGAAGGCCACGTCCTTGGGAGGAGAGTAGCATTGAGGCACTGTGGAGGATGGGTCCGAGGGGATGTCTCAATGCTGTTTCGTGTCCAGGGACACCTCGTCCTCCACTACCCACTCGATGAGTAGTCTGAGGCCCTGTGACTCCTTTCATTGAGACCGGTGCCAAAGGGCTGATGGCCTGTGGAGGACCTGAGGTCTGAGTTGCGGATGCTGGCTGGCGAGGACTGGAGACCTGAGGAATGGGACCGGGATCTTGACCGGCACTGAGGGCTGACTCGAGGATGGCTCAATGTCTGGGGACTCCCTCACAGTAGAGGGCCTGGTCGTCGGGGCAAATGAGGTGGATGACCAGCCATCATTGCCTGCTGCAAGGCCAGGATAAGAGTGATGTTCTGCTCCAGGGCCACCATTCTGGTTTCCAAACCAGAAGGCTCCGTAGCCTTCAGTGTGGGCACCGAGGATTTTGGGCCTGGCACCGGTGCCTTTGGTGGTGTGTCCTCGACAAGGACTACAGCCTTGAGAAACCTCACACTGTCTCAGCCGGCCGAGGAATGCTTCTTGAGGACCTTGGTGGGGTGATTCGCCTGAGTCCCTCCATGGGGGTTTTACTGGGTTTCTCAAGTGCAACCTCGGCAGACTCTGACTTCTTCTTCTACTCTGGCTCCAGAGGCTTCTCAAAGGCACTGCGGCCATGGGACTCCAAGGATATATGGGCATCTCGGAAAGTGCTGGGCTTGGGGCTTGGAGCTCGGTGCCGGGGAGGTGTGTGCCGAGTCGGACCGAGGGAACAGCTTTTCTTGCAACTTGACCATTTCCTGTTGGTTTTGGCTAACATGGCCTGGCAGAGGTCGCAGGAGCTACTGTCATGATCCGGGCCCAGGCAGCACAGGCAGCAGTCATGGGTGTTGGTAATGGACACAGCTTGACTGCAGCAGCCACACTTTTTGAACCCACTGGCAGACATGGTGGGAGACACCCAGATGGGGTCGGCGACTCCTGTGTGAAAAAAAGGCACAAACGATCGTCGAGGGAGACTGTGATAAGAAAAGGAGCCAAGAACAGTGCCAGGAAGTGCCGACTTGAGGTGGGAAGAGGAACCAGTATACCTACCAGGAAACTAAGTTTTAGGAACAGTTTTTCAAGATTTTTCCAGGGGAATAGGACATATATCTGTTGGGCTTCATGGAAAAAAGGAGACTGAGCAGGATGGCATCCATGGACGGGAAGGGGACCACGCATGCATGGTGGCATCTCCCAAAGGCTTTCTTTGAAAGCTGGGGAGATGCTTCCATGCGGACACTGTCAGTGCCAATGTCACCCATATGTTAGGATTGACTTCTTGCTTGTTCCTAGAGAAACACTTTTATTTCTCCAAGAACTTCACATGACAAACTTTGTAGAGAGGAGATAAGCCCCTGAATCACCATCCACAGAGTCTCCAATGTCACCGCAGTTGGTCTTTGTAATTCCCCCATACCTCCATGTGAAGCAACTTCACCTCTCTCCTTCATGATAGACTCCAGTGATCTGAGCAAAGCAGCACTTCCCCCTCCAGCTGCTCCCTCTCCCAAGGAAGAGGAAGTATTGACTGAGGCACCTCCTGGTAAGGCCCAAAGATTCATCTCATGAATGTGCGGAAGATCCAATGCACCAACTGATGAAAGACTTCCAGGGTTGCGGGCTGGCATCCACAACACAGGGCTTAGCGAAACCCCTTTGCAGTTGCTCAACCCGGGAGGGGCCGAGGGGGCTGGAACATGAGACGTGGGCAGAAAGCTGAAGGCATCAAGTGTCGTTTGCCGCGAGGCTGCAAGAGATACACCCTCTGGGAGTAAAGGCCTTACCTTTCCTCTTTCTCATGATCGTGGGGAGAGGAGACCTCGGGGCAATCAGATCGGAAGCACTAACTGATACGTCTATTACGGGTGTCCTCCCTTTGACTCCCTTTCTCCATTTGGAGTTTTACCCTAAAAGCCACTGCAACACCGCTGAGGACCATAGAGAGGTTGTAAAGCAAACTGCCTGCCGACCTTGTCCGCAAGCCAGCTCTGCGGAGCCACCATAATGTCCTGTATAGGCCTAAACAGGGTCTAGCTGAGAAAAAAGGCGGATTCTTTGGGAATCCTACCCAGCCCATAGGAGAAACACTACTCCATCCTCCAGATTGCCTTCTGACGATTGGATCTGTTCTCGAGCCTTTCGAACACACAGGAGAAAGCTGGGCTTGCAGAGGAACAGAGGAGCATGAGGGTGAAGTAGGGGCCATGACCTCTCACACTGCCTGTGAGAAGAGCGCTCAGGGTTCACAAGAGAATGACCATGCTCCAAATCCCCCCAGAGGTGGCCGCCAAGCAGCTAGCCAACCAAATACAGTCCAAGAGCCATTGTGGGAGCTGCAGAACAAGCCTGCTCACAAGTTAGGATCCTCACAGGATCCACCCGGGGCCACTGGGCATGTGACTAGTGGTACCCTGCCATGCTCTGGTCTCACCAGGCCCATGCCACCCCTCAAAGTGGCTGCAGAGCTCACCAGTCAAATGAAAAAACAAATAAGATGCAGCAGTCTCAGACACATGTTACCTGACTCCTCTGACACATCAGGGGCTGGTAAAGCCGGCTCACACATACCCATGACTGTAACAATTCCCCACTATATTTGGGACAGAAGAAGATGACTCAAGACCCTGAAGCACTGGTTTCTGTTAGTCAGGCATCACACTCACAGCCAACTCCCCTCGGTCTCTCCAGTCGCAGTGTGCTCACTGACGGATTCCCCTCTCTGCCGCTTCCACTCTGATAGTGGATTTTCCCTCTCTCCTTTCCTTTTTTTCATTTTACACAAGCTTTATTGTATGCCGAGCAGAGGGTAGCCCAAGAGACGGAAACAAAAGTACAAGAAACATAAAAAAGATCAAATTGGAGAAGACCGAGTTCTGGGGGGAGGAGGGGGGGGGGGGAGAGGGGGCAAACAGAAGTATTCACTCCAGCTGTCAGCGGCCCCAGTATCTACTGCCAACCTGCAAATGCAATGTGTGCCTTCGAGTCAGTCCTGACTCCTGGCGACCCAGAAGCTCCTGGGTTTTCTTGGCAGTGTGACCGAAAGTAGATTGCCAGGCCTTTCTTCCGAGGCAGTGGAGGGTTAAGTGACTTGCCCAAGGCCACAAGGAGTGCTAGTGGGAATCGAACCCTGGTTGCTTGGTTACCAAGCCAGTGTTCTAACCACTAGGCTACTCCTCCACTACTAGGCCTCACTAAACTGAGACCTGTAGTTCAGGGCTTGGGGCTCAAGGAAGGAAGCATCTCTTGCTCAAATAAGGCAAATATCTGCAGATTGATCTCTGAGAGCCTCCCTTGCCAAAGACTCTACCAATAGACCAGAAGCTATAAAATGTTTAAAATTTAATATTTTATATATCAACTTTCTTTCTTTCTTTAATAAATTTGATATTCTGCCTTACACCCTAAGGCATTAAAGCAGTTTACAATGTAAAATAATAAGAGTAAACAGGTTTACAATAAACAATATTTATAATAACTAAAAAATATAAACATAAGCACACAAAGCAAATTCAAAACAAAGACAATTACACTAGCCAGTCTGATGAACCACTACACACAAGCCATCTACCCTTGCCAAAGTCTTTTTCAAAGAAGTACGGGCCTAATATTCAGCGGTGGCGACTAGCGCAATTACAGCAGCTAGCTGCCACCACTTAACCTTAAACCCAGATATTCAATGTCGGAGCCATATCTGGTCATTGGCATTGACTATCTGGGTTGGCTGGATAGCCAGAAATCTAACTGGGTAACAGTGATATTCAGCCACTGTCCAGTTAGCTTTGGTGGTGAAAGTTAGGCCAGCATTTACTGTGCCTGGCTTTCACTGCTGAGGGATAACTGGGCAAAAGCTGAATATTACTGCTGCCCAGTTATCCCGTAGTGCCACCACTGCTCCATCACCAGAACACTCCAGTGTTAACCCATTAGCATCAGGGAGTGCAGTGGCAGCACCCACGGATATTCAGTAACACTAACCGTGTTAGTGCTGCTGAATATCTCGGGCAAGGGAATTAACATGGTTAGCAAGTCTGCTAACTGCACTAATCCCTTTCAATATCAGGCCCTACATCTTTAAAGCTACTTTAAACCTATGTAGTGTGGGCAATATATGATTAGACTGTGATCAGACGGTGCCAAGCTGAGTGCTGAATTCACTTCATCAGTGCCTTTGCAAAAGTGAGTATAGCCAGATAAATAAACAGGTTAACTAGAACATAAAGCTTTATATGTAAGAGTTAAGACATTGAGCATTACATGCTCAAATTTTTTTGCAAAGGTAATGAGCTTAATAGAGTATTTTCAACCAGTTTGAGTTAATTGTGATTTTGGATAATTTACCACAAACCCCAGATGTTGCAGAACCAGGATGGTATGATGAAGTGATTTTTCAACTACTTGAGGGGTATCTCCCTTGATGAACCAGTCGTCTAAGTAAGGGAAGACAAAGATTCCCAAGGTACACAGGTAGGCTGCTACGACTGCCAGACACTTCGTGAAGACCCTTGGAGCCGAGGCCAGTCCAAAGGGGAGATCGTGATATTGATAGTGGTGCCCTTGGAAGACAAATCTGAGATATTTTCTGTACAAGGGGTGGATGAGGATGTGTGTGTAAGCATCCTTGAGATCCAGAGAGCAGAGCCAGTATTTTTTTTGAAGGTAGGGGAGAAGCGTGCAAGTGAAATCATTTTGAACTTTTCCCTCACTAGGAATTTGTTGAGATTTCTCAGGTCGAGGATAGGCCTGAATCCTCCTGTCCTTTTTGGAATGAGGAAGTAACGCAAATAGAACCCTAAGCCTTGCTGAGGTGGAGGGACTTCCTCTACAGCTCCTTGAGATGTAAGACTCATGATCTCCTGCTGTAGTAGAGAGGAGTGTTGGAGATCCATATGGGCCTCACCCACAAAGAAAGTGTTGGGTAGAACCTGGAAATTGAGTTGATACCCCACAATGATCAGTTGCAAGGTTCTGAAGTTATGAGGGACCATCTGTGGGCAAAGAGAGTCAATATTCCTGGAATGTGTGAGGGGAAGGGAGGTTTGAGAGGCCAACTGGCTATGCCTTCCAGGAAGGAGTCAAAATCTCACCAGAGGCTGAGATTGTTGAATTGGCTGGGCCTTCAGAGCCTTAGGCTTTCTGGGCTGATGAGTATCCTGTTGCTTTTGCTGTGACTGCTGAGGATGATAGGAAGAGTAGGAGGGGTAGAAGGGCTTCTTTGCAGAAGTCTTCTTTTTGGTCTGTTTTTCTGGACAACTTCTTCATGGTGGGATCGTCTATTTCGATTTCACCTGCCTTTTCACACCAGCCCTTTCCAAAGAGATTTTCTCCATTGCAAAGGATGTTGATACGCTTATTTTGCACCCACTGCTCAAGATCAGAGGCCTGCAGCCATGCTGTCCTCCTTGCTCCAATACAGGCTACTGCTGTCCTACTGGTAGCAATAAATGCAATGAAAGCTGCCCTAGTCAAAAACTTGGAGGTGTTTTGAGCATGATCAACAAGAGCCTCATGAGGGGCCTGCTTATCTGCTGGAAGACAGCTGAATTCAGATAAGTCCCTGGAGACATCCCTTAAAACATGCCCATATAGAGCATGTTCAAATTGATCCTGGACCTCAATATGACAGCCTGGAATGCTTTTTTGCCAAAAGCATCGAGGGTTCTAGCGTCCTTGCTTGGAGGAACCGATGAATAGTTCTTGGTACTTTTAATCCTTCTCATGGCCGATTCCACTACCATAGAGTGGTGTAGTAGTTGTGGTTTTTGGAATCCTGGGCAAGAAAGAATCAAATACAGTGTATTAGACCTATTGCTGATGGCAGGAGTGGTGCTTCCCACATCCGAATCATCAAGTTCTTCAGGATGTTGTGGATGGGAAGGGTAGCCGCTTCCTTCGGTGCTGAGGGATACTGCAGGATGTCTAACTCCTCTGCCCTCAGTTTCACCTCTGTTGTCACCGAGACTGAGAAGGCTGCCGTCATGTCCTTGATGAAGTCCTGAAATGACATGTCTTCGGGTGGAGACCGACGCCTCTTATGTGGCGGAGATGAAATGTCTCTGAGGAGCTCAGAGTTGATAGAATCTGGTTTGGAATTAGAGGAAACTGAATCTGATTCCATAAGAAAATTAAAGTAATGCCTGTCGGTACCCCAGTACCAATGATGCTCTGTCCGACATCGAAGGTCGATGCCCATGAAGTGCAGCATTGGAAATGGAATGCATGGTGTGCAATGCTCCTGAATGAACTGGGACTGGTGGAGGTTCCAAGCCTGATGGGACTGGGGCAATGATCCGCCCGCCAGAAGCACCAAGCAGATCGATGTCGAGAGATGGTATCGGAGCAGTGAGTTCAGAGGTGAAACCCGAGGGCCTTGAAGGCCCCAAACTAACAGCCACCAGGATCATGGCCAGACTCCACTCGATGGCTTGCATATGCTCATTGAGGGTGACTGGAGAGGACTGGATGAGTTCGGGCCAGGAGGTCTGAGCTACGGTCTCCAAGCAAGGTATTGGTCCTGAGAGCATCCCTGAGCCCCTCTGTGGCTTTCGAGGGAGTATGCTCCCACTGGGGCTGTTTGGCTGGTTGGCCTAAGTCTGGATCCACAGATGAGTGTCGGTGCCGATATCGAGCATCGGAGTCTGAGAACGACGTTGAGGACTGGGAGCCCTTCAATGCCGATGCCGAGGCCTTCGATACCTTATCTGCCGAAGACTCTGAATGATGCTTCTTGCTATGTTTAGAAGTGGAAAATGAATGTGAAGCATGCAACAACTTCGATGGCGTGGAGGCCCCTGAGGAGTGTGCCGAAGGGGCTGAGTCTGACTGAAATAGCATAACCTGGTATTATTCTCGGTTCTTAAACCTACATGCCATCATGTGTTTACAATGGGCACATGAAGAAACGTTGTGGTTAGGGCCTAAACATTTTAATCAGTCCTGCTGGTCAGTGGCCAAGATGGTACTACGGAACTTAGTACATTTTTTGAACCCATTGTGGGGTTTCACCATCTTCAAAAAAATGATGGAGGCCAAATCAAATTGGGCAATGGTGGCCCAACATGAAAAACATGAAGAAAAAGATAGGAAAACAGAAAAAGAAAAACAGGAAAGGGTACTGGAACAATGCTGGACCTCTCCAGATGATGGGAAGGCAAACAGCAAGCATCAAGAAGGTACCGAAAAATGTTTGAAGAAGTCTTTTCATGGCAGGATTAGGACAAGGTTCTGATGGCTCCGCAGAGAAAAGATGACTGAGGAGAATTACTGGGAAGGCAGGAAGGCAGACACGCTTGCATGGAGGGATGCTCCCAAAAGCATTCCTATTGGATGCTGGGGAGTGTTCCCATGCTGGGCTCATCGATGCCGATGTCACCATATGTGAAGACTGCATTTCTGTTTGTTCCTGGAGATTCCACATAACTGATGACTAAAGCATGAACCAAGATAGTTAATGTACCCTGGGGAGTCAGGCCAGAAATAAGAATCCTGCTGTACCAGTCCAACCTGCACCATCTGCTGGAGTCAGAGAAATACTGACAAATTACAGGTTGCACCACTCCTTACACTGGTGATGTCACTGGAACGATCAGATCTCTACCTCCATCAGCTGGTGGGATGGCGTAGCCCATTAGTTTGGACTGGTATAGCAGGATGAAAAGGAATAGTTCATTACCTATAAGCACAAAAATATGATCACAGGCTGCTGGCATTAACCTTTAAAAAGGAGACAGTGCAGCTTTTAAACTAGATAATAGGGGAAAGCCAACAGTTGCCCAAGAGTACATGGTTCGGAAGGATGTATCCTTGAAGAATACTAGCAAAAGGCTGAAGTTAGGGCATATAGGCAGAGAAGTTCCAATAAAGACAAAAGTAACCCAAATACCCTTAAGTATAGAGCAGACAGAGCTTAAAGATTCCAAATTACCGATAGCCAGATTAATATGAATAAAATACAGCCACTAAAATGCTTCTATGCAAATTCTAGAAGTCTAAGAAATAAGATGGGAGAGTTAGAATATATAGCACTAAATGAGAGGTTAGACATGGTGGAAGGGGGACAACCAGTGGGACACTGTGATACCTGTGTACAAATTATATCGCAATGATAGAGTAGATCAAATTGGTGGAGGAGTTGCACTCTCTGTTAGAGAAGGCATTGAGTCGCACAGGATTAAAATTTTGCAGGAAACATAATACACTATAGAATCTCTGTGTATCGAAATTCCATGTGAAAAAGGAGAAGGCAATGGCAGTGGGGGTATACTAGTGACTGCCTGGACAGAATGAACAAATGGATGATGAAATGCTCAAAGAAATCAGGAAAGCTAACAAAATTATAACACAGTAATAATAATGGGTGATTCAATTACCCCATTATTGACTGGGTCAGTGTTACAACAGGACATGTTAGGGAGATAAAGTTTCTAGATGAAATAAATGACTGTTTCTTGGAACAGCTGGTTCATGAACTAACAAGAGGGGAAGCCATTTTGGACCTAGTCCTTAGTGGAACACAAGATCTGGTGCAAGAGATAAAGATGTTGGGGCCACTTGGCAATAGTGATCATAACATGATCATGTTTGATTAAATTAAAGGAGGAAAGACAGCAAGGAACTCCACAGTACTACCTTTTAACTTTTAAAAGGGAGAATATGATAAAATCAGGAAAGTAGTTAAGAAAAATCTAAAAGGAGCAGCTGCAAAGGTTAAATATTTACATCAAACATGGCATTGTTTAAAAATACTATCTTGGAAGCCCAGACCAACTGTATTCTATGCTTTAAGAAAGGTGGAAGGAAGTCCAAAAAACTGACAGCATGGTTTAAAGGTGAGGTCAGAGAGGCTGTTGTAGCTAAAAAGACATCTTTCAGGAAATGGAAAAAGGAGTCAAATGACGAAAACTGGAAACAACATAAGCATTCACAAGTTAGATGCAAGGCACTGGCAAGTGAAATACAAGGCATTGATAAGGCAGGCAAAGAGAGTATTTGAAAAAAAGCTTGCCATGGAAGAAAAAACGCATAATAAAACCTTTTTGAAATACATTAGTAGCAAAAAATCTGTGAGAGAGTCAGTTGGACCATTAGAGGAGTAAAAGGGGCAATAAGAGGGGACAAGGCCATAGCAGAGAGACCAAATGAATTTTTTGCTTCGGTGTTTACTGAAGAAGATGTAGGAAAGTTACCCATGACTGAAATGGTATTTAACAGTGATGCATCAGAAGAATTGAAAGAAATATCGATAAACCAGGAAGATGTATTAGAACTTTTGGATAAACTAAAGAGTAGCAAATTACCTGGACCGGATGGTATACATCTGAGGGTGTTGAAAGAACTGAAATATGAGATTGCAGACCTACTATTAGCAATCTGTAAACTATCATTAAAATCAGCTGTAAAACCTGAAGACTGGCGAATGGCCAATGTAATGCCAGTTTTTAAAAATGGTTTCAGGGGTGATCTTGGAAATTACAGACTGGTGAGTCTGATGATAGTGCCAGGCAAAATGGGTGAAACCATTATAAAGAACAAAATTACTGAACATGTAGATATAGTCATTGTTTAATGGGAGAAAGCCAACATGGCTTTAGCTAAGGAAGGTCTTGTCTTACTAATTTGTTATATTTTTTGAAGGTGTGAAGAATAAACAGGTAGACAAAGGTGAGACGGTCAATATAGTGTATCTAGATTTTCAGAAAGCCTTTGACAAGGTCCTTCATGAGAGACTCTTGGCGAAATTAAAAAGTCATGGGATAGGAGGCAGTGTACTATTGTGGATCAGGAACTGGTTAAAAGATAGAAAGCAGAGAGTAGGGCTAAATGGCCGATTTTCACAATGGAGAAAGGTGAATAGTGGAGTACCCCAGGGATCTGTGCTGGGTCCACTGTTTTTTAACATATTCGTAAATGACCTGGACATGGGAATAATGAGTGAGGTAATCAAATTTGCAGATGACACAAAATTATTTAATGTTATAAAAACGCAAGAGGATTGTGAAAAATTGCAAAAGGTCCTTGATAAATTGGAAGCCTGGATGTTCAAATGGCATATGAAATTTAGGGGTATATTTACTAAACTGCGGTAATGTCACCCGCATTAGGTTCCGCAGTAATGGTACAGATGCCCATATAAAGGCATGGGCAGTGCATCGTTACGGCAAGCCGTATCAGCTAACACGCATTACAAGGTGCCTTAGACCAATGCGCGTTACAAGGCGCCTTATAAGGCACCTTACCTATAAGGCACCTTACAAGGTGCCTTATAGGTAAAGTGCCTTATAAGGAGTGGAGGAGTGGCCTAGTGGTTGGGGCAAGGTACTTCAGGCCAGAAGGTCAGGGGTTCAAATCCCACTAGAGGACAGCAACCTTGGGCCGGAAGGACTGGGGTTTCTAGTCCCACAGGTGCTCCTTGTGGTCTTGGGCAAGCCACTTAACCCTCCATAGCCCATGTTCCCTGTAAAATAGTTATCTCCAAGTTATAATGCCCTGTTCAATGTAATTTCAGTTTGTTCAATGTAAACCACACTGATGCAGAATAGCATGGTATATAAGAAAACATAAATAAAATAAAATAAATTATCTATAAATTAATGAATGGAGTAGAACGGGTAAACGTAGATCGATTGTTTATGCCATCAAAATGCAGAAAGACTAGTGGATATGAAATGAAGCTACAGTGTAACCCATAAAAGACTAATAAAAGAAAATATTTTTTCACTCAACGCATAATCAAACTCTGGAATTCGTTACCGGAGGATGTATAAAAGCTGCTAATGTAGTTGGATTTAAAAAAGGTTTGGACAAGTTCCAGGAGGAAAGGTCCATGAACCATTATTAAAGAGGATCCTGGAAATCCACTGTTTGCCCCAATACAAGCATTGTGGAACCTGTGTGTCTTTTTCGGAACCGGCTAGGTACTTGTGGTCTGGATTGGCCACCTTTCGAAACAGGATACTGGGCTTGATGGACCTTGGTCTGACGCAGTATGGCATAGTTTATGCTCTTACAGTATATCTAAGTTGCACAGGAGCATGCCAGGGGCATGGTTAGGGAATGGCCAGGGCAGGTCACTACCCGTGTATTCTCCATGTCAGAAAGGGTATACGTGCATATGACTGCATGTCTGCAATAGCGCATATCAGGATTTACACCTGCTCCCTGCCATGTGCAGGTTTTTAAAAGGTGCTTGTTTCAGCTAGCCCTTTACAGGAGGGATTATTGGAGTTATCCCTCTTAATCCCTCCTAGTTTATTCCTCACTCCAAATTGTAGTTAGATAAAAATAGAGGCTTTTGTAGTTAAGTAGCAGCAGCTACACGTTTATGTTTGCAAAGTGGTTCACCTGAATGTGTGAGTGCTGACATTTACACATGCAGGTTGTGAAATGTTGACTTTTGCACATGTAAATTGGCAGGTTTCCTCCACCATTTTTCTGCACATATTTGTTTGTAAAATGGTTCCTCCCGCTGTATATGGCTATGTATTTTAGAAAAACCTCCACATTTAGCAAAGCTGTTTCAAAAATACCATCAGAATTGAGTATGCCCTTGCCTCAACATTTCAATTATGTTGCTAGTAAGTTTACCTCCTTGCAGCTTCATTTCATGTCCTCTAGTTTTGCAGCTTCCCCGTCTTTGAAAAAGGTTTGCTTGTTCATTAATATTCTTTAAGTATTTAAATATCTGTATAATATCTCCCCTGTCCCTCCTTTCCTCTAGGGTATACATATTTAGGTCTTCAAGTCTTTTCTCATATGCTTTCTGGCACAGACCCTGTATCATCTTCATTGCCTTCTGAGGCCTCATCAACTACCTGTACAGGGGCACTAATACCTCCTTGTTCCTGCCGGTTATTCTTCTCTGTATGCAGCCTAACATACTTCTGGCTTTGGCCACTGCCTTGTCACACTGCTTCGCTACCTTGAGATCCTCAGACACTCAGAGTTGCAAAGTTACCTAGTTCCAGGAATGAGACTTTTTGGCCAGTTTTAAATTTGCCTTGCAATGCGGTATGGTATTTATAGACCATGATGTATCCATTGAAATCAGTGCTGCAGGTCCCATAATGCATCAGAATGAGATTGTCAGAAATCCAGGACTGGCTTAAAATCTCACTCCTGGAAATGGGTAACTTGGCAACTCTGGAAACTATTAGCTTGTACCTACCAACCTCTTGTCTCTTATTGTGTACAGCTCCTTTGGGTTTCTATATCCCAAGCGCATCACTCTGCACTTCTTTACATTAAATCTCAATTGCTAAGCACTTAACCATTCTTCTAATTTTTGTAGATCTTTTCTCTCTCTGAAGTGTCCACTCTGTTGCAAATATAGTTTATAATGTGATAGGAAACCAAGACATTACATCAGACACCACAAAGCCAACCAAAGTGAAACACTTCTCAGGACCAGACCACTGCATAAATGTCCTTATGGCCAGAATTCTAAAAAGGAAGTTTAGATCATCTATGAAAGTAAGGACTAGAAAGGACTAGAAAGGGGGGACTGTTACTTCTGGAGAGAAATCTGCAACTGTGAGTATATACTTCTGGTAATTTTCTAAAAGGAATTCTTTGTATTAAAGCTACTTAATCTGTGAACCCACTGTTTTTTGTTGGATCAGTTGGGGCCTAGTAGCAGCAATTAAAGTTTGAATTTAAAACACAGAGGAGAGCTTTCTGGTTACATTTCATACCCAGCAGAGAGCTTGTAGTTTAAATTTAATAGTCACTCAGGGCCAAGTAACAGCAAAGTACTTTTAGTTTAAATTTAACACACAGAAGAGAGCTTTCTGGTTAAATTTAGTACCCAGCAGAGAGCTTGTAGTTTAAATTTCATAAGAAGTTAGAGCCTAGCAGCAGCTAAGAGCTATAATTTAAATCAAATCAGAATTTAGCTTAGCACAAAAGGCAGAACAGGGTCTTTACTCTTTGAGCAACAAATAAAGTCTTCTAGAGACCTTTACAAAGAGGCCTTCTACCTAGGGGGCAAGAGACCTGTGAAACCTTTTCAATAGGTGTTAACACCAGGTGGCAGATCAAAAGGCCATTTTGAAAGACTCCTCCTATCCAAGCAAGGACTGTTAATTACCCAGGAAGTTGATCACAGCATTACCTCAGCAGCAGAGGCATAAATAGCTCAACCAGAGCTCTGTGAACCTCTGTCTTGAAGGACTAGAAAGGGGGACTGTTACTTCTGGAGAGAAATCTGCAACTGTGAGTATATACTTCTGGTAATTTTCTAAAAAGAATTCTTTGTATTAAAGCTACTTAATCTGTGAACCCACTGTTTTTTTGTTGGATCAGTTGGGGCCTAGTAGCAGCAATAAAAGTTTGAATTTAAAACACAGAGGAGAGCTTTCTGGTTACATTTCATACCCAGCAGAGAGCTTGTAGTTTAAATTTAATAGTCACTCAGGGCCAAGTTTATTTTATTTATTTATTTATTTAATACACACTTATATACCGCCGCTTCCAGCGATCAGCAGCGGTTTGATTCATCTATTTGGGGTGTCAAATCAGGACTGGGAGGGTACAGTGATTACATGGGATTGGAGGGAAGTCACAGCACACATGTTGAGTGTCTAGGGGGAAAATATACATATTTACATTTATACATACGTATTTACATATTGCTGGCTACTATTGAACATTTACACCTTTACGCAGTTTTACATTTACATAGTTGGGTTTTGTATTTTTGTGTTTATATTTTCCATATTTTCCATATTTTACTTAAAGTGTATCCAAATGCGTATAATTATCCACAATCTTTGCTATGATTTCCTGGAACTTGAGGGTCATGGCTGATTGTAGTGGCATTTGAAGAGGTATGTTTTTATCTCTTTCCTGAATCTTGTAATGTCCGTGACTGATCGCAGTTCAACAGGGAGTTGGTTCCATATGGTTGGTGCAGAGAATGAAAAGGCTCTTCTAGATGTACCTGTTTTCACAGTTCTGATGGTGGTGGGGACCTGTAGGGTGCCCAAGTTGGCAGTTCTTCTGTCCCTATTTGCAGGTTGTGTTGTGATAAGTGAGGTCAGGAAAGAGGGGGATATGTTGTTGATCAGTTTGAATGTGGTTACTAGCATCTTGTATTGTATTCTAGCTGCTATTGGAAGCCAATGTAGGTCGATTAAAATTGGGGTGATGTGATCTGAAAGCCTTGCACCCTTTATGACTCTGGCGGTCACATTTTGGGCCATTTGAAGGATATTTAATGATTTCTTGGGGAGACCTTGTAAGATGGCATTACAGTAGTCCAAGTGTGGCATGATGAGAGCTTGGGCTATGGTCCGGAAGTCATTTGGTTCTAGTATTTTCCTTAGAGGTTGTATTATTCTTAGTTTATGGAAGATGGCTTTATTCGTTTTACGCAGGTGGGTTTCCATTTTTAGATTGCAGTCTAGTAACAGCAAAGTACTTTTAGTTTAAATTTAACACACAGAAGAGAGCTTTCTGGTTAAATTTAGTACCCAGCAGAGAGCTTGTAGTTTAAACTTCATAAGAAGTTAGAGCCTAGCAGCAGCTAAGAGCTATAATTTAAATCAAATCAGAATTTAGCTTAGCACAAAAGGCAGAACAGGGTCTTTACTCTTTGAGCAACAAATAACGTCTTCTAGAGACCTTTACAAAGAGGCCTTCTACCTAGGGGGCAAGAGACCTGTGAAACCTTTTCAATAGGTGTTAACACCAGGTGGCAGATCAAAAGGCCATTTTGAAAGACTCCTCCTATCCAAGCAAGGACTGTTAATTACCCAGGAAGTTGATCACAGCATTACCTCAGCAGCAGAGGCATAAATAGCTCAACCAGAGCTCTGTAAACCTCTGTCTTGAAGGAATAGAAAGGGGGGACTGTTACTTCTGGAGAGAAATCTGCAACTGTGAGTATATACTTCTGGTAATTTTCTAAAAAGAATTCTTTGTATTAAAGCTACTTAATCTGTGAACCCACTGTTTTTTGTTGGATCAGTTGGGGCCTAGTAGCAGCAATAAAAGTTTGAATTTAAAACACAGAGGAGAGCTTTCTGGTTACATTTCATACCCAGCAGAGAGCTTGTAGTTTAAATTTAATAGTCACTCAGGGCCAAGTAACAGCAAAGTACTTTTAGTTTAAATTTAACACACAGAAGAGAGCTTTCTGGTTAAATTTAGTACCCAGCAGAGAGCTTGTAGTTTAAATTTCATAAGAAGTTAGAGCCTAGCAGCAGCTAAGAGCTATAATTTAAATCAAATCAGAATTTAGCTTACCTCAGCAGCACAAGACAGGGTACTGTGTAGCAGCCCTCTTT
This sequence comes from Ichthyophis bannanicus, assembly GCA_033557465.1. Classification (NCBI taxonomy): domain Eukaryota; kingdom Metazoa; phylum Chordata; class Amphibia; order Gymnophiona; family Ichthyophiidae; genus Ichthyophis; species Ichthyophis bannanicus. The sequence continues at coordinate 1,307,062 of CM066035.1, forward strand.
TAATAAGTGTTATTTCCCTCCCTCCCCTGGGATAATCATAGCTTTATAGGTACTTACACATCTTAAAAGACAGGAGGTGCTTTCAGGTGAAGCTCATTACCCAAATCAGTCATACACTAAGGACCTGAGATTAATTAAGCTTCAGGTGAACAAGGTATATTAAACGTATTAGGTACAGTTTATTGGTATAAATACCCATAGCAACCCCTAGTAAGTAAGAACTTAAAGATCTAGACACAAACTTAAAACTAAGATGCAGACAGAAGTCCAGCAGCGGGATGGGGGCTTTCCAGTCTTTTGCATTGAGTGTCACATGTATGATTTTCTCCCAGTTGGTGAGAGGTCTTACGTGTGCACTAGGTGCAAGGAGCTCTTTTCTCTCAGGGAACAAGTCCGTTCTCTAGAGGCTAAAGTAGCAGACTTGGAAAACATAAGACAGACAGAGAGGTACATAGACGAGACCTACAGAGATATAGTCCTGAAGTCCCACCTCCAGTCTGGCAGCACCCCTGTTGCCATGGAGGAGAGAGGTCACGTGACAGGAGAGCATCACCCTGGTGTGGCAGGAAGTGATCCTGTAACTAGGACCTGTCCTCCAGGTGATGTAAAACCCTCTCGCACCGAGGAAGTTTTCTCTCCAGGGCCATGTGCCCATGAGGGAAGGGTTAGGACAGCCGTTATAGTTGGTGATTCGATCATTAGGCATGTAGATAGCTGGGTGGCTGGTGGACGTGAGGATCGCCTGGTAACATGCCTGCCTGGTGCGAAGGTAGCGGACCTCACGCGCCACCTAGATAAGGTCTTAGATAGTGCTGGGGAGGAGTCTGCTGTCTTGGTACACGTCGGTACTGTAACACCGAAAATGTGCCCTGTAACTTTAAGACACAAAAAGCTGAAGAGTACGGCACAGACACTGACAGAAAGGGAGAGAAAAAGCTTCCTAGTTGCTATAGGCAACCAGAGCAGGCTGAGGCACGAGACCTGAAGGCACGCCCAGCCAACAGACACTCCCCAAACACTGAGGGAAACACTCTGCACATGTGCAGGAAAACGCCCATAACTCTGCATAAGAAAGCAGGCAGGCAAGCAGAGTTAGTTGGAGTTCAGGAACGGGCCAGAGCTTGGGAGCAGGCCAGAGAGGAGAATCCTTATTATGCTCGAGTCCAGGAGAGAGAGAATCCAGGAAGAGAGGCTGAATGTGATTCCTGTATGATTACTGACGAAGGTTTTGATGACACAGAAGCTGCAAGCGTTTGTGAAACCTGGCAGGTCAGAGAGAACCTAAAACCCTTCAACAAAAGGTCAGAGTATTTTCAGCCTAACCCTGTGTATTCTGAGGCCTGGAATAAGAAGCCAAGAAGGGCTGGGAGACATAACAGGCAGTCATTCTCCAACCGTGAGTTTAACCATAGAAAACCCTTTGCTAATGAAAGCCAGAAGCTTTTAAGGTATTCACATCCTTATAATAGAGATAGTGAACTGCTTCAGGATATTTGTATGAGAGCAGAGCCTGAATGTTTGTATGAGAAGCCTGGCAGCAAACTGACAAGAGCAAGGTGTAACAGAAAAGCTGAAAATCAGTTTTATCAAGGCTCAGATAATTATCTCCCTAACCAAGAAGAGAGTTTGGAAGAGAGACCAGTCACTGACTGGAGGAGGTTACAAACTCTCTGCCAAAGGGAAGACGAGTCACTTGAGGAGCCCATGTGTACTGACCAGAATGAAGGTTTATCTTATGAGGAAAAGATGGACTGTTCTCTAGTGATGACTGAAGAGACCTCTCTGCGCTGAGAGCAAATAAGCCTGCTAGAGAGAACAGGTCTGCACAGTGGAAACTGCCCAGGTGTTTGCCTTGATGATATATTTTGTTTTGTCATTTTGATTTGTGAAGCAAGAAGCTACTTTTCTTTATCCATTTGTTTATACCAGAAGTATGGTTATCTTTTGAGTTTGGAAGTTGTATTATTTTTGAAAGTCCAGCAAAAACCCGGGAGGGGAATAAATCCTTGTTTAAACCTGACCCTCGACTTGCAACTACACTTTCTTTTTATAGAAAGGTCAGGGCCAGTAGTGAACTAAGCTAAATAACCCTAGTTTAGCCTCTGCTGGTGACATATAAAATGGCGTAGTTGGCAGGATTTTTGAAAAAAAAAAGCAAATACTACTGCCCAAAGTTTTTTTCAAAAGAGAAACAGATTGGAAGAAGAAAAAAAAAAAAAACTCACAGCAGCAAAGGAAATCCTGAGAGGAAGAAAATCCTGATACTAAGAGGACATCCACAAGCTGACCGGACGGAGGTGCAGAGAACCTTTCTCAAAATAAGATCCTTCACCGTGCTAAGGTACAAGTGGCTGGGCACGGGTGGTAAGGATTGTGGAGAAAGGGGGAGAGAGATACCTGGATAAAAGTAGATAGGGAGAAGGAAATATATTGTGTGCCGCACTTGGTGGGCCCTCTGTTTTTTTCTCGCCTATACAGGTATACCGCAAGCGCCAAGATGGATTCCAAAGAAATGATGAAATGGATGGAAGAGCAGTGGAAGGCACAAAGCGAGCTGGCACGACAGGCCCAGGACAGGACTATGGCAGCACTGGCTGCGCAACAAAAGCCCCTGTTGGACTTGGTGACCACGCTACTACAGCGGACATCCACTACTGCGGCTGAGGAGGAAAGTGTACCGGTACCAGCGGCGGTAGGAGTACAACAATATGGTGCATTGGCACTAGGACCTTTACAAAAAAGTGATAACTTGGATGATTATTCGGACGCATTCGAGCGAATCGCTCAGGCGGCTAAATGGCCCCTAGACCAATGGGCAGTCCGATTCGCCATGTCATTAACTGGAGAGGCATTGGCGGCCTATAAGGCGATGCCCGCTGGCCTAGTGACCAGTTATCCAGATGTAAAATTGGCAGTTCAAGATAGGCTAGGTTTAACACCTACACATTATCGCCGACTTTTTAGGGAGGCAAGGCTCTTGCCCCAGGAGACACCTAAAGCTTTAATGCAGAGGTTGAAAGGTTTAGCAGCAAAGTGGTTGGCTCCAGAAAGGGCCACGATAGAAACTTTAATGGATGCGGTGCTGCTAGAGCAGTATTTTGAAGCTGTACCCGCCGAAGTAAAAGCTTTCCTGCTGTTACAAAAATGTCAATCCACTAGAGAAGCAGCGGAAATGACCGAATGCTATTTTGAAGCTGCATTGGCCGGAGCTTCTAGTGATAGTATGATGCGGGTAACAGGCATAGGAAGGATGCCTGGTATAAGGAAAGCTTATGCTTCTACGGTCTCAAAAGAAAATGTAAAAAGCTATAATAATCTGATAAGATGTTTCCACTGTGGAAAAAATGGTCATGTATATAGGGACTGTAAAGAACACATAGCCCTTGTATCAGGGAGAGAAATACACGGTGGGGAGGAGTTTATTATAGATGTCCAAGTGGAGGGTATAGATGCGGTGGCACTCCTGGATTCTGGGGCAGACCAGAGTATGGTCTCCCAGGAAATGTGGAAGGCCATTCAGGCCCACAATCCTACCCAGTGGGATAGTACGGATGGTCGTGTGAAAGTGCGATGTGTGCATGGTGCTTCCTCTTTTTACCCGATATATGACATGAGTGTGAATGGGTTGAATACCAGAGGAAAGGTACACATGGCAGTTGTCCCCCGACTTCCCTTTAAGGTGGTCCTAGGCCGTGACTGGCCCCCGTTTAAGGAGGAATTGGGGAAAGGCCTTGAGGGGAAAGTAGGCCCCGAAGAACCACTAAGGGGAGAGGTATCGTCCGAAACCCCCATAACTGAAGCCATTGCACAAAAGATCCCAAGTGCTTTATTTGGGAAACCCCGGGTGGAAGGGAAAACCCCAGTTAAAAAAGGGTTTGTGTTGCATTTCACGAAAACATCCCAGCAGGTAAAGAGTCCCCAAAGAGCTACTGAAGCCTCAGCGGGCTATGACCTTTTCAGCAATGAGGATACAGTAGTCCCCAAGAGAGGGAAAGCCCTCGTGGATACCGGGTTGAGTATTCAAATCCCCGAAGGATGTTATGGCCGCATAGCACCGCGGTCTGGCCTAGCGGTCAATCATTCAATTGACATTGGGGCCGGGGTAATAGACCCGGATTATCGGGGGGTGGTCAAGGCCCTACTGTTTAACTTCGGGGAAGAAGATTTCATAATAAAAAGGGGTGAAAGAATAGCCCAGTTGATATGTGAACGGGTGGGCTTCCCGGTATTATTAGAGACATCCTCATTACCCTCTACAGGCCGTGGGTCTGGGGGGTTTGGCTCCACAGGCAGAAAAGATGTTAAGGGCTTAGCAGCCATCGCTGAGGAAAGGAAAGAGGAGGACTTAGGCCCTCAGCTCTCAGATTGGAGGGAACAACCCGAAATACGTACAGGTACTGACCTGTCTGAACATCAGCAGGTAGAGTTAGCCCGGCTATTAAGGAAATTCTCCGATGTTTTGACAGCGGTGCCCGGTGAAACACGCCTGGTAGCCCATGAGGTCATTACAGTTCCGGGGAAAGTTATTAGACAACGCCCCTATAGGTTGCCAGAGGCGAAGCAAAACGAGGTCATTGCCCAAGTCAAGGAAATGGTGGAAATGGGGGTGATCGAGGAATCTCATAGTCCTTGGTCTAGCCCAATAGTCCTCGTCCCAAACCCGGATGGCTCCCTTCGTTTTTGTATTGATTTTAGGCAGGTAAATGCGATCTCACAGTTTGACGCATACCCCATGCCAAGAATCGACGATCTGTTAGATCGGCTAGGGCAGGCCCGGTTTCTAACAACCCTCGATTTAACTAAGGGTTATTGGCAAATCCCCTTGACGAGGGATTCGAAGCCAAAAACAGCTTTTTCCACCCCTTTAGGCCTATACCAGTTTAGGCGTATGCCATTTGGGCTACAGGGCGCAGCGGCAACGTGCCAGCGTCTTATTGACCAGGTCCTAAGGCCACATCAAGATTACGCGTTGGCCTATATGGATGACGTTATTATCCATAGCGGCACCTGGCTAGAACACCTATCACGGGTAGAGGCGGTATTAAACGCCATTCGAAAAGCGGGTCTCACTTTGAACCCCAAAAAATGTCTTTTTGCGGCTAAGGAAGCCAAATACCTGGGTCATTTAGTTGGGAATGGGATGGTAAAGCCTCTAGCGGACAAAATAGAGAGTGTCCGGAACTTCCCACGACCGGTAGAAAAGAAGCATGTCCGCAGCTTCTTGGGCCTAATCGGCTACTACCGGCGGTTTATCCCCAGGTTTGCGGAGGAGAGCAGCCTTTTTACAGACATGATTAGGAAAAATGCCCCAAATAAAGTGCATTGGACTCCCGAGGCCGAGGAGACTTTTATCGCTCTTAAAGAGAAGTTGTGTAAAGCTCCTGTATTAAAGGGAGTTGACTTCCGGCTTCCATTCATTATCCAGACAGACGCTTCTGAGACTGGACTGGGGGCAGTTATGTCCCAGAAATTTGATGGTGTAGAACACCCGATTACCTACTTAAGTAGGAAACTGTCCAATGCGGAGCGGAAGTATTCTACTGTAGAAAGGGAATGCTTAGCCATCAAATGGGCGGTAGAAGCATTGCGATATTATGTGACAGGGCGAAAATTTATATTAATAACAGATCATGCACCGTTAAAATGGCTAAGCCAAATGCGCAACAATAATGCACGACTGACGCGCTGGCATTTAGCTTTGCAAGCCTTTAGTTTTGAGGTACAGCACCGTGCAGGGAAGCTGCATGGTAATGCGGATGCGTTGAGCAGAATTACGCGCTGTCCGACGGGGACGTCAGCAGCTCGTAATGTCTTAAGAAGGGGGATGTGTAACACCGAAAATGTGCCCTGTAACTTTAAGACACAAAAAGCTGAAGAGTACGGCACAGACACTGACAGAAAGGGAGAGAAAAAGCTTCCTAGTTGCTATAGGCAACCAGAGCAGGCTGAGGCACGAGACCTGAAGGCACGCCCAGCCAACAGACACTCCCCAAACACTGAGGGAAACACTCTGCACATGTGCAGGAAAACGCCCATAACTCTGCATAAGAAAGCAGGCAGGCAAGCAGAGTTAGTTGGAGTTCAGGAACGGGCCAGAGCTTGGGAGCAGGCCAGAGAGGAGAATCCTTATTATGCTCGAGTCCAGGAGAGAGAGAATCCAGGAAGAGAGGCTGAATGTGATTCCTGTATGATTACTGACGAAGGTTTTGATGACACAGAAGCTGCAAGCGTTTGTGAAACCTGGCAGGTCAGAGAGAACCTAAAACCCTTCAACAAAAGGTCAGAGTATTTTCAGCCTAACCCTGTGTATTCTGAGGCCTGGAATAAGAAGCCAAGAAGGGCTGGGAGACATAACAGGCAGTCATTCTCCAACCGTGAGTTTAACCATAGAAAACCCTTTGCTAATGAAAGCCAGAAGCTTTTAAGGTATTCACATCCTTATAATAGAGATAGTGAACTGCTTCAGGATATTTGTATGAGAGCAGAGCCTGAATGTTTGTATGAGAAGCCTGGCAGCAAACTGACAAGAGCAAGGTGTAACAGAAAAGCTGAAAATCAGTTTTATCAAGGCTCAGATAATTATCTCCCTAACCAAGAAGAGAGTTTGGAAGAGAGACCAGTCACTGACTGGAGGAGGTTACAAACTCTCTGCCAAAGGGAAGACGAGTCACTTGAGGAGCCCATGTGTACTGACCAGAATGAAGGTTTATCTTATGAGGAAAAGATGGACTGTTCTCTAGTGATGACTGAAGAGACCTCTCTGCGCTGAGAGCAAATAAGCCTGCTAGAGAGAACAGGTCTGCACAGTGGAAACTGCCCAGGTGTTTGCCTTGATGATATATTTTGTTTTGTCATTTTGATTTGTGAAGCAAGAAGCTACTTTTCTTTATCCATTTGTTTATACCAGAAGTATGGTTATCTTTTGAGTTTGGAAGTTGTATTATTTTTGAAAGTCCAGCAAAAACCCGGGAGGGGAATAAATCCTTGTTTAAACCTGACCCTCGACTTGCAACTACACTTTCTTTTTATAGAAAGGTCAGGGCCAGTAGTGAACTAAGCTAAATAACCCTAGTTTAGCCTCTGCTGGTGACAGTACCAATGACATAGGAAAATGTGGTAGGGAGGTTCTGGAGGCAAAATTTAGGCTTTTAGGTAGGAAGTTGAAATCCAGAACTTCCAGGGTAAGCATTCTCCGAAATGCTTCCTGTTCCACGCGCAGGACTCAAAAGGCAGGCAGAGCTCCGGAGTCTCAATGTGTGGATGAGACAATGGTGCAGAGATGAGGGTTTTGGATTTGTTAGGCACTGGGGAACATTCTGGGGAAAGGAGGGGCTCTTTCAAAGGGATGGGCTTCACCTTAACCGGGATGGAACCAGGCTGCTGGCATTAACCTTTAAAAAGGAGATAGAGCAGCTTTTAAACTAGATATTAGGGGAAAGCCAACAGTCGCCCAAGAGCGGATGGTTCAGAAGAATGTATCCTTGAAGGATACTACCAAAAGCAGAGAGGTTCCACAAAAGAGTAAAGTAGCCCAAATGCCCTCAAGTATGGAGCAGACAGAGCTTAAAGATCCCAATTTACCCATGTCTAACAATAACCAAATTAACATGAATAAAATACATTCTCTAAAATGCTTGTATGCAAATGCTAGAAGTCTAAAGAATAAGATGGGAGAGTTAGAATATATAGCACTAAATGAAAGGTTAGATATGATTGGAATAACAGAGACATTTGCAGCTTGTCGTGCTGTGAGGGCTTGCGTGCATCAGTGATGCTGAGAGCTAAACTATCCGTAGTTTAACTACTGGCAGGGTCTCCCAAGATGGACAGGTCTCAGCTGAGGTGCCAGACGAAGACAAACCACCCATCTGGGCAGCAGCAGAATGGGATAGTGTTGACGGCGGAGGATCACATTTCTGTGACAACGGCAACAACACCAAACTTAAACTGCGCGGAAGGAAGGCCCGGCAATCTACTTCTGTATCTTGCCATGAAAACCCAATGGATAGTTACAACAAAACAAATTGTGCTATGGTGCTGGAAGATGAGACTCCCAGGTCGGAAGGCACTCAACTAGCTACTGGGGAAGAGCTGAAGACTTTTCAGAGTAAAGCCAGCATTTATGATGTGGTTGGATCAAAGCCCTCGGGAAGTCTGACTGCTGATGTAGCTGCGCATGAAATGAGAGTCAGAAGCTGTAAAGATGTCTTACACATTGGAACATGGAACGTACGAAGCATGAACCAAGGGAAGTTGGAGGTGGTCAAGAATGAAATGGAACGTGTACAACTTGATCTGTTGGGTGTCAGCGAACTGAAATGGACTGGCATCGGGCACTTTGCATCAGATGATCACATGGTCTACTATGCTGGAAATGAAAGACAAAGAAGAAATGGTGTTGCGTTTATAATAAAGAAGAAACTTGCAAGAACTGTAATGAAATACAATGCAGTCAGCGAACGCTTAATCTCTATTCGTCTACGAGGATTGCCTATCAACACAACTATAATTCAAGTATATGCCCCAACAACAGCTGCAGAAGAGAATGAAATTGAAGAGTTCTATGAACAAGTACAAGCTGAAATTGACAGAACAAGCAAACAGGATATCCTGATAGTCATGGGTGACTGGAACGCAAAAGTTGGCAACAAAGAAGAAGGCAAAGTAGTTGGAAAATATGGACTTGGCAACAGAAATGAAGCTGGAGAAAGATTGATAGAATTCTGCAAGACCAATGATCTATTCATCTCAAACACCTTCTTCCAGCAACACAAGCGGTGACTGTACACATGGACTTCACCCAATGGATTGTATAAAAATCAAATTGACTACATCTGTGGAAGTCAACGATGGAAAAGCTCTGTAACATCAACCAAGACAAAACCTGGAGCTGACTGTGGTACAGATCATCAACTACTAGTATGCAAACTCAAGCTAAAGTTGAAAAAGAGCAAACCACTCATGAATGCAGCAAAATATGACCTTGAGAATATACCACTGGAATTTAAAGACTGCCTGCAAAATCGATTTGCTGCTTTAGATACAAATGACAGAGCTCCGGAAGAGTTATGGAATGACATCAAGAAGGTTGTGCTAGAAGAAAGCGAGAAGTCTCTACAAAAGGTGAAAAAGCAAAAACGGCCAAAATGGATGACGGAAGAAACTCTGAAAATTGCCCAGAAACGCAGAGAAGCTAAAGCCAAAGGAGAAAGAAAGACAATCGTAGAACTCAACAGAGATTTCCAACGTGCAGCAAGACAGGACAAGGAAAAGTACTACAATGACACTTGCAAGGAAATAGAAGCAGAAACTATTAGAGGAAGAACAAGATCGGCTTTCCTAAAGCTGCGAGAGTTAAAGAAAAAGTTCCAGCCTCGAATTGGAATGTTACAAGATGCTCAAGGTTCTATGTTGAATGATGCTGAGAAGATCAAGAAAAGGTGGAAGGAGTATACAGAGTTTTTATATGATAAAGACCAAGTGGACCAACAGCCATTTCAACCTATACCTTATGATCAGGAACCATTGGTGATGAAAGAAGAAGTTGAAGCAGCATTGAAAGCCTTATCAAAGAACAAAGCACCAGGCATTGATAGCATTCCCATAGAAGTATTGCAGCAATCTGATGCAGCTGTTACCGTACTTACACGGCTCTGCCAAGAAATATGGAAGACAACATCATGGCCAACTGACTGGAAAAGATCTGTGTTTATACCAATACTAAAGAAAGGTGATCCAACGGACTGTGGAAATTATCGCACAATCGCTCTGATCCCACATGCCAGCAAGATTCTACTGAAGATTATTCAAAAGAGACTACAGCCATACCTAGAACAAGAACTACCTGAAGTGCAAGCAGGGTTCAGGAAAGGGCGAGGAACGAGAGACATCATTGCGGATGTGAGATGGATCCTTGAAAAGACTAAAGAATACCAAAAGGATATCTATTTGTGCTTTATCGACTATAGCAAGGCTTTTGACTGTGTAAACCATGAGAAACTCTGGACCACATTAAGAAGAATGGGTATACCAGAACACCTGATCGTTCTCTTGCGCAATCTGTACATTGATCAAGAAGCAACAGTTCGAACGGAACAAGGAGAAACAGAATGGTTTAAAATAAGCAAGGGTGTAAGACAAGGCTGCATACTTTCCCCCTGCCTGTTTAATTTATATGCAGAACAAATCATCAGAGAAGCAGGACTGTATGAAGACAACAGAGGTGTGAAGATTGGTGGAAGACTCATCAACAACCTTCGCTAAGCTGATGATACCACATTACTGGCTGAAAGTGAAGATGATCTGAAACATTTGCTTCTCACAATCAAAGAACATAGTCTCAAAATGGGCCTGCACCTTAATGTAAAGAAGACAAAGATCATGACAACTGGCAAAATCAACAGGTTCATCGTTGAAGGAGAAGAAGAAATTGAAATCGTGAACAACTTTAACCTACTTGGATCAACTATCAATAAAGAAGCAACAAGCAGTCAAGAAATCATACGACGCATTGCTCTTGGCAGAATGGCTATGAAAGACCTAGATAAGATTCTCAAGAGCAGAGATGTCTCTCTCCATACAAAGATTCGACTTGTTCAAGCCATGGTATTTTCAATAACATCATATGGATGTGAAAGCTGGACAGTGAAAAAGACAGACAGGAAGAAAATTGATGCCTTTGAATTATAGTGCTGGCGGCGAATACTGTGTATACCATGGACTGCCCGAAGAACAAACCAGTCGGTACTAGAGGAGATCAAACCTAAGCTTTCTTTAGAAGCTCAGATGACAAGACTTCGACTTTCATACTTCGGACACATCATGCGAAGAGAGAGATCATTAGAGAAAGACATCATGCTTGGCAAGATAGAAGGTCAACTCAAAAGAGGAAGGCCAGCAATGAGATGGATCGCTACAATAACAGCAGCTACGGGTACCAGCCTGTCAACAATGAGCCGCCTGACTGAAGACCGAACACAATTTAGGATAGCTATCCAGAGGGTCGCCATGAGTCGACTCCGACTCGACGGCACTTAACAACAACAACAGAGACATGGTGGAAGGAGGACAACCAGTGGGACACTGTGATACCTGGGTACAAACTATATCGTAATGATAGAGCTGATCAAATTGGTGGAGGGGTTGCGCTCTATGTTAGAGAGAGCATTGACTCAGAAAGGATTAAAGTTTTGCAGGAAACAAAATCTGCTGTAGAATCTATATGGATTGAAATTCCATATAAAAGGGTGAAGGCGATGGCAGTGGGGGTGTACTATCGAGCACCTGGCCAGAATGAACAAATGGATGATGAAATGCTCAAAGAAATCAAGGAAGCTAACAAACGTTACAGCGCAGTAATAATAATGGGTGATTTCAATTACCCCGGCATCGACTGGGTCAGTGTCACATCAGGACATGCTAGGGAGATAAAGTTCCTAGATGAAATAAATGACTGCTTCTTGGAGCAGCTGGTTCATGAACCGACCAGAGGGGAAGCCATATTAGACCTAGTCCTTAGTGGAACACCAGATCTAGTGCAAGAGATAAGGGTGTTGGGGCCACTTGGTAATAGTGATCATAGCATGATCGCCTTTGATTTAATTAGTGGAGGAGGGATAGTAAGGAAATCCACAGTACTACCTTTTAACTTTCGAAAGGGAGACTATGATAAAATGAGGAAAACAGTTAAGAAAAAACTAAAAGGAGCAGTTGCGAAGGTTAAAGACGTACATCAAGCTTGGGTGTTGTTGAAAAATACTATCTTGGAAGCCCAGACCAGCTGTATTCCACGCTTTAAGAAAAGTGGAGGGAAGTCCAAAAAACTGCCAGCATGGTTTAAAGGTGAGGTCAGAGAGGCTGTTGTTGCCAAAAAAGCATCTTTCAGGAAATGGAAAAAAGAGCCAAACGACAAAACCTGGAAACAGCACAAGCACTGGTAAGTCAAATGCAAGGCATTGATAAGGCAGGCAAAGAGAGAATTTGAGAAGAAGCTTGCTGTGGAAACAAAAACGCGAAATAAAGACCTTTTCAAGTACATTCGTAGCAAAAAACCTGTGAGAGAGTCAGTTGGTCCATTAGATGATAAAGGGGTTAAAGGAGCACTAAGAGGCGACAAGGCGATAGCGGAGAGACTGAATGAATTCTTTGCTTCGGTCTTTACTGAGGAAGATGTAGGGATGTTACCCATGACTGAAGTGGTATTTAAAGGTGCGGAAGAATTGAAGGAAATATCGATACATCGGGAAGATGTCTTACAACTATTAAACTGAAGAGTAGCAAATCACCTGGGCCGGATGGTATACATCCAAGTGTGTTGAAAGAACTGAAATATGAGATTGCAGAACTGCTATCAGTAATCTGTGAACTATCATTAAAATCATCTCTAATACCTGAAGATTGGAGGATCGCCAATGTAACACCAATTTTTAAAAAGGGTTCCAGGGGTGATCCGGGAAACTACAGACCGGTGAGCCTGACGTCAGTACCGGGAAAAATGGTAGAAACCATCATAAAGAATAAAATTACTCAGCATGTAGATAGTCACAACCTAAGGGGAGACAGCCAACATGGCTTTAGACAAGGAAGATCTTGTCTTACTAATCTGTTATGTTTTTTTGAAGGAGTGAATAAACAGGTGGACAAAGGTGAGTCAGTTGATATTGTGTATCTGGACTTTCAGAAAGCCTTTGACAAGGTCCCTCATGAGAGACTTTTGGCAAAACTAAAGAGTCATGGGATAGGAGGCAGTGTACTATTGTGGATCAGGAACTGGTTAAAAGATAGAAAGCAGAGGGTAGGGCTAAATGGCCAATTTTCCCAATGGAGAAAGGTGAATAGTGGTGTACCCCAGGGATCTGTGCTGGGTCCGCTGCTTTTTGACATATTCATAAATGACCTGGAAAGTGGAATAACGAGTGAGGTTATCAAATTTGCAGATGACACAAAACTATTTAAAGTTGTTAAAACCCAAGAGGATTGTGAAAAATTGCAAGAGGATCTTGATAAATTGGAAGACTGGGCATCAAAATGGCAGATGAAATTTAATGTGGACAAGTGCAAGGTTATGCACCTAGGGAAGAACAACCCAAACTATGGTTACACGATGCAAGGTTCCACATTAGGAACCACCACCCAGGAAAAAGATTTAGGCATCATTGTGGATAGCATGTTAAAACCCTCAGCCCAGTGTGCAGCGGCGGCCAAGAGAGCAAATAGAATGCTAGGTATCATAAGGAAAGGCATGGAAAATAAAACAAAAGATATTATAATGCCTGTATATCGTTCCATGTTGAGATCGCACCTTGAATATTGTGTGCAATTCTGGTCACCGTATCTTAAAAAGGATATAGCGTTATTAGAAAAGGTTCAGAGAAGAGCCACCAAAATGGTAAAGGGGATGGAAGGATACTCCTATGAAGAAAGGCTAAAAAAGGTTAGGGCTCTTTAACCTGGAAAAGAGACGGCTGAGGGGAGATATGATAGAAGTCTATAAATTAATGAACGGAGTGGAACAGGTAAACGTAGATCGATTGTTTACCTTATCAGAATATAGAAAGACTAGGGGACATGCAATGAAGCTACAGGGTAAACTATTTAAGACTAATAAAAGAAAATATTTTTTCATTCAACGTGTAATCAAACTCTGGAATTTGTTACCGGAGGATGTAGTAAAGGCTGTTAGTGTAGCTGGGTTTAAAAAAGGTTTGGACAAGTTCCTGGAGGAAAGGTCCATAAACCATTATTAAGAAGTGACCGAAGATATCAATGCTTGACCCAGTACAAGCATTGTGGAAGTTGTGTCTCTTGGGAAAAACTCCTAGGTAAATATGACCTAGATTGGCCACTGTTGGAAACAGAATACTGGGCTTGATGGACCTTGGTCTGACCCAGTATGGCATATCTTATGTTCTTATTTGAACTTCAAATGACACAATACTTTGGCACCCAGAAAATAGGAATTAACAAAAATCTTGGTTTCTTATCACATTATAAACTAAAATGTTTTTCTAAACCATACATTTTTACTGCTTTGTCACCTTTTTATCACCCATCCATCGTTTCCACTATTTCCTCCCCCTCCTCAGCTTTCCTCCTTAGACTGTTACTGGAATGCTTTAATGATTCACTTATATACTCTGGTATTGCTATCCTTTGTCACACTGTCCTAACCTGAAAAAGAAGGTTTTAGCCTTTGAAAGCTAGTCAAAAAATGTATTTAGTCCAATATAAAAGTATTGTAGCAGCAATCGCTGTGAAAAGCTCTTATTCAATCACTCACCCACAGAAGGAAAACTCACAGGCAGGCTGGAATGCAAACAGGATCTTTAATGTGCACAGGATCAGACAGAGATACCAGCAACCTCCACAAGGGTCTGAACCCCGAGGGACGGCCTACAATGCCTTATATACAGTACAGTTTTAAACTCATTCTACAATCCCATTTGCCACAGGTATTTCCTGCCCACCAATCAGCAGCCCCTGGGGAGGTACCTGGGTGACCTGTCCAAACCGGTATGCTCTGGTCTGTTGGTTTCAGGGCTAGGGAAATACTGTGCTCAGACCTGGAGTGGGGGAAGGGTGCCTACTGGAATCTCAATGTCTCTCTTAGCAGGCTGATTACCTCATGGCTTGCGGGGGAAGGGTCAGGCTGATCAGAGCCTCATGGCTTGCAGCATGGCTTGGGGGAAGGGCTATCTACAGTTCGCAGCATGGCTTGGGGGAAGGGCTACCTATAGCTACCTCATGGCTGCCTCATTCCCCCCTTTTTAAGTAAGACCTCAACCGCTAGAGGCGGTTGAGGGCTGTATTACTGGAGGCAAGCCGCAGAGGAGTATATTGGGTCAGGGCCATGACCGTGGCAGCCGCCTTGCGTTCTACCAGGGTGCCAAGGGTGGAAACAACCTGTAAGGAAAAAGGCACTTGGTTAAAATGTACGGTACAGCAATGGGACAAGTTAAGGTAGAGAGTTACGTATACAAAGGTCTGCATGTTCAGAGCAGTTTGGGCAAGTAATACTGCTGTGTTAGTAGTCTCTGCACTTGTTTGAAAGCAAGTCTATATCAGCTAAGGCACCTTTTCTCAGTCTGATCCCGGTTCCAGGAAAGGTGTCTGTAAATCAGTCTCTCCGGTGGTCCAGAGTTCGTCGGCAGTCTGTTAGAACCCCGTACTGGGCAGAAGTGTCAAAGCGTAGGGGCTGGTTTGGAACTGTGACAGAAGTCCAGGCTGGAACAATTTCTGGTGCAGCGGCCTTGACACGAGAGTGATGGATCCTCGGAGCAACTTCAGCCACCTTGACAGCCGTGGGGGTGGTCCGCAGAACAGTATACGGGTCTCGCCACTGGGGAGTCAGCAGATCCTGCTTCCACTCCTGGATCCATTATCACTGGAGGTTCCTTTGCTGGTAGGAAATATTCCATTATGCCCTTGACTGATCTCCACATGTTTACAGATCAGACAAGTGCACGCGCGTGTTCTGTAATTCTGACAAGTTTTAGAATCACACCAATTTTTTTTTTGCCTGTGAGAATTTGTCATCAATTTATCCCTCATCATTTTTTATATTCATTAGCCAGATACATCACTTCACATCATTAAATTGCCTTCACCAGTTTACTGTCCATCAGAGTCCTTCCACATCATTAATTACCTTCATCAGTTTACTGTCCATCAGAGTCCTTCCTCTTAATATATCACTTTACCCCTCACAACACTTTCCACCAACTACATACATAGGTCCTTCAATTTTTTTCTTTTTCTATACCATACTAATGTATCCTTATCTGGCAAGGCTGCTAAAACAATTGTTAGAGACATAGTATTGTTGTAAACAGTGTCCATTTCCCACTAACTTAATTGGTGCAGTTCTAGATTGGCATGGGTGCTCATTCTAAATAGCGACTGTCTAAACAATCTTCAATATAAAACGATACATCAATTCCAATAGAAAGAAATATGGCTCCTAACATGACAGCCACATATCTCTCATGTATGGCTAGAGTCTATTGTACACCTGGTTCCCAGTGAGAGTACTGTAGGAAACTTAAAAATACTTGGACTGATCTTGAAAATGCAGTGGTCCACAAAGATTTATGTAAGCTATCCATTAATTATGGTGTCAAAAGAGATCCTCTTGAGGTGAGAGACTAAGAGGGCACAAGGCATTGGTGGTTGGGCCTCATGGCGATACTCCTTCTGGTTCTTCTTGGCCTGCAAGGCATTTGTGAATAGGCCTCATGGCAATACTTCCTCGGGTTCTTCTTGGCCTATTCCCCCCTGCCTATTCATGTCTCTTCAGAGGCATAAATGTACAAGGTTCGTGTTTTCTCAGGCCTTGTGGGTCCTCGAGGAGTCTTAGAGCAGTCAGAATTCCAGTGGCCCAGATCATCACACTTGGAGTAGCACGTTTTATTGCCTTTTTCCTAGGCTGTCGTCTCACCTTCTGCCCCTCTCTCATTCATTTTCTCAAAGCTCTCCTGGATCATTGCTGACAAGTAAGATTTAGTTTTATCCAATCAACTCGAGTTAATGTTATCATTATATTTGTAAATAATATTTTTACAAATATTTCCATATTTCTGGGAATCACAGTTCCATCTTTCCACTAAATTTGCTTTATATACTTGGGAACCAAGCGATTTCAGATCAGCCCCTTTCCAAAATTTAATATTTACTCATCTTATTGCTGTGTATACTGGACCTCTACATAATGTACTCCTACCAGTATATTTGGTAACAAAGTACAAATGTATAAACTAAAAAGATTTGTATCTCACAGTGCTATAATATATTGTGCTCCTGAACTCTGGACACCAACATGTAAAATTCAAATACAGCAGGACAGGTGAATTTATTCTAAATAGCACCTATGATGTTACTGTCCTGTTCATCATTCATGAGCACAGAGCTTAACAAGGCAAAGTGATTACCTTGTATCTTATAGTTCAAAACAGGCATGAAACTGATACTTTATAAGAAGGTTGGTGGATATATGGAATGCAATATCATTGTAGTATCAGAAAAATGAATACAGTTGATCAAGGCAGTTTAATGTACCAAGCAGGAAAGAACGCAATCATCAGCACAGCATTTACTGTCTGCAGAATAAACTGCCAAAGATGGCATATCATGCAGAAGTATTACTTGCTTAAGTTTGTATGTGCAGTCAAAACCAAATATATGTACCAGAGAAAATCCAGGCTTTAAAGGACAAGTAAAAAAATCTTCATTTCTTCATGATCTTATAAGGATTTTTCTCCAGCCTTTGTTTGCTTCCAGCAGACATTTGAGGATGCTCAAAGGAGGCACCTCATGGTTCTAGAAGCTCAAACTCTACAATTAAAATTGATGACAAGAGGATTGTTTGCAGGCTAGGTGTGGCTAGGTGAATTGGGGTTCTTTGTCCTCTAGGAGAAAGACTCCTAGATGATTTTTTTTTCTTTTGTCCTCTCTAATGGGCCTCCATTCATCTGCTAGAAGAAGGAACTCCTCCCAGTATCTTTCTATAGCTATGCAAACTATTTCAGCAGTTCCAACTATCCCCCAGTCACCGCTGAGAGGTGTGACCAAAACACCTGGTTCCCTGACCACTGATCATGCATGTAACATAGCAATGAAATTGGATATGCATCAAACAATGCAATTGTCTTCCTTCACTGATATACCAGTACCACAGTCCACACACAGCAAACCCCACCCCCCCCCCTTTTCCAAACTGTCCCCTTCCCTGCAATCAGTAGACCTGGTGTTTTTCACTGTTTGGGGACACAGGGGCGACTCGTCAATAACTTCACCTTTTACTGATAGAGTATCAAAATCAATCCTGAAATATAAAGACCTAATGTCTGGACAAAAACTTTCTTTCCCTAATGTCACAACCAAACACAGAGCCACTAACAAACACAGAGCCACTAGCAATTTTTACATAACAGTACATTAACTATATGGGCCAGCCATGAATCCATACAGGGAAGCTGGTCCGGATACTCCCTCACCACAATTCAGCCTCCGGACCCCATGCCCCAATCACAATTCACAAATCACAATGTTCAGTGTAAATTTTCTAATCTCACCTCTGGGAATACAACATACAATATAATCCTGGTAACAGGCAGAGTCTGGCTGCACAAAACGCACAGGACCACAAAGGGAAAAAGAAAGAGGGAAAACAGAAAACAGAGACGTCTCAGCAGCGAATACTCACACACTCTCCTTCCCCAGCAGCAGCTTGTTACAAATACATCACAGACACTCTCTCTAGCTGTATCATAGGATCTAACTTTCACCATGAGGACATTAGAAATACAGTATGAGAAATATAGCTAGCTATTTTCTAATGTCCACTAGATGGAGCTCCAGGATCACTTTAACCATAAGGATAAAAATACAGCTAGTTTTTAAATGACCACTAGATGGAGCTCCAGGATCACTTAAAACACAGGTAATAGTAGTAATTACAGCTAATGTCCACTAGATGGAGCTCCAGAGTCACTTTAAGTATATTGCAGTGTAGCTTACACGTGGTCTTTTCAAGATGGCCGCCTCCACGTGTGTTCTACTGCCCGATTCAGCTCTGGATACCTCTGGACAGACTCAGCTGTTCCCAACTTCATAATCGGGTCAGCCGGGCCTCAAACATGCGGGAGGAGGAGGAGAAAAATACACTTTTAAAATCGGGGAGCCAGCCGGACCTCAAACATGCGGGAGAGGAGGAGAAAAATACACTTTTAAAATCGGGGAGCCAGCCGGCCCGCGGCACACAGAACAAGGACGGAGCAGTTTAAAAAGGGGCCCGCCGGCCCGCGGCACACAAATTACGGTCAGTATGATTTTTTTTTTTTTTTTTTTTTGCTTGGGGCAAAAATTAATTTAATAGCTTTTGGCAGCGCTGCACTCTTAATACCCTTTAAAGGGGCTCAGCGGTGCATCGGGACAGCAGGGAAAGGCAGAAAATTCAGCGGGTCAGCAGGGGGGCTCAGCGGTGCATCGGGACAGCATGGGAAAGGCAGAAAATTCAGCGGGTCAGCAGGGGGGCTCAGCGGTGCATCGGGACAGCATGGGAAAGGCAGAAAATTCAGCGGGTCAGCAGGGGGGCTCAGCGGTGCATCGGGACAGCATGGGAAAGGCAGAAAATTCACATCGGGGCACAACGGAGAGAGAAGTTCACATCGGAGCAGAAATTAACACAGCGGCAGCATGGGAGGGGGGACAGAAATTTACGTTGGAGCACAGAAACTACATCGGGGGTTCAGGGAAAGGCAGTAGATCCACACCGGAGCACATGGAGGGCAGAATTCAACATCGGAGCACAGAAATCACACAGTAGCAGCATGGGGGGAACAGAAACTTACATCGGAGCACAGAAATTACATCGGGGGTTCAGAGAAAGGCAGTAAAACCACACCGGAGCACATGGAGGGCAGAATTCACACCGGAGCAGAAATTAACACAAATTAGAAACGGAACGGAAGCATATTAGAGCCCTCTCCTTGCAGTCACGCTTCAGAAAACTCTCCACAAGCAGAACGGAAAGAAGAGAAGCAGCGATCTATTCTTTATCTCAGGTATGTTTAACTTATCAAGTGCTATATTTAGTTACATTTTTTTTTCTTTCGGCAGCGCTTTTAAAAGATCTCAGATTACTGCAGTTTCAGATATTCAGATTTTACCGGTATTCAGATTCAGATACAGGACGAGCAATGGCTTCAGGGCCACTAAGGCCCGTACTAGGACTGCTCGTGCAGTTGATCAGGCTGCTACAGGTTCCCAGAAATTACCAGGACTCACAGATAGAGTACAGAACTAGCCCCAGACAAGGTAGCAGTACTCACCAGAACTCTGATCAGACAGGAAGTTTGGATGCCAGTCTATCCAGCTGGTTTTTCAATCGGGGATTCAACCGCAGGGACCAGCTGTCCAGACAAATCAAGGTGTCCTTCCGAGCACAAAGTGGCCCGGGGGCGCCAAGGACAGTTAATCACCTGGAGGGGCCGGTCCCTGACTGGTGGAGGCCCAGATGCTGCAAAAGCAGAAGTCTTCCCACCGTGGGTGTGATGAGAGAGGCTTTTCTTTTAATATTTCCCGGCCAATGCACCAAAATGTAGCAGCAATCGCTGTGAAAAGCTCTTATTCAATCACTCACCCACAGAAGGAAAACTCACAGGCAGGCTGGAATGCAAACAGGATCTTTAATGTGCACAGGATCAGACAGAGATACCAGCAACCTCCACAAGGGTCTGAACCCCGAGGGACGGCCTACAATGCCTTATATACAGTACAGTTTTAAACTCATTCTACAATCCCATTTGCCACAGGTATTTCCTGCCCACCAATCAGCAGCCCCTGGGGAGGTACCTGGGTGACCTGTCCAAACCGGTATGCTCTGGTCTGTTGGTTTCAGGGCTAGGGAAATACTGTGCTCAGACCTGGAGTGGGGGAAGGGTGCCTACTGGAATCTCAATGTCTCTCTTAGCAGGCTGATTACCTCATGGCTTGCGGGGGAAGGGTCAGGCTGATCAGAGCCTCATGGCTTGCAGCATGGCTTGGGGGAAGGGCTATCTACAGTTCGCAGCATGGCTTGGGGGAAGGGCTACCTATAGCTACCTCATGGCTGCCTCATTATCACCATATATTCTTTATTGTTTTTGGCCTAAATTGAAGGCATGGACATTATGCCTGATTGAGAGCAGGAGTAAATGTTATCGCTGCAAGGCTAATGCGACAGCGTGTCTGTTGCCTACAGAATCAAACTCTTGAACCAAACAACATGAACCTCTGCTACAGAGGCCTTTGCTCTGCTCCATAAGCCTTAAACTGGCTTATGCTACAGAATCACTGCCTGTGTGTGTGTGGACACTGAAGACCATTGTTCACTGTTTACATGCTGAAAACATGATTTCTAGGCCTTTTCTTGCCTGAGAGCTGCTTCAACAGAACTTGGAAATTGTAATGATCTATTGGGACTCTGGTGAACTGCTCCTTCATTCCACTTCTCAGCATGGACTGTATTGTACAGGTGACCATCTCCTAAAAAGCTGCTTCTTGATTTACCTGGTCACCTAGAGAAATTTTGTACCAACAAATCTTTGAGGTTTGCATGTGCTGAGATAACTTTACACAAACAATGAGAATGTTTTTATGGACAAAGCTGGGCTTTTGCCTTTTGGACACCTAGAAATGTGTTTACTAAAGGGTGATAAGGGAGCAAAGGTGCCATTAACAGGCAATATTGGCACCCATGAGCGGTTAATGCCGCAGAAAGTGCCAATAACACTGGATTAATATACGGAAGCTGGGCCTGTAGCATTAAGGTGAAAGGAGGTGGAAAGTGGGCGTTAATGGGGTGGGGAGTAGGCAGGGATAGCGTGTGCTCCTTTAACGCCAGGTTGTGTTACTGTGTGTTAGAGTTCCTAGTGCTGGGAACCTTAACACCATCTGAAATCTCATAGTAATGGCTACTTCTGAGGGGAGAGAGCCTTTTTCAATGTATGCAATGTGTTCCACCCAATGGAGTTCCCAAATTTGTGATAGTGCTGCACTGGCAGCAACAGCATGGCGCACTAATAAGAAAGGGCATTATGTTGTTGGTGCCAGATTGGCAAAGGAGGTGTCATGTAGGTGATGCAGTGGGGCTGGCTGGTCCACAAGACTGACAAGGCTGCTGCCTAGGGTGTACATCTGTGATCTCTGGTATGACTCCACTGTGACAGTGGCAGCACACATACATGCTGCCGCAGTAAAAAAAAAAAGTTGCGACACTCCCACTGCCATCATGCTGCCATGTCAGCATTGTATGAGGGTAGGGGTTGTGGTCACAGCGGCTGTGGCCTGCTGCAGATGAAACTTTGTCCCAGCTCTGTGTGTCCGATGCAACGCTGCAGTTGCCACTGTCAGTGGAATGGCAAGCATGTCAGCAGCAGGTAGAGTCAAGCACATGGTGATCCCTCCCCACTGAGGTCTAAGGCAGCAGCACACATGCCCACATCCTCCAATGGAGGGGGGCAGGAATGGCAAGGTGTGCCTAGCTGCATGTGTGCAACTTCAATAAGACTGCCTGCAGCACTGAAGTGGTGGCTGTGCCACGATAGCAGGGAGGGAGGGATAGGCTAGCATGCTGTCCACCTGATCGTTGGACCCTGGTACCCGGCTAGTTTTCCAAGTGGATGGGCTGGCCCTGAGATCAGGATGCCCCCCACCCATACATATTGAGTGTATATGTGCATGTGTGGGGAAAATATGCCACTGAGACAGGAATAGTATGCAATATGATTACAGCCCATGTCAGAGGAAAAATGTTCACTCTGTCCCCTCACATGCCAAATAAAAACCATAATCTATGTGTGAACCTGTCACCCCTCCATAAGTAAGTACTCAAGTACTTACAACCACCTG
Source organism: Ichthyophis bannanicus (assembly GCA_033557465.1). Taxonomy (NCBI): domain Eukaryota; kingdom Metazoa; phylum Chordata; class Amphibia; order Gymnophiona; family Ichthyophiidae; genus Ichthyophis; species Ichthyophis bannanicus. Next base: position 1,329,448 of record CM066035.1, read on the forward strand.
AACTACATGTGAATCGAAATAGGCTATGTTGGTCTGCAAGATATGAAATTATTCCATGACTGCCCAACAAGCACACACCAGGAAATGAGAATGTTGGTCATTCTGCTAATATACCCATGGTCTGCAATGTGTATGTTCATATATCATGGCCTGTTCCTTTGACTGGACAGATCCCATATGTAAGACATGAATGTCAGTTGAACCAGCAGCATAGCAACATGCAGACCTAACAAGATGTCCCTCTCCTACACCTGCTGAACATACCTTGTCAGACAAGAATGGCAGAGAGCCTGCAGAGATCTAAGTTGACATAGGCATACCCCAACTCATGCCCACAAGCATCCTGACAATGACCAGATATATGCCCATGGATTGATAAACCCACACAGCTGCTCTGTGGCTCCAAACACATGGCCAATATGTGTATGAAAAAAGAGTCACAGGTTCTGAGACCAGCCTAAGGATCAGGAATTGTATGTCCAGTTGTGTTGACTTTATCCTATGTTTCTAGAACTGTATCAGCATGTGCAACCTTCAACATTTTGCCTAGCAAGAGTCCACACACTCAGCTGCCACACTGAGAAGCTGTACCGCCCATGGCTGGATGGCAGAGCATGCTAATAGCACTGGCACACTGAGCAGGCATTGATAGCATCCGAGCATTGCAGAGCGCGCTAATAGTGCCTCCACACTGAGCAGGCATTGACTGTGCCCTAGCATTGCAAAGCATGCTAATAGTGCCTGCAAACTGAGCAGGTGTTAACAATGGTGGAGCATCAAAGGAGGCCTAAGGGGCAGGTAAGAATGCTAACCTGCACCACTTTTGGACAGCGTGGTCATGTATCTGTATGTATGTGTATGTATGTGTATGTGTGTGTGTGTGTGTGAGCTTCAGAATTGCACTCTGTGAGCTTCATCATTGCATTGGTGTGAGCTTCAGTATTGCACTGTGCATGTATGTGGTATCCAGGCTTTATGGCTGTGCTTACAGCATGCTTCAGGTCAGCTATACAGCAACCCCACATACTGTGTAAGACACCATTTACAAGTAGAAGGTTAGTTTGCAGTAAGTAGTTGCAACCTGTGGCTCTGATGCTGTAATGCATTCCCAATTACACCATCCCCACAATGTTCCCCTACACTTACCTTCCAACATGACACTATTGTGCAGCTCCCAAATCGTCTGTTGGTTTGACTGGAGTGAACAGGGGGGACACATGTGTGTGTATGTTGTAACCCTCACCTCTGACAGTTTCCAGGCCTCAAGACACACTAATTTGCACAGGTGAGAGGCCATATTAATGCCAACTGCCATAACAACTATATCCATGGCAACAGTGCCAGCCCACCTGGTGCAGCTGCAGCCTATAGGAAACTAGGCTCAGGGAGAGGGCTGGTCTCTGTGAATGTCACTTAGTTGGTAACACTGACAGGAATCTGCGATTTACCTATATGCATGTTGTACTTATCCCATGATGCATTTGCAGAGTGCAAACAAGGGGACTTTTTGCTTCATACACTGTATGCAATACAGAGCGGTACGTATCAGGCAAATTCGCACACAAGAAACACCACCTTAATACTGTCTACTGATCATTGGCCAAAGCATCCAGCAGTAATACTTATTACCCCAATTGAGAGTCCAAATGCAACTTTGTGCCTGATTGGGACAGTGGAACACTGACCTCTGAATGGTGCATGCACACTCCTAGCTGCCAAAATGTGGCACAGAATGTCATGTTGGTCTCTGCATTGCCTGCCACCATATGGGAAAGCAGTGCCTGGAAGTGAATGATGAGGTGGGGGTAGGGGTGTGGGGAACAGTACCATACAGGTTTAGTATGTGCCCTTCGTAGGTGGCATTGCTGGCCAAAGCCTATGTTCACATGGCCAGAACCTATGCGGGCCTACTCAATGTCTGCATGTGTTACATCAGAGGGCCTGCATAACAGCCTCACTGGTGTTAGAGTACAAAGAGGCAGGGTATTGTGGCATATGTGTCACCAGCAACTGTTCCAACATCCAACCCATATCCAACCTGCCATGATTCCATGCACTCTTGGTGGGGGGGGGGGGGCAATACGTCTACAGAATGGGAGAATACATGTGCTGCTCACTGCAACAGCTGTGTAGGGGGTCTCCATATTTGTGTATGTGACAGACCTAGCACACCGTAGGCCATCATGCACTCTCAGCCTGTCTTTGGCCCACTTTCCACTGTGACTCACATTGCATGAGCTGTCCCCAAGTCCAAGATAAAAGGGTACATAATGAGGAGCAGAGGATTCTGGGATTGCCTAAAACAGAGCGGTTTGTGCAGGATGTATATATGTCGAAGCTTAGGTCAGTGGCTGATTCATCTTAGCGTGGATCTGCCAAGGGCATGGCCTGGATGCACACATCTGTTCATGCTGAGGCCACTCTCCCCCTTACTGAACTGTAACCATGTCACGGCTTTGTATGCACATGGTGCTATATCGGGTCAAGCTGTAATCATATGTGGGCTTTCTTTTATGGCAGTCCAGTCACTAGACAGGTAGCTGGCTATCTATGCTGTTTGTGCAAAGCCAATGTGTTCATGGTGACTATGTGCACATGCAGTGTGTGGTGATTAGCAGACTGGGCACAGATGGCATGTGAGTGGCTGACACAGGACAGTGTTGCTCAACATATGCAGGCCTCCTGGGATTTATCTGGTTGATTGGCATTCCCAGAAAGCGAGGCTAGCAGCTGTTCTTGGGCTGTTGGTAACTTGCTGGTAACTATGGTCTTGGCAGGCCCTTCTGCTTGATGTCAGCATCCCTCACTCATACAGTACAGCTGCCTCTTACATGCTCATCCCACTTACTGACTGACATGTAGGATACATATGGATCTGACAAGTCCATCAGCTCTTACCTTTCTTTTCATCCCTCACCTAAAATGTGACTTTCAAAGGGGCTCCCTTATCCTGCATTAAGGTGACACCTTAATGCCTTTTGTCCTGTTAGCGCCCGATAAGTGGAGCCAAGCGCCTTTACCAGCGGAATGCCTACTGTCCACTCTGGCCTTTACTATGTGATGACTCCCTTATTGCTGCCATTACCGCTTGCTAACCAGTGCGCCTTTAATGCTCTTTAGTAAACATACCTTTGTGTGTTCCCTGGGGCATGTCCATCATCACTGTGAGACAAGTCAAAGCTCTTGCAGGCACTTCAGGTGCTCTGTACTCACTCCTAACACCCCATATAGCTTTCTTGCAAATACTGCAGCCTGCATTATTAGCCAATCTGCCTACCTGGATTTATGTTGCTTTGGAACCTGACATGGACCTTGTGGTGTTCCTCTCTCTAAGGAGAGTTATGAGGTATTAAGTCTTTGTTTCTCTTGGTGGTGGAGGTCTAATTAGTTAGAGAGCTCTATTCTGTATTTTTCTAAGTGCAGAGTGAGCCACATGACTAGTTGCCCTGAGTGATTTATTAGTGTTTACATGAGGATTGACACTAGATGCTGTTATTAAATGTTATTACTCTGTTGCTTAGTAATAGTCTGTGCGATTGCTATTTTCCTACCATAATAAAGTCACAATATATTTACAGAACTTACCTCATTTGGCTAATCATTGCCAGTAAGTTACAAGAACTGAAAGGGTCCTGTGTAGACATAATCAGAGAGCTGCACACCTTATTTGTCTATCTATATGCCCCACAGCATGTAAATTGCAATTTCACCCTTGCTCCACCCAAACCTCTCCACTGAACTTATCTACTCTAGAAGTACAGTATGCACCAATTAGTGCCGCATATATTTTTAGGGATGACCTAATTTTAGAAAAGGTGTTTTACATCCAAAAAGGCTTATAAAATTACCCTCCTAAAGTGTGCTAATGCTTGCATTACCATTAACACTGTTTATTGGTCCCTCAGAGAAAGGATCAGTTTCTCCATTAAAAGCCATTTTCAACAAGCTAAAAATGGAAAAAACAAGATATGCACTCATTGTCCAAGAGCTCCTAGCTCCTGAGTTTTTTTGCATAGTGTATAGTGAAGCACACAATGCTTTCAAGCTCATACAGCAATTTCTAAATGGAAAATATATTAGCTTCCTTTCCCAAAAATATCCAGAGGAACAAGCAGATGTTCCTGTAAGCAGATTATTCTAGTGACAGGAATTATTTACTTACTGTTCAAAACAGCATAACAGAATTTGCTAAGAGCACCTGTTAAAAGAACATTCTGTTTATAAGAGCATCTTTTCAAGGTTGCAAGGTCATTCCTATGGAAGTGGTTTGTCTTATAAGAACATTGTGTTAATGACAAGGGAGTTAGTTATTCACATAATTTGTTATTTCAGGATACACTACAGCAGAGGTTTCCAATTAGTGTGCTGTACAGATGTGCTGACAAATCTTTGCACTGGCAAGCTAGAGCTGCTTGCAGAGTACAAACAAGGATGGGCCAGAGTCACTAGCCGAGGGGAGGGCAGAGGAGGGTCAAGGCCGATGCCATTAACAACAAAATCTTTGTTTCTATCCTCTCCCCACTGCATGTGTGATCCTGACCAGTGCAGCTGTCTTCTCCTCTGCTGCCTTCCTTCTGCAGTCTGAACTGCACAGGGCCACAGAGTGCCATGAGACTGTAACATAGGAGAGAGGGAGGTCACAGCAATAGGGAAGCAACACTACTTGCCTGACTTCTGTTGATTTGAGGGGAATCATGGTAGGGATAATGCCAGGATGAGTAGAGGGATGCAGACATGGGTGTGAAGGGGAAGGACAATGATTGTGCCAAAGGGATGGGGGAGGGAATGTGACTATAACAGGAGGGTAGGACAAAGGGAAGGCAATGGCGCTCTACGACAAAGTGAACCCAGTGCCAGGTGCACTGTGACATGAAGAACATTGGGAACCACTATACTACACAAGCTCTACTACTCTGGCCTCACTTGCAGGTCAAGGATTATCTTACAGTGCCTTGTTAAAGGTTTCATACCATTGTACTTTTTTACATTCTGCTGTCTAGAAAATGTAATTCAAAATATATGAAGATAGGAATTTATTTCACAGAGCTACACAACATAGTCTATACTTTCAACTTAAAAGGATACATTTTACATACCTGATAATTTACTTTCCTTGAATGATGCTAGACCAGTCCAACCAGACTGGTCCAACCAGATCACACAAGTAGGTTATGCTCCCTTGTCAGCAGGTGGAAGCAGACGTGGACAGCTTTCAGTGCTGTCATCTCTTATTATATCCCCTGATACAACTCTGAAAGAAGCTAGTATGACAATTTCCAAGCAGTAAGCAAGATAGAAAAAACTCGGAAAATGTTATTAAACACAAAGAGCATGAGCAAGTATTTGGCTCTTTTATCATGAGGAAATTGGAGTCAGACCATGAGACTGACTAGGCTTTCTATGGCAGCTGGAACTCCCAAATCTGCAGAAACAGTCTTCCAGGCACTGATATCGCCAATGCAACCAAAAGGCAGCAGGCTTTCCAACCTGCAATAACAGTCTTCCAGGACAGGTCCCGGATTGGTCAAGCAGGATTCAAGGTAAGTAAATTATCAAGTATGTAAAATTTATCCTTCCTTATCATCCTGCTAGATCAGTCCAGACAAGCGGGATGTACCCCAGCAGTTAGGACCCAGGGTGGGAAGAAGACAACAATCTAGACAGACTACCCCTGTCAAAGATGTTCTCTGAATAAACCCCATGAACATCCTGCAGGGCTTCACAAAGAAGATCAATGACAGACAGAAGCCTTACAAATGTTCTCTGGGGACACCTTTGTGGAGATATACCCCAAGGTTCCCTTGGAGGAGACTCCTGTAGCAGAACAGGACAGCTACTTGAACTCTGAGAGTTCAAGGTCAAACCCCAGTCCAGGTTGAACTGCTAAAAAGCTCTAACATTGGCTAAGGCCTAGAGGTTCACTGGGTCCCAAGCGGGGAGGTTATTGCAATTCCCAAGCCCTCATACTGACAAGCATGTGCCCACAAGGACCAGGTCCTAAGAGAGAAGGCCCTAGGAAACTGCCTTATCAGGAACCTCCACCATGTTTCTTATTGTAGAGCTGTATCTTGGAGAGCAAGAGAAAGACCACACAGCTTGCCTAAGATTCCGTGTAACACAGTGCACAAGGTCAATCCGGGCCTCTAGGATCACCAGATCTGGATAGGCCCTTAGTCAGTGCAGAACACAGCTTACTCAGAGTCAGAGAGGAAGCCACACAGCATCCTTTCCTTAGGCCACTTCCAGTCTGCCATCCACAGAACTTCCTGCATCTGAAATAGCTCCACAGACATCATTCACCTGAGTGGCCATCAAATGGTGTGCTGGAAGGCCTTCACACTATGAGGTCACAGGTGGGAGGTCTGAACTCTCACTTTACCCAGACTCATTGAGTCGTGACACAGAAAGCCAGACTGCATGCTATTGAAGCTTGCGATGTGCATGACAGCTAGGGCAATCAGATATTCCTTCATCCAATAGCACAGTTGTACAACTGTAAGAACCACTCCAAACCTACAAGTTCTCTGCAGTAGAAAGCACATGGCCATCAGGGCTGTTTCTAAGAACATACAGCCTGCTGCATCCACTAAAGGAGGAATGAGTCTCCCCAGGGTCAAACTGATTGCCCTATCCCCAGATAGAAAATTTCCCAGGGACTCCCTGAGGGGGACAGAGTCTCTGGGCCAACTGAACTTGTCCTCTCTCCTCCAGCTATTCCAGCTGGTATTCAAGATGACAAGCATTCCCTCTGATGCTTCTAACAGCACCCTGACCATGAGATGATGGAACCACAACTGCTACTTCAACGGCTCCTTGATCTCCAGGAGGAGAGGAAGGATCTGTTTGAACTACAGGGAACATGGAAACCAGAAGATTAGGCAGCAACTCTGAATTGAGTGCAAACGCATCACCTTAGACCAAGAATCTGATACCAAGGTCGATGCTATGCACCAAGGGTTGGAAGAGACACAGGCCCATTTAGCCAACTGAGAATCACATGATTCAGGTCAGCTCAGGCTCGAGTGAACCTTCTGTTGTAAGAAAACTTAACTCAGGAGAGTAGGAACAAATCCCCAGGAACTCAAATCTTGGGAGAGAATTAGGCTGCTCTTAGGACAGCCGAATCCCAACTTCAGCCTTTCTATCCAGAGCTCACCAGGCCTGTGTCACCTTTGGCCTTAACCAAAGACCCTACCTGAGCAACCAGGCCCTCTTCATGCAGAAAGACACTTACCACCACTATTACCTTGGTAAAGATATGGGGAGTGGCTTCTAGGTCCAAGGCATAGGACGTGGAAGCAGAGAAACAGCTAATGCTGTTCACAATTGGAAAGTGACAAATGTCATGGCGGGGTCCAGGAGGTGGGAGCATTCCCTCCCTGACTGATGCAAAGACAAACCCGAAGGGCCACATATGAAAATGACAGACTCGGAGACCAAAGGCAACTGGTTCTAGATCCAGAACATGCCAGAAGGAACTCCCTTCCTGGATCCGCATGTAGCAGGGATAACACCTCTGGCCCTTCCTCGAAGGAAATGGAAAAACAATTTGTTACTGACAGAAGTACTATAGAGAATCTACAAATGTCCCTCACCTGAGCAGAAAGCCTCAGGGAGACTCTCCCTGGGAGATCTTGCTATAATTCCAATATTGCACATCAGAAGTCCCAGGTTGGTTTGGACCGGACACTTGAGGGACCGAAGACAAAAGGCCTATTGAAGTTGCTGACAAACTCTGATCTTGCCTAAGGACCCTGAAACTCACTAATATAATGCAAAATGGGTACACTCAGAAGAAAAAGACTGAGCTACACTTCGTCTTTCTGAGCTGGACTGAGGGAGAGCCATAGATGTGTACTTAGATTTCAGTAAAGTCTTTGACACTGCTCCACACAGGTGACTTATAAATAAATTGAGCATTCTAGGGATGGACCCTAAAGTGATTGATTGGGTTAGAAATTGGTTGAGTTGGAGACGAGAAAGGGTACAAGTAAATGGAGCTTATTCTGGTGAGAAAGATAGATATTACCAGTGGTGTGCGCAGGAATCTGTCCTTGGTCCAATTCTTTTTAAAATTTTTGTTAGTGATATTGCAGAAAGGCTGTTGGGTAATGCTTGCCTCTTTGTGGATGATGCCAAAATCTGCAATAGAGTAGACCTCAAGGAAGGAGTAGATAGAATGAGAAGGGATCTAAGGGCTGGCCCAAGGGTTTATGCCACCCTATGCAGAAGCCCTGACCATGCTGCCCCCCACGATCCATACTGTCCTCCTGAGCTTGCCCCCCCCCCTGAGCTGTGCCGCCACTCCCATGTGCTGAGCCATGTCCCCCCTGTGTTGAGCCATGCTACTGCCAATTCTGGCGATGGGGTTGAGGGGGGCGCAGCATGGCTCGGTGGCAGGTGGCAGGCCTTGTCCTTTGGTACATATGGCTTGCTGCTTCTGACATAATTTTGGGGCATCAGAAGCGGCAGGCCATGTGTGCCGAAGCACATGGCCTGCCACCGAGCCTAGGCATCCCCCTGCCGCCAGAATCAGTAGCAAGGTGGCACGGCTCAGCACAAGGAAGGGAGGGCGGTGCAACTCAGCACCCGAGGCAGCCGCCTACTGGATGGGCTGGCCCTGGATCTAGTGAAGCTTGAAGAATGGTTGAGAATTTGGCAGCAGAGATTTAATGCTAAAAAATACAGGGTCATGAATTTTGGCTGCAAAATCCAAGGGAGCGGTACCGTATAGGAACTGAAGTGCTTTTGTCTACAAAAGAAGAACGGAACCTGGGCAAGATTGTTTCTGATGATCTTAAAGTGGCTAAACAGGTAGAAAAAGCAATGGTGAAAGCCAGAAGGATGCTTGGGTGCATAGGAAGACGAATGGCCAGCAGGAAGAAGGAGTTGATAGTGTCTCTGTGTAAGTTTTGGTGAGACCTCATTTGGAGTATCGTGTGCAATTCTGGAGATCACACCTTCAAAAGTGTATAAACAGGATAGAGTTGGTGCAGAGGGTGGCTACCAAAATGGTAAGTGGGCTTCATCATAAGGCAAATGGGGATGGACTTAAAGACCTCAATATGTATACTCTGGAGGAAAGGCGGGAGAGGGGAGATATGATAGACATTTAAATACCACCATGGCATAAATGCACAGGAGGAGAGCCTCTTTCAACTGAAAGAAAACTCTGCAATGAGGGGGCATAGGATGAATGTGAAAGGGCACAAACTCAGGAGTAATATGCAGAAATATTTCTTTATGAAAAGAGTAGTAGATGCATGGAATAATCTCCTAATGGAGGAAGTAGAGATGAGGACGATATTTGAATTTAAGAAAGTGTAGGAAAGGAACCCAAAGGGGAGCTGGAGTCTCACGGCGAAAGTTTAGAGTGTGAGAACAGCTCTGAGTATGCTGATAGTTTCACAGGGGGTGTTTATATATAAGTAAGACAGTCAAGGTTACGTCTTGCAAGACAGGGAGCTTCTGTTTGTATGAAACTTGTCCTGATTAAGTGTATTATGTTTATGCTTGGCTTGACCTGAAACATGTAGGACCTGAAATTCGAAGGGCATTTACACGGTTTACAGCCCAGTAAATCATGTAAATGCCCCAAATCTGGATATTCAACGGCACTTACATGAATCGTGCCATTGAATATCCTCTTCAAAGCCTGCTACATGCCCCAATGCTCTGCGGTTAGCACTGGGGTGTGTTGAGGGCATTCCGGGGCAGATCGGAGGTGGAGACTGCCACTAACTGGGCAGCGGCGATATTACACTGCTACCCGGTTAGTGATCCACGCTACAACTAGGTCAGTTTTTGGCTTGCCTAGTTTAAGCCACGGATGCTAATTGGGTAGAGGTGCAATATTGCCGCTATCTGACTAGCCTTGGTGACTCCGGGGAATGTGCAGTGACGTCAGATATTCAATGCCGTCACCACGTAATGGAATATCCGATGTTAAGAGTCAGGGCTATGCGCCATAGCAGTGCATAGCCTGCCCAATACAATATCAGGCCTGTAGTGTTTAGCTTGACTTGTAACATGTAGATATAGGTAAAGCAAAAAGCATGACACAGAGTGATACGTTAAAAAGAATGTAAAATGTGGCAGTTTTTTCCTAATAAAACAAAGTGCAGTGAACAAGCAAATTAAGGGAATTACGGGAGACCATTCAGGTTTGCAGAATTTGTTATGGTATAACTCTGTGTGTGTTATGTTTTCATTTCTTCTCACTTGCTTCTGTGTCCAAAGATAGAAAACCAAGGGCCGAGGAAAGATTCCAGTGGTTGTTGCCTCCGGCCAGGCCGTCAGGAACAGAGGGCACAAACAGAAAGCATGGGACAGAAAACATGGAAGTGGAGGAGTAGCCTAATGGTTAAGCACACTGGCTTGGGAATCCAGAGACCAGGGTTCAAGTCCCACTAGTACTCCTTGTGGCCTTGGGCAAGTCACTTAACCCTCCATTGCCTCAGAAAAATCCAAGTTATCAATATCCCTGCTTAATATACATTACTAAGTTTCAATGAAAAAACACTTTGATTGAAATGATAAAGCAGCATATAAAACCTGTTAAAATAAACAAACACAGAAGATCTCTAAAGGAAAAAAAGGGACAGTAGTAGTTGGTATGAAAGGGCAGAGTGGCTAAGCCCCATAGTCTTTATCATCCCTCAGGAGGGACTGCCAACACCCAGTGAGGGGGATTACAGGCTCCTAAAGGTCCCATGGAGGTGACATCAGCCTACCAGAAGCTTTGCCACGATTGTCCCTACTGCAGTAGAGGCCATGAAGGACTCCACTTCATTGGGGGAAAACTCACAGCTCTACACACTATCTTAGAAGGTCCCTTTGCCCTTTTATGCCTGTTCTCCAGGAGTCTCTATAGTTGATCTTCTCCTCCTGGAGAGAAAGAAAGCCTTAAGGGGAACTGCTCCACCACATACTGGAGCCATCCTTGGATTAATGCCATCGTCACTATGAAGCTGGGAGGAACCAGTCTTAATCAGCAGCAGCCACCTAGGCAGGCCCACTGCAAGCCTTTTAGCCTCTGGAAGGAGACTGAGCTAAATAACCATTTGACTCAACTCAAACTAGATGTTCCCAGGAACAAATCTGCAACCTCGGGAGCAAGCAGCCATGAAGAGATGATATAAGTCGAGGCTCATCAGGACCATTTTTGAGCAAAGAGCATTTCTTTAGTCCTTGGAAGGCTTCTCCAAATTCATTTGACTGGGACATTTTTTCTGGTAGCCTCTTCTGCAGCAGGCAAGTTAATGGTTCAGACACTTTTTCTGGTAGCCTCTTCTGCAGCAGGCAAGTTAATGGTTCTGCTTTCTCTGTGAAATCTGGAATTAAATATCAGTAGTAACCAACAAGCCCAGGAAAACTCTCACCCGTTTCTTTGACTGGGGAATGGGCATCCAGGCAATGGCTTCTGTTTTCTGTGTCTGCAGATGAACCTGCCTGTTGTCTACAGAATAACACTTGTACTGGACTTCTTGTCCTCCCAAGAAGCATTTCTTTGGATTTGTGGTCAATCCTGCTTTGCACAGACTTGTAAGGACAGCTTTCATTTGTTTTAAATGAGTCTCCCAGTTTATTACTATAGATTACAATGTCATCAAGGTAAGCCACTGCATTCTGCAATGGGATTGCAGGAGATGGTCTACCAGGCATTGGAATATAGCTGGAGCTCTATGAAGTTCAAATGGCAGTCCAGTACACTAGAACAGCCCCTCAAGAATACAAAGGCTGTATTCTCCTTGGTTGCAAGAGTAGGGGATACCTGCCAATACCTCTTTATGAAGTCCAATGTAGCGCTAAACTGGGTTGTTTCTAAGTTCTCTATCAGTTCATCAACTCTAGGCTTTAGACAGGCTTCAAACTCCGAGACTTCATTAACTTTTTTGAATCGCTGAAGATGTGGAGACTTCCATCCAACTTAGAGACAAGTACAATGGGAGATGACAAATTATTACTAGATTCTTCAATCACTCTGAGTTTAAGCAGTACAGGCTTCCTGTTAGACTGCACACAGACACAAAGGGCACTGTGCTGATAGCTGATACTGTTACCACCAACACTGCTGCTGCTGTCTTCATGCTCTAGATAAGTTGGGCAAAGAGGAAGGGGATGAGAGAGGGGAGTAGAGTCAGGGTCTACTCTTTATAACCCCAATTATATTGAGTCATTTCTATTCAATATCAGATCACACTTCACTTAACCTTGCCCAAAGCAAAATAACCAGATTATGAGCAAGGTTTTTCTTTCCCCTCTTCAGTTACTTTTAAGATTTTCTAGTTTGCACTTAGGAGAGTTAAGTCTTTGGAAAATTTACCTCTAAGCCAGCCATATCTAAATTTTCAGCCACCTGAAAAAACATATATACTTTGATAACGTGGAATTTTGACCACATAGAATGTTCTGAGAGGGGAGGGAGATAGGGTCCACTTTGGAAGCATGTTTGACAACTACAGGGGTATATTTAATTTCCAAATGGTATATTCATTTCAAGAATGCCATTAATGCAACTTACATTATCGCTTTGAAACATAAAAGGGTACAGAAATGCTTTTAGCCTCATAATAACCCAAAACCCTGAAACATATCATACACAGGAGCTTTTTATTTACAAATCAACTTCTTATATGCAGTCTTAAAAGTATGTGCATATTTCTGCATTTAGGTGCCCTATGGAAAATGAACTGTAATTGTAAAGCAGTCACTCTGCCATGACTACCAATAGTAAATAATGTAAGAGAAACACCACCACCTCCTGGACCTTTAGCATATGACATACTTATGAAATAGTCCTTTATCCTTTATGCTGGAATTAACAAATCTGATGCTCAACAAGTCTAGCACAGGTTTTAAACAGCTGTAATCAGCAGCACAAGCCACCCAGTTAAAGATAAAGAACATAAGATATGCCATACTGGTCAGACCAAGGTCCATCAAGCCCAGTATCCTGTTTCCAACAGTGGCCAATCTAGGTCATAAGTACTTAGCAGTCTCTCCAAAAGACACAGGTTCCTCAATGCTTGTATATAAATACTAATTTTTTACATTTTATTATTACCTCTAAGGGTGTATATCACTGTAGAATACTGGAAATATCACACTGAAAGGACACAGGGTACAACAGAAGAAATCTAAAACAGGCAGCATCCTATAATAATATGCAGCTTATAAACAGCAAACTAAATGTAGAGAAATTGTGAAGTACATATTGGAAACACTGCAAATAAGCACATTTTGTCATGTGGGTTTAGTGTGTATATATAAGTATAGGACTGTTTTGGTAGCAACTTGCTGGGAAGGGATTTGTGAGTGGATCAGATGCATGCATATCTGTGAGGGGGGTGCATGGGCGCATATATGGGGTCATTCTGAACAGCAAATAGCGGGGATGGACATCCCATTTGGATGTCCACCCCTGCTATTCGCTCCCCTGCCGGCCCCGGCTAAAGCCTCCCCGTACCAACAGTGCATTTGTTTGGGGAGGCCTAGACGGGGACGGGAGTGGCCATTCTGGAGATGGATCTAGGGCTGGGCATGGGCGGGCCTGTATGTCTGGCTGTGAACTTAGACAGGGGACTGATTCCACCGCAGAGGTGGAATAAGTCCCCTTGGACGTCGGGAGATTATGCTGCCGGGCCTGGAAAGAGAGGTAGGGGATGCAGGAAGTTCCCCACAGCCAAATCCTGGTCATGGGAGGCCGGGTCGAGGGTCTGGCTGTGGGGAAAGAATAATTTCAGTGGCAGCCGACATTCGTGGCTCCTTAATGGAACTGCAGTGCCATTCAGGAGCCTGACTGAGGTGACTGGGCAGGTGCAACACCAAAGAAGCACAAATCACGCTGAACACAAGGAAACAGTCACAGGACTCTGTCTTTCCTTGTTATTCACGCCTGTGACTGTTTCCCTGAGGTGACTGGGCATGCAGGCTAATCAGAATCGGGGCTCGGCCTGCCCGTCCAAGCTGTAGATCCGATTCTGATACCGCGGGCACGTCTAGCCCCTGCAGGATCAGAATCGAGTCTAACTCTGGGCATCTCGCTTCTGATCGGCCACACAGGGGGCTGGATGGCCAGATTGGAATGTTCCTCCACGTGTTTTTGGCGCTTGTGTGGATGCTGCCTAAGCGTGGGCGAATAGAAGGGGTGCAAGGATGTGGCTGTGGCTGGTATACTATTTCACACTTGAATTGTTTACTTGGAATGGTTTCTGGCTCCCCCTCTTCTTCAGTCTCTTCCTAACACCTTTCACTCACCCCTTCATACTTCAGTCTTGCACTCACTCCTTCTTTCTCCCATCTTCCTTCCCCTTGCATTCACTTTCCCTCCCCACGTTGGCTTCTCACTCCCCCTCTCCCCTGCACTCACTCTCTTCTTCCACTCACTTGCATTGCCCCAGTCTGCTCCTTCACCACAGCTGGAGCTGCCTCCTCTTCTGACAGCAGGGATTGTTTGTGAAGCACAAATAAACCCATGCATGAAGATGGACAGAAACTGACATACAGATGGAGATTCCTCCCCCTGTCCCCTAAGAGGTGCTATTGCTCAAACAAAGTGATCCTTGAGCTTCAGACCTACCTGGGCACATGTGAAAGAGATGCAATCTGCTAGCTGAACAGAAAGAGTGTGTTTGATGATGGCAGCCCCCACCTACAGGGCTCAACAGAAAAAAACAACTGGGCAGATTTTCTATGGGCTTTAGTCTGCTCCAAATAGAAGGCCAAGGCTCAATTGCAGTTTGATGTATGAAACAAGCTCTCCCTTTTGTGAGCATGGGGTCTTAGGAAAAGGTTGGAAGGATTGATTAAGGTGGAAGTCTGCCACCACTTTAGAAAGGAATTTAGGATGCATATGCAAAGCCACCCTATTGCTGAAAACCGTTGTAAAAGATGCATTTACTACTAGAGCCTGGAGCTCATTAATTGTCTGCTGTAGTGACTGCCACCAAAAAAAGACATTCCAGTTCCAGGTCAAGCACATCAGTCCACAAGTACAATATCTAGTGGCTCAAAAGCAGTCCTTATTCACTGAGTCAAAACCATGTTGAAATCCCAAGACACTGTGGGAGGCTTTAGAGGGAGTCTTTGTAAGAAGCAAGCCCCGTATGAAACGAATAACTAAAGGCCATAGAGAGATGGTCTTACTTTTCTACATGATGGTGAGAAGCACCAGCTGCACTGAAGTGAACCCTGACACAGTTTGTCTTTAAACTTGACTTGGATAAATGTGGAAGGTATTCAAGTAGTTTTTGTGTGGAGCATGAGTGAGTCTAGGGCTTGCCTCTCACATCAGACAGCAAACCTCCTTCATTTGAAGCCATAAGATCTCTGTGTGGAATCTCTTGTGGGGGTCTGGACGATAGAGGCAACACTAACTGACAGATTCAAAATAGTTAAAACTACTTTCTCCACATCCAAGCTGTGAGGGTTAGGGACTTGATGTTGGGGTGCAACAGAATTTCCTGAGTCTGCATAATCAGAGTTAGTGAGTGACCCAGATGAACTGGATCTTTGATGGAAAGCTCTTGCAGAAGAGGGAACCATGGGTGCCTGGGACAATAAGGTGCTATGAGAATTAGTGTGCCCCATCAACTCTGAGTTTCAGGAACGTTTTTGCTGTCAGAGGAAGAGGAGAATATGCATACAGAACTTTGCTAGTAAATTTTGGTGACATAAAGCTTGGGACAAAAGAGATTGTGGACTTATTTGGAAAATTCTATATTTTAATTCTATAAAAGCATAAATTAGTTATTGGCTTGGCTTAAAGGTTTAGAATTAATTTGCCCTAGTTTGCAATTAGGTCTTTTAGAGTTTAAAAAGAAAACAGGTAATCTTCCCCTCAACTCCCATCTAACCCAGGCATACCCTTTTCAATGCCTCTTTGGAGTCGGGAGTGGTGCCAGAGGACTGGAGAAAGGCACATGTGATCCCTTTACACAAAAGCAGAAGTAAGGATGTTGTTGGAAACTACAGGCCAATTAGTCTAACCTCTGTGGTGAGTAAATGATTGGAAATGCTGCTGAAAGTGAGAATAGTGAGGTTTCTGGAGTCCAGTGGATTGCAGGATCCGGAGCAGCATGGATTCACCAGAGGCAGGTCTTATCAGACAAATCTGATTGATTTCTTTGACTGGGTGACCAGGGAGGTGGACCAAGGGAGAGCCCTAGAAGTGGTGTACTTAGATTTCAGTAAAGCCTTTGACACACAGGCGACTTATAAACAAACTGAGCAGCCTAGGGTTGGACCCTAAAGTTACTGATTGGGTTAGAAATTGGTTGAGTGGGAGGCGACAAAGGGTACAGGTAAATGGAGCTCACTCTGAGGAGAAGGAAGTTACCAGTGGTGTGCTGCAGGGTTCGGTCCTTGGTCCAATACTTTTTAACTTCTTTCTTAGTAATATTGTGAAAGGGCTGTCAAGTAAGGTTTGCCTCTTTGCAGATGATACCAAAATCTGCAATAGAGTAGACACCCAGGAAGGAGTAGATAACATGAGACGGGATCTAGCTGAGCTTGAAGAATGATCTAGAATTTGGAAGCTGAGATTTAATGCTAAAAAATGCAGGGCCATGCATTTGGGCTGCAAAAATCCAAGGGAGCAGTGCAGTGTAGGGGGTGAAGTACTTCTGCCCACAAAAGAAGAGCGGGACCTGGGCGTGATTGTGTCTGATGATCTTAGAGTAGCTAAACAGTTAGAAAAGACGATGCTGAAAGCTAGAAAGATGCTTGGGTGAATAGGGAGAGGAATGGCCAGCAGAAAAAAGGAGGTGATATTGACTCTATAAGTCCTTGGTGTGACCTCATTTGGAGTATTGGGTGCAATTTTGGAGACCATACCTTCAAAAGGATATAAACAGGTTGGAGTCGGTGTAGAGGATGGCTACTAAAATGCTTAGTGGTTTTCGTTGTAGAGCATATGACAGACTTGAAGATCTTAATATGTATACTTTAGAGGAAAGGCGGAATAGAGGAGTTTTGATAGAGACATTTAAATACTTCATTGGCATAAATGCACAGGGGGGAGCCTCTTTCGATTGAAAGCAAGCTCTGCTACGAGGGGACATAGGATCAGGGTGAAAGGGGATAGACTCAGGAGTAATATACAGAAAATGGAAATTACACTTACCTGGTAATTGTTCCTTGAGTAACTCCAGTTTGGTCCTCCACCTCTGGGTTGTGCACCTCCTCCTGCAGCTTGGAGACTGGGCATGTCAAAAAACGTGACATCACTGGATGTAGCCTGCGGGACTCTCCCATCAGCCCCAGTGAACTATTGACTCAAAACAACAACAAATAAGTAGCTATTCTATTCCTTTTAATGTCAGAAAAATTGGACTTATAGCAATCAACCATATAGCATGAAATTTCCCTCCAGAGAAAAGTCTCTTTTTCCTTGTATCACTTCCCCTTTCTTTGTCGTTATATATAATAATAGATCAGAAAGATCAAGAATAACAGCAAGTAACCACAAAAACATACCTACTGGTAATCATACATGCATCCCCACTGAATCTTCACTGCCAACTACACCCTCCCGGGGGGGAATGAGGACTAAACTGGAGTTACTCAAGGAACAACAATTACCAGGTAAGTGTAATTTCCATTTCCTTATCGTTCCTCCAGTTTAGTCCTCCACCTCTGGGATGTAACAGAGCAGTAATCATTGGGAGGGACCTTTCCAGCTGGCCTGTAACACCGCCGATCCAAACACAGCATCCTTCGCTGCCAAAGCCTCCAGAATGTACTAAAAGTATGAAGAGACAACCAAGTGGTCGCCCTACAAATCTCACCAGGTGGAACGAAGCTGTGCTCCGCCCAGGAAGTTGCCGGCGCTCTGGCAGAATGAGACCGCAATCCTGTTGTCCCCGGTCGGCCTCACAGAAGCAATTGCCTCTCTAATCCATCTAGAAATGGACGCCATCGCCGTCGCTTCACAGTTACGGAACCCCCGAACAAGACCAACTAGCGATCCGATTTGCGAAAGGACTCTGACACATTCAAAAACTATCTGACTAAACTGAAACGAGGAAAACTACTTTTAGGCCACAAAGGAGGGAACTGGACGACACACCACTTTTCCCTGGAAAGGACAAAAATGGTTCTTTTTCCATCCAATAATTTATTTATTTATTTATTTATTTATTACAGGCTCTTATATACCGCTCTATTCAGCATCAGCGCGGTTCACAATATAACAACAGACCAGAACAACAAACTGTTTGGTTTTACAGAGGTCAGAGAACTTGGATAAAACATGGGACGGCATTTCTATTTTCAATAATATATGGTGCCCTTGTCACAGTCAGCAAAAAAAAAAAAAAAGACCAACAATTAGTTGCAAAAATGGTTCTTTACATGACCACACTTGCAATTCCGAAATTCTTCTCGCCGAACAGATGGCTACCAAAAATACGTCTTCAGGGTCAAATCTTTGACCGATGCCTGATGCAGCGGCTCAAAAAATACCTTGGTGAAAGCCCCTAACACCAAATTGAGATCCAACGGCTGAACCACCACTCTACGAGAGGATCGCAGCTTGGCCACTGCTTTAAGAAAACCATCTGCATGCGCCCCTAGGTCTATTCTTTGCAGTTTGCCTCTATAACAAGGAAGGGCTGACAACTGCACTCTTAAGGGACTGGCTGCCAGTCCCATATCAAACTCCTCTTATAGAAAACTGAAAAACACAGGCACGGAACCTGAAGCCACGTGCACTTGTCCTCGCGAGCACCAATCCTCAAAAATTCGCCATTTCCGAACATACGCCAGTGATGTAGATTGTTTCCTAGCATGAAGCAAAGTCACAATGACTGCTCCCAAGTAGCCATTCTTCTGTAACCTCAACCTTTCAATGGCCAATCCGTAAGCATCCACCTGACCTTATAGTAACAGATTCTCTGCCGTCAACAATCTCCAAGGCCCCCCACCTATCAGTCAAATGAGATCGGCATACCACGGTGGTCTTGGCAAGTCCGAATCCACCAGTGACACACTCCCCCAAGGAACCTCGATACGCTGGACCACCCGGCCTTTGAGCGCCCCCGGAGGAAATACATAGAGCAGACCTGACGACGGCAAACGGTACAGCAGCGCGTCAATCCCCTCGGGCATCCTCTCTCTTCGGGTGCTAACGAAGCGACTCACTTTTGCTGACGGAAAGGTCGCCATAAGATCCATGAGTGCCGTACCCCATCTGCAGACTAGAGGCGCAAACACATCCAGATGAAACTCCCCTGCTCCTGCATCCACCTGAACCCTGCTAAGAAAGGTCACCAGCACATTATCTTTTTCATCTTCTGCAATGTATGCTGCCGAGATCGCAGGCAGTCGATGCTCAATCCAAGCGAATAGTGCATCCACTTCTTCCTTCATGGCTGCCCTTCCTGTGCCACCTTGCCGAGTGATGTAGGGCACCGTAGCGGAGTTGTCCGACAGCCCTTGCATTGCTCGTCCCTTCACCGACGCTTCAAAGTGTCGCAGTGCGCGACAAACTGCTCTCAGCTCCCACCGGTTGATGGACCATGTGCTCTCTTGAATGGTCCAAGTGCTTTGCGTGAAGGACCCTCCTCAAAGTGCTCCCCATCCTGCGAGACTCGTGTCCGTCAACAATGGGAGCCACTCCGGCTGCTCTAGGGGCATCCCGGCTTTCAACGATTCCGTCAGCAGCTACCAACGCAGCGACTGCCATACTTTGAGGAGACAGGGAATTTGTTCGCTCCATGAGACGGACTGATGCGACCAACGGCGGAGCAGCGCCCGCAGTAGCGGCCGCATATGATGCCTGTCCCCGAGTCCTGCTTCCAAAATTGCCACCATCGTTTCCAGGACTTGAAGACAGCTCCACGTCGAAGGCGCTGGAGCAGCCCTGAACTTGCGCCCTAATTGTCGAGAGATCTGAATCCGATGATCCGGCCGGAACACCGCTCCTTTCTGAGTGTCTAACCGCAACTCAATATATTCGAGATCTGGGGATGGTGGCAAGTGGCTTTTGGCCCCCTTGACTATGCAGCCAGACCCTGCCAGAATTCCACTACTAGGTTCGTCACCAGAACCCAGCAGGCCTTGGACTGTGCTCGAATTAATCAATCGTCTATATACGGATGGACGAGGATTTCTTGTTTCCGCAATGCCGCCGCCACCACCACCCTGATCTTGGTGAAGGTCTGCGGCGAGGTCACCAAACCGAAGGATGGTCGGGCCGTGGCCATTCCAGCTGCCTTCCGCACGGGAAGAGCACGAATGAGCCTCTCATCGACCGAGCTGAATCAAGCACCAAGCCGACGCATGATACCTCCAAGCCCCATAGGTCGTACATTAATTGGACCCAGGCGGTAGCAACCCCCGAAGTCACATCCTATCGGCATGAATCCTAACCGGACCCGCCTCGCCTTGTTGTGGTATACGAGACGTCGCTGAGGGGAAGAAACGACCCTCTGCCCCCTCAACCAATCTACGAAAGCATTTGGCCTGACCTTGTCTTCCAGTACGTCCTCTGGACAGTGAACTTTCCAGATTATTAATATTTAACTGTTATCGTTGAGAATGTTTAGGCCCAATGAGGGAAATTGTAAAAGTCTAAGCCAAAACTCTTGAAGAAATCTCCCAGAACTTCTTTTTTTTTTTTCACAAAATTCTTTCATGGACGTCCCCGGTACAAAGGCGTCCACATAAATAGCGGACCAGGCAGAAGCCAGGTTTGCAAATCTACAATGTATTTAAGTCCCACTCGATCCCACAAACGATGTGGAAGTCTGCGAACCTGTCCAGACTTAGCCCTGCTCCAGACCCAAATGGCACCAGGACAGCAGAGGGACTAGCCTAAGATCAATGAAAAGGAACCAGGATCAGCCCCCTGGTCATCCTGGTCCCAAGTCACCACTCCAAGCATTAGACTGTACAACACCTATAGCGCGCATGTGGTCCTCTGAGAAACCGTGCCAGGGCATGGATGTATGTGCTCAATATTCCCACGTTCTAGCTATATACCTCAGATTGCCATTTGGACAGCATTTCTAAAGGTGTGGTGATGTCCCAAGACTACCAACAATTGTACTTGGCCCCCCTCAGTGAGAGGAGTAAATTATTCCATTAAACACAGGAAAATAACACTATTAGACAATCCTAAAAGACAGTGGAAAGCCACGCAGCACGCAGCTTTTCTTTTTGTTTGTTTTGAGGAACGAAAAAAAGAAAACTGCGGAACCGATTCTATTGGGGACCCAAGAAAAACAGTTCAATCTAGGCATAGTATAAGCAGACCTGTGCAGAGTGTTTGTTTTTTTTTTGTATAGCTTTCCATGGACATCTTCAATTCCAACCGGACCCGCTATGCCAGTGGAACTAAGTTCTGCCAACCCAACGCTAGCCTGCGATCCGCCACAGTAATTTGAACTGGGGCCCTCATGTAACTCTATCGCCCCCACTTACCTCATACAATTCCATCAACCTACCTGATCTTATGATGGTTGTCAAGACAGATGCAACGGTGAGTAACTCTAGCACTGTCTCTGCCAGGATGTTCTGCAGGCTGCTAAAGTTGGAAGAAGCGAGCCTCTACTGGTAGGAATGCCACACAGCCCTGGCAGTTGGAAGAGTAACCGGATTTCTAAAGTTTATGGCCAAATTGCATCACATGAAGTATCACAGAATGCACCCAAGGCCTCCCTGCACTGAATACCTCCCTTTAGAGACAGGGAGATGTCTGACTAGGTATATGAACTGGGAAGCAGTGAAATGCACCCTCAAGTAGCCTTTTACCAAATGATCTCAGCGCCTGCAGGAATAAAGTAAGCACAGAGACCCTATAGCCTGAAAGGCTTCTGAAACTAGAAGAGGCACTAGAGCAGGGGTGTTCAACTCTGTCCTGGAGGGCCGCAACCCTGGCAGGTTTTCGGGATAGCCCTAATGAATATGCATTAGATATATATGCATTAGAGATATCCTACCAACCTGACTAGTTTGTGGTCCTCCAGGACTGGATTTGGAGACCCCTGCCTTACACCTCTGTCATTTAAGATTGTGAGTGGGCAAGGTGCAGATGTCCTAGACATCAAAAGGGTAGATAGAATTTGTCACATTCTTCCTCGACTCTCACCACCACTAAAATGTTGCGGCCCTCCAGGACAGGGTTGGACACCCCCTGCACTAGTGTCTATTTCAGGGATAGCAAAACACCTTGGGGTATGTTTACTAAATCGTCTTAACGTGCACCTGGCGATAGTGTGCACGCTGCCATAAAAGGATTGGGCGTTTTGGTCTTAACGTAGCAAAACGGAATTATCGCGTGATAACGTGCGCTGCGCACATTATCGGGTGAGACGCTGCTAAGCACGTTAACGTGCGGTAATCTTAAGTAGGCGCGCTGACATCTAAACACAGAAACAGAGATGTAGCACAATGGTTAATACACTGACTGCTGTTACTGGGGACATGAGTTCAATCCCCCAGTGTGCCTAATGAACAAGGCTGGCTGAGACATCTCCCTTTATGTTTAAGTAGTGCTTTTTGAGGCACTGTAGTTTTATTTTAATTAGTGTTGCCAGCAAACACACCCTCACAGTGGCGTAACCTAAGGTGCTACATAAGGCACCCTATAAGGCACTCCAGAGGGCACATTATAAAGTGCACTGTCCGCCACGGCACCCTACAATGTCCCCTATAGGACACCTTATAAGGCACCTAATAAGGCGTTTTATAGGGCGCCTTATAAGGCACTCTATAAGGCGCCTTATAGGGCACCCCATAAGGCACCTTATAGGGCGCCCTATAAGGTGCCTTATGGGGCGCCTTATGAGGCACCTTAAGGTTACAGTACTCTGAGGGTGTTTTTGCTGGCAGCACTAATGTACATTAAAAATAGACAATGCCTTGGACAGCCCTATCAAATAACCCCACCGTGAGATAGAACCTATGACTTCTGGCTCCACAGGCAGTGAAGTAACCAGTGGGCTACAGCTGCTAACAAACCCCTAGCTGGCTACAGAAGGGCTGCATGTCACCACACAAACAGTCTGCTGTGGCTACCAGGATAGGGGCAACCCACCCATACCCATGATGCACAGCACATGCATATCAGCAGTCTACAGATGATCACAAGATGGGGTATCTACCCCACAGCACCTCAGCCTGGTAGGGGGTGCCGACGGTGTGTGTTAGTGGCACAGAGTAGCTACAGACCGTCACATTGTGTGGGTATTGTGCTCACCCTGAGGGTGAGGTGGAGCGGCCAGCACCAGGTCTGCAGCACCTTCAATGGCTGAAATAGGTCATGTCACAGGTACCCATCAGTGCCCATGTGTGTGATAGGTAGCTCCTGCAAACACACCTAGGATACATTAGTGTCTATCTGAAGTTGTCAATCAGGTCTGGCCCTTATGGGCTATGATGCACCCAGAATAGTGCATATTCTGCCATGGTAACATGATATAAGTGACAGGGGGTGTTTGGACCCATAGAAAGATTATGTACCACCACCCAACCCACCCTCTGTGGCTCAGGGTGGGAGACAGGATTCCCCCACCAACAGATACACATTCTACCTCCCTGCAGGGGAGAGGAGAGGAGGAGGGCAGGGCAGGACAGGGCAGGGGAGGGCAGGGCAGGCAGGGGGCCATCAACCCCAGTCACATTGGGGAACAGACACCCTACAGGGCAGCCAATACAGAGCTGTACACATCCCTAAGGCAATGGCAGGAAGACAGAAGGCATGGAAATGCTCAGCTGCCCCCCAACACCACCTGACACTCTCCAGCAGCAAAAACAGTGAGTCACCAGCCACTGCACCCTGCAAGGTGGTCCAGCCAACACATATAACTGCAGACAGTCTGCTAGCTAGTCCACAGTGCATGATCCTGGAAGAGATGTGAGCACACCCACCAAGCAGATAAGTCAGTGATTAGGCCCCAGAGAAGAAAACCTATATTTTTTTTATTTATTTATTTTTTATTTACATTCTCTTATATACCGCGCTATTCTGCATCAGTGCGGTTTACATTGAACAAACTGAAATTACATTGAACAGGGTATTATAACTTGGAGATAACTATTTTACAGGGAACGTGGGCTATGGAGGGTTAAGTGGCTTGCCCAAGACCACAAGGAGCACCTGTGGGACTAGAAACCCCAGTCCTTCCGGCCCAAGGTTGCTGTCCTCTAGTGGGATTTGAACCCCCGACCTTCCGGCCTGAAGTACCTTGCCCCAACCACTAGGCTACTCCTCCACTCCTATATATTTCCACTATATATTTCACTGAAGAAAAATACAATATAACACTATGGGGGAGCCTAGCCATGCCGTGGTCACTGCTCAGTCAGGGTGAGAGTGACCTCCCAGCAGGACATGCTGTGGCCACCCTGTCGGTGCAGGTCGTGGCTGGTCACTACAATGTCTGAGCCATTGACCTATGCTCTATGCTGATGCATCCAGGCCAGGCCACCCTGTCCAGGCTATACCCACAGTACCTTGTTCCTCATTATGCACATTGGCAGGCCAATACTGGCAACAGTGCTAGCAGTGTGGGCTGAGGAAGGTGTTAGCAGCCACCACACACTGGATAGACAGACACACACTCCCCACACCTATGCCAGCATTGTGCAATTATAGAGGTGTTTGGCAGCCCTGGCCACCGCACTGGTCCTGGGCACAGTGCAGGCATGGCTATGGTACGCAATACTGTTGGGGTCACTCTGTCAGACACCAGACCTGAAGCACACTCCACAGACATCAGAAAGGTTGCTATGATGCAGCTCAATCAGCAAATTGTGCTTAACTTAGGCATTGCTATCTGCCAGTTATCATAGCAACCTTTTGATAGCTGTGTACTGTTTTCCCAGGTTTAGGGTGGCATTGCTAAGGTATGCAAGTGCTAGTATTGGGAGATGCACGCAGGGCCCAACATCCTGCCTCTCCAGGAGGCTTCGGATAATGGAGCCTGTGGGTGCGGGTGTGACTGCCCCTGTTGGCCACTGCTCCAGGGCAGAGGTTCCCAACTCCAGTCCTGGTGGGTCAGACACTGTTCGGGTTTTCATGCTGTCCCTAATGAATATGCATGAGATACATCTGCATACCATGGGGGCGGTGCAAAGAAATGCAGCACAGCCATATTTATTAGAGGCAGCATGGAACCTGAATGGTGTTTGGCCCTCCAGGACTGCATTTGTGAGACTCTGCTCTAGGTAATGCGCATGTTTATAGTGTCTGTGCTCTGTAGGGTAAAATGTAGGTGTTTTGGGCATGTTTACGTCATCTGCAATAAAGGTTCTGTCTGTATTAGCACGTTTTAGTAGTGGGTAAAATATGGGGACTGGGTTAGCAAGAACCACAGCTGGATCTTGAACCTGTGACCTTCTGCTCCTGAACACACTGGCTGTGTGCACTGCACCACCATGTTGGCACAGAGACAGTGCATTCCCTGGGGATACCATGACTGTTCGTCAGACAGGGCCTGTCTGTTGCAGTGCATGGCACCCACCTACACAGGGCTAGGCCACGGTCTGCTCTGGGCAGCTGCCACTGCACCCTCCACCACCAGTACCCCTCTGCCACCATGCTGACATGCCCTTCTGCTGGTGGTGCTGGTGGTGCGCAGTCTCAGGCCATCCAGTGTGTGGGTAGGCGGCTGCCTATGGTGCGGGTTCTGGGGTAGGGGTGCCTGCATAGCTGTCCACACTTCCCCCCAGCACCGCCTGCCAATGTTCTGTGCCCTTGGGGGTACCTGCTGGGTACTATCCACTGTGACACTGCGGGAAGCACACTCATGCCCATGTTGGGCCCTCATCAGTTGCTGTCTGGCTGCTCTACTGTTTCAGCATTCCTATGGACCACCTAGGCATCACCCTAATCCGCACTGTGGCCCAGCTGCACCATAGCATGTGCCGCCTGCAGCCCTCTGTGTCCCCTTTTCAAGCATATGTCCAGTTGCCCATTCTGACATGCCCACCCTGCTGTTGCGGAACATGTGCATGCCATAGGAAACCTGTCCAATGGAGAGGGAAAACCCTGCTCAGCGCAATTTCACTGTGGGCTCATTCACCTTGTATGGGGACGGAGCATGGACCTTCCAAAATTCATATCTTTTTTTGGAGCTTTCTCGGGAATGTTTTTTGATGTTTTCCATTACTATCACTATTGGCCAGCTTGGTTATGTTTTTATTACATTTTCTTCTGGTCATTTTCACTGTTTATTTGCTCTTTTGTTCCGTGCACATGTATCACACTTATCACGTTTGTAGGTTTCCCTGGTTTTGCTGTACATTGCTGACGGTTTCTTTTCCCTTTAAATCAGCTCTAATGCCAGGGTTTCACTGGCGTTAGTTTTCAGCCTCAGATTTCACAGCGTTAGTGTGGAGGGAGCCTCTCCCCTCCCACTCTCCGCCCATTGACCCTCTCTCTCCGCCCCTGGGGAGCCTTCCTCCGCCCTCCGGGAGCCTTTCTCCACCTCAGCGCTCATTTGCGCCACTGCGCACGTTATCGCGTGCTAAGGTACCTCTGCGCCCAATAAAGCACCATTATTGTGCGATAAAGTACCTTATCACGTGATAACGTCGCCGGGCGCACATTAAGACGGTTTAGTAAACATACCCCCTTATTGATCTGTCCAACAGTAGTAATCAACGTTGTGCTACCCTGAAGCTCTTTCCTTTGGTGATGCACAGGGTGGGATAAACCATTGGTCAGGTTATAATCCGAATGCACCCCTTCACCTACAAGTGACCGAGACAGGCCTACGTCACTCCTGCTCTGAGCCAGGTGTATATATGCGTGCTACTTTCTCAGTTTAAAATGGCCTACAGGGACATAGCTTCATAAGCTGTTTACTTAATACCCTGCTGATAAGATTAGTTTGAAAAATGGTAGCAAGGACCCACGCATTTGCACACTAGACTCATGGTCTTCTTTTATCCATATATTCAATACTGCCAGCATGTGGCTAAACTAAGTACGGGTTCTGAATCGTGTCATGTGTCATGTGTGTTTCCCCAGCGCGATCCTCTGCACTCAGCCTCCACGCTGCTAACCGTGTGCACAAAATGGCGGCGAACCTTGCCGGGTGCCTTTTTGGCACCAAAACTTGTCGAAGACTCACCGGCTGCCCTCTCTCATGCTCCGCTCCGCTGCGCTACCGAAAAGGCAAAGAAAGCGCGTCTTACCGTTTGAGATGACAGCCCTTCAAGCTGCAATGTTTCTCAGCGCTGCCGCGAGTGACGTCCGCAGTGAGGGCTTTCCCGCCGAACCAAAATGGCCCCCGCGGAGAGGCAGGCTCGGCGAAAACACGCTCAGTATGAGCGGGTGTATTCCCCGGAGCTCTCCCCCGTACCATCTAGGGGGAGAGATCCTGTAATCTGAGCCTTCTGGGTGGGGTAGGGAGGAAGAAAGAATATTAGCCCTTTCTTTTTTTTTTTTGAAATGTCAGCCAGACACAAAAGAAAGAAAATTAAATTAAGTTAAATGAAAACAAAATCAAAATTTGAAGTTTAAATAAAGATTAGCTAATTGTAATTGAGAATAACAAATTTAAATCCTGCCTAAATTGTTCCCTATCTGTTCATCAAGTGAGCCCAGCACCTAGGCTCACTACGTCCTCCTGCTGCAGTATTGGACACACTGGGGCTGATGGGAGAGTCCCGCAGGCTACGTCCAGTGATGTCACGTTTTTTGACATGCCCAGTCTCCAAGCTGCAGGAGGAGGTGCACAATCCAGAGGTGGAGGACTAAACTGGAGGAACGATAAGGAATATTTCTTTATGGAAAGAGTGGTAGATGCATGGAATGGTCTCCCGGTGGAGATGGTAGAGATAAGGACAGTATCTGAATGCAAAAAAGCATGGGACAAACATAGAAGATCTCTAAAGGAAAAAAGGGGACTATTGTAGTTGATATGGAAAAGCAGACTAGATAGGCCTTGTGGTCTTTTTCTGCCATCATGTTTCTATGTTTCTTTCCCTTGATTTATAGTCAATTTTCCCAATTAGGAGTAAAATTAGCTACCAGAGAATATTTTAATGAGCAAGTGATTATAACTTAATACATTATTAGCAGTTCAGTGAGAAGAAAATATATATTAGTAGATAATATACAAAAAAATCCTGAAGTCCTTCCTTTTAGTCTAGGGGTATTCTTATTCCCTCAGCAACTCTAAACAACTCATCAATACAAAGATGCAGACAGCAGTCCAGCAGCGAGATGGGTACTATCCAGTCTTTTGCACTGAGTATCACATGTAAATCTCCCAGTTGGTGAAATGTCATGTGCACTCAGAGCCGGCACTTCAACTATGCATGCTAGGCGGCCACCTAGGGTGACAGGCCATGGGGGTGGCATGGTGGCTTTGTGCCTCATTTGGTGCCCTCAGCAAGCCATGTGCTTCAGTATTCATAGCCTGCTGCTTCCTGACCCGTTCTGACACAACCTCTGACCCCCCTCCACCGGTGTTCAACTGCCACCGCTGCCGCTGGCCCCTTAGAAGACAGAATCAGCGGCGGTGGCTGCGGGAGGTGGTGGTGTGACTTAGTGTAGAGGAGAGGGGTGGCATGGCCACGGATCCTGCCTGGGGCAGCAGAAACCCTTGGGTCGATCCAGTGTGTGCCCTCAGTGCAAAGAGCTCCTGGATCTCAGATAATGAGTTTGATCTCTAGAGACTAGACTTTGAGGAGCTGAGGCAGACAGAAAGGTACATAGAAAAGGCCTTCAGGGACATAGCAGGGAAGTCCAGTCTGGCAGCCTCCGGGCTGACCTGGAGGAGAGGGGTTACCTGGAAGGAAAGCATAGTTTTGGTGTGGTGGGAAGTGATTCTGTAGCCAAGACCTCCCTCCAGGGGATGCAATGTCCTCTTATACCAAGGATATGTCTCTAGGGGCTTCTGCCAAGGAGGGAAGGATTAGGATGGCCATCTGAGTTGGTGATTCAATCATCACACCTGTCAATAGTTAGGTGGCTGATGGTTGTAAGGGTTGTCTGGTCACGTGCCTGCCTGGTGTAAAGGTGATGGACCTCACGCATTACCTAGATAGAATTTAGACAGGCTGGGGAGGAGCCAGTTGTCTAGGTACATGCTGGTACCTATGGCATAGGAAAATGTGGGAGGGAAGTATTGGAAGCCAAATTTAGGCAGAAAGTTGAAATCTAGGATCTCCAGGGTAGCAGTCTCAGAAATGCTTCCTGATCTATGAACAGGACCCAAGAGCCAGGCAGAGACCTGAAGTCTCAATGCATTGATGAGATGATGGTGCAGGAAGGAAAGGTTTAGATTTATTAGGAACTTGGCTACATTCTGGGGAAGGGAGAGCTTATTCCACAAAGATGGGCTTCACCTTAACCAGGCTTCTGGTACTAATATCCAAAAAGGAGACAGAACAACTTTTAAACTAGAAACAGGGGGAAAACTGACAGACGCTCAGGAGTATATGGTTTAGAATAAGGTATCTTTGAAGGATACCATCATAACAGGGAAGATAGGGCATCTCGATAGAGGTTGCAATAAAGGATATAATAGCCCAGGTACCTTTAAATAAAGAGCAGACAGAGTTCAGAGATTGCCAGTTAGCCCTTACAACTGCATTGAAGGTTGTAAATTCAAACAAACGTACCTTGAAATGTCACTATAGAAATGTTAGAAGCCTAAAAAATGAGATGGGAGAGTTAATATTGTAACAGTGCAGACCCCGAACAACCCGAGAAAATGCAGTTCAGTATAAAGGAGCACAGGAAAAGTGACAGGGTAAACAAGGAAATGTCAGATGGTTACCGTGAGCAACCTAGAAACACGTGCAAAAGCCCAATGAGGACACACCCAGCCAGCAAAGGAAGGGAATTCACTTTACCTGACAGGGTTCAGCTGGGTGGGGGTGGAGCAAGGAAACACTGGGATAAAATAGGCTCCCAGACAATCGGAGAGAGAGAGAGAGAGAGGAGCTGAAGCAGCCACTGACACACTCTGAGGGAATACAGCAAAGGCAGCTAAAACCCTGGGAAGCATGGAGCAGGTATGAGAATGTAAGAGAGAGTGACAATGAGGCTTTGGAGCAACTAGAGAGCCAGCGTGAAGGTCAGAGGGGAACCGAAGACCTGAGTGAAGCTGAGAGATATCAACAGCCAGATAGTGTGTTTGAGCCAGAGAGACGTAAGAAGACTGCAGTTGCAGGTTCCAGTGCACAGAGTGAATGCAAGAGTGATTTGCCATATGAAAGAAGACAACCCTGGAGGTATGGAAATAGGCACACAAGGTCCCACTATCTAGAGGCTGAAAATATCCCTTCTTCTGGTTTTAAAAACCCTAGAAGAAAAAGGTTTTACTTACCAGATAAAGCTGAAGAGTTTTGTAGTCATTGTAAGCTCACAGCTCCCTGTGAAACTCCGTCACGAGCTCTCCAATCTAGCTCAGCTGGGTTACAAAAGGGAAGCCTGAACCGGCAGAGAAATTCCCTTAATTATCCCACTAGCAGAGCAAACCAAGAGTTGAGCTATATTCTAAAATACCAGCAGGGGCAGAGCCCTGAAAAGCTCAACTCTAGAATACATGGTAATTCCCAGAGAGACACTAGCTCTAAGGAAGAGAGGAACTTCCTGTCTGACGAGGTTAACCAGCCATTCTCCCACGTTACTGCTGAGGTCCAGAATGAGCCTTCCAGTCAGCAGCCGGAGTTAATGGAATATCAAAATGCAGAAGAATATGATATGCCAGAATTGATGGACTGCTCTTTGACCTTGATTGAACCTGAGTTCTCTCTCAGATAAGTAATTAGTTTGTGTCATAGCTTTAGTGTTATAAGCAACAGGCTGCAGCTCTCTCTAAGTGAAGCAGATATAAGCTGTGCTGTCAGCTACAGGAGAAAGAACCATATTGAAATATTTAAGCTATTTTGTTCTTTTCATTTATTTGTTGTTTTGAAAGCTGAAGGAAGCAAGTTCTGTTTGCTTTTGTTACTTTATGTTATATGTCCAAGCAAGGCATTTGATTTATGTTCCTGAAGATAAAAGTACCCTCAAGGGACGGGGAATAAAACCCTTTAATTTGGAAAGAAGTGTTTTGTGGTTTATATCAGTGAAGGCACAACTACCACCCTCCAGAGCCTTGCAATACAGCGTAGTTACTCACCTGTAACAGGTGTTCTCCAGGAGCAGCAGGAATCAGTCCTCACTTATGGGTGACGTCGGCGCCGACGGAGCCCTCGCGGAGCAATTTTCCCCAGCTTTCAAAGAAAGCCTTTGGGAATTGCAGCGCGCATGCGCGGTCGTCTTCCCGCCCGAAGGTGCCATCTTAGCCAGTCAGATGACATAGCTAAAAAGACAGCATAAAAATTTGCAAAAGAACATAAGCAGACGATTGCAACTCCAAGGGGAGGAGGGAGGGTAGTGAGGACTGATTCCTGCTGCTCCTGGAGAACACCTGTTACAGGTGAGTAACTACGCTTTCTCCAGGACCAAGCAGGAAGTCAGTCCTCACTTATGGGACTCCCAAGCTCAAGGCTACCGGAGACCCTAAGCACAAAAATGAGCTCCCTCTAGCTCAGCAGCACAGAAGGATAGAATCTTCGCTGAATTATCACCCACCGGTAGCCCACATCCGGGATGGAGGGTAGGAGTTGCTCAGACCTCAAAGAGATTACGGAGGACTGCCTGTCCGAAAGCACTGTCCCTACGGGACTCCCTCTCGAGACAGTAATGGACCGCAAAAGTCTGGCTCGAAGACCAAGTAGCGGCCCGGCAGATGTCTGCCAGCGGAACAGAGCGGAGGTAAGCCACTGACGTGGCCTTTGCCCGAACGCAATGAGCCGTGACTCGACTTTCTAAGGAGAGTCCGGCTGCCCCATAAGCCCAAGAGATACAGTCCGCAACCCAGATGGACAGAGTACGCTTGGAGACCGGGAGCCCCAATTTATTGGGGTCAAAAGACACAAAAAGCTGAGCAGCTTTACGGTGCTCCCGCGTACGGTCAAGGTAGAAGTTCAATGCCCTTCTACAGTCCAGGGTATGGAGGACCGTTTCAGCTCGGCTGGAGTGTGGTCTGGGAAAGAAGGTTGGAAGTACCACCTCCTGATTGATGTGAAAAGGGGAGACCACTTTAGGCAGAAATTTTGGGTGAGTCCGTAGGACTACCCTATTTTTGTAGAACCTAGTGTAAGGGGGATCAGACATGAGGGCCTGCAATTCACTTACGCGCCTAGCGGAAGTGAGGGCTATCAAGAACAGTGTTTTCCAAGACAGAAAACGGAGAGAACAGGTAGCCATAGGTTCAAAAGGCGGACAGGTGATCCGCTGCAAAACCACATTCAGGTCCCAGTCAGGCGCTGGCGGGCGCAGAGGTGGTTTAAGTAGAAGGAGACCTCGGAGAAACCTCGCTACGAGAGGGTCATTGGAGAGAGGTCTGCCGTCCACTGGCACATGATGTGCTGAAAGAGCACTGAGGTGAACTTTGACGGAGTTGGACTTAAGTCCCAGATTAGAGAGGTGCAGCAAGTACTGCAAGATCACCGACACCGGGCAGGAGAAGGGATCCTGAGACTGTTGGGCACACCAGACTGCAAAGCGACGCCATTTAAGGGCGTAGCATTTGCGGGTAGAAGGCCGTCGCGAAGCTAAGACGACCTCCTCCACCTCCGCCGGCAGGAGAAGGGGAGCAAGGACTACCCTCTCAGCAGCCAGGCCATGAGGTTGAGAGACCTGAGGTTGGGGTGCAGAAGGGACCCCTGATCCTGAGTGAGGAGATCCGGTTGTACCCCCAGAGGGATTGGATCCTCCACCGCCAGTTGCAGCAGGAGCGGAAACCACGGCTGCCTGGGCCAGCGAGGGGCCACCAGGATCATGAAGGCTTTGTCTCGGAGAACCTTGAAAAGAGTCCGAGAGACCAGCGGGATGGGAGGGAAAGCGTACAGAAGGCTCCCCGACCACGAGATCAGAAAGGCGTCCGCCGCAACCCGAAGGGGGTGTGGCTGACGAGAGCAGAAGCGAGGAAGCTGCCGGTTGTGAGGACTGGCAAAGAGATCCACCGTGGGGAGACCCCACTTGAGGAAGAGCTTCTGAACTACCCAGGGATCCAGACGCCACTCGTGCGCCTGGAGGACCCTGCTGAGTTTGTCTGCAAGGCAATTTTCTTGGCCCGGGAGATAAACTGCCTTGAGGAGAATGCCGTGACTGACGGCCCAAGAGCAGAGCTTCTGTGCCTCCCGGCAGAGGAGGAAGGAGCCCGTGCCCCCCTGCTTGTTCACGTAGAACATGGCAACTTGATTGTCCGTCTGGACAAGGACGGACTGTTGGGAAGTCAGGTGGGAGAAGGCCTTGAGAGCTAGGCGGATCGCCCTGAGCTCCAGGAAGTTGATCTGCTGAGCAGACTCCCACGTGGTCCAGAGGCCCTGAGTACGTGCCTCTTGGCAATGTGCTCCCCAGCCCAGGAGGGATGCATCGGTGGTCAGCACCCGGGTCGGCTGAGGTGACTGGAAAGGCATTCCGAATATCAGGTTCGGCTGTCGGAGCCACCACCGGAGAGACGAGAGCATCGGCTCGGAGACGCGCACTAGGTCTGCCAGGCCGCCTGTGGCTTGTCGCCACTGCTGGCGGAGACACCATTGAGCAGACCGCATATTCAGGCGGGCATTGGGGGTCACATGGACGGTGGAAGCCATATGGCCGAGCAGTCTCAGGAAGCGCCTGGCGGAGACCAGGGGCTGGCTGCGAAAGCGGTCGGCTAGGTCCATGAGCCGTTGAGCCCTGTCGAGCGGTAGGTACGCTCGTGCCCGAGGAGTGTGCAGCCTTGCGCCGATGAACTCGAGATCCTGTGAGGGGAGCAAAGTGGACTTTGCGAAGTTTATAACAAAGCCCAAGTGCTGCAGCAGAGTCACCGTGCGGCACGTGGCGTTGGTGACCTCCTGAGCGGACGCTGCTCTGATGAGCCAGTCGTCGAGGTACGGAAAGACAAAGAGGCCGTGAAGCCGGAGATGGGCCGCCACGACCGCGAGACATTTTGTGAAGACTCGCGGTGCGGAGGATAGGCCAAAGGGCAGTACTCTGTACTGGTAATGATTTCCTGCCACCACAAACCTTAGGTATTGGCGGTGGCTTGGGTGGATGAGGATGTGCGTGTAGGCATCCTTTAGATCCAAGGAGCATAGCCAATCTCCCTGCTGGAGGTAGGGCAGAAGGATTCCAAGGGTAAGCATTTTGAACTTCTCCCGCACAAGGAACTTGTTGAGGTTGCGCAAGTCCAGGATGGGTCTGAGGCCCCCTGTTCTCTTTGGTATCAGAAAATACCTTGAATAAAAGCCTTGACCTCTCAGGTGGTGTGGCACCGGTTCCACCGCCTGTTCCTGCAGAAGACCTGCTAACTCCTGAAGGAGCAACTCCCTGTGCAGAGGGGGGCACGGAGGTTCTCCCGGAAAATAGGAGGGAGGGACCTGATGGAAGTGGAGAAGGTAGCCTTCTCGCACGACCTGAAGCACCCAGGCATCTGCGGTGATGCTGGACCACCTGTGGGCGAAGTGAACCAGCCGGCCTCCGGTGCTGGGAGGAACCAGCGGGGGGGGAGAGGCTATGCTGAGCGAGTCAAAAGCCCCCACCCTGCTGAGCAGGGGCTGGTGGTGCAGGCTTGGGGGCTTGCTGCCTACGGGACCCGTTACCCCGTCCCTTGGCCTGCTGGCCCTGTTGGGGAGCTGCAGGGGCCTGATAATGGGGGTATTGTTTGTAGGCAGCCGCCTTCCTCGGGTAAAAGGACTTTTTCCCCGAGCCCTTCTTTTTCTGGGAAGGGGCGGAGGTCTTCCTAGAAAGCCTGGTCCTGGTGAGAGTCTCAGTCTCAATTTGTGCAGCCTTTTCCGCCATGGGCTTGCCAAAGAGGTTTTCGCCTCGGCAGGGGACATCGACCAACTTGTCCTGTACCCAGGGCTCAAGGTCTGACGACTGAAGCCAAGCCTGTCGGCGGGCACCGATGCCGGCTGCGGCCACTCGAGCCGAGGCCTCAAAGCCATCATAGGCTGCTCGGGACATGAACTTTGAGCATTCCCGAATGCCCGTGGACAAGGCTAGGAACCTCCGCAAGGGCTCCTCGGAGAGACCAGCGGAGAATCCGGCTAGCTCTTTAGCCAGATCCCGGAGATACATGCCCATGTAGAGCTGGTAAGTCTGGACACGACATGCGAGCATAGAGCCCTGGAAGCACTTCTTGCCAAGGCCATCCAGGTTACGGGCCTCCCTTCCAGGAGGCACCGAGGAGTGCATCTTCTGGCTCTTAAGACGATGCATGGCCGATTCCACTACCATGGAATGGTGTGGCAGCTGTGCCTTCTGAAAGCCAGGGCTCTTGCGGACCCGATAGATAGAATCGACCCGCTTGCTCAGGACCGGCGAGGAGGCCGGACTCTCCCACATGCGGAAGAGTAGTCGTTCCAGCATAGGAGGAACCGGCACAGTAAAGTGTTCCCTCGCGGGAGAGTCATACTGGAGGGCGTCGAGCTCTTCGGCTCGAGGCTCCTCCTCGGGATCCGCAGGGAAGGCCAAAGCCTTGGCCATATCCCTAACGAAGTCCGAGAACCGGGCATCCTCCGGGGGGGACTGCTTCCGAGGCTCGGACTCCGGTGAGTCCGATGGGACACACCGAGTCCGGAAAGAATCAGGTGACTCTTCCTCCTCAGACTCCCAGACCGACTCCGACGAGGACTCGGTGGGGTCGGCCCGGGCAGGGTGCGGCGCCAGCCGCCCCGACGTCGAGGGAGTCGGCGTCGGCGACCTCGGTCCCGAACGGGAGGCCAAGGGTGACCTCGACCGAGGATCGACTCGAGTTCTCATTGACTCGAGGATCGGCTCGGTCTCCGGGGTCGACTTGGACGTCGACGTCCCGGCGGTCGGGGCAGCGGCGCCAGCGAGGCCAGCGAGCAGTGCCCGCTGCTGGTCCATGAAGGCAGACAGTCTGCTCTCCAAGGCCGTCAACCTGAGTCCGAGCTCAGGTGACCCAGCAGCCCCCGACTCGGGCCCCGACGGCGTCGGGCCCGACGTCGGCTGTCGCGGAGGCGAGTCCAGAAGGACTACAGGACTTACCCGGGCAGGCATCTCCGACTCCAGGCGAGGTCGCTTCGGGAGATGTTCCTTCTCCAAGGACCCGGGGCGGCTGTCGGGGCTATGCGACCTGGCCCTCGCGGAGCCAGGAGCGTCCACCGACGCCGCCCTCGCGGGGTTTTTTTTCCTTCCGACGATGGTCCCCGGAGGGAGAACCCCGGTCGGAGGAGCTCCGGCGACGGTCCGAGCTGGAGCCCTTTGACACGGAGGCCTCCGACGAGGTCCGGGTACGGCTGGGGTCAGCGAAGATTCTCTCGCGCTGATGCCGCCGACTTCTCAACGCCTTCGAGGACAGTTTGCTGCAGGGCCCACAGATCAGTTCCTCATGATCCGGGCCCAAGCAGCGGAGGCAAAAGTCGTGTGTGTCGGTTAGTGACATATTTCGGTCACACCGACCACACCGCTTAAAGCCACTGGCAGCCATCGTGGGAAAAAGGGCCCCTGCGAGGTCAAAGGACCGGGCTGCCAGGGAAAACGAAAATGAAAGCTGACTAAGTCAGAAAAAACCGAAAAAACGCTAGAGGACTCGAGACCGGCGTCGCGAGTCCGGGCGGGAAAACGATCGGCGTCGAACCGAAAGAAAAAAGTATAAAATAAAGAGGAAAATCAACTTTTTCGCGGGGACAAGACGGGGACGTCTGCAGGGCTCCGCGGAAAAAAGAAGACTGGCTAAGATGGCACCTTCGGGCGGGAAGACGACCGCGCATGCGCGCTGCAATTCCCAAAGGCTTTCTTTGAAAGCTGGGGAAAATTGCTCCGCGAGGGCTCCGTCGGCGCCGACGTCACCCATAAGTGAGGACTGACTTCCTGCTTGGTCCTGGAGAACAGTAGCTACCGCTTGGCCAGAGAGGGCACGACAATATATATAGCATGAAATGAAATGATAGCTATAATAGGCATTTCAGAGACCTGGTGGAAGGAAGATACTAGTTGAATACTGTAGGGTATGTTTACTAAGCAGCGGTAGTGGCTTCTGTGCGATATTGGAGCTGCAGCTCCATTATCGAACGAAAGCCGCTACCTCTGCTTAGTAAACACGCCCTTGTGATACCAAGGTGCAGATTATATTGCAATAATTGGATGGATCAAATTGGTGGAGGGGTGGCACTATAAGTTAAACAGAGAATTCAGTCAAATAGAATAAAAGTTCTGCAGGAAACAAAATACAGCATATAATCTTTAAAGATAGAAATTCCATGTGTGAAGGGGAAAGAAAATAGTGGTACAGTTTTACTACCATCTGTTTGAACAGAATGAGTAGACAGATTATGAAATGTTACCAGAAATTAGAGAAACTAGCAAAATTGGCAACATAATAATAATGGGTGATTTGAATTACTCCAATATTGATTGGATAAATGTCATGTCAGGACATGCTAGGGAGGTAAAGTTCCTAGATGAAATAATGATTGCTTCATGGAGAAGCTGGTTCAGGAACTAACTAAAGAAGAAGCTATTTTAGATTTAGTCATTTGTGGAATACAGGATGTGGTACAAGAGCTAACCATATTGGGACCACTTGGAACCAGTGATCATACCGGGCCTGATATTCAAAAGGCACTTACATGGTTTACCGCCCTGTAAACCATGTAAATGCCTCTAACCGGAATATTCAATGGCACTAACACGGTTAGTGCCACTGAATATTCCCGATCTTCTCCCTTACAAGCCCCGATGCTAACCGCTTAGCATCGGGGCATGTTGTGGGCATTCTGGGGAGGAGCAAAGGTGGTGGCAGTCGATAACCGGGCAGCAGTGATATTGCATGCTGCCTGGTTAGCGACCTGCAACTAAAAGACAGGTGAAGCAAAAGTTTGCCTAGCTTTTAGTCGCAGGAGCTATCTGGGCAGCATGCAATATCACTGTTGCCCCGTTAGCTACTCGGCTGAGAGGTTGTGCTGCAAATCAAGATATTCAATGCCAGGCAGCATATGACCCCAGCATTGAATAGCTGGGGTTAAGGGTCGGCGCAGATAGCTATGCACCATAGCGGATCATAGCCGACCAATTTTTTTTTAAACTTTTTATATTTAATTAAATTTTACAATAAACCAAGAACCTTGGATAAAGAATATCACAATCCATCATGCACAGGCAAAAAATAAGCACAAAATAACATAAAGCAACCAATAACATGACAGTATGATAGCAGTCCACAATAGAACAATAAAGAAAAGGGAGGATTCAGGAACAGTATACACCATAGGAGAATGGTTACAAACAAAGAAAAATATTAAAAAGAAAAAGTAGAATGTAAAGTGAATACAACTTATAAAGCCCACAATACTACTATAAGGTGCATTCACGTTAATTCACCTTATGGTAGTATTGTGGGCTTTATTGCTTAGTATATAAGAAAAAACGCAGTTGAGATGGCTCGAAGAAATGAAAAATCTTATTCTGATACTCAAGTACACATTTACAAGGAAATCTCAACTGGAAACCCGCACCCAAAGCTAAAAGCTCAGTGCAAAGTTCCAGAAATTCTTTCCTCCTAGATTGAGTCCACCTGGACATATCTGGGAAGATCTGTACCCTACTCCCCAAAACAGAAACATCAGATTTAAAAAAAAAATACATTCATAATAACGCTTCCTTATCCTGGAGAAATACAAAAGATACCAACAATGTAGCCCAAGCTTCAACCACCTCGGTAGACTGCTCTAACAACTCAAACAGGTTCCCCGAGTCCAAAGAGTCAGAAGACACCTCTATCTGAGAGGTATCAGCTTTCTGCAAAAAAGAGCAGCTGCAATGGTCAAGCAGTATATCAGAAGTGGATGTTGTTTAAAAATAGAATCTTGGAAGTTCAGATAAGATGTACTCCATGTATTAAAACAAGGAGAACGAAGGCCAAACAACAGTCAGCATCAATGTTCCCTCTAATTTTCTGTAGGCTGTGTGCGCATAAAATATCAGCTGTGTGCAGCTTTTGAAGGAAGGTTAAATTTTTGTGCGCCACATAACGACACTCGGCGTTATATACTTTAAAATTTGACTACACGTCAGAATACAGTATGTACACCACATTGATTTTAATCAAATTAAATGAAAATAGACGATTACTAAATGAAGTGGGAAATTTCTAGTAATTACAATCATAACTTTTACATTTTAAGACGTCTGTGTTGTTTTCTATCAGAATCAGAGCCATAATTTTTGTGCGCTCTGTTGTAAAGTATGTGCGCTCGCTCGGCGAGGTGTGTGCGTGCGCACACGCGCACAGCTTAGAGGGAACAGTGGTCAGCATGGTTAAAAAGCAAAGTGAAAGAGGCTACTGTCCCTACTCACCAGCAAGGCCACTGCCATGACCTTGTATTCTTCTCTAATTGCCTACCCTCAAACCTCTGTACCTCACTTCTTTCCTTATCTGACCATCACCTGCTAAGCTTCACTCTACATCACTCACCTCCCCAACCTTGTCCTGTCTCCTCCAACCTCTTTAGAAATCTTCATGCTATTGACCCATTGGCTCTCTCATCCACTGTCTCATCACCTCTTTCCTTCAATATGTCATGAGTCTGTTGATGAGGCAGTAGCTTCCTATAACACTGCATTCTCCTCTGCTCTGGATGCTCTTGCTCCACCCATGCCATGTCCTGTGAGGCATACTATATCTCAACCCTGGCTGTCTTCCACTACCCACTATCTACATTCCTGCGCCTGCTCTGCTGAGCAGGCTTGGCTCAAATCCCGCACCTTTCCAGTCAGCCATAGCATTTGCCAAACAAGACTATTATGTCCATCTGACTAATTCTCTTGCCTCGGACCCTCTCCCTTAACAACTCTTATCTCTATCCTCAAGGTGCCTCCGCCTCCAACCCCTGCTTCCTTTTCTGCCCAAATACTGGCTAACTACTTCCATGACAAAATCCACAAAATCACACTCCAATTCCCCATGAGGTCAGCAACTCCCCTCCTCTCCCTCTTCACTCCCAGCTTTCCCCCTACCTCTGCTACCCTTTCTTCCTTTTCTATGATCTTTGAGGAGGAAATCACTCACCTTTTTTCCTCATCCAAACCCACTACCTGCTCTTCTGATCCTATTCCCACCTGTCTCCTTAGCTCCATCTCCTCCACTATAGTCCCTTCCATCTCTCATATTCTCAACCTATCCCTTTCCATTGCAACTTTCCCTGCAGCCTTCAAGCATGGGGTGGTCACTCCTCTCCTCAAGAAACCCTCACTAGATCCTACTTGTCCTTCTCACTATCGACCCATCTCCCTCCCCTTCATTTCTAAACTACTTGAATGTGCGGTTCACCGCCATTACTTTGACCATCTCTCCTCTCAAGCCCTTCTGGATCCTTTATAATCTGACTTTTGTCCTTTACATTAGACTGAAACGTCTCTTGCCAAAGTCTCCAGCGACCTGTTCCTGGCAAAACCCAAGGGTCTTTACTCAATCCTCATCCTTCTTGACCTTTCTGCTGCTTTTGACACTGTTGACCACAACCTTCTCCTTGATACCTTGTCATTGCTTGGTTTTAAGGACTCTGTGTTATCCTCATTCTTCTCTTATCTCTCCCATCGCTCTTTCAGTGTTTGTTCTGGTAGCTCCTCCTCTACTACTATCCCACTCTCAGTTTGTGTA
Organism: Ichthyophis bannanicus; assembly: GCA_033557465.1. Taxonomy (NCBI): domain Eukaryota; kingdom Metazoa; phylum Chordata; class Amphibia; order Gymnophiona; family Ichthyophiidae; genus Ichthyophis; species Ichthyophis bannanicus. The sequence continues at coordinate 1,370,076 of CM066035.1, forward strand.
CCCCAGTGATTGGTCTTGGGTCCACTCTTTTTTCTCTATATATCCAGCCCCTTGGTGCACTTATCTCTTCCCATGGCTTTCAGTACATATGTAAACAAACAATAAAAATTGGTCACTTACATAGTGTAATTTGATAATTCAAAACTAGTATTTAAAACGCTCCAATATTTTCACCAGTCTTCATAGCACAAAGTCTACTAGGAGGATAAATACCTTCTTCAACAATTTTTTTATCACTCCTTAAAAGAAATAAGAGGAGAAAACAGACCTCAAAACAAACAAGGAGTAGATGGCTTCTAGATGACCCTTAGGCCCATGCCATCATACATCCCATAACATCAAAGGTCTGCAAAACTCCTTCTTTTTCACATCAATTGTTATTCTTTCCCATGCACAAAAAGACTGCTAGCAGGAGATAAGAAAGAGAGCTTCACTTAGCTGCAATAGCATACACTCATCAGCAGTGGAAATCAACCCACTTTGCTCCCATATAAACATTCTTCCTGTATCATAGCAATCTTGCCCAACGCACCACAGAACGTCCCCCAAAGCATTTCGCTGATTGCTTCATCAGGGGAATACATGCAAAATACTACAGGAAAAAAAATAAATAAAAAATATAAACCCTCCTTATCAAACCTAAGCCAGAAAAAAATACCATAATCAAGGATTAGACTACCAAATTATCTGGAGTACTTACATTTAACCATGAAATCTATATCCAACCAACAGGGAATTAACCACAGCTCAAATGGACAATTCACCAAAACAGATAACTAAAACACCGTGCATGCGGACAATTTAAACCTCCACCCTCATCAATTCTTAAAGAAAAACACCTTACATTCATACACAGACAAACCAATCAAAGCTGCACGCCTCAAACACATAGACCCCAGTCAATTTGAAAATTCAAACCTTCGGGACTGACTGTGTTCAATAGAAAAATTCAGCGCTGCTCACACATAATAAGGGTCTGCTCCCTACTTATACCATTCATCCCTTTATCCACCCTATCTATACAAAAGCAGCGCAAATCATCAAATCCATGACCATGCTCTAAACAATGCTGCACTAGCAGAGCCTCTCGCCGCTGACAACGTAATCTACTCTGATGTTCCCTCACTCTAATTTTAAATGAACGTATGGTTTTCCCAATATACAACAAACCACATGGGCAACATATACCATAAACCACAAAATCCGAATTGCAAGTTGTATGCTTACGAAGACAGTAATCTTTCCCCCATAGGTCAAGACTGTCAACTCCATCAACACAGTACAGATTGAACAGCACCCACATAACCAATGCCCCAGTCGCAACAATTCAACTGAGGATACCAAAGGAAGAACAGCAGGACTAAGTATCTCCTTCAAATTCGGATTCCTCTGCCAAACACAACGAAAACGTTTACCAATCAACCCGCGTATTACCTTCAAAACATTAACATGCTTTCTAAGAGGCGATTAAATCTGTGGACTCACAGGAGAATCATCTCCCTCATCTACCATATGATCTCTATATGGCCGGAGAAGCCGATCTCTATCATTATATAATGCCCGCTTGCTATAGAGACAAAACCGAACAATGAAAACGTTTTCAGGTACATTCAAAGCAAGAAGCCTGGGAAAGATTTAGTTGAACCATTAGATGACCAAGTAGTTAAAGGTTCACTCAGGGAGGACAGGGCCATAGCTGAGAAACTAAGGGGCATGTTCACTAAACTGCAGTAACTTTACAGACTGCACTTTAGGTAACGTTAACGATTGTTAAGTAACATTAATACGTGGTATGTAGGGTTAACGTTACCTAAAGATCGTTAATGTTCCCGGCCGCGGTAAACACCACAGAGGGTGGAGAGAGGGCGGGGGAAGGGGTCAATGGGCAGGGAGTGGGCGGGGAGAGGCTCCCTGCACACTTACACGCTGAACTGAAGGGCTGAATCCTACCGCAAATGAAAACCTGCCGTTAGATGCACATTGGCAGGAGAGAGAAACCATTTCAGTATCAGCAATGTACAGCATAGACAAGGAGCCCAAGAAACGTGATAGTAGTGCTCCATTTCCAGCAACAGCATAGTGCCCAAGTATGAAAGGCCACTATGGCGATGGTGCAAGTGGGTCCACCAAAAAACAACAAGCCGCCACGTGGGCAACTAGGAACAAGTCAGAGAACGTGGCAGGAGGTTCAAAAATTGCCTTTATTATTCCACGGATCAGGTGTGCCAACCCGACACAGGCCGTGTTTCGTACACCACTTCCTCAGGGGTTGAGGGATCACTAAAAAACATTCATATAAATATTAAATAAAACTACAACAAACAAAACATATGCATTAATACCGTAAACACTAACAAATTAATACAATACTAATCATAATAAAAAATAAAACTATAAATACATAAATAGTTAAAATGTGATAAACCAATGATAAAAACAAACATGTTACCATAAATAATAAATAAATAACTATAAATACAAATAAAACATAATGTAAAAAATATCATATACTATGAAGCACAATAAATGTACTAAATGTAAACCTGTACACAGAAACTACACAAAAAAGGAAGGAGAGAGAGGAGGAGAACTAGGAGGATATGTAAAAATACACAGTACAATTACATAAAATGCAACCTAATGCAACATGTTTAAAAATAAGAAGAAATAGGAAGTGGATCATGGAAACCATATAAATTGATCCAAGTAACCATCAAAATGTAATATAAAATATAAAAATATGAATATAAAACATGAATAAATAAAAGATAAAAGACACATAAAGTATCATATAAAAACCTACCACTGTGACCAGCCAACCGGAAACACGCTTTGATTGGCGGGACCGTGGAGAACACCTGCCTCACACATGCGATGTAGAATAAATTCTATTTGAAATAAATAAATAAATGAATGATTAAAAAACTAAACAACAACATTGAAATTGCACCAAAAGGGGCCAATACGTGTGAACATGTTCCCAAGTCAATCCATGTCCAAGCACGGCACAGACGATTATGTAAACCGCAAACCCAAAAGATGCCCACATACACTGTTTAAGAAACAAACGGTTACCAATAAACTAAACTTGCGATTATATTCACAATAACGACTGCAATATGAGGATAAAAGACCATATAAAAATATATATAAATACGAATTCAAAAAGGGGTGATCAACAAACAGACGCCACCCCAAGGGGCCACTGTCAATATAAGAAAAATGTGCTCATTTGGAAGCCTCATCAACAATAACCCACTGCTTATCTCAAGCTCCTCATTAGTCGAAAAAAATAAAAGAAGCAGAAATACCTTAGATTGCAAGAGAACAGCCCAAGGAGGACCCGGATGGTGTGCATGTTGAAAAAGAAAGCATATATTCATGGGCAAGTGAGACGATAATTAAACCAATCGCGTTCTGTCACCAATAAAAACATTAAAACAAAACCCTGCACACCATTACCACCTACATATAAAGTATATTTAAAAGAGCAGATAAAAAGTGAAAGGAAATATTGTGAACGATTAAGTGAAAAAAACGGCCATACACCATTGAACAGATCAACCTCCTCAATCGAGGGCTCACTTTCGTTCCAACTATATTTTTTGACAGTTTTCAATTTCGAGTGGACCTCGAAAGTTTATTGCGTAAATTACATTTGAAGGCATTTTTTGCAACTCATACACTTGACTCTCACAGTCCAGCAGTTCCTCAGCCACAGAATAGAGTTCTGTTACCTTTCAAATCCACTTCGTTACCGCCGGAGCCACCTCCGGTAGTGCTCAATGTATTTAAGGAGTTAATTTTGGCAGATGTGGAAAAATTAGAACAGCAGTTTTCACTGAGGTCTCAGTCATTAACATCAAGGGAACGTCAGGCAATGAATGAATTACAAGCCAAGACCAACATAGTTATACGACGGGCAGACAAGGGAGGAGCTACAATAATCATGGATAGAGATAAATATCTAGCGGAAGCCTTTTGCCAGTTGTCGCAAGCGGCTATTTATCAAGTTCTGTCACAGGACCCCACGAAATGTTTACAACAACGGATTAAATGTATAACTACACCTGCTTTAGAAGCAGCTATCATCACCAGGAAGGAATGGAAGTTTTTAAACGAATCCTCACCGGTGATAGCTAGACTTTATCTTGTCCCTAAAATACATAAGGACGCTTTAAATCCACCAGGAAGACCGATTGTCTCAACGAAGGGTTCTGTTTTAGAGCCCTTATCTATGTATATAGATTCATTTTTGAGACCTTTAATGTTCACTATTCCATCCTATATTAGGGACACCTCCCATTTTTTAACCATCTTGGAGGAACATTCAGAGTGGGCGTCCAAGGAATCTGTGCTTTTAGCGACCCTGGATGTGGCAGCACTATATACGAGCATCCCACAGAGAGAGGCACATTCAGTTATTATTTCTTCATTACGTGAACAAAGCAATATCTCCGCAAATTTGTTGGACTTTATATCTGAGTTGGCAGATTTAACCATTTTCCACAATTATTTTGAGTTCGAAGGGCAAATTTACCAGCAGATGTCCGGAGTTGCCATGGGCGCCACATGCGCCCCATCTGTGGCTAACCTATATATGCAAAATTTTGAACGTCTCTGGCTAGGGGGCTCGGAGTATCAACATTATCTAATTTTATGGAAGAGGTTCATTGATGATATTTTTTTATTATGGGGAGGGTCAGCAGCAGAACTCCAACTATTTATTGACTGGTTGAATCAGGTAGATTTAAATATCCAATTCACGTATACTTATCATACTCAAAGGATTGTTTTTCTTGATGTGGTGGTTCAAAAAAATCCTAATGGTTGGCTTACTTCTGTATATAAAAAACCAACAGATAGAAATACTATTCTTTATTACACTAGTCACAGGTACACTACCAAAAAACTGCCTCCAGTTTTGCAACTGATTCCTATAGATTTTGGGGTGCTGAATCCAGGAAAAATAGCCAAAATGTTCCATCACGTCACGTTTTCTTGCAAAATTAGATTTCTTACCCATATAAGGAATGTTCACATAATTTCTTTTTAGCCGACTGCAGTTTATTTTCTTGGCCCAAAATAGAGGTTGTAATGGTTAACTAACTAGAAACACTCCCTCATGATATTTTAGAGTGTTTTGTATTCATTTTATACATTAACAGGACAATTGGGAGGTGGGGGGCTAAATCCAGTACTCGCGCTGGCGCATGTTCTTTCCTGTTCGCCTCGCCTCGTTCGCTCGCTCAAACACGGTGGTTGCGACATGAACGTTCCTGTCAAATTTCAGTTTCTTGCAAGTTCATTATTACCTTTTGTTTGCTCAGTCGTAATCCAGCTTTATTCCGAAGTGGTTCACTACAGTTGTAGTTTGCAGTGCTGTGTATTTGTGATGGCTCACAGAGCCAGAGGTTGCGTCAACTCTCCGGACAGTTTTTGTTTTATTTGTGGGGAATATACCGTGAAAAAGCGGCAGAGGAACATTTCTGCATTTATTAAAAAAGTATATTTCGCCTATTTCGGTTTGAAGTTAGGCGATCAAGACAAACCGTGGGCTCCTCACAAAGTGTGCAAGACATGTGAGGAAGATCTACGCTTATGGATGAAAGGTAAAAAACAAGCATTTCGTTTCGGAATACCTATGATGTGGCGTGAACAAAGAGACCACAGCAGTGACTGCTATTTTTGCTCTTGCATTGTGAAGGGATACAACTTAAAAAATAAGAACGTAATAAGTTACCCCAACCTTCCCTCAGCAATTAGGCCTATGCCTCATAGCAACGAAGTACCTGTGCCTGAACCACCAAAATCTTTGGATCATATTTGTGTGGACGGTTCTGATCATGATGAGACTCATCAGATGGCTTTTCCCGATGAGTCCAGTACTTCCGAGTTTGAAACTGAACCAGATCCAAAACCTGAACTTTTCTCTCAAGCTGAATTGAATGATTTAGTCCGGGATTTAGGACTCCCAAAAGATGCTGCCCAACTGCTAGGTTCTCGGCTTAAACAGAAAAATCTATTGTCACCAGGAACAACTTTTTATTGGTACCGCAACCGCGAGACACAATTTTTGAAGTATTTCAGCAAAGAGGAAGATTTGGTATTTTGCAACGATATATATGGAGTGATGGAAAAGTTTAAACTCAAGTATGATCCTGCTGAATGGCGGCTGTTCATTGATTCGTCAAAAGACAGCATAAAAGGTGTTCTTCTTCATAATGGCAACACATTCGCTTCAGTTCCTATTGCTCACTCTGTTATTCTCCAAGAAAAATACGAGAATTTGGCCCTGATTCTTCAGAAGATTCGTTATGATGAGCATAAGTGGATGATTTGTGGAGACTTTAAAATTCTATCCATGCTATTAGGGCAGCAATCCGGTTTCACCAAATATCCCTGCTTCCTTTGCTTGTGGGATAGCCGGGCCCGTGACCTACACTGGGGGAAAAAAGACTGGCCAATTCGGGAGTATTTGAGACCTGGTGAGAAAAATGTTCTTCATGAGAGCTTGGTACCTCGTGATAAAATTCCATTACCACCTCTCCACATTAAGTTGGGTCTCTTTAAGCAATTCATCAAGTCCCTTCCAAAAGATGGTGAGTGCTTTCGGTACCTTTGCTCAAAGTTCCCCCGACTTTCTGAAGCAAAGCTAAAGGAAGGAGTGTTTGTTGGCCCTGATATAAGGAAACTCATTTCAGATGGAGCATTCGCTGAAACGATGTCTGAGAAGGAAAAAGAAGCCTGGGATTCCTTCAAGGATGTTGTTCTCAAATTCTTGGGGAACAGGCGGGATGAGAACTATAAGGATATTGTTGCCAGGATGCTCAATGCCTTCAAAGAACAAGGCTGTAACATGAGCCTGAAAGTCCATTTCTTGCACTCCCATGTGAACTACTTTCCCGAAAACTTGGGGGCGTACAGTGAAGAACAAGGTGAAAGGTTTCACCAGGACATCAAGGACGCAGAGAGAAGGTACCAAGAAAGATGGAACACCACTATGATGGCTGATTTCTGCTGGTTGCTGCTGCGGGAAACCCCAGATGAAAAATACGCCAAGCAGCGCACCAAGAGAAGCATTCAGGGGAAGAAGAAACGGGCCCACCAGGAGATTGATTGACCCAAGAATGACTTTAAAATCTAAACTGTGTTGACAAATATCGTGTTTTTACTAAACTTTGAAATAAAAATTTGCTAGTTATTACCACAGTGTCGGATCTCATTTATTAGAATTTTATTTTCACACCATCGGGTGTTTGTCTTCATGTATTGCAATGGTGCGGTTTGCGTTTTCTATTCTTACATACATACCTGTACAACATTTTTTGAACATTTCTTTGCTTTGCTTTGTGTCTAACCTCGCTCTTATATGCTCAATGTTTGTGCACATGTATGTGGCTGTTTTAAGTGCAGACAATTTTGCTACCATCACAGTGTGTTTTGTTGACATTATTCTTATGTGCTGCCTTGTTACAATTTTCTTTATTCTTATTTGAATAACTACTAAACAATTAGTATAAAGAATTCATCCAAGAAACTTTTATCTCGATCGCACTCAATCTGAAACGTTCACCTCAAACTGCTAACCCAATGTAGCAAAAAATCTGTACGTGATGGAGCAAATTGGTTACCAGATTTGGATTCAGCGCACCAAAAAACTTAAAAATCAATCGAAACATTAGAGGCAGTTTAAAAAAATTTTTTTTTAGTGTACCTGTGTAATCACCCAAAACAGTTGCGTGATAGCCTGCCACTTTCCCAGTTCATTAGGTATCGGAGTAACTGTTCCAACGTAATGGAATACAAGATACAGGCTAAAAAATTAATGAAAGATTTTCATGAGAGGGGGTATCCCAATTCAACAATTTGAATTGCCTATAAGAGGGCATTATATTATAATAGGGCTCTATTGTTGAAACCAAAACCACGTGCTATAACGGATGATACAGACACTGTAAATTTTGTAACCAAGTTTTCTCCCTTTAGTGGAGCAATTCAACGAATTTTGAAAAAACATCGGAATGTCCTTAATGTTGTTCCTGGACTACGAGACAAGTCCATAAGATGTGTCTGGACAAGACATTCCAATTTAAAGGAAAAACTTAGTCCAACACGATTACGTCCACACGGAATGACATCTTCAATGGTAGAAGTTGGACATAAAGCATGCGGTAATTGCACGATTTGTGCAATAACAGAAGAATTGGCTAGTTTTGTTTATCATGGGAAGAAGTATCTTTTGAAACATTCTACAACCTGCCTCTCTGATCATGTTGTATATGTAATCAAATGTCCCTGTAATCTTTTCTATGTCGGTAAAACCGAGCAGCAACTTAAAATCAGAATCAATGAACACCGTAGTAAGTTAAAATGTAAAGTATTAGAAGCCCCTATAGTAGCTCATTGCACTGCTCACCAGCATCTTTTCCAAGAATTGCGTTGTTTCGCCATTGAGACAATATTCACCGGTAGGAATGGTAAATCAAGAGCCCAGACGTTATTGATTCAAGAGCAAAAGTGGATCCATAGATTAGCGACAACAGGTACAACCGGTTTAAACAGTTCTATAGATTGGCGAGTCTGTCTTTAAAGGAAGCAATTATTTTGCTATTTTTTTAAGATTTTAATTCAGGCATTGAATAGGAGCCTGATTGGTTCCCGCCATACACGTCATAGCCATTTAAATTTTTCAGTGATGGCTAGCCCGCATGCGCGGCGTTTTTCAGCCATACACCATATGATTTTGAAAGTTCGGAAACATTGAGCTGAATAAGAATGTAAAACTCCGTGACATCTTGTGAGGTATTGGATTTAAGCACAAAATAACATTTCTTTATGCTTTGGACTGTTATTCCAAGTTGGGACTGATATAGCTTGTAACCTTTGTGTTGTTTTGTAGATCATGCTGTTATAATATTTCCCCCTGAAGAAGGATTCGAAACGCACATAGCGGTGCCCTTTTGGTGGCGTCGGGGAATTCACTCACAAAAATATGAAAAGATAAGCACAGTCTTGTACTTAAAATAATTTGTTTAAAGGAAACAACCTGTTTAATGAAAATGGTAACAATTGAAGAAAGTTCTGAGGGAAGAAATTAGTCAGATACCATTTCTTTAACGAAAATGATGAATGCTATAAGGTCGTTGATGCGATAAGGTGATTTGCTTTCTGTAATACAGAGCAACACCAGTGTGAGTCTGAGACCTGCATTCATTTTTTAGGAATATTTAAAATTTACAATGAAAAAATAAATAAAAGCATATAAAAAAAAGAAAAAAATATTCAAAGTAGGAATAGTATTAGTATTTCCCTTAGGTGTTTTTCTCAATATTTTGGAGGGCATTCAGTGATACAGTTGAAAAGCTAATAGCTGCCAACATTAAGTTCACCATGCAGTATCCAGCACGACTGCACGTGATACAGGAGGGCAGACACTGAGTTTTTGACTCTGCGGACTCGGCTATGGCATATGTATCACAGCTGGGGGGCCCTGAAAATATACAGTCCACCTAACCCTTAGGAGCGTTGGGAGCCTCCAGGAGAGTTTCAGGCTGGAATGCCTGCAATGTCTGCTGATGGCGGAAGATCGCTATGGTCGGATATGCAGGTCTCTGGCGGTGGAGATCTGTGGCGGTCTCATCTGAAGAATGGGACTGTCCAAGAAGGACTGAGCGTTTTAAGCCTGTTTGATATGGGCTTTATGTAGGGCAATGTGTTTTTCTATGTTCGGGCTGAGCTGAGTGTTTTTCTGCCTTTTTTTCCTTTTAGATACCTACAAGGGGGGAGGGGGATATAGTGGTTACTATAAGGAGTGGGGAAGACCGGACACATCCTACGAGGTTGGGGGGGAGAGGAGGGATGATGAGTGGGAAGGATATGTCCAGTAGGGGGAGGGGGGGTAAGGGGCAGGAGGAAGGGAATAGATGCGGAGAAGGAGGCAAGGATCAGCAGGGGGGAAGTGGGAGGGAAGGAGGGGGGAAGGTTGGGAGATGGGGGGTAGGGGGGGAGTGGGGAGGGAGGAGAACAGGGGGCGGGGGGGGGGGGATAGATGCCTATCAGCTGCCCGGGGAGGGCAGGATCTAGATCAGATGGGTGTGTTGAGCATGACCCGGTTGAGCCACAAGTATATATGTTGGGGGGGAGCCTCAGGCTGGGGGGGCACCCTCATGGTACTAGTTTACAGTGTTATACAGGACTATTTGTGTATTCAATGCCACTTAAGATAATATCTTGGAATGTATGTGGTTTGGGTAACCCGATTAAGCGTTCAAAAATTTTGCAGGCTTTGGCAAGGCACAAGGCAGACATAGCTATGTTCCAAGAAACCCACCAGACAGCCGAGGAGCACCGTAAACTTTGCAGGGACTGGGTGGGGCAGGTGTGGGGGCCTCCCACCTTTGGGAAGAAGGGGGGAGTCGCGCTTCTGATACATAAGCGAATAAGGCTGGAGGTTGTACGGGAACTAGCGGACCCGTCGGGCAGATTCGTACTCTTGCAGGGGATCTTGGAGGGGAGGCCTGTTATTCTGGGCAATTTATATTGTCATAATGTGTTAGATTTGACCCTCTATTCTCGTTTCGCCTCCAAAGTAGAGATGTTGCCGGAGCTCCCTGTGATTCTGGGGGGAGACTTCAACGGCGTTATGGATGTGGCCCTAGACACGTCTAAAGGCGGGGAGCCACGGGACAGACTGCAGACGGCCCGCGCGCTGTGTCAATTGTGTTCTAGGCTGGGGCTGGTAGATCCATGGCGGCTGTTGCATCCGACTGAACAGGATTATACGCATCAATCACGGGCACACGGTACTAGTGCGCATATAGACTACCTGTTGATTTCTGCCGGTTTGTTTGCTAAGGTTGAAAAGGCGCAGATTGGGCCCGTAGAGATTTCCGATCATGCGTTCGTTTGGCTGGACGTTTATTGGAGTGGGACTACCCCTAGAACCTCTCTGTGGCGATTTCCACTCGAATTATATGGGGATGCCCAGTTCCGTTCCTTTCTTCGGAAGAGATGGCGGGAGTTTGAGGCGGACCATGGTGTTCACCGGGACGAGCCAGAGTTGCTGTGGGAAACTGCGAAGGTTGTACTACGGGGGGACATTATAGGGTTCCTTGCCAGGAAGAGGAGACTGAGGGCGGAACGTATTATCAGCCTGGAAAAGTTGGCTACGAGGTTGAGACGCCAGTGGGCTCAGAACCCAACGGCGGGGCTTAAAAGGCGGCTGTGGGAAAGTCAAACGGAACTTAATGAGCTGTTGCATCAGAGGGCTAAGAAGTCTGTGCAATATTACCGTTACCAATTATACCGTCACGGGGACAAGCCCGGGAAATTATTGGCCAGGTGCCTACGTGGCCCCAGGGGCTCAAAACTGGTGCCAGCGCTGCGGGATGACCTGGGGGCACTTCATCAGGAGAGCCCGGCGATCGCGCGAGTCTTTAGATCTTTCTTTCAGCAACTTTATACAGCAGCGTCACCTTCCTTATCGCAGATGGTAGACTATGTAGGGGAAATGATAATTACACTTACCTGGTAATTGTAGTTCCTTTAGTGACGACAGTTCAGTCCTCTACCTCTGGGTTGTCAATCTCCTCCTGCAGCTAGGAGACTGGTCTGTCAGAATGATGACATCACTGGATATAGCCTGCTGCACTTCCACTTGCATCCCAGTGTAAACTATAACAAAGCAGACTCAAAAGAGCAACAAATAAGTAGCTAAACAAAAGAACATGTAGCACTAGAAAACTAGACGCCCTTCCCCCAACAAGGCTTTCTTACGACCCGCCCCGTCATCGAGAAGGCAACAAAGCACAGAATGGAAGAAATGTAGACTCACCTGTAAACAGCTGTCGCCGGCTACCAATCAGGAACTCCCTGAAAGCACCCGGGCAGGAAGGAGGACTGAACTGTCGTCACTAAAGGAACTACAATTACCAGGTAAGTGTAATTATCATTTTCTTAGCGCTCCTCCAGTTCAGTCCTCTACCTCTGGGATGTACCAGAGCAGTGATCAATGGGAGGGACCTTTCCAGCCGGCAGACAAGACCGCTGCACTGAAACGAGCATCCGAAGCTGCTGCCACATCCAGGCGGTAATGCTTACTGAACGTGTGCAGCGACGACCAAGTCGCAGCTCGACAAATGTTCCCCGGAGGTACCAAACCATGCTCCGCCCAAGACGCCGCCTGCGCCCTAGTAGAATGCGCTCGCAGCCCCACCGGCGCCACATGCCCACGAAGCAAATAAGCGGACACAATCGCCTCCCTAAGCCAGCGGGCGATAGAAGCTTTAGCCGCCGCTTCTCCTTTGCGTACACCGCCATAGAGAACAAACAACCGCTCAGACTTTCTGAATGCCTCCGTGACCCGCAAATACTGACGCAAGGTTCGCTTCACATCAAGCCGCCTAAGACTGCGACTGGAGGCATCGCCCTCCAAGGACCCCAGAACGGGCAAACACACCGCCTGGTTCACATGAAAGGGAGACACCACCTTGGGCAAAAAGGATGGAACCGTCCGCAAAACCACCTTTTCTCTTGAAAAAGACAAAAAAGGTTCTCGACACGATAAGGCTTGAAGTTCGGAAACGCGCTGAGCAGACAAATAGCCACCAGAAAAACCGCCTTCAAAGTCAAATCTTTCACGGACGCCCGACGTAAGGGCTCAAAGGGTGACTCGGCCAGCGCAGTGAGAACGAGATTCAGGTCCCACGGTGGAACAGACACCCTACGTGCCGGGCGCAACCGTGCGGCCGCCTTCAGAAAATGACTCACATCCGGATGAGCCCCCAACGGCACGCCATTGACCTTGCCCCGATAACAGGAGAGGGCGGCCAACTGAACGCGTAAAGAATTGGCCGCTAGCCCTTTCTCGAAGCCACTCTGCAGAAACTCCAACACTAGCGGAACAGAAGCCGAACTCGGCCAAACCTGGCGCGGCGCACACCAATCCTCAAAAACACGCCAGACACGCACATAAGCCAGGGAAGTCGAGGGCTTGCGCGCTCTCAGTAAGGTCACGACCACCGCCGACGAGTAACCTCACTTTAGGAGCTTAGCCCTCTCAATGGCCAAACCGTAAGCGAGAACCGATCCACTTGCGGCATGAGCAGGGGCCCCTGTAGCAACAGATCCGACCGTGTCGGCAACCGCCAAGGTGCCCCGTCCAGAAGACGAATGAGATCAGCGTACCAGGGACGCCGCGGCCAATCGGGTGCCACCAACAGCACCTTCCCGGCATGCGCTCCGATCTTTTGAATCACCCGGCCTATTAACGCCCAGGGCGGGAAAACGTACAGAAGACCGCTCGACGGCCACGGGCAAAGCAAGGCGTCGATGCCCTCCGACATTCTCTCCCGACGCCTGCTGAAGAAACGACTGACCTTCGCCTATTGAAAGGTCGCCATGAGGTCCATGACCGGAGTCCCCCAGCGCCACACGATCTGTCGGAAAACTGCGGGATGCAGCTCCCACTCTCCGGCATCCACCTGCACCCTGCTGAGGAAGTCCGCGGTGACGTTGTCTTTTCCGGCAATGTGCGCTGCCGAGATCGCGGCCAAGCGAGGTTCCACCCATGCGAACAACTCGTCGGCCTCGGCCTCCATCGCGGCACTCCCGGTGCCGCCCTGCCGGTTGATGTAAGCCACCGTGGCCGAGTTGTCGGACAGTACCCGCACCGGCTGAGCGCACACTAGCTCCTCGAACGCCTGAAGGCCCCGGAACACCACCCGAAGCTCCAGGCGATTTATCACCCAGGAGGCCTCCAGGGGAGTCCAACATCCCTGCACAAACTGGCTCCCGCAGTGGGCTCCCCAGCCCACCAGACTGGCGTCCGTAAGCAACGGAACCCATTCTGGCTGTTCCAGTGACAGACCGGCCGCCAGGGAGGAGGGGAGAAGCCACCAGCGGAGGGACCACCGAACCAAGCTCGGGCAAGAGAGACGCTTGCTGAGGGGATCCCGTTGATGCGACCAACGACGTAGCAACGTCCTCTGCAGAGGACGCATATGAAACCGTGCCCACGGGACAGCCTCCAAAGTTGCTGCCATGGTGCCCAGCACCCGGAGATAATCCCAAGCCGAAGGTGCCGACACCGACAGGAACCGGCACACTAGGGTCCTCAAGCCCTCTGCCCGTTTGACCGGAAGAAATACACGTCCCTCCTTCGTATCAAACCGGACCCCCAGGTATTCGAGGTCCTGAGTAGGCTGTAACTGGCTCTTGGTCGGGTTGACCACCCAACCCAACTGTTGTAGGAACTGCACCACCCGGTCCGTCACCCGGAGGCTCTCCTCCGCGGACTTGGCCCGAATCAACCAGTCGTCGAGGTAAGGGTGGACCAAGATCCCTTCCTTGCGCAGTGCCGCTGCCACCACCACCATAATTTTGGTGAAGGTCCTCGGCACCGTCGCCAAGCCGAACGGCAACGCCCGAAATTGATAGTGGCCCCAAGGGAGGGCGAACCGCAGGAAGCGCTGGTGAGCCTCCCGAATCGGAATGTACAAGTACGCCTCCGAGAGGTCTAGAGAAGTCAAGAACTCGCCGCGTCGCACCGCCACTATGACGGAGCGCAACGTTTCCATTCGAAAGTGCGGCACTTTTAAACACCGATTCACCCCTTTTAGGTCGAGGATTTGTCTCATTTGACCGCCTTTCTTGGGCACCACAAAATAAATGGAGTAGCGACCCATGCCGTAATCGGCTCTTGGAACTTCCAACACGGCCCCCAACCGAATCAGTCTTTGCAGAGTTTCGCGAACCGCAACGGTCTTCCGGGGGCCTTTGCAAGGGGACAAGACAAAGGAGTCCCGTACGGGCCATGCGAACTCCAACGCGTAGCCGTGTTGAATGATCTCCAACACCCATTGATCGGACGTGATGAGGGTCCAGGCGGGAAGAAACTCCCGAAGTCTGCCGCGTATGGGGGTTTCCCCCGCCGGGACCCGCCTCGCATCATTGGGCTTTGCGCGCAGCGGAGCCAGGGATGGCCGAGAAGCCTCTATTTGCTCCCCGAAACCCACGAACCCCTGGCCCCGAGAGGAAAACCGGCCTCTCTAGAAGGCCCCGGGACGCATCGAACGAAATCTTTGAAAGTCTCGAAACTGACCCCGACCGCCCAGGCCGAGCTTGGCCGACTTTGGTTTGTCTTCGGGCAGCCGACCCGCCTTGGATTCCCCGAGATCCTTCACCTTCTCCAAGTCTTCACCAAACAACAAACCTCCCTTGAAGGGAAGTTTGCTGAGACGGGACTTAGAAGACCCGTCCGCCGCCCAATTGCGAAGCCATAACGACCTGCGGGCCGCCACTACAGAACCCGTGCTGTTGGCCAGAGCTCTAATCAAATCATAGTGCACATCGGCAAGGAAGGCCGCACCGGACTCCAAACGATCCAATTCCTTCATCTCCTCAGAGTCGATATAAGAGGATTGGCGCAGCCGCTGAGCCCAGCGTAAACACGCTCTGGCCACCCAAGCTCCGCAGATGGAGGCCTGAAGCGAAACAGAATCCGCCTCAAAGGCCTGCTTCAACAGACCGTCAACCTTACGGTCCTGGGCATCCTTTAAGGCCGCACTGCCTTCAACCGGGATAGTTGTTTTCTTCGTAACAGCAGAGACCACCGCGTCAATCCGTGGCGCGCGGAACCTCTCCTTAGCAGAATCTGCTAGGGGATATAACCGATTCAACGTCCGAATTCCCTGCAGCCCAGCTTCCGGCTTATCCCATTCATCCTGAATCATCTTCTCCACCACGCGGTGTAAGGGAAACACCACCTGGGTTTGTCGAACCGCTTGGATGACGGGATCCTCCACGTCATCCTCCACCGCCGCCAGAGGCGCAAGATTCAGGACCTGCAACGTTTCCGCAATCAGAGCAGGCAACTCCTCTCTGTGGAACACTCTGATGATTTTAGCTTGCTCCTCGGGCTGCGGAATCTCACCTTCTTCCAGGTCCTGCGATTCGTCCTCAGGATCCCAATCCGGATCATCAGCCGCCTACCAGGAACTGTCCCCCGGCTCGGAAAGCTTTGCTCACTTTGGGGCAGGCGAAGCAGCGCCGAGCCCTCCCTCCGCCACTAAGAGCGGGGGCTGGACCACCGGCAAGCCCGAGCGCGGCCGCTTGCCCTGCTGACGCAGGCAAAACGCTTGATGCATAAGCAGGACAAACTCCGGACTAAAGGCACTGAGACAGGCCTCCGGAGCAGGCAAGGATATCCCAGACGGCCCTGCCAGCTCCTCCAACTCTGCCTCGGGTGCCAAGAGGCCTGCAGAAGCAGACTCCACCGCCACCGGCGGACCCTGCACCTCAGCGGTCTCAGGGGCCTCCATTTGTAGCTCCACTGCCGAGGAAAGGGCAGCACAGCCCCTGCACACCCCGGTGTCACCTACAGTGCCCCTCCTGGTGCCACACACGAGGCACTGAGGCCGGGCAGCCATATGGGGAAAAAACAAACAGCAGAGCCCGCGGAGAGAGAGGCCCGGGCCTGAGCTATATGAGTGAGTTTTCCCTTCGCTTTATTGTTTTTTTTAAAAAAAATTTTATGTCGTCTTTCAAGTGTGAAAGGAAAAGCAATTGAAGCAACTAAACCCCCACAGCCTCCCTCCCCCCGAACCGGAAGGGGCCGACGGAAGAAATGGAACCCCAAAGGCCCAAAAAAATCAAAGAAACTAAACAAAACAGAACGGAAGATAAAACAAACGAAACCAAAAGCAAACCGCAAAGGCAAATTAAAGAAAAGAAAAGAAACCGAAGGATCTGGCTGCCACGCGGCTGCAACGCGGCTTCCAAAATGGCCACCGGGAGCGAAGTGAAAAAGGCGCCAAAAACACCGACGCTGCAGAGCTCCCCCGGAGCAACGCGGCCTGGCGCAAAGAAGAGCCGGGAGCCGGCAAACACTTACTTCTCCTGAAGACAGCTGGCACGCTTCAAGCGCTGCAAATCCCGGGCCCAAAATAGCAGACGTGCTGCCGCCAAAGAGACAGCCGCGGAACTCAGAAACACAGTGCCGCGTTGTGCATTAAAATAGAAGGACTCACCCCCATAATGTCAGGGAGGTGAGGCTTCGTGGGCCAAGCGGGAGAGGGGAGATGACTCGAATAGCCTGAGTCGGCACCCCTCCGGAAGAAGCAGAGCACCGACGAAGGCAAGGTGCAAGAAAGCCGTTCTTCCCTCTCCTGTATGCTGCCAAGAAGCAGTCGGGGCTAACGCTGCCCCTGTCCTTCTCCTATGTTTTTTTTTTTTTTTTAAAGAGACAGTAGCAGAAATCCCCTTGCTACCCACTAAACTATCCTAACAGCTTTTTGGCTCCTTATCAATTCCTCCAAAGAGCCTCTCCCTAAGGCTCGTCATGTCCTCCTGCTGCAAGGAGACTGGTTACACTGGGATGCAAGTGGAAGTGCAGCAGGCTATATCCAGTGATGTCATCATTCTGACAGACCAGTCTCCTAGCTGCAGGAGGAGATTGACAACCCAGAGGTAGAGGACTGAACTGGAGGAACGCTAAGGAATTAAACCTACCCCAATTATCTGAGGCGCAACGGGCGCAGTTGGACCGGCCGATTACAGTAGCGGAGCTGCAAGCTGCTATTTCCAAAGCCAGTTGCTACAAATCCCTGGGGTCTGACGGTCTCGGAGCTGAGTTTTATAAGATACTTAATGAGCTGATTTCCCCAACCTTAGCGGCAGTACATAATTTGAGGGCGCAGCAGGGGTATTTTCGATGGGGAGACAACCATGCTCACATTGTTCTCATTCCGAAACCGGCTAAAGATCCTCTCTTAGCAGCTTCTTATCGACCTATATCTCTGCTTAATTTCGATCTCAAATTAATGGCAAAAATCCTGGCTGATCGCCTGTCGGAATTTTTGGGGCAGCTTGTCCACGACTCACAAGTGGGTTTTGTTAAGGACCGCTATGCAGTACGTAACTTGCGCAGAATAATAACGTCACTAGAATGGGTCCGGTATAGACGTATGTCCTCCCTATTAATTAGCTTTGATGCGGAGAAAGCCTTTGATAGGGTAGATTGGCAATATCTGATGTATCTCCTCCCGCGATACGGTATAGGGCCTTCTTTTTGTAATATGGTGGCGAGCTTATATACAGATCCGACTGCAGCGATCCTATGTAATGGGATCTTGTCCGAAGCATTTCCTTTACGAAGGGGGACTCGTCAGGGTTGTCCCCTCTCCCCCCTTCTTTTTGTCCTGTCCCTTGACCCTCTCCTGCATAAGGTGAAGCGGTCGTCAGCGGTACGGGGGGTGCGTATCGGAGATCAAGAGTTTAAAATATCTGCCTTTGCCGACGACCTGTTGGTACATTTGCTCTCACCCACAGATTCCTTACTCAACCTTTTGCGGGAATTTCAAACTTTTGGGGAGTTTGCGGGGTTTACTATTAATCGGGACAAATCCGAGGCCCTAGATATCTCAGGTCAACTCCGGCGTGGATGGCCGGGGGAGTTCCCTCTTAAATGGGCGGACAATCAATTTATATACCTGGGGATAGTACTGCCCAGTCAGTTATCTCAACTCTACGGGAGCAATTTGAATCGGGTGTTGGCCAAAGTGCGAATTCAGTTGCAGGCTTGGCGGCCTCTTCCCCTTTCATTATCAGGGAGGATCGCAGCGATTAAACTGGTGATATTGCCGAGGATACTGTATTGGTTGCAGACTCTCCCGGTCTGGCTACTACTGCATAAAACGTCAATTGGTTGATAAACCTTTAGTTCAACATTGGTTAGACGCCTCACATAACATTATGGATCTAAAGTTTTTTGTTATAAAAAAAGTGAAGGTTAACTGGAGGGGAGGTGACATCAATAAAACCATTATGAGGCTCGAGCAAAAGTTCATTTTTCATCTAAACTCTTTGACTCCGAATGGTTTAAATCTTGATCAGGACTTGTCGGTTTTTCTTTGATCCCCTATTACATTTGTACCTCAGGGATGTCCTTTCTGTAATCTTTCCCCTTCTCTTTCCCCTCCCCTCCCCTCCCTCCCCCTTCCCCCCTTCCCCCCCTTTCCTTCCCCTCTTCCCCCTCGCCCTCCCCCCTCCCCCTTCCCCCCTCCCCCTCCCCCTCCCCTCTTCTCCCTCCCCCTCCTGTGTCTTTACGTCTGTTTATAGGGTTCCGGACTCTTATTTTTAAACGTATTCATTACATGGTTTATATGATTTTATTAGTTGTTTCCGTGGTTTGTCTCCCAGTGCTTTGGCATCTTAATTCATGTAGTTTTTATTTATTTATCCCCCCTTTTTTAGTTATTATGTTTTATCTATTATTTATTCATTTGCTGATTCTTAACCCCCTTTTTTATTCATATTGTTTTATTGTGACTGGTTGTTTTAAGTGGTTTATCAATGGTTGGTTTCTTAGTTATTATTTATATGCATTACACTCTGGCGGGTTTTTTACCATATGCAGTACTTTTTATACACCGCGGATTTTGCGGTTGTAAATATAGTGTGTATTAACTTTAGGTTACAATTGTTTTGTGCATGTCAATAGGACTGCATCATAGTACACATTTTTTCCTTTTTGGGCCCACGTTTAAATTTGTACAGATCAATTGGTAATGTCCTGTTTATCATTGCATATCCTGCCTTTACTGTTTGTTAATAGGTCTCCTGCCTTACTCCTGCTACCACAATCCTTAAATACTAGTTTTCTTATGTAGTTCATTTCACTGGAGTTTTTGTAGTTAACTCATGTCCTGTCCTGTTCTCCTCATTGCTTATTCCACCTTCTTTTCCTTTTTCTTTCACCTAGGATTAATGAAAGGTATGGTATCAAGTTATAGGTTTTTTAATTATCCTGTTTTTGTTTTTCTAGCAACGTTTTTTTTAGATTTCACTTCATTAGCGTGGTGTAATACTTTTTAAAGTCCACAACAGAGGTTGGTAATTTATTATATTATTTTATTTCTATGTATGTATATGATTTTATGATGATTTGTACCTTCGAGCACATTTATTTATTTCACATTATCTATTGATTTTATTGTATTGCATTTTGTAAGTTTTTAATGTTTTTAATGTTGTTTAAGTATTAATATGTATGATGTTGTTTTAAAAGTTTGTCGGTCTGTTCCTTTATGTTTTTAATGTGTGTTAATGGTTGTTATTTATGATTTTAGTTTTTGTGCCTGGCCAGCCCCTGACGAAGGGTGACGAAACACGGCTTGTGTCAGGCGGCCTAAGGTTTAATAAAGGACTCTGTCTTTCCATCCACTCACGCTTCAGGTTGGTTTGTTCTTGCTTCTGCGTGATTACTGCTTCCTAGTGTCGCTCATCTCCACCACCTCCACTGGGAGACTATTCAACGGATCCACCACTCTTTCCATAAAGAAATATTTCTGCATATCACTCCTGAATCTATCCCCCTTCACCCTCATCCCATGTCCCCTCATAGCAGAACTTGATTTCAATTGAAAGAGGTTCTCCCCCTGAACATTTATGCCACGGAGGTATTTAAAGCACAGTTACTTACCTGTAACAGGTGATCTCTGGGAACAGCAGGAATTAGTCTTCACATATGGGTACGTCGGTACCGACGGAGCCTGCACGGGGATGCTGCCCAGCTTCCAATCAGAAAGCTTTTGGCAGCCTCCCTCGCGCCTGCGCGCTGAGTTCCCGCCCTCTCCAGAGCCTCTCTTGAGTTGAGTTTCAAAGCTGAGACAAAGGCGAGGAGAGAAAGGAGAAGAAGATAAGAGATGCAACTCCTAGGGGAGGTGGGAGGGTTGTGAAGACTAATTCCTGCTGTTCCCAGAGATCACCTGTTACAGGTAAGTAACTGTGCTATCTCCAGGAACAAGCAGGAATGAGTCTTCACATATGGGGACTCCCTAGCTGGAGATGCCAGGGGGAGATCCCATAAAAATGCAGCAGCCTGGACCAGGGGTGCATTTTGTTTCCAGAAATCCCTGGCATCCAATGTGGGATGGAGGGTAGGAGTTGACAATAAAGGAGCTGTGAGGAAGAACAGCATAGCCAAGGACTAGAGGGCCGTATAGATTGTAGGAGTCCTTGGTGTATATGAGGAGGCACATGAACACATGTAACGTACCATTAGATAGGTCACTTACCTACTGCACTGTAGGAAGTAGAACGCCTGAAGTAGTCTGCTGGAGAAGCAGTGGCGGAATCTTGAAGGGACCTCCCAGCAGTGAGGATGAAGGTACAGACCTGGAGGTAGTAGACTATCCAGGTGTCAACTGGGTAGGATGAGACGTCATGTCGTCAATGGAGAGCTTTATGAGAAAAAGCTGAAAAACTCCTTTAGTCATAATGTTATTAACAGGGAGGACTAAGGAAGAAGACTGACTGAGTTGGAGAACTAGCCCAGTCCTGACGGGGAGAGGGAAGTGGAAAAAATCCCTATTCCCAAGGAGAAGAGCTGTGTACTCAAAGATAAAGATGTACACCGTTTTTCCTAACTGTCGAGAAATAGGAAAAAATATTGAAGCTTGATGCTTCAAGGGTTTAAGAAAAATTTGAGAAGTTAGCACCACAATGGTAGTGGTGTCTAACATTTTCTGCATGGTAATATGGTATGCGAAATAGGGCGATGGACTGTCTAAATCCTTTAGGAGGTAACATTTAGTATAGACAGTAAGGGTGAGAGTATAGAGATATGAACCCTTAAGAAACCGCCCAAGAGACACATATATATACAGATGTTTATATATATATGTGGGGGGATCTAAACCTGAATGGATATGTCTGGATGCAGAAATCGGGACATGGGTGGAGAGATATATCAAAATATATATATATATATATATATATAATATAGATATGAAATACGTAATTATAGATATGTTTGTGGGGCATGGGATTGCACCACCAGAGAAATGATATAGGTATGTAGACATATATAGAGATGCTACATACAAGATGACAGGTTGAAGAATATGTCTAGCACCCAGCCCCATGAATGTGACATGGGAAATAAAAAAGAAAAAGATTCTGCATACTACCAGAGGGTAAAGCCACTTGGGATATGTAGAGAGAATCTATTTCTATGAATTGAGGGATGCAGGAAGGCAATCCAACAAAATAACCGTGATGATTGCGTGAGAACAGATTATAAGATGAATCTGTAAGGAACAAGGCGGGAGTTCCACCGAGCACTGACACGGCAGAGGTGCAAAATGCAGGGGAAGATACCAGAGGGACCTATTAGAGGGACCCAGAGGTACCATGCATGAATGTCCGCCTTGGATCTTCACGCAGAAGAATATATCTTGTGCTAACACCCCAGGTTAAAGGGTGTGGAGAACATTCACAGGCATGGGAAGGGTGAACAAGCTTTTTCCTACTAATAGCGAAGGTTCAGAGACAAGGTCAATGCTCTATAGCAGGCCCTCATAGTAGAAAGCTGCTCTGAAGAGAGCATTGTGCAGGAGAGATAAACTGACTGAAGTCAGGTTTGTTACCATATCCTAGGAGAGGAGATGGATAGAATAATGTGAGAAAGCCTAAGGGAGTAGGAGGATCCAAGGTAGCTAACGAATAGCTTGGAGATACTACCAAGGCTAGACAGAAATTGAACAAAAGACTGGAACTTGGCAAAAGTACCAGTAATATAATCACTGTAACTCCTGCAGGCACAGCAGCTGACAGAATCAGCAGAAAGATTGCCCTGTGCCCCATAAAGAAAAACAGATAAGGAGGGAGGAGATATAACTTCTCCCTGTCTGTGGAATAAGCTTGGTAAAAACTTTTTAGTATGGTACCCCTCCGTTAGGGAAAAAACCCCATTGGAGAGGGTAGCAAGTAATTAGAGGGTGACATACCTATAGGGTAAGTCAACAGAAGGAAGAATGTTCAATTGGGACAAAACCATCATGGGATAGGTGCAACTGCTCTTCTAGAGGATAAGAAGAGGAGAAGTTAGCAGTCCTTGAACATAAAATGTTTCACAAGGCAGTACCCTGAAGAAACACAGTGTATAAACTTCTAATGAATTAGAAGGAAAGTATAGAGTATAAGGCCCAGCTCCTATGGTTGCTGGGAATGCTGAGACTGGTTAGAGCTGGAGGAGTTCAGACTAGGCTGAGGTGTCTCCTGTTTAAGCCGAATGATGGGCAGGAGAGGAATGAAACTTTCTTCTCTTAGGGAAAGAAGGTTTGGTAGGACATTTCCTACCTCTCGAAGAAGGAGGTGGCTTAGAAAGGTCCTTAGTGGAAGGAGTCAGGGAAGCATTGAGCAACCTGACTTAAAGCCTCCTTATTGAAGAGACCCTCTCCTGTACAAGGAGAATGAGCCAGTATAGTTTGTGCCCATTTACTCAAGTCTGAAGCTTCAAGCCAGGCTCTGCGACGTGCTGCTATGGCAATAGCAGAGGATCTGCTAATAGACTCAAAAGAGTCTATAGAAGCACAAGACAGGAACCAAGATATATTCCGGCTGTGATTGATGAGTAAGGAATAATCAGTACTCTTGGGCTCTGGTAAAAAAGGGGTCAAAAGAGACAATTTCTCTGTGACTTCCTGGAGTGTTAGACTCATGTGAAAAATATATGAGAGAACTCTGGAGGCCAACATAGAGTTTTGGAAGGCTTGACGACCAAAAGCATTGAGTGTTCTTGAAGAACGACCCGGTGGATAAGAAGAATGCTTCTTCTTGCTCTTAGCTTTTCTCAGAGCCGATTCCACTACAAGGGAACGATGAGAAAGTTGAGGCTTCTGGAACCCTGGAGAGGGTGGCACCCGGTACCGACCCTCAATGTTTGTAGAAACTGGAGGAAGTCGTAAGGGTGATTTCCAGACCCTGAGAAGGAGATCCTGCAGAGCAGGATGTAAAGGAAATTGTATATTTTCCATCTGTGCCTGTGAGGCCTGAGTAGGACCACTACCAGGGATAGATATATTGAGAAAGGTTGCCATGTCCCGGAGAAAAGCCTGAAAAGACTGATCTCCTATGGGAACCATCCCTGGCCCGGCTAAAGAAAAAGCCGGGGCTCCAGAGGAGGCACAGGGGACTACACCAATGTCAGGTATCGGTTCTAAAGTAGGCATGGGTGCCAGAAGAGGCATGGATACTGATACAGGAGTAGCAGATGAAGCAGCCATCGGGAACTGCTGCAGTGGTAGCGAGATCATGAGAGAGTTATGACTCTGATCTTTGAAACTGCCGATCTGGAATCGATCGGAGTCGGTTCCAGGGCACGTCGGTACGGAGTCATCGAGACTAGATATGGACTCAAGACTCGGCATCGAAGTAAGTGATACTATCGATGCGTGTCGCGAAGGCGCCGATGCCCATGGCCGTATCGGCGATGCCGATACCCCTAAGGCAGACTGGGTCACATCGACCGATACCGACGGTACCGAGGATACCCGATGAACACCTTTTTCAAAGGGAAAGGTGGTCCACCTCGATGCCGAGGCCAGGGTATCGGAACCGATCGACGCCGGTACCGGCCCGGAGCATGGCTGAGGTTGAAGGAAGTCAATGCGGTGCGAATCGATCGGGCCCGAAGGTACCGAGGATGCCCGATGAAATCCTTGGTGAAGAATAGGCTACTCGACACCGGTGCCGATGCCGGAGGCTCGGTACCGCTCGAAGCGGATACCACCTCCGCGCATGGCTCAGGTATGTTCTGTGAGGGGTGAGCTCCAGGAACAACTTGAAACCCCTTTAACGCTTTGGAGCCCATAGACTCCCGCAGGGGTAATGCCAATGGATTCTTGAGGGTAAGGCCGGAGCCATCACCATGCTGGGCATGGGACATACCACTCAAACATTGACTAGTCTTAACAGACTGTTTTTGGGTTACCTGATGCTGTGAAGTAGAGAAACCTGGTACCCTCACTGCCGAGGAAAAAACGGTATCGAGGGAAATTCTAAAAGTTGAAGGTTTCTTCACAGAAATATCCCCCGACTTGCCAGGGGAAAAAGGGTCAGGACCCACACAGTTGAGACACCAAGCATTGGTATCTAAAAAGAAACAGGTGTTTCCACACCGAAGGCACTTCTTAGGAAAAGAAGGCTCCATAATGAAGAGGCCTGGTAGGCCCAACAAGTTAAGGCAAAAACTGAAGAAAAGGTTTCTCAGAATTAAGTCAAAAATCCACCAGCGGTACCGGTGGGAGCTGGAAATACAGCCGCGACCACAAGAAAAGAAAAAAAACTAAAGTATTAAAGTAAGTAAATAAGTAAGTTTCTGGGGTGACAGGAGGACGTCCTGCCGGCTCCGCGGAAAAACAAAAACTGAAGAGAGGCTCTGGAGAGGGCGGGAACTCAGCGCGCAGGCGCGAGGGAGGCTGCCAAAAGCTTTCTGATTGGAAGCTGGGCAGCATCCCCGTGCAGGCTCCGTCGGTAACGACGTACCCATATGTGAAGACTCATTCCTGCTTGTTCCTGGAGATACATCTCAATCATATCACCTCTATCCCGCCTTTCCTCTAAGGTGTACATATTAAGATCCTTAAGTCTGTCCTCATATGCTTTATAACGAAGACCACTAACCATTTTAGTAGCCACCCTCTGCACCAACTCCATCCTGTTCACATACTTTTGAAGGTGCGGTCTCCAGAATTGCACACTATACTCCAAATGAGGTTGCACCAAAGACTTATACAGAGGCACTATCACCTCCTTTTTTCTGCTAGCCATTCCTCTCCGTATGCACCCAATCACCCTTCTAGCTTTTGCCGTCGCCTTTTCTACCTGTTTAGCTACTTTAAGATCATCAGATACAACCATGCCTAGGTCCTGCTCTTCTTTAGTGGACAAAAGTACTTCACCCTCTATACTATATTGCTCCCTTGGATTGCTGCAGCCCAAATGCATGACCTTACATTTTTTAACAATAAATCCCAGCTGCCAAATTCTAGACCATTCTTCAAGCTTAGCTAGATCCCTCCTCATGTTATCTACACCTTCCTGGGTGTCTACTCTATTGCAGATTTTGATATCATCCGCAAAGAGGCAAAACTTACCCGACAGCCCCTTCCGCTATATCACTAACAAAGATGTTAAAAGAATCGGACCAAGGACAGATCCCTGGGGCACACCACTGGTAACATCCTTCTCCTCAAAGTGAGCTCCATTTACCTGTACTCTTTGTCGCCTCCCAGCCAACCAATTTCTAACCCAAGCAGTAACTTTAGGGTCCATCCCTACAGTGCTCAGTTTGTTTATAAGTTGCCTGTGAGAAACAGTGTCAAAGGCTTTACTGAAATCTAAATACACCACATCTAGGGCTCTCCCTCGGTCTAACTCCCTGGTCACCCAGTCAAAGAAATCAATCAGATTTGTCTGACAAGACCTGCCTCTGGTGAATCCATGCTGCCTCGGATCCTGTAATCCGCTGGACTCCAGAAACCTCACTATTTTCTCTTTCAACAGCGTTTCCAATAATTTACTCACCACCGAAGTTAAACTAACTGGCCTGTAGTTCTCAACCACATCCTTACTTCCACTTTTGTGTAAAGACACCACATGAGCCTCTCTCTAGTCCTTTGGCACCACTCCTGACTCTAAAGAAGCATTGAAAAGGTCAGTCAGTGGAGCTGCTAGAACGTCCCCAAGTTCCCTCAGTATTCTAGGGTGTATCCCATTCGGTCCCATCACTTTGTCTACTTTAAGTTGAGCTAGTTTCTCACAAACAGTCTTCTGAAAATTGTTCAAGATGTCCCTCGCTTCTGTTCCTGTTTGTGGGTGTTTTCTGAGGTCCTGCTCCTGGTTCTTCATCTGTGAACATAGAACAGAAATATTTGTTAAGCAATTCCGCTTTATCCTCATCAGCTTCTACATATTCCTCCCCTTCATCCTTCAGTCTGACAATACCACTTTTGCCCTTCCTCTTCTCATTAACATATCTGAAAAATGTCTTATCCCCCCATTTTATTGCATTGGCTATTTCCTCCTCTTTTTGAACCTTTGCTTTCCTGACTACTTTGCTAGCTTCTCTAAGTTTTTCCAAATATTGATACCTGTCTTCCTCTCTCTGTGATCTCTTGTATTTCATGAAGGCCTCCCTCTTTTTCTTCACTTTTTCAGCTACTTCTTTCGAAAGCCATAGCGGTCTCCTTTTCCTTTTACCTTTATTTAAACAAAAAGGTTGGTTGCCCTTAAAATATCCCCTTTCAGTTTTTCCCACTGTTTTTCTATATCCCCCAGCTGTTCCCATCCCACTAACGACTCCCTGAGGTATTGGCCCATCTTAGCAAAGTTAGTCTTCCTAAAGTCTAAGACCCTCACCTTTGAATGGATTTTAACAGCCCTAGTCCTAATACTGAACCACACCTTCTGGTGATCACTGGATGCGAAATGATCTCACACTATAACATCAGAAACACTTTCACCATTGATAAGCACCAAGTCCAGTATAGCCCCTTCACGTGTGGGGTCTGTTACCAATTGCCTGAATAGTTCTCCCTGTAGAGAATCCAGGATCTTTTTACTTCTAGATGATACTGCAGCAGGAATGAGCCAATCAACATCTGGCACATTGAAATCCCCTATCAGTAGCACTTTCCCTTTCCTAGCAATGCTGCATATGTCTTCAATTAACTCTCTGTCCCTCTTGTGAGGGAGGTCTATATATCACGCCAATGCAAACAGATTTCTCTTTCCCTCTTTCTAGTTTAACCCACAATGCCTCCTCTCTCCCTTTTATACTCTGTAATTCCAAAGCTTTACTAGTATTTTTTACATATAGGTGTATGTTTACTAAACCGTGGTAATGTTATCCATGGTAGGCTCCGCAGTAATGGCACAGATGCCCATATAAAGGCATGGGCTTTGCACCGTATCAGCTAACACACGTTACAAGGCACCTTATAAGGCACCTTACAAGGTGCCTTGTAAGGTGCCCACAATCACCCTTTCTGTAGGTAAGGGACAGGTGCCTGAGTCCCAGTGAAGCAACCTCCATCCTACTGGTATAAGACAACCATCCAGAGTTGGTGGGCCAGAGCCATACCCGTAACTGGGGCAGTAGCAGACCAGCAGTAAAGATGGGATTAGGTCTGGAAAATCTCAACTGCCTCACGCCACAGTCTGCCATTCACCAGCAGACAGCACAGTCAGACTGCACCTGCAGCACCCTACAAGGTGTTCCAACCATGCACAGACTAACTGCAGACAGTCCCCTAGCCAATTGATAGGGCAAGCTCACAGAGGAACTATGTGCACCAAGCAGGTATCTCAGTGATTGGACCCCAGCACTGGGAACACAGAAGTATCACTCACTGGAAGCAGATAGTGTAGAGCGCTGTGTGGGAACCTAGACATGCCATGGTCACTGCTTGGTCAGAGTGAGAGTGTCCTCCCAACATGACATGCTATGGCCACCCTGTCCATGCAGGTGGTGGTCGGGTACTACAGTTTCCCAGCCATTGCCCCACACCCTGTGAAGATGCATCCTGGCCAGTCCACCCTGTCCGGGCCATACCCACAATGCTCCTCATTATGCACATATTGCTCCTCATTATGCACATATTCAAGCAAAAGCTGGTAACAATGGGACATTGTGGGCACAGTGAGGTGTGGGCAGCCACAAAACAATGGATAGACATACACACTCACACACTCCTATTGCAGCATTGTTCAAAAATAGGGGTGGTTGGCAACCTTGACCGCCACACTGGTCCTGATCACTGTGCCAACATTGATAAACTGTGCAGGAGGTAGTCATAGTGCTCTGGTGATAACTGCAGCTCCGTGCTGGGGCCAACAGCCTGACTCTCCATGCAGCTTTGGCTTGTGGAGCCTGTGTGAGTGGGTGTTTGTATCCCAGTTCACCACTGCTTTGGGCTTTGCAGTGTTGCTGTTGCTGTTGTATCTGCATTGTAGGGTAAAATATAGGGACATACTCTGCAGGAGCCATAGTTGGGACTTGGACCTGTGACCCTCTGCTCTTGGACACACTGGCTGTGTGCACTGCACCACACTGTTACCACAGATGCACAGTAATCTCTGGAGCTACCTATACTTTTCCCCAGCCAGAACTTTTATGTTGCACTGCACAACACGTACTGGTACAGGGCATGGCTTAGGTTCACTGCAGGCAGGTGCCACTGCCCCCTCCAGCATGGGCACCCCCCCCCCTGCCTTGCTGACATGACCATATGCTGTCGGTGCTGGTAGTGCGCACTCCCCGGCCATCCGCTGTGTGGTAGGTGGTCGCCTAGGGAGTGGGGTCTGGGGTGGGGAGGCTTACATGGGCATCCTCACATCCGCCCCATCACCGCCTACAAATATTATGTCCCTTCCGCTTGGGGGAGGGTTGGCTGGGGGGATGTCAGGTCAGTGCCCTGGCAACTGTTAACTAGGGTGGACCAGGTAGATGTAGATGGATTGTGTTTTTGCCTTTGTCAGCTGCTGTCTTGCTGATGTCCGGTTTCTATGTTCCTGTGTTCCACCTAGACGACTGCCTAGTCCACCCTGTGCCCCAGCTGCCCCCACTACATGTCCCGTCTGCAGCCCCCTATGCCCCATTTGCACCATTGCCATAGCGGCCTTTCATACTTGGGCACTATGCTGTTGCTGCAAATGGAGCACTACTATCACGTTTCTTGGGCTCCCTGCCTATTTTGTACATTGCTGACGCTGAATTGTTTCACCCTCCTGCAAATGTGCATCTAACGACAGGTTTTCAGTCCCAGTAATGTTCGGCCCTTCATTTCCCAGTGTTAGTGTAAACGGAGCCTCTCCCTGCCCACTTCCCGCCCACTGACCCCTTCTCTCCGCCCTCTCTCCACCCTCTGTGGGACTTACCGCGGCCGGTGACGTTACTGCGTGTTAAGTGACGTTAACGCGTGTTAACGTTACTTAACGCGTGTTAACGTTACTTAACGCGTGTTAATGTAGCCGCTGCTACGTTACCGCAGTTTAGTAAACATACCCCATAGTGACACTCCTCCTCCCCTTCTTCCTACTCTGTTCTTTCTGAATAAAGTATAGCCAGGTATAGTTACATCCCAGTCATGGTTTTCTGTGAACCATGTTTCTGTAACTGCCGCTAAATCCGAGTCGGCCACTCCCACCAAAGTTTCAACATCAGGGATCTTATGTCCCATACCACTGGCATTTATACACACTGCTTTCCATATGTTACTCCTGTTACCCATTTTCATAAAGGTATTTAATATATCACTTACCTGTGGGCTTTCACTTTCCTGGGGGCTTTCTTCATCGATCCCCAACGAATCTAGTTTAAAGCCCTCTTCAGTAGATTAGCCAGTTTACTACTGAAGACGCGTCGACTTTTCTTGGACAGAATAGGTGCAGCCTCATATACAGAATTGCCTACATAGACGTGCTAGGCGCGGCCTGCACACAGCACTGCCTTGTATGAAGATGGGTATATGCAGACAATGACTTTTACGTCCTCATGCTCACCGTATTTTGAAAAGATGTATGTCTGCGACCTTGCCCGTCTCCATGATATACCCGCGAATGGCCACGCCCTCCTGAAAACATGCAGCTTGGAAGCTGCTGTGGGCACGGACAGTGCTGTAATGAGGCTGAATGACAGTGTAAGTTGATGATATTTATAGATGGATGCAAGTTAGACAATTGAAACTAGTCTGTAGCATGCCCAGACCACTACAAAGCAATCACAGTGAACTGTAATGTAGCAGGAAAACAGGTATAGAGTGAATGTACTGGCACAAAATGCAGTGCAGCACTACATATATGGCTGCATATGGGGTACATCACAGGAACATGATTGTACAATGTTAAGTAAGGCCACGATCCCAGCAGAACAGGCCCCCCATCGCGAACTATCCAATCATTTTCCCTTCACTAATAAAGGGCCATTGGAATGACATCCGTCCGCAGTGCAAGCACCACACAAACATGCCCAGAGACACCACTGTCACTCACTACAACCGTGCACATATGTAGAGACTAATGCTGGTGCACCTGGGAATGGCGTACTGCATTTTGCACTGTTACATGTCATCCATCTGAGGCTCCCTGATCAGTGACAGAGAAGTGTTTGTTTAGGGACGTGATTGCAGAACCGTCCTGCTCACTCCTGCCTGTATTCACTGGCACTTGGTGATGCTGCAGTCATCTGTATGGTCCAGGTACCTGCCCGGCATACCTATCCCCCCACCTCCTGGAGATGTGGATGAGCAATCTAGATTCCCCTGTGCAGCCCTCCAACCACACATGCTCACACACTCTCACTTGCAGTCCCACAGAAATAGCCATCTGCCAAAAGAATGCCCAGCACTGAATGTCTTAGCTGATGGATAGGGAACCATAGCAATCAGTACTTCCAACCCAGCATCATACCTGCTCAGTACATTTCTATTTGGCTACCTACATACACAATAACTACAATTGTGGACCTCAAACAGATACAAAGCTGCAGTAGGTCCACACAGCCCTTCCAGTATTTCAGCCTCAAGGGTCACACCCCGTTTGTACATTGCATGTCATAGACTCACATATGTAAACAACCGCAACAGTGACAAGATATGTGCCATATAGCCACTGGTGTAAGATATCCCCAATATAGTGTTCTGATAGGATGTACATATGACCTTATCTGCATCAGGGGACTGTATACATTATATAGCGCATATTATAGAAATCCACTGTGTGGAGCGCAAGACTCCAGCTGGCTGTGTGGAGCGCAAGACTCCAGCTGGCTGGGTTCTGCACATAGCACTGATGGCTGGGCTTACATTCTCACATGGGTCCTGGGACCATCGGTAAATTTCCAGGACATGGACAATGTTAGGGAGCCCTAGCTGTGCTCCTTTAGTTCACACAGCAAATGCCAGCATAGCCTTATTGAGCACCAGTGCTTTACTGCATACATTTGTGTGTGTGTGGGGGGGGGGGGGGATATTTCTGCTGCTTTGACTTACATCCTCCCACTCCTCTGCTTTCTGTTCCGTAACACTGCATGTTGTGGTTTTCCAGATTGCAGTCACACCTGTGCACAGCATAAGTTAGACATCCATTCACTACTATTGGCTGCATTGTGGTGTAGAGCAGAAATATTTCTAAGTCCTATCTTTATTCCATATTTTTGCAGGTATAACCCAGATGTCTGCGGGGCCAACTGCGGAGTACAAGAGTGTGACTGGAATAAGCTTTATACGCCTCCATAGCTGGCCATGCCCCCGTTCCGCCCCTTCCCGCCCACATTCTGTGATCCCTGTGTAAGTGCCGTGTATGTGCAGGGCCGCGAAGGTTAAGAATATGGTTCTAGATATTTTTGCAAGATAAACGTCTATTCCGCACATACAGGTGGCTTATTTGTGGTTCAGAATGACTCCCATTATGAACTAATACAAAAGTCACTGAAAATCTACAGAGCAAATTTACCATACCATATCAGCGCCAATTTCCAAAACTTACACAAGGAGCCTACCCAGAAAAAAGTGGCATTGTAAATATTATAGCAGACCTAGAACATCCATACATGTATTTGAAAAGCTGAACAAGTCAGATTACTACAGTGCAGATCCCTATGTGTAAACTCGGTCACACACTCAGAACACAGATCCTCATCAAATACAGAATAAGTGATCACAACCTATAAGTAAAAAATATGTACACAAAATTTAACTAAAATCTTAAGAAGCCAGATTCTGCAAACAACATGAGAAATATAATCTATACACATACTTGCACATTCTGCCCATGCTCTGCCCACATTCCACCCATGTGCATGCCCACTGACAGACTATGGGGTATGTTTACTAAACCGCGGTAACGTAGCAGTGGCTACATGGGGCATGTTTACTAAACTGCCGTAATGTCATGTGCGTTAGGTTCCGCGGTAAAGGCACAGATGCCCATATAAAGGTGTGGGCGGGGCATCATTATGGCAAACATGTTAGGTAACACGCTTTATAAGGCGCATTATAAGGCACGTTATAAGGCGCATTATAAGGCACGTTATAAGGTGCATTATAAGGCACAGTACAAGGCACGTGCCTTAACGTGCCTTGTACTGTGCCTAATAAGGTGCCTTGTAACGTGCCTTGTACTGTGCCTAATAAGGTGCCTTGTAATGTGCCTAATTAGGAGCCTTATAACGCCTTATAAGGATTGCTGGCAACTGTGGTGAGGGTACTATGGGCTGGCAGCACGGATCTGCAAAGATATGACTGTCATAGGCAAGCAAAATATCTGCCTTGGACAGGAAGGAACAATGAGGAATTGAACCCATGACCTCCACCTAGAATGTCAGTGTACTAACCAGTAGGCTATACCTCTATGGCCTGTGCACAGCAATGGCTGGTACAGAAGGACTGCAGGTCACCACACAAACCGTCTGCTCTATGTGCCAGGATAGGGTAACCCTACCAGCACCCATGATGCATTGCACATGCAGAACAGCGGCCTACAGCTGACCACCAAATGGGGTCTGCACCTCTCCGGTACTGCAGCGTGGTAAGAAGGACTGACAGTGCGTGATACTAGCACAGAGTAGCTACAGACCATGCCATTGTGCAGGTTCCGTGTGCACACTGAGGGATAGGATGGGCGCCCAGCACTAGGTCCACAGTACATGTGGTGCTAGAGATAGGTCCTGCTGCACATCCCCAGCACTGCCAGTGTGTGACAGGTGTCCCCAGCAGTACAACTGAAGGTGCATCTGTTGCAGTTGTGTTCTGCAGTCACATATGGTCCTGGGGGAGCAGACACCACCCAGATTAGTGTGTACCCGGTGTTAGGGTCTGACTGCCGTGGGTACCTGTTATCAGGGCAGAGGGGTGTCTAGACTCGCATGAGGGCTATGTAGCACTGCCACTATGGGTCTAAGTGGTATGCACTATATACCCCAAGGGTCCTCAATCACCCCTTTTGTAGATGAGGGTGTGGTAGGACAGGTGCCTGCACCTTTCCGAATGGCTGTAGTACCAGCAACCACAGTCCTGCTGGCGGATGACATCCCTCCAGGGCTGCTAGGCCAGTGTCATATCTGTGACCATTGCAGACCAGCAATGATGCTTGGGGTAGGCAGGGGAAGGCTCAACTGCTCCATGCCACCGTCTGCCATTCATCAACAGACAGCACAGTCAGACTGCATCTGCAGCATCCTACAAGGTGTTCCCCCCATGCACAGGTGAACTACAGACAGCCCACTAACCAGGCCATAGTGCATGCTCACAGAGGAACCCTGTGCACCCAGAGGTGGGATGCACAGCACAGACACCAAGCAGGTATCCCTGTGATTGGGCCCCAGAACTGGGAACACACAGGTAGCACTGGAAACAAATAATATGTGGCACTACGTGGGAACATAGACATGCCATGGTCACTGCTCGGTCAGAGTGAGAGTGACCCCCCAGCGTGACATGCTGTGGCAGCCCTTAATTTATCCGCGTTAGTGTGAAAGAGGCCTCCCCCGCCCACTCCACGCCCATTGACCCCTTCTCTCCGCCCTCTCGCCACCCTTTTCTGGACTTACCGTGGCCGGGAACGTTAAGGCACGTTATGTAACGTTAAGGCGCCTTAACTTTACATAACATGCCTTAATGTAGCCGCTGCTACGTTACCGCAGTTTAGTAAACATACCCCAATGTTACCAAATGTAACGTTAAAGTGCACTAATGTTACCAGATGCAACGTTATCGCGCGTTAACGTCTCCGGCAGCGTTAAGTCCAGCAGAAGGTGGAGAGAGGGCGGAGAGAAGGGGTCAATGGGCGGGGAGTGGGCGGGGAGAGGCTCCTGTTACACTAACGCAGGGAACTGAAGGGGTGAACATTACCGCGAGTGAAAACCTGTCGTTAGATGCACATTTGCAGGAGAGAGAAACCATATTAGTGTCAGCAATGCACAGCATAGGCAGGGAGCCCAAAAAAGTGATAGTAGTGCTACATGTGATAGTAGTGAATAGTGCCCCGGTATGAAAGGGCACTATGGCAATGCTGCAAATGGGGCATAGGAGGCTGCAGATGGGACATGCAATGGGGCAGCTGTGGCACAGGGTGGGTTAGGCAGATGCCTAGGTGGCACATAGGAATGCAAAATCTGGAAATCAGCAAGACAGCAACTGATCAAGGTCAAACATGCCCACAAGACTGTGTCCCACAGTGTCCCATCCAGGGGATATTACCCAGCAAGTACCCCAAAGGGCACATAACATTGGCAGGCGGTGCCGGCAGGAAGCGTGGATGTCTATGTAAGCAGCCCTACTCCAGACCCAACATCTTAGGCAGCTGCCTACCTGCACACTGGATGGCCTGGGACTGTGCACCACCAGCATATGGGCATGTTAGCATGGTGGGGGAGGGGTGCTGGTGGTGGAGGGGACAGTGGAATCTGCCCACAGCAGACCAAGGCCAAGCCCTGTTCAGGTGGGTGGTGTGCAGTGCAACAAACAAGGTCTATCTGATGAACAGTCATGGTATCCCCAGGGACTGAGATGCCTCTGTGGCAATAGTATGGTGCAGTACACACAGTCAGTGTGTCCTGGGGCAGAAGGTCACAGGTTCAAGTCCCAGCTGTGGCTCCTGTACATTTTACCCCACATTGCACATACAATATAAACATATGCACTCCCTAGAACATCGGCCAACAGGGGCACAAACACCCATACCCACAGGCTCCACTATCCAAAGCCTCATGGAGAGTCAGGCTGTTGGGCCCGGCATGGAGCAGCACTTAACACCAAAGCACTACTACTAGCACCTGCATACCTTAGCAATGCCTGCACTGTGCTCAGGACTAGTGTGGCAGGCAGGGCTGCCAACCACCCCTATCTTTGCACAGTGCTGAAATAGGAGTGGGAGTGTGTGTATGTCTATTCATTGTTTTGTGGCTGCCTACTCCTCACTAGGCCCACAATGCTTACACTGTTTCCAGCGTTAGCCTGCCAATGTTCATAATGAGGAGCAAGGTATTGTGGGTATGGTCCAGACAGGGTGGACTGGGCAGGATGCATCTGCACAGGGTGTGGGGCAATGGCTGGGATATTGTAGTGCCCGACCACCACCTGCATGGACAGGGTGGCCACAGCATGTCATGCTGGGAGGTCACTCTCACCCTGACTGAGCAGTGACCATGGCATGTCTTCCCACAGAGTGCTCTATAGTGTTTCTCTCAAGTGATATGTGTGTGTTCCTTGTTCTGGTGCCCAGTCACTGAGATGCCTGCTTTGTGTCTGTGTTTACATCCCCCTTATGGGTGCACATAGTTCCTCTGGGGGACATGTACTATGGATTGGCTAGTGGACTGTCTGCTGTCAGCATGTGTATGGGTGGCACGCTGTGCAGCAGGTGCAGACTGACTGTGCTCTCTGCTGGTGAATGTCAGATTGTGGTGGGGGGCAGTTGAGTTTCTCCTTACTGCCTGTGTGATAAGTACAGATCTGCATCACCTGCCCTGGATGGTGCCCTTTCGCCAGCAGGACTGGGGTTGATGGTGTCATAGCCCTTCATTATGCCCCTCTACTGCCTCCAGTGCAAAAATGTAGAGTGTGGCTCTGTTGGGAGCAGATCCTGTCCACCACCTTGACCCAGACAGGGCGGGTTGGTAGGTGGTGCTACATAATCCACATGTGGGTCCAGACACTCCCTTGCTGTTATAACAATTGACCATGGCAACCACACCGGATATGCTTAAGTTGGGTGGCTCCTGGTCCTCAAGAGTTAGATGTGACTGGGGAATACAGATGGACACAGGATTATTTTAGGTGTGGCTGCAAGGAATACCTGTCACACACTGACAATGATAAGGCCCTGCAGTAAAGCCTATCTCAAGCAACCCGGGTACTGTGGACCTGGTGCTGGCTGCCCAACCCCACCCTCAGGGTGAACATAGAACTGGCACAATGGTGTGTGGCTACTCTGTGCCAGTATCACACACGGTCAATTCCTTCCTACCACGCTGAGGTCCTGGAGAGCTGCATACCCCATCTGGTGATCAGATGTGGACTGCTGTTCTGCATGTGCATTGCATCATGGGTACTGGTGGGTTTAACCTATCCTGGTAGACACAGCAGACAGTTTGTGCGGTGACCTGCGGTCTTTCTGTAGCCAGCCATTGCTAAGACAGAAGCCATAGAGGTATAGCCCACTGGTTAATACAATGACATCCTAGTCAGAGGTCATGGGTTTAATCCCTCCATGGTCTCATTGTATTAGGCCTGTCCGAGGCAAGTCCTTTTCATTCCTGTGACAGTCATATCTCTGCAGATGTGTGCTGCCAGCACATAGTACCCTCATCACGTTTAAAGCAATTAACCAGATATCCCCCCCATCCCTCTCCGCACTCCTAACCATCACTCCCACAAAAGGCTGAGAAGGACAATATCCGCTAATATGCTGACTATACCAACTGAGTCCACCAAATTCACACAAATAACCAGGAATAGAGCTTTTACATTCTATGCTCCTAGGTGCTGGAACGACCTCCCACCTCACATCCGAACAATCAATGACATCTCTCAGTTCAGAAAAGCCCTTAAACACTACTTATTCTGCCTCCACTTTGTCCACCCTAATCCAACACAATCACTTTTCCCCGCCCCGCAACCCACACACTCAGCCTCTGATGCCCCAACAACATAACCCTTGACGCTAAACAAATTAGACCCCCATTAGGCACACCCTCAATGATCATAGATCACAAGATCTTTCCCCATTGCGATTAACAACTTGCTGAATATAAGCTGTAAATTGTTTCCACAACTACTACGGTAGTTTGTATATAGTTACCCCTGTTACATTCCAAGTTACATACCCTGTTCAATGTGAGCAAAAGATCCTGTTCTGATGCAAATTTCAGTTATTTGTAAACCGCACTGATACCAAAAAGCGCAGTATATAAGAACTGTAAATAAATAAATAAATCACAGTTGCAAGCCATCCTTCTGTCCGTCTATCTGCATCTGTCAGCTGTGTAGCGTCCTGTCTTCATGTGCTGGCTGCTACCCCATGTCCTGCACTGGTACCCTTTTCTGCATTGCGGCTGTTCATGCTTGCCTCTCCTGTGTCTGCTCTGCATAGCACTACTACTCCTCTGTCCTCCTATCATTGCAAATATCTTGCCACCTTTACCTCCACTGACGGACACGTATTCCCATCCTCTTCCACCCACTGTCATTGTAGCACTTTACATTGCCAGCACCCTGTGCATCGATACAGCTGCCTCCAATATGTTTGTCCATTTTACTGGCTGCCACATCGGCTGCATGCAGATTTGGCAGGTCCATCAGCTCCCACCTTTACTTCCTTCCATCACTTGTCCATTGCCTTTCCTTGGTGCTCTGTGCAGTGTTAGGGTTACATCAGTTTTTTGCCCTTACATTTCATGCTTGTCAACTTGGGGCACCTTACTGCCCTTGGGCACCATATCTTGGGTCACCTTAACATCCTTAGGCACCTTATATGGCACCTTAGGTTAAGACACCTTATAAGGTGCTTTATAAGTGCCTTAACCTAAGCCGCCTCATGAGGCGCCTTTTAGGGTGCCTTATAAGGCGCCCTACAAGGCACCTTATAGAGCACCTTGTCAGCCTTGTAATGTGTTTTGTTTCTCAGCTTTAACGTGCAATGTCCCGTTAACGTGCTATAACTGGCCAAGCCACCCTTTAACGCACGTGCCTAAAGAAAGGTGATCCAACTGACTGTGGAAATTATCGCACAATCGCTCTGATCCCACATGCCAGCAAGATTCTACTGAAGATTATTCAAAAGAGACTACAACCATACCTGGAACAAGAACTACCTGAAGTGCAAGCAGGGTTCAGGAAAGGGCGAGGAACGAGAGACATCATTGCGGATGTGAGATGGATCCTTGAAAAGACTAACGAATACCAAAAGGATATCTATTTGTGCTTTATCGACTATAGCAAGGCTTTTGACTGTGTAAACCATGAGAAACTCTGGGCCACATTAAGAAGCATGGGTATGAGGCGGAGCCAGCGGGAGAGCATGATGGCCGCGTAGGAGAGTTGCTCCTCTCAACCCCTGCAAGAATCCGGCGATTTCTCGCACAAAAACCTGCCTCCCGGTAACTACATTGTAGTATTCGGTAAAGGTAATCATGACGAGTGGGAAACCTACTAAATTAGATTTCACGGCTGGAGGGAACGCAGGATCCAAGCGACTTAAAGCCGATCCCCCCTCTCCCCTCAAGATGGCCGCCGCAAAAGAGACCGAGGAGGTAACCAGAGAAATATTAGGAGAAATCAGAGCTGTTAGAACGCTAGTGACCGCAAACGGCGAGAAGTTGGCTCAGGTGCAGTCGGAGATACAAGATGTGAAGGGACAGATCGAGGGGTTAACAGGCAGACTGAACAAGGTAGATATGGCGCTATCCGCGCACGAGGAGCAAATTGGAAAACTTATCAAGGCCCATCGGAAAATAGAACAACTAGAGGCCAATTTGGAAGACCTGAGTAACAGGTCTCGGCGCAATAACA
Organism: Ichthyophis bannanicus; assembly: GCA_033557465.1. Lineage (NCBI taxonomy): Eukaryota > Metazoa > Chordata > Amphibia > Gymnophiona > Ichthyophiidae > Ichthyophis > Ichthyophis bannanicus. Next base: position 1,409,429 of record CM066035.1, read on the forward strand.
TCAGACTGGTTGGCATTCCCGAGGGAGCGGAGGGCGCTGACATGTTCAGATTCTTATTACATCTGCTCCCAGAGGTTATGCGCCTGAAGTTTTCCTCACCGTTGGAGATCGAGAGAGCTCATCGAGTGCCGTCACAAGTTGGGTTGCATAACCGTAGATCCCGGCCGATTATTTTCTGCCTCTTAAAGCATCAGCAGGTGGTACAAATTCTGGCAGCGGCGAGGGCACAGGCCCCACTGAAATATGAAGGCCATACTATAGCGTTCTACCCTGACTTCTGCAAGTCGACCGTAATCAAGAGACAACAATTCCTCGAGCTTCGACCACGTCTCCAAAAGCTCCAAGCGCGTTTTGGCCTCTTCTACCCAGCGCGCTTCAAGATCACGATAGACAACCAAACTAAGACATTTGATGATCCTGTGGCAGCAGCACAATTTATCGATGATCATGAAGCCTTGAAGATGCAATGACTGGTCATGCGACTTTATTTTATTTTACTTCTTATCTTTCTCCGCCGCTCCCTTGGGCGTGCCGGTCTTCGCCGATGGAAAGAATATCACCTGCACAGGATGGATAGAACCCTGGGAGAGGGGTATGAGTCAGAGCTGGGCTGAGACTCCCACAGTATGGAGCCTTGAGTTTTTTGTGCTAATAATGCCCTGCTCCCCCTTTCTTCTCTCCCTTGCTTTACCTTTTTGAATTGGCGAACTGTTTTTTTCTGGGAGTAGGGATGCTGTATGGTGTTTTCTGCAATGTTTCATATGGAGGGCGGGAGATGGGGAAGATTGGCTGTACATAATATTGTATATATGCAGTTTCTATGCAAAGAATAGGTAATCTGCCATATCACGAGTATTATATAAGATTTTACCCTACGTGGTTTCTGTTGTATAAAGAATCGCTGGGAGGCTTATAGGCTAAGGGGTTGTGTTTTGTGGTAATCATGTTTTTCACACTGTTTCACCCTAATTTTTTATTCCCCTACAGTGGAGGTTTAATGGTGCCTTGCAAGTCCAGTAGTGTTCAAAATTTATTACAATATCTCCGGTCTAGACGTATCCAGAGCAGACTCATTTCTCTCTTCACAAGATCTCAAACGGGCTCTCCTCATGTGTGCTTTTAAAATAATATCTCTGAATGTAAAGGGCATAAGCCATCCGGCTAAGCGTAAGAAGATCCTAACCTACTGTCAGAAATTGAAGTCAGATATAGTGTTCCTGCAAGAGACGCATTTATCAACTCAAGAAGCGCTGAAGTTAGCTTCCGGGAAATATCAATTAGTTGCGCTTTCCCCTGCTCACGGGAGGAAAAATGGCGTAATTTTGTTGGTAAACAAAGCCATGAATGTTCAAGTGCTGTCATCCAAGGCCGATCTGGATGGCCGTTGGGCCACAGCTATGGTGAAAGCAGACGGTCTGCAATTCGCCCTAGCCAATCTGTACGCCCCAACTTCCGATAGCCCTCAATTCTTTCAGGAGGTAACCGAAGCCCTTCACGGCAATGCAGATGTCCCAATGATAGTCGGGGGCAATTTTAACCTGGTGCTTGACCCGCTCCTGGATTGTCAACCCGGAAGAGTAGATAGGAGAAGCAGAGCACGGGTAGTCCTGGAATGTATGGTCGAGGAGCTGGGTCTTGTTGACGCCTGGAGAGCTCTCCACCCCATGGAAAAAGATTATACATTTTTCTCTCAGCCTCATGGCTCTTTCTCACGTCTGGATTTTTTTCTGCTGTCTAAATCCTTACTACACGGGATCCAGAGGGCTGAGATATTAAGTACTCACATATCAGACCATGCGGCGATATCCCTAGAGATGGCCCTGTCAGCAGAGTCTTTCAGTAACCGTGCGTGGTCTTTCTCTCGAGCACTGTTGGCGGACGAAGCGTTCAAACAGAAGATGCAACAGGCCATTCAAGAATACTTTGCCACCAATCTTATGGAAGATACCCCTCTGTGGGCCTGGTGGGAAGCTTTCAAAGCGTCTATCAAAGCAAAAATTACCAGTTTCTCTATTGCCGCTCATAAACAAGCGAAAGAGAAAATGCTCCTCTTAGACCAAAGAATAAGAGCTGGTGAGAGACTCCTGCAGAGGAATTTTAATCCCACAGTCCTGACACAGCTACAAAAGCTACGATTTCAGTATAACATGATCTTGAATAATGAAGTGGAACAGAACATATTTCAGCAGAGGGCTCGCTACTATGTCGAGTGTAATAGAGCTGGGAAACTTTTAGCTGCCCGAGGGAAGGCCCAGAGAGAGAAATCTCACATTGTAACCATAAAGGGAGAAAATGGCAAAGCAGTAACAGCAAACTCGGATATTTTGGCTGAATTTTGTAAATTTTATGAACAGCTTTACCATTCAGAAAAAAGCTGCTCAGAGGCGGAGATACTGCATTTCCTGGAGCAAATTGATCACCCTCACCTGACTGAGGGGCAATGTTCACTGCTTGGCAAGGAGATTGAGCTGGATGAACTGAGGGTTGCCCTAAAGGGAATGAAGAGCGGTAAGGCGGCAGGCCCGGATGGGCTACCAATAGAATTTTATCAGGTTTTCGCCAAAGATCTCATGCCTCCTCTGCTGGAATATTTCAGGAAACTTCGGCTGCACGCAAGTAACACGGGAGCCTTTGCTAGTGCGACAATTATCGTGCTTCCTAAACCAGGCAGAGATTCGACAGAGCTGGGCAATTATAGGCCAATATCGCTTCTCAACGCAGACTACAAGTTATATTCCACGGTCTTGGCTAACAGACTAAATAAAGTACTGCATCTCTTAATCCATCCAGACCAATGTGGCTTCATTGCCGGAAGATCCACGGCGGACAACGCTAGGGTATTTTGTAATCTCCTAGATGTAGCTGGAGACGCCGATGTGCCTTATCTTGGCTTATCTGTCGACGCGGAAAAGGCCTTTGACAAGGTAGAATGGCCTTTTTTGTTTCACGCTTTGAAATGGTTTGGATGTCCACTTCCTTTTGTCGAAATGATAAGGGTTCTCTATGTCAACCCAAGCGCACGTGTGATGGTCAATGGAGACCTCTCCCCATCTTTTGGGCTACGAAGAGGAACACGTCAGGGTTGCCCGATGTCACCCCTTCTATTCAATATAGTGCTGGAACCACTGTTGCTCGCCCTTCGACAACGAGAAGAGATTAAGGGCATAGCTGTGAAGGACCTGCAGGTCAAATTGTCAGCGTATGCGGATGATTTATTACTATTTTTATCTCCTGAATCACTTGAGCCACTGATGGTGGAAATTGACAACTACTCTCGGATCTCCGGGTATACAGTTAACCGCACGAAATCTGTTGCCTTACCGCTTAACCACCTTGCCCATAAGAACTTGCTGGCTGATTTTCCGTTTCACTGGGAAACTTCTGCTGTAAAATATTTGGGGGTACACTTTAGTGCTCCGTTAGCGAAAACGCTGCAGGATAACAAGGAGAAGATGTTGGCGGATGCAAGATCCTTTGCTTTAAAGTGGTCTCCCCTGCATCTTTCTTGGTGGGGGCGACTTGAATCCATTAAGATGGTATTAATGCTACGATTGAATTACAAATTGGCCATGCTACCAATTCTGTTTCCCTGCAGTTTTTATAAAGCTCTCAATCGGATTATCAGTCACTTTCTCTGGGAAGGGAAAACCCCTCGGATAGCTCTCCAGAAGCTCAAGGCGCATAAATCAGAAGGGGGCGTGCATCTCCCCGACTTTCACTGGTATCATATGGCCACCATACTGAAACAGGGCAGTGCATGGTCCACGGTGGACGCGTCTGTACCTAAGGTCCGATGGCTGGAGATTGAAGAACGGTCGGCCAGTCCTTACCCAATGCCGCTGCTCATAGGGATGAAGGGACCGGGGTCCCTCAGAGGAGGTCGAATTATTCTTGCCACCCAAGAGGCTTTTCAATGGTTTGGTTCTATTCTCGATAGAAGAAATTCGCCTTCACTTCTCATGCCAATATGGTGCAACCCCCTGTTTAAAATTAACAAGAAAACTATCGCCTGGGAGAGTTGGCAGAGGAGTGGGATTTGGACAGTGGGGCAGCTGGTAGCAGGAGAATCGTGGAAGTCTTTCAGCGGGCTGCAGAGGGAATTCGGGCTACCGTCTTCTTGTTATTTCCAATGGCTACAACTCACCCACTGTATTTCAGCGGTAAAGAGGAGCTCCGGGGAATTAGACCCACAATGGGAGTTGAAGAATGTCATGGAAGAAGTTGTAGGTAAAGGGAAGGAAATGTCCAATCTCTATGCTTTAATCCGCACTCACTATTCCAGGCCACTGACAGGACTACGGAAAGTTTGGGAAGCAGAACTAGGGGCTCCTATACTTCCACAGTCGTGGAATCGTCTCTGGGGATGTTCAATTCGTAGCTCAAGGTCGGCAGCACTCACTCAATCAATGTTCTTCTTTGCACACAGAGCGTATATCACCCCAGTGAAAGCAGCCAAATGGCTTAAAGAGGGCTCTTCCTTATGTTGGTCCTGTAAGGAGACCGCGGGATCTGTGAGACATATGTTTCTGGATTGCCTTGCCCTTCGGCGTTTTTGGGAGCCGGTTTGGACTAGAATACAGCAGATCCTTCTTTTTTCAGCTCCTCTCACCTGGAACATAATTACCCTGAGATCGCTGACAGAGATCCCCTCGCTAGATAAGCAACATTTTTTCTTATTAACTTTCATGCTGATGATAGCCGTAAAAACGATTCTGTCCTCCTGGAAAGATTTCACTAAGTTAAACTGGACAACCTGGTGGACCCAAGTTTGTCTTTACAGCAAATACGAGAAAACTCAAGACAAACTCCTTTCTCTTGAGGGGAAAACACTGAGGAGGGAGAGATGGTCTGCTCTGGATAGGTATGTGGATACGGTGTAGCAATATCCTAGCAGTATATTCGGTTAGAATACTTCTGTGTCTTTCTGCTACCCGATTTATTTTCTGTTTGCCAGTACATTGAATACTATTGCAGGCAAGTTGTTTGTTTTCTCAGTTGGACCTGCAGTGCGCTGGGGAGGTAGGGGGTCGGGGTTGCTTTAATTTTTTCTAATGTTATTCCTTTATGTATTTTATTTCTTTTTAGGAGGGGGGGGGTGGGGTATGTTTTAACTATGTATTTAGATAGCCGGACATTGTATCACTGATGTTTTGATTTTTTGTGTGTGTGTATAAAACTTAAATATATGCAATAAAAAAAAAAAAAAAAAAAGAAGCATGGGTATACCAGAACACCTGATCGTTCTCTTGCGCAATCTGTACATTGATCAAGAAGCAACAGTTCGAACGGAACAAGGAGAAACGGAATGGTTTAAAATAAACAAAGGTGTAAGACAAGGCTGCATACTTTCCCCCTACCTGTTTAATTTATATGCAGAACAAATCATCAGAGAAGCAGGATTGTATGAAGACAACAGAGGTGTGAAGATTGGTGGAAGACTCATCAACAACCTTCGCTATGCTGATGATACCACATTACTGGCTGAAAGTGAAGATGATCTGAAACATTTGCTTCTCACAATCAAACAATATAGTCTCAAAATGGGCCTGCACCTTAATGTAGAGAAGACAAAGATCATGACAACTGGCATAATCAACAGGTTCATCGTTGAAGGAGAAGAAATTGAAATTGTGAACAACTTTAACCTACTTGGATCAACTATCAATAAAGAAGCAACAAGCAGTCAAGAAATCAGACGACGCATTGCTCTTGGCAGAATAGCTATGAAAGACCTAGATAAGATTCTCAAGAGCAGAGATGTCTCTCTCCATACAAAGATTCGACTTGTTCAAGCCATGATATTTTCAATAACATCATATGGATGTGAAAGCTGGACAGTGAAAAAGATAGACAGGAAGAAAATTGATGCCTTTGAATTATGGTGCTGGCGGCGAATACTGTGTATACCATGGACTGCCCGAAGAACAAACCAGTCGGTACTAGAGGTCAGCAGAGAGGAGATCAAACCTAAGCTTTCTTTAGAAGCTCAGATGACAAGACTGCGACTTTCATACTTTGGACACATCATGCGAAGAGAGAGATCATTAGAGAAAGACATTATGCTTGGCAAGATAGAAGGTCAACGCAAAAGAGGAAGGCCAGCAATGAGATGGATCGATACAATAGCAGCAGCTACGGGTACCAGTCTGTCAACAATGAGCCGCCTGACTGAAGACCGAACACAATTTAGGATAGCTATCCAGAGGGTCGCCATGAGTCGACTCCGACTCGACGGCACTTAACAACAACAACAACAACACGGCCATTGCTACCTTAATGCCGGTACGCCCACGTCCTTATATGGCATTACTCACGTTAATGCTGCACTTATCGCCTGTAATGTTACCACGCTTTAGTAAACATACCCCTATGTCCCTTGATGTCAAAACATGTATGACACATATGCACGGGAATGACTTTATAAAATTACCTTCTTTATGCGTAAAACCCACTTTTACATATAGAAAGCATGTTATGCAAAGTTTTCCACACATACATACATGCATATAAGTGTACATAGGGACCCTTAGTATACATTTATATATATAAACGTAGGCATTCCTGAAGGCAGAGTTTGGCATTCACAAGCGTACTAAATCCAATTAATAAATAAATACTTAGGTAAATGAAACGTAGAAATGTATAGCCCAGCAGACATACATATGTGTATTTATGCCCATTCCAGAGCAGGTGTAAATACAAACTACTGCCTGCAGCCACTGGTTACACATATAAGCGGCGATTTTAGAAGGGAACGTATAGGTTTACTTTCCCTTTCCTAAATCACTGTTTTTTTAAACATAAAAGAGAAAAGAGACAGCATCACTCGCAGTAACCATATAGCAAAACAAGCAAGGACACAAAAACACAAGCACATCAGATGTACTAATACATTCTCCGCTCTAATCGTTACTGCTCGGGTAGTGTGGGGGGTTTAGCATGGCCACATTTTCAGCACTTGGTACTTTTAATAGTTTTTAAAATATTTTTGTGATTTCAATTAAGGATTATTATTTGTTACATTGCTGTTAATTATTGTGGAATGATTAGATATCATAATGTGGGTATTGATTTATGTTGGGTTGCACCTTGTGCTTGTTGACCTTGCAATGTGAACATATTAAAGAAGATATTAATACATCTTTTGCGCTTGTCCTTTTGTGTGCACATGTTGGGGTTTTTTTGTATTTTAAAGGTCTACAGGCCACACTCACTTAAGCAGCTGATTCTGAAATTAACTCCATAGTTTTCCTGGGGTCACTATCAAATTGAAAATATTCACAGAAATCTGCTACCCACAAGTTTATTTAAAATTCAGAAACAAACAATGAGTTGCTGCAATGCAAACAACAAGCAGAGCAGGCCATTATTTATTCATTTTTTTCAAAACCAGCATGCAAACTGTGTTTGCATGACTGTTTACACAAAAAAGATAACTACACCTCCATATAGTGTAGCTATATTTTGTGGAGTATCCCAGGAGCTTTGCTTCACATGCCTGCTATTGCTTAAAAGGACCAGCATGGTCCAATAACGACCTCCCCTCCCCAGATACCAAATCCTTGTGGTCCATGGAACAAGTGATGCTCTCCCTCCCACCTTAGAATGGCCTCTAAACACAGAAAAAAGCAGCCCTAGTGCAAGCTCTTCTACCTCTAAATCCCACCTCTTAATTTCACCAAGTTCCCTCTAGTAGGCCTCCACCACCATCTTGGTCCCCCTAAGCTTACTGCATAGTTTTGGAATTGTTATAGTGGCAGAAGTAATTCCCACTCACTCTTACCCAGCTGATGGTGCCTCACATGACTATGAAGTAAGCTTGGGGAGGAGGCGTGGCAGGCAATCCATAAAAGGTCTTCTAGTAACATTTTAAGAGGGGTGGGGCAAGCAGGTAGTAGAGGTTTGTGCCTTATGTACGTTGTGGTTGCTTTGGAATCAGGAAAGAGCATGCCTTGCTCCATAGGGATCTGGCACATGGAAGGGAGGGGAGGTTGTTATCAGGCAGTTAGGCCCTCTCAAGACTGGCTGGCACGAGATGGGGGTCACAATAAAAGGTTTTACACATATTGCCGCGGCTAGGAGTGCACAAAGTTCCCAGTCATAACAATGTAAGTAAAGTTTTGAACAAAAATTTACAATGGAGCTCATTTGCATATGTAGAATAATTTTGTGGAAAATGGGCTGCTAACTAACCCACAATAAATTGCAAAGTTACACTGGCCTCCACATCAGCTATGCTTCCAGCATGAAGGCAAATTCTGTTCTTAGTGATCTTCCATGGCACCCCACAAATGAAATGGAATACTATGTTTCATTTTCTGTATACTGTGGACTATGCCAATATTGTTAATTTACCAGTAAGTCATTATACCATAAGCTAACAGCATTCCCTCTTCACAATTCTAGCAAAATATCACAACTAAACAACTATATATTATCTATCTATCTATATAGATATGGATACACACACAGACATTTAGCTATAGATAGATAGATACATACATGCACACCTTGCCCAAATATTTGAATATATTGAAATGGTACTGTTCAATTTTATCACAGTTCCATGATCCTCAGCAACTTTCAACAAATCCAAATCCATTTGTTATTCAGGATCCAGTGCAAACTTAACCTTCTTATATAAAAATTACTTCATTGGATAAACTTTCATAAGGTTTATCCAGTTAATTACGGATGCTAGCTAGGTAAACCCGAGACTTTCAAAATCCATCTCCACCCCGCTCGACTACCAAAACTGTTCAGCCAAATTCATAGGTTGCATAAATTTAGCTGTCAGAAAAGGGTGACATAAGACGAATTCCGAGGACAGGTTTTGATGTGGTAAGCCAGCAAGGATTTTCACAGCTAACTAGTAAAATTTGTGCTGGTTTCACAAACAACTTCCTAAGTCTAAAGGAACACATTTTGTTCAGATAAATTTAGGAGAATTTTCAGTTGCAAGCATAGTCAGTTAGTGTCAGTGAAAACTTGCCTAAAAATAACAACATGATGAAATTACCCGGATACTTCTGCCACTTAGTGGTTTACTGAAAATTCACCTTCATGTGATCGCTCCCACACTGTCCAGGTCTTCTGATGAAATTCGTTCCTCTCCTCTAATTCAATCTTTTCATGCTGTCAGCAAAATATTTTCCTGTGCACAGAAATCTGACAGTCCGTTCTCCCCTTCATTCATCACTCATCATTTGAATCCACTGCCGATTCTTCAATCCTGACCTGATAATGTTTCTCTATAATCTCAATATATTATTGCAGTTACTTACCTTCTCTGCTGACCTCTCACCCTCCCTTTAACACTTTTGGAACAAATCTTATGAAATCCACAGTAGAGCGCACTGTTTTTCTATTACAATGGTTGAAAGTCGGCAACAACTCTAGAAGGAAGGCTGTGCTCTTCCTTCCTTGTTTTGTGAGAACTGGTGCAGCTGCATTCTGTGCCAATTGTCTTTAGCAAACACAGCATTATGAAAGCTCCCAAGACTCACATTACAAACTACAGTTTGTAGAAGCCGGCACATGGTACAATTCATATCAATGAACATCTGGGGAAGCAGGGGAGGCAGCCAGGGTTATGATGGTGACATGCTGTAACTGTTCAACATGAACAACATTGATTGATTAGGTTGGTGTAGTTTGGGCATTTTTCTGGGTGCAACGGCAGGCTTCCATCTAAAATGCTCATTTCCTTCAGCCTTTAAGAAAAATTTAGCAGTGTGTTGGACTTCCTTGGCTGCATCAATCCCAAGTTAGGGAGGAAATAATTATATCTTAGAACTACCCACCCTCAGAAGTCAATTAAAAACTTAGGGAAACTTTTCCAAGTACTTAGAATATAAGAACATAAGAGATGCCATACGGGGTCAGACCAAGGGTCTATCAAACCCAGTATCCTGTTTTCCAACAGTGACCAATCCAGGTCACAAGTACCTGGCAGATTCCAAAAAAGGTACACAGAATCCACATTGCTTATCCCAGGGTAAGTAGTGGATTTCCCTTGTCCCCTTTAATAATGGTTTATGGACTTTTACTCTAGGAACTTGTCCAAATTTCTTTTAAACCCAGCTACACTATCAGCTTTTACTACCTCCTCCTGTAGCGAATTGATAAAGTGTTGAGTGAAAACATATTTTCTCCTATTAGTCTTAAATGGGCTCTAATGTATCTTCATTGCATGTCCAATAGCCTTTCTACTTTTTGAATCTCTAAACAACCAATCTATATTTACACCCTATCGCCCCCTATCGCATACAGCTCCCTTGGATTTCTGGGAAGCAAAAATCCAAGGGAGCTGTACGAAATAGGGGGTGAGAGATTGATGTGCACGGACCAGGAGAAAGACCTTGGTGTAATTGTTTCTGAGGATCTCAAGGCAGTGGCAAAAGCCAGAAAGATACTGGGCTGCATACAAAGAGGAATTACCAGAAGAAAGGAAGAGGTACTAATGCCACTGTACAAGTCGCTAGTGAGGCTTCACTTGGAATATTGTGTTCAGTTTTGGAGACCGTATCTCACAGAGGATATAAAAAGGCTGGAAGCGGTTCAGAGGAAGGCGACCAAAATGATTTGGAGCCTGCGTCAGAAAACTTATGAGAAGAGACTTGAAGACCTAAATATGTACACTCTGGAGGAGAGGAGGGACAGGGGAGATATGATTCAGACCTTTAAATACTTAAAGAGTATTAATGGACAAACAAACCTCTTCCAAAGATGGGGAAGCTGTAAAACTAGAGGGCATAACATGAAGCTGCAAGGGGGTAAACTGAAAGGCAATGTCAGGAAATATTTTTTCACTGAAAGGGTGGTGGATGCTTGGAATGCTCTCCCGATGGAAGTTGTGGGGGCCAACACAGTGACAGAATTCAAAATGGCATGGGAGAGACATAGTGGATCCCTTTATAGCAACAGGATAAAATCAAAATAAGCATAACTATCTCTTATATCTGAACAAATAGGGGTAGCCTACACGGAGCGGTGGGTACACCCTTAAACAAAGGCATGGGGAGAGGTGACTTGCACAGAGCGGCGGGTGTACCTACTCTTGCCGCTTTGCTGGGCAGACTAGATGGACCATATTGGACTTTATCTGCCGTCATTTACTATGTTACTATGTTACACGTTCCACTCCATTTAATATTTTATAGGCCTCTATCATATCTTCTACTACTACTACTACTACTGGGCATTTGTATTGTGCTACAAAACGTACACAGCACTGCACAGACATGTAAGAGACAGTCTTTGCTCATCAGAGCTTACAATCTAGCCAAGACAGACAGCACAAGCGAAACACAAGGAGATCAGGTGAGTCGAGGTCCGAAAGGGCAGCGAAGAGGTGAGTTTTCAGCCTGGATTTGAAATGGGTCAGAAAGGCGCCTGACATACAGACTCAGATAGTTTGTTCCAGGTGTAAGGTATAGCAAAGTGAAAGGAGCAAAGTCTGGAGTCAGGCACAGATAGAAGAAAAGGGCACAGATAGAAGTAATTTGTCAGAATGGCGGAGTTCTTGAGGGGGGGGGATGTAGGCAAAGATAAGAGAGGAAAGGTACTGAGGAGCTGAAGAGTGAATGCATTTATAGGTCAGCAGAAGTTTGAATTGAATGCAGAAATGGATAGGGAGCCAATGAAGTGACTTTAGAAAAGGGGTAATATGAGCATGACGAGGCTGGCGGATTAGTCATGCGGCAGAGTGTTGAACAGATTGAAGGGGAGAGAGATGATTCAAAGGGAGACCAGCAGGAAGTAGGTTACAGTAGTCAAGACGGGAGGTGATTAAGGAGTGGATAAGTGTCTTAGTAGTATGTTCAGAAAGGAATGGGTGGATTTTGTTGATGTTATAGAGAAAGAAAGGCAGGTCTTAGCTATCAGATGGATGTGTGTGGAGAAGAAGAGAGAGGAGCAAAAGACCACTCCAAGGTTGCGAGCTGAGGAAACAGGGAGGAGTAGAGAGTTATCCATAGAGACTGAGAAAGGAGGAAGAAGAGAGGAGGTTTTAGGGGGAAAAATAAGGAGCTCAGTTTTGGCCATGTTCAATTTGAAGTGGCGGTGAGACATCCAAGCAGCAATGTCAGAAAGGCAGGCAGATTCTTGGACTGAATTGCTGGAGAGATTTCAGGTGTAGAGAGGTAGATCTGGGAGTCATCAGCATAAAGATGGTACTGAAAGCCATGGGAAGAGATAAGCGCATTAAGGGACTGGGTATATAGAGAGAAAAAGAGTGGACCGAAGACAGATCAACTGAGAGTGGGATAGCAGCAAAGGAGGATCCACCAGAACATAGTAACATAGTAAATGACGGCAGATAAAGACCAGCATGGTCCATTCAGTCTGCCCAGCAATTTAGTGAGTAGGTGCACCTGTTGCTCTGTGCAGGCCACCGCTCCCCATGTCTTTGTTTAGGGGTGAACCCACCACTCCAAGTAGGACACCCCTATTTGTTGAGAAGTTAGATGGTTCAGTTTATTTTGTTTTTATCCTGTTGCTGTAAAGGGATCTGCTGTGCTTGTACCATGCCGTTTTGAATTCCGTCACCGTGTTTGCCCCCACCAATTCCATCGGGAGAGCATTCCAAGCATCCACCACCCTTTCAGTGAAAAAATATTTCCTGACATTGCCTTTCAATTTTCCACCTTGCAGCTTCATGTTATGCCCTCTAGTTTTACAGCTTCCCCGTCTTTGGAAGAGGTTTGTTTGTTCATCGTTTCTCTTTAAGTATTTAAAGGTCTGAATCATATCTCCCCTATCTCTCCTCTCTTCCAAAGTGTACATATTTAGGTCTTCAAGTCTCTTCTCATAAGGTTTCTTACGCAGGCTCCAAATCATTTTGGTCGCCTTCCTCTGAACAGTTTCCAGTCTTTTTACATCTTTTGCAAAATATGGTCTCCAAAACTGAACACAGTATTCCAAGTGAGGTCTCACCAGCGACCTGTACAGTGGCATAAGTACCTCTTCCTTTCTGCTGGTAATCCCTCTTTGTATGCAGCCCAACATCCTCCTGGCTTTTGCCACCGCCTTGTTGCACTGTTTTGCCACCTTGAGAACATCAGAGATAATCACACCAAGGTCTTTCTCCTGATCCATGCACAGCAACCTCTCGCCCCCTATCGCGTACATTTCCCTTGGATTTCTGCTACCTAAGTGCATGACACTGCACTTTTTCGCATTAAATTGTAATTGCCAAGCATTAGACCATTCTTCCAGCTTTTGTAGATCTTTCCTCATGTTATCCACTCCCTCGGGGAAGTCCACTCTGTTGCAAATTTTTGTGTCATCTGCAAAAAGACAGACTTTTCCATTCAGTCCCTCAGCAATTTTACTCACAAATACATTGAACAGTGCCGGGCCCAGGACCGAACCCTAGGGCACCCCGCTAATCATCTTCCTTTCATCCGAGTGAGCTCCATGTACCATCACCTTCTGGCGTCTGAAATACTGAAAGAGTGATGGGAGAAATAAGAGGAGAACCAGGATAGTACAGACCCTTTAAAACCAAGCGAGGACAGGGTATCAAGGAGAAGGTTGTGGTCAACAGTGTCAAAAACAGCAGAGAGGTCAAGAAGGATGAAGATAGAATAAAGGCCCTTGGATTTTGTTTGGAACAAGTCACTGGAGACTGACAAGAGCCGTTTCAATAGAATGTAAAAGACAAAAGCTAGATTGTAAAGGTCCATGAAGGCATGAGAGGAGAGAAAGTCAAGGCAGCGGCAGTGAATCGCACATTAAAGTAGTTTAGAAATGAAGGGGAGGAGGGAGATGGGTCAATAATTGGAAGGACAGGTAGGATCAAGTGAGGGTTTCTTAAGGAGAGGTGTAACTACAGCATGCTTGAAGGCTACAGGAACAGTTGCAGTGGAGAGCGATAGGTTGAGAATATGAGAGATGGAAGGGACAACAGTGGAGGAGGTGGGGCTTAGGAGACAGGTGGGGATAGGATCAGAGGAGCAGGTCTTTTTGCCAAGTTGAAGAACCCTAATCTTTTTTTTTTTTTTTGATATTTTTATTTATCGTTATCCAGTTTTATACATCCGAAAGAAAACATTCAAATGAATACAGAAAAATAAGGGGATACAACTTTAAACCACACAAATAATAGGAAATTAATCCCCCTAACCAGTAGACCACAAACTAAGAAGAAAATAGGGAAGCATCAGGAAAAACATTGTTTCATAACAATTACACAGGTACACTAAAAAAATTTTTTTTAAACTGCCTCTAATGTTTCGATTGATTTTTACGTTTTTTGGTGCGCTGAATCCAAATCTGGTAACCAATTTGCTCCATCACGTACAGATTTTTTGCTACATTGGGTTAGCAGTTTGAGGTGAACGTTTCAGATTGAGTGCGATCGAGATAAAAATTTCTTGGATGAATTCTTTATACTAATTGTTTAGTAGTTATTCAAATAAGAATAAAGAAAATTGTAACAAGGCAGCACATAAGAATAGAGTAATGTCAACAAAACACACTGTGATGGTAGCAAAATTGTCTGCACTTAAAACAGCCACATACATGTGCACAGACATTGAGCATATAAGAGCGAGGTTAGACACAAAGCAAAGCAAAGAAATGTGCAAAAAATGTTGTACAGGTATGTATGTAAGAATAGAAAACGCAAACCGCACCATTGCAATACATGAAGACAAACACCCGATGGTGTCTAATAAATGAGATCCGACACTGTGGTAATAACTAGCAAATTTTTATTTCAAAGTTTAGTAAAAACACGATATTTGTCAACACAGTTTAGATTTTAAAGTCATTCTTGGGTCAATCAATCTCCTGGTGGGCCCGTTTCTTCTTCCCCCAAATGCTTCTCTTGGTGCGCTGCTTGGCGTATTTTTCATCTGGGGTTTCCCGCAGCAGCAACCAGCAGAAATCAGCCATCATAGTGGTGTTCCATCTTCCTTGGTACCTTCTCTCTGCGTCCTTGATGTCCTGGTGAAACCTTTCACCTTGTTCTTCACTGTACGCCCCCAAGTTTTCGGGAAAGTAGTCCACATGGGAGTGCAAGAAATGGACTTTCAGGCTCATGTTACAGCCTTGTTCTTTGAAGGCATTGAGCATCCTGGCAACAATATCCTTATAGTTCTCATCCCGCCTGTTCCCCAAGAATTTGAGAACAACATCCTTGAAGGAATCCCAGGCTTCTTTTTCCTTCTCAGACATCGTTTCAGCGAATGCTCCATCTGAAATGAGTTTCCTTATATCAGGGCCAACAAACACTCCTTCCTTTAGCTTTGCTTCAGAAAGTCGGGGGAACTTTGAGCAAAGGTACCGAAAGCACTCACCATCTTTTGGAAGGGACTTGATGAATTGCTTAATGAGACCCAACGTAATGTGGAGAGGTGGTAATAGAATTTTATCACGAGGTACCAAGCTCTCATGAAGAACATTTTTCTCACCGGGTCTCAAATACTCCCGAATTGGCCAGTCTTTTTTCCCCCAGTGTAGGTCGCGGGCCCGGCTATCCCACAAGCAAAGGAAGCAGGGATATTTGGTGAAACCGGATTGCTGCCCTAATAGCATGGATAGAATTTTAAAGTCTCCACAAATCATCCACTTATGCTCATCATAACGAATCTTCTGAAGAATCAGGGCCAAATTCTCGTATTTTTCTTGGAGAATAACAAAGTGAGCAATAGGAACTGAAGCGAATGTGTTGCCATTATGAAGAAGAACACCTTTTATGCTGTCTTTTGACGAATCAATGAACAGCCGCCATTCAGCAGGATCATACTTGAGTTTAAACTTTTCCATCACTCCGTATATATCGTTGCAAAATACCAAATCTTCCTCTTTGCTGAAATACTTCAAAAATTGTGTCTCGCGGTTGTTGCGGTACCAATAAAAAGTTGTTCCTGGTGACAATAGATTTTTCTGTTTAAGCCGAGAACCTAGCAGTTGGGCAGCATCTTTTGGGAGTCCTAAATCCCGGACTAAATCATTCAATTCAGCTTGAGAGAAAAGTTCAGGTTTCGGATCTGGTTCAGTTTCAAACTCGGAAGTACTGGACTCATCGGGAAAAGCCATCTGATGAGTCTCATCATGATCAGAACCGTCCACACAAATATGATCCAAAGATTTTGGTGGTTCAGGCACAGGTACTTCGTTGCTATGAGGCATAGGCCTAATTGCTGAGGGAAGGTTGGGGTAACTTATTACGTTCTTATTTTTTAAGTTGTATCCCTTCACAATGCAAGAGCAAAAATAGCAGTCACTGCTGTGGTCTCTTTGTTCACGCCACATCATAGGTATTCCGAAACGAAATGCTTGTTTTTTACCTTTCATCCATAAGCGTAGATCTTCCTCATATGTCTTGCACACTTTGTGAGGAGCCCACGGTTTGTCTTGATCGCCTAACTTCAAACCGAAATATGCGAAATATACTTTTTTAATAAATGCAGAAATGTTCCTCTGCCGCTTTTTCACGGTATATTCCCCACAAATAAAACAAAAACTGTCCGGAGAGTTACGCAACCTCTGGCTCTGTGAGCCATCACAAATACACAGCACTGCAAACTACAACTGTAGTGAACCACTTCGGAATAAAGCTGGATTACGACTGAGCAAACAAAAGGTAATAATGAACTTGCAAGAAACTGAAATTTGACAGGAACGTTCATGTCGCAACCACCGTGTTTGAGCGAGCGAACGAGGCGAGGCGAACAGGAAAGAACATGCGCCAGCGCGAGTACTGGATTTAGCCCCGCCTCCCAATTGTCCTGTTAATGTATAAAATGAATACAAAACACTCTAAAATATCATGAGGGAGTGTTTCTAGTTAGTTAACCATTACAACCTCTATTTTGGGCCAAGAAAATAAACTGCAGTCGGCTAAAAAGAAATTATGTGAACATTCCTTATATGGGTAAGAAATCTAATTTTGCAAGAAAACGTGACGTGATGGAACATTTTGGCTATTTTTCCTGGATTCAGCACCCCAAAATCTATAGGAATCAGTTGCAAAACTGGAGGCAGTTTTTTGGTAGTGTACCTGTGTTATCAAAGGTAAATATCTATACGGTGGGGGCCAGAGACTTATGTGTCAGCCAGATGGGGGGAAACAGAGACATTAATCATAACCTCCTCCCTAGCCTCCAGAAATTCCCGGAGCTGCCCAGGATCAAAAAACAAGTACATTTTTTGATTAAGGATAATACAACATGTTACAGGAAATTTTAACTGAAAAGAAGCCCCTAGGGCCAAAACCCTGGGACGATAAGCTAAAAAGCTTTTCCTTCGCAGTTGCGTATCCCGAGATACATCAGGGAATATTCTAACGGTAGATCCTAAAAACTGCTCCCCAAAATTCCTGAAATACATTTTCAAGATATAATATTTATCAGACTCCAGAGCCACATTGACCAGTAGAGTGGCCTTCCCCGTAACAATCTCCAATGAGCTTTCCAAAAAGCCCGTGAGATCTCCTACACCAGGGAGGTCTGAGGGACTACCAGGAATCTGATCACCAGAGCTACCAGGCAAATATTGAACCCGCACCAGGGGGGGAAATTGTTCCGAGGGAATTTTCAAAATTTCCCCGAAATACTTCCGTACCATGGCCATGGGAGATATTACAGGTGACCTTGGAAAATTCAAGAAACGCAGATTACATCTACGTGCTTGGTTTTCCAAGTACTCCATTTTCTTGTTAGAAACAATTTTGTCCTTAAGCTGTGCTGTAACCAAGTCCCGGAGTTGACCCATCTCCCCCTCAAGTCTAGTTATCCGCTCCGCTTGATCACTTTGGGCGCTGGAGAGAGTTCCACATATAGATTTCACCCCACTTAAGTCCAAATTCATAGTATCCACATATGTTAACAAGGAGGTGTTCAATGCCGCCAAAACTTCCCATAGCGTTTCAAGAGTAAATACCGCTGGACGTTCCAAACAAGGAATCCCCGGAAGACTCCCAGCCCGGTCAGACACACCGCCAGTTTTCACCTCCGATGAAATCGCACCTTTACTGGACTCCGGTTGTCCTCTCGCTCCGGGGAAACTCACCACTTCAGTCGAGCCCCCCTTCACACTCTGCCAAACAGGAGTGCTCGTAGGAACTTCTGCCGGCATAGCAAGCTCGACTGATACAACACTTCCGGGTCGCGGTGGAGGAGAGCGCTGCTCAGGAGAGAGCCAAACGCCCGAAGTGCTCAGGGGTGACGTTCCTCCTACCACCCCCACTGAAGACACCGCTCCCCCTCCGACAGTGAAACCGCAGTCAGGAAGCACACGCTGGGCTGAACTGGATACCAAGCCCGCTGAAGGTAACACGGCTTGTTTCCGCTTTCGCCTCCCCATCGTTCTTCACAATCAAGGGGAGATATCAGCTCAATCGCAACTTCACCGATAAGTGTTCTCACCGCCAAGAAGGTGCCACCGCCATCTTAATCGCTTCCCCTCAGAACCCTAATCTTTTAAGCCTTTCCTCATTGGGGTATCCTTCCATCCAATTTACCATTTCAGTGGCTCTTCTCTGTACCTTTTCTAGTTCTGCTATATCCTTTTTAAGATATGGCGACCAGAATTGACTACAATATTCAAGGTGTAGTCACACCATGGAACGATACAGAGGCATTATAATATACTTTGTTTTATTCTCTATTCCTTTCCTTATGATTCTAGCATACAGTTTGCTTTCTTGGCTGCCAATGCACACTGCACAGAGGATTTCAATGTATTATCCACAATGATGCCTAAATCCTTTTCCTTGGTGGTGGTTCCTTATGGAACCTTGCATCGTGTAACCATAGTTTGGGTTGTTCCTCCCTAAGTGAATAACTTTTCACTTGTCAACATTAAATTTCATCTGCCATTTGGATGCCCAGTCTTTCAATTTCTCAAGGTCCTCTTGCAATTTTTCACAATCCTCCTGTGTACTAACAACTTTGAATAATTTTGTGTCATTTGCAAATTTGATCACCTTACTCATTATTCCCATTTCCAGGTCATTTATAAATATGTTAAAAAGCAGCGGGTCAGCACAGATCCCTGGGGTACTCCACTATTTACCTTTCTCCATTGAGAAAATTGGCCATTTAGCTCTACTCTTTGTTTTCTATCTTTTAACCAGTTCTTAATGCACAATAGTACACCACCTCCTATCTCATAACTTTTTAATTTCCTCGAGTCTCTCATCAAGGACCATGCAAAGGCTTTCTTAAAATCCAGTTACACTATATCAACCAACACACCTTTATCTACCTGTTTATTCACACCTTCAAAAAATATAAGAGATTGATAAGACAAGACTTTCCTTGACTAAATCTATGTTGGCTTTCTGCCATTAAGCCATGACTATCTACATATTCAGTAATTTTGATTTTCATAATGGTTTCTACCATTTTGCCAGGTACAGACATCAAGCTCTCTGGTCTGTAGTTTCCCAGATCACCCCTGGAACTCTTTTTAAAAATTGGTATTACATTGGCCACTTTCCAGTCCTCAGGTACTAAAGATGATTTTAATGATAGCTCACAGATTACTAAAAGTAGGTCTGCAATCTCATATTTCAGTTCTTTCATCACCCTGAGATGTATGCTATCTGGTCCAGGTGATATTCTGCTTTTTAATTGATTAAATAACTATATTACATCTTCCTGATTTATTGAGATTTGTTTCAGTTCCTCTGATACATCACCTTTAAATATCATTTCTGGCATGGTAAGTTTCCTATATCTTCTTTAGTAAAGAATGAAGTGAAGAATCCATTCAGTCTCTCCATTATGGCCTTGTTCTCTCTTAGTGTCCCGTTTACCCCTCTATAACCTAATGGTCCAACTGGCTCTATCACAGTTGTTTTGCTACAAATGTATTTGAAAATATTTTTATTATGTGCTTTTGCTTCCACAGCGAGCTTCTTTTCAAATTCTCTCTTTGCCTGCCTTATCAATGCCTTACATTTAACTTGACAATTCTTATGTTGTTTCTTGTTTTTTGTCATTTGGCTCTTTTTTCCATTTTCTAAAGGATTTTATCTTATCTATAACAACCTCTCTGACTTCACCTTTAACCCATGCTGGATGTCGTTTGGCCTTCCTTCTACCTTTCTTAAAGCATGGAATATATCTGGTCTGGGCTTCCAAGATAATATTTTTAAATAACGCCCAGGGTTGATGTAAACTCTTCACCATTGTAGTTGCTCCTTTTAGTTTTTTCTTAACCATTTTCCTCATTTTATCATAGTCTCCTTTTTGAAAGTTAAATGCTAGCGCAATGGATTTCCTTGTTATCCTCCCTCCATTTATTAAATCAAATGTGATCATGTTATGATTGCTATTGCCAAGCGGCCTCAACACTGTTACCTCCCGCACTTCTTTCACACAATGCTTCAAATCAATGTTTTGAAAATCCCCTCGCCTATGTGCCTCCAGTAGCTGCTGAGACTCTGCAGGAAGCAAAAAGATGGTGACAGCTTCAGCCTTCAATCAAGGCCAGGAGATGGTGGCATTTGATTCCTGAGGGGAGTCCGGAAATTAGCAGCAGCAGCATTTTTGGTCATGATCAGACTGTTGAGGCAGATGAAGAAAGAGCTTCTCCTGAGACCTGGGAAGCAGCAATAGGGGCCTGAAGGAAGAAGACAGAGAGGACTATAGCAGAGATGGAGGAAAGATAGCTAAAAGGTAAAGGAGGGGAACGAGGAGAAGATGGCATAAGTAGGAACTAGGGGAGGAGGGAGAATGGGAATGGGGTAGAAAAGGATGTACCGGGGTGGGGTAAAGGATGTGCATTGCTAAGGAAGAAATGCATTCACCATGCAGCCTTGCAACACACATAGAACATAGAAAATGACAGCAGATAAAGACCATATGGCCTATGCAGTCTGCCCACCTATAAGAGCCATTAAGCTCTGCAATCCTTTTCTCTTCCTTAGAGATCCTCTGTACTTGTCCCATGCTTTGTTATTTATTTATTTTATTTATTATTATTTATTTAACACTTATTTATATACCGCATCTTCCAGCGATCAGTTGCGGTGTACAATTAACAACAATTAACAATGCAGAGCTTGTTTTACATAGAACAATTGTTGAATTCAGATTCAATTCTCACCTTTACTAACTTCACTGAGAGACTGTTCCACACATCCACCGCCTTTTCTGTAAAGAAGTATGTCCCCAGAGTACTTCTTTCACATTCGTCTTATGAACATTCATTCCAGACCTTCCTTTCAACTAAAAGAGGGGGACTTCCTGTGCATGTATACCATGGAGGTATTTAAATATCTCTATCATATCTCCCCTCTCCTGCTTTTCCTCCAAAGTATACATATAGAGGTTTTTAAGTTTATTTCCATATACTTTTTCTATCACATTTTTTACTTGTTTGGACACCTTAAGATCACCCCCAGGTTTTGTGCTTCTTTCATACATTAAAATACTTCATCCCCTACTGTACCGCTCCCAAATACATGATCTTGCATTTTTTAGCATTAAATATTAGATGCTGAATTTCAGGGTATCTATCGTCTTGTAGATTTTAGTATCATCCATAAAGAGGCAAACTCTTCCTGACAGACCTTACGTAATATCACTTACAAAAGTATTTAAAAGGACAGGACCAAAGGTCGACCCCTGCGGCACACCACTGGCAACACGCCTATCTTCAGAGTGAAATCCATTTACTAATAACTTCTTGTCTCCTGTTGCAACCACTTTCTTAAACAATCAGTTACTTTAGGGTTCATCCTCAGGGCACTCAGTTTTTTTATAAGTTGTGGATGAGGAACAGTGTCAAAGGCCTTCCTGAAATTTAAGTATACCACATTTAGCACTCTCCCTGATCCAGTTTTTTGATTGCCATGTCAAAGAAATCAATCAGATTCTTCTGGCAAGACCCACCTCTAGTAAAATCATGCTGTCTCAGATCCTGTAATCCATTCAATTTCAGAAACCACACTATCCTCTGCTTTATTTAATATTTATTGAATTTATATATATATATAACAAGATAATTACAATCTTGTGAGAAAAGAGAAACATGGGAAAATAGAACAATGGAAACTAAATATAAAGACAGGAACCCAAATAATCTCTTTTAGTCCACATATCTGGAAGGAGAGAGAGCAAACAAAGCCCAAGGCGGGAGAACCTCGGGCATCCTAAAGAAATAGACTACTCAATTCAATAGTCATCCAAAAATACAAAATGACCGCAGAGAAACCCTGACAAACTTACTTATGAGAGGTATATAGTATATTACCCTGACACATTATCAATCAATAACTTGGTATTGATAAAGGTAGCAAGATCAGTGGATTGAAAGAAAACATATCGCACAGATTTATATAACACCAATCATTTACAAGGAAATCTTAGAAAAAGGACCCCCCAATCCGTAGAACACCAACTTTATGTAAGAGAAATTGTCTCCTCCGCTTCTGTGTCTCCCTAGCAATATCCAGGAACATAGAAATAGAAAAACCACAGAAGATCTCCAATCTTTTTTTGAAGAACATTTTAAACAGCCAATCTTTATCAGAAACCAGCGCACATGAGACTAATAAAGTAGATGACACACACGTCCCACCACCAGTACCCTCAAAAGATCCGATATATTTAAAACATCAAAGTTAGAATCTTCTACAGGAGCCACTGGTTCCTTCTTTCCTTGTGGGAGATAATAAACCTTGGTTTTTATTTATTTTTTATTTATTAACAGCTTTTATATACCGCACTTTTATCATCAGCGCGGTTTACATTTTAACAACTTTGTACTTAAGCATGAAACATATGTCAAGTTTACAGAAAACAGGATATAAAAACATGGATAACTGGGGTTAAAATAAATAAGATATTAACAACTATTTACAATAGATTCTCAAACGTTTGCTTTCTAAAGGTGGGGGTCTGTGAGGTTTTGATCTTGAACAGGTAGTAAATTCAGGAAGTATTCGGTATTGTTATATATATGGTTAAAGGCGGAATTAACTCTGAAGGCACTTTCAGAACTTCTTGGAGATATCTTTTAAACATATCAAGTGCCGTAACACCTCTCATCTTAGGGAAATTCAAAACCGTTAGATTCACAGCCCTAGCAGCATTTTCCAAAACCTCCAATTTGTACCGAAGAGCTGAATTATCCTTAATCAAAGATGTAGTCGTTTCGGACAAAGTTACCAGTTGGCTACCATGATCTTCCAATTTCACCTTAGTCTGTTCACAATTAGTCACTACTGCATCAATTTTAATCAAATTCTCTTGAATCCTGGAAGATAGAGCTATCTGACTGTGCATGGCTTCGGAAAGAGTTACTATGGCTTCCCAGATTACTTCCAATGTAAAAACCTTAGACCTAACCAAAGAAGAAGACACAGGTGTGGAGGTCAACGAAGAAGGCTGACAGGGGATACCTTCACCAAAACATGGAATCGCCAAGGCTTCGGCCAACTGCAATGCTCCAGAATCCTCCCTGGGAGACCCAGGGGACAACCGAGTCAAGACCCCAACAATCTCCCCTCTGCCGACATCTCCATTCTCCTCCACCGAGGGAAGGAGCGTCAAAGCAGCTGGAATCGAGCTCGAAGCAGCAGGGCACTGTGGCGGCCTCCTCTCTGCAGAAGACAATGAGATCTCGGCGTCCGGCGTCCCTGCCAAGCTGGCACGAATCTCCTGCTTCTGAGTCAGGGTAAGCTGGACAAAGCGATCCATACGACCAGTGGATGGAGGCTGGGGCTCCAAGGGAAAAACCCTCAGCTTCCCTTTACGTTTAGGCATTGAATGCAGGAAACAGCTCCGCGGCCAATTTGGGAGACACCTCCCTCCCCTATCCTCTGCTTTAATAGCATTTCCATTAATTTACTCACTACAGGGTTCGGACTAACAGTCCATAGTTCCCAGCCTCTTCCTTTCTTCCACATTTGTGGACAGGAACCACATTTGTACATCTCTAGTCCTCAGGGAGAACTCCTGTCTCTAAATAAACATCGAAAAAGTCAGACAGCAAAGCTGCCACTCCTGACTAAAATACTGAAAAGGTCAGATAGTGGAGCCTCTAGAACTTCCTCAAGTTCCTACAATATCCTCAGATGAATTCCATCTGGTCTTATCACATTGTCTACTTTTAATTTACCTAGTTTCTCATGAACATAGTTTTCTGAAAATCGTTCGAGGTCTACCTCACCTCCATTCCTATTTGTGTTGGTTTTCTGAGGTCGCATTCCTGGCCTTTCAGCTGTGAACAAAAAACATAAATATTTAAGTAACTCTGTTTTATCCTCATCAGCCTCTACATATTCCTCCCCTTCGCCCTTGATTTTGCAAGGTCACCTCTGCACTTCTTCCTGTTACTAACATACCTAAAAGTCTTATCTCCATGTTTTCTATGTTGGCTGTTTTTTCTTCCATTTGCATTTTTGCTTTCCCGACTATATTTACCAACTTCCCTTAGCTTCTCTAGGTATTGTTTATTGTCTTCCTCTTTCTATGATCTCTTAAAGTTTATAAAGGCTAGCTTCTTTTTCCTGACCAGAGGCAGAACTCAGGGCATATAGCTCTGTAGGCAAGAGAATGGCGTGATGTGGGAAAATTTATGTGACCAAAGGGAAAAAAGATATTACACAAAAGGTATGCTTTTATAAGAGAGGGATTTAGCAAGTTTCTGTCCTAATTCTGATCATCATTGCACTAACTATATTGTTTCTTCCACAATTGAGTTGTAATGCATATTTATTTATTTATTTATTTATTTAACATCTTTTATATACCGCGCTATTGTCATCAGCTCGGTTTACATGGAACAAAAATATGCATACATAGAACTGAAAATGCATTTTACAAGTAACAGGGATTGTAAACTTGGGAATAACAAGGTAAAACTATGTAAAACTAGCTAACTATTTACAGAAGATTCAAGTACGTTAGTCAGATCTGGATGTACGTTATGGGCCCAATTCCAATCAGGATGTCCATGCCCCTGTGCTTCCAATCGGAATTGGACGTACAGGGGCAGACACGATTCTGATCCCGCAGGGAACGCGTAGCCTTGCAGGATCAGAATCGCAACTAGGCTTGTACATGCAGGCCTCTAGCAGATTCCATTCTGCCTGCATGTACAAGCCTCTACCCGCTAACTCAGTCAAGGCTCCTGGTAGGAGCCATGGGGCAATGGCGTCTGGTTGCCATGGCACCGCAGCTCCATTCAGGAGTCAGGGTCGGGCTGCAGGGAATCACCTGCACCCCCTCCGACCCCTTCCGATGTCCGGGCCTGCCAACTCCTGCCCTCTAGGTGAACGTATTCTACCTCAGAGGTGGAATAAGTTCCCCGTTCGGTCTGCTGGCCCCGGACGTACAGGGCTGACATTGGAATCAGCCCTGTGAGTCCAGGTCGCGGACCGCCCACTGCCTGCCCTAACTCTGCCCCTTCCTGCCCCCTTCCCGCCTCTCTCTAGCCTCCCTGTATAAACACCTTGTTCATACGGTTAGCCAGGGATGCCGAGGGGGCCAAATAGCAGGGATGGACATCCCTCTATTTGTGGTTCGGAATGACACCCTTTGTGTTTAATACTGACTTGTTTTGTCTAATGTGTTTCCCTCTCACAGGTAGCATTGTGGTGTACCACGGCAAAGAAGAAGCTGTTTAGGAATACAGTTATCAACCATATATCAGATGAAGACATTCTCATGCTTATAGTGCTCATTTATGAAATCTGTCTCATACATCAGCTTTCTCATACGTTACTAAGTGATGAAGATAAAAATAAAGTGACCTCAAATTTCATAACTGCTCAGGGAAGAGTCACAGAGAGAACTCGTGGGAAGCAGAATAATAAAATTGCTCATAAAGCTATTTATATTCAAAGCTATTGTTTTATAAACCAGTATACAACGCTTGACTACACACCAATATATCATCTTCAAAAGTTGTTTATTGCACAGCATGAACTTCCAACAATAATCATGACACTTGCCAATGAAAAATAATGCAATTTAGATCTGCTTTGAAATAACATTTAATGACTGGAAGTACAAGTACAACTATTTCCTATGGCATCAACATCATGCAATGTTAGCAATAAGCCTTGTTGCCCCTTGTTCCATTAAAATATTTTAGGTGTATATTACCCAAAAAATGAAAAGAAAATGTTAACCTGTTGATGGAGATGTTCAATTAAGTTTCTAGAGGTCGCAGAAAAATTATTATTATTAGTCTACTGCATACTAGATGTACACAGCCCTGTACAGAGACACAGATACACAGAGAAAAACAAAGAGAGAATTTTGAATTACAAGCAGTACAGCTGTACTTGGTGGAACTAAAGGAGACATTTTACATATCTGATTGCTTCCTTTCCTTGAATCCTAATAGACTAGCGCAGATGAGTGGGTTTTGCTTACCAGCCAGCACGTGGAGGCGTACTTGAGTAACTTTCACTGATGTCACTTGCAGCACTGAGAGAAGCCAGTGTGACACTCTCTCAAAGCAGTAAGCAAAACTGAAAAACTTATGTATTTGGCTCTCTTACTATAACTGACTCTGCACCAGGTCCTGAACCTGACCATGCAATTAAGTGGCAGCAGGACTTCCAAACCTGCAGGAAAAGGTAGGTCCTGGAGTGGTCTAGCAGGATTCAAGGAAAGAAAATGATCAGGTATGTAAAATTTCTCCTTCCTTATCATCCTGCTAGACCAGTCCAGAAGAGTGGGATGTACTTAGTCAGGACCCTGGTAGAAGGAAGACAACACTGGACAGAACTGCACTGTCAAAGGCACCATCTGCTTCAGCTCCCACTGCAACCTGTAGTCAGAGCTGGCCCATCCATTGTGCAGAAATGTTGCTCACACATGGCCCCGCACCTCGGGGGGCCCCGCACCTGACTGGCTATGGAGGGAGCCAGGGAGGTCCGAAGCCCCGGTTGACCTCTGAACAGCCACGGGAGTAAAGAGTGGCTTTTGCTTTCTCTCCCACGGCTGTGATAAAAAGAAATCCGCCAGTGCACTGAGTGCCAGGAAGTTATATGGGGGCTCGGGGCATGGGGCCCCGTTTGGTGTGTGGTGGGGGGGAGGGGAGTGGGGGATAAAATGGGAACGGGAACAGGGGGGCTGGGGGCTAGAACAGAATGGGGGACTAGGGGCTAGAACGGGAACAGGAAAGTGGGGGGGGGGAGGGGCCAGGACTGGTAATGGGCTAATGTTGGAGAATAGGGGACTGGGAATGGAAGGGAGAGGATGCTGGGAGAGACTAGAGGAGAACTGATACTGGGAGGTTAGGACTGGAAATGGGCTTGGGATGGGGGATTGGGACTAGAAGAGAGCTGATGTTGGAACGGACTGGAGGAGGACTGATGCTGGGGGGTTAGGACTGGAAATGGCATGGGGGATGGGCTACTGGGACTGGAAGGGAACTGATACTGGGGGTTAGGACTGAAAATGGGCTGATGCTGGGGGACTGGAAGGGAGCTGATGCTGGGAGGCACTGGAGGAGGACTAATACTGGGGGTTAGGACTGGAAATGGCCTGGGGATGGCAGATGGGAGACTGGGACTGGAAGGGAGCGGATGCTGGGAGAGACTGGAGAAGGACTGATACTGGGGGGCTAGGACTGGAAATGGGCTGATGCGGGGAGATGGGCGAATGGGACTGGAAGGGAGTGGATGCCTAGAGGGGCTGTAACTAGAAGGGAGTTGATGCTGGGGAAGGACCAGAAGGGGTGGGGCTGGGACTGGCGGAAGAAAAAAAGAAGCTGGGGGAGTGAGGATGGAGAGGGGAACAGATATTTTGTGTGGAAGGGAAGAAAAATCTATGATTGGCTGAGTATTGAGAGAGTAAGTGGGGATTGAGGATGGAGGGGTGAAATTTAAGTGGATGAAAAAGGAATAAAGAAAGAAATGGAGAAAAGAGCAAAAGGGGAAAGAAAGATCAGTATGTTAGAGACAGATGTAGAGAGAATGGAAAAAACTAGAACAGACAAAAAAGGACAAATAGGCAGCAGAAAATGGAGAGTTAGCAGAAGACATGAAGAAAGTAAAATAAAGTGACTGGGACAATTGCAACTGAAAAATAAAATGCCCAAACAACAAAAGGTAGAAAAAACTATTTTATTTTGAATTTGTTAACTGGAATATGCAGCTCTGGGAAATGTGCATTTTGCGTTTTGTTTAGTACAAGAGGAAATTAATTTATAGTTTTATTTCTCCAGTGTTATTGTACATTCCAAGTTTGGCTTTTGGGGTTCCAAGTTTAATTATTGTCTTCATATTTCTAAATTGTGATCCCTTGTTCTATGTTTGGTGATGGACTATGTTTTGCATGTGCAACCAAACTGCAGTATTCTGTTCATGTAGTTTCTATGTGACAGTCCCACTTGTTCTCTTTCTCCAGTAGGAGATGTATTGGTATTCTCTGAGATGTATTGGTTTAATATTTGCAGTGTTGCCTTTTTGATAGGTAGGGTTTGGTGCTTTGTGAGTCCTGGTAGTGCTGTTATGATATGGCGGGTTTGCTATGGATTCTAAATGAGCGTATATGCCTGACAGTTGATATTGGAGTATAGTAATGTAGAAATCTGGTAGTCTCTTTATCCTCACTGCCCATGCAAATGGTATTGAGACACTCATTAAGAGGTATGACTACTAAACGTTAATGCGCAATCACAAATGTAAATGTGCACTAAGTGCAGCAGCACCCATTTATTTATATCGGTGCAGTTTGCCAGGACAAAAAAGAAGCTTGTGAAGGGCTCCTTTGAAAGCCGCCTAAAATTTTAGATGGGCAACATATTAATTTTAAAATAAAATAAATTACATTTATGCAAATGAGGTCCAATGGCTATGCAATTGAGGCCCCTCAATGAGTCTCCGCACATAGCCCCGCATCACCCTTGTGCCGCCCCTACCTGTAGTGCTTCACAAAGGTGCTCAGAGACAACCCAGTAGTCACCTTTCAGATATTTTCTGGAGACTCCAATGTGGACTCCACACAGGACATGGCCTGTGCCCTAGTGAAGTGAACTCTGACTCACTCTGGATGTGATTTCCAGACCAAAAGTATTTTGACCAATGGCTCCTCAATCCAGTGGACAATTGCGGATTGGCCGGTCTTAGACCTAAGAGAACAAAAAGGTGGTCCAATCAACAGCATGAATTAGTAATCTCCAAATATCTGATTAACCCCCTTCTCACATTCACCAAACACAGAGTGAGTCCACTGAAACGTCCTCCTCTGTG
Source organism: Ichthyophis bannanicus (assembly GCA_033557465.1). Lineage (NCBI taxonomy): Eukaryota > Metazoa > Chordata > Amphibia > Gymnophiona > Ichthyophiidae > Ichthyophis > Ichthyophis bannanicus. The sequence continues at coordinate 1,438,605 of CM066035.1, forward strand.
AAGGATTGTAGGGTGACAAGGAGACAGAAGTCATTGAGACGATCAAGAAGGCTCCCTCAGGATAAGGCCTGCAGGTCTGACACCCACTTGGTGGATGCAACAGCTACCAGGAAAATCCCCTTAAGAGTCAAATCCCTGAGAAAGGCTTTACAAATGGGCTCAAAGGAAGGCTCTTTAAGTGTCTTCAAATACCAGAGAAGAATTCCACTGAGGAACAATTGAGTATACTGGTGAGCGGATCTGCTTCATTCCCTTGAGGAAGCGGAAGACATTGAGATATGCTGCCAAGGACATGCCTCATATATACCCCTGTAGCACTCCAGGGCTATAGTCTGAACCAGCCCCCAATTCAAACTGAACTGTAACAAGGACAAGCCAGCAATAGTGTCCACCTTCCTAGCTCCTAGGGCCCAAGAAGAACACCACCTTTCCAAAACCCTCCAGACTCTCACATAGACTAAGGAAATAGAGGCCTTCAGAGACTTAAGCAGGATTACAAACACTGTAAAAAGAAAAAAGTAAAAAAAGACAAATTCAGCAAGCTGTAAAAGAACAGCAATAGTGAAGGGAGGGCCTGGGCCCAAACTTACCACCCTCCTCAGGGGCCCCATGGGGGTCCTCCTCTTCACTTCCCAGCCCACCAAATGCAAACTCATGGGTAGCAGCACTGGACACAGGGCAAACTGTTGGCTCAAGGAGACAGGGATGTACTCAAGCCCCGAGCAAACATTAGCTCTATTGGTCTCAACTACACAGACCACAGGATCAGGCCTATCTGCATTGCTGCACCAGTCCACACACCTTGCCACCTGCTGGAGGCAGACAATACTCAGAACTGCACCAGAGGATATACCATGTGATGACATCACTAAGGTTACCAGATGTCCTCGAATTTTGGGGATTGTCCCTGATTTTAGAGCTATGTTCCTGACTCCCACCTATTTGGCAGCCTCCTGTTCTTGATTCCATCAATGGGAACAGCAGGGGTAGAAAAAATTTTATTTTCAATTTAGTGATTTGAATGTCAATTTATAGAATTTATATCCATTGGGCCTGATTTTCGAAAGGCATTTACGCAGTTTACAGCCCAAATAAACCATGTAAATACCTTAAATAGGGATATTCAATGGCACTTACATGGTTAGTGCCTTGAATATCTCCTTTTAACTCCCCTATGCGCCCTAAAGCTATCTGATTAGCCCTTGCCTATCTTTAAGGCGCAAGAGCTAACAGGGCAGCATGCAATATCGCTGCTGCCTGGTTAGCTACTGTGGCTTCCGCTGTCTGCAGTGATCCCAGGATATTCAATGCCAGGGCTGCATATAACCCCGGTATTGAATATCCGTGTTTAAGGTTTGGCGGGCAGTGGCGCATAGCCTGCCCAACTCAATATTGTGCTCATTATCTTTATACAGGACCAGTGCCACCACTAGGAAAACTAGGTGGTCGCCTAGAGCGCGACCCTCCATGGGAGCCCATTACCGTCACTGTCACCATCACTGGGACCTGCATTGGTGGAATGGCTTGAAACACCTCTGCAGCGCTTAACTGCAAACATTGGTGCCGCAGTGCTGTCTGCTTCTGCTGCCACTGATGACTGACTTCCTCTTTCCATGGGGCAAAAGCCATAGCCGTTGCTGTAGGTCCCGATGAGGGGTGACAGTGGCAGCAATGAGGGGTAGGTAGGAGGCCGGGAGGGTGCAAAGGATGAGGTCTGCTTAGGGTGCCTCATCTCCTTGCTCTGGCCGTGTGCTCAGTATGGGAGAAATGCATCATTCTTTCTACTTCTCTAATGATTTGTCTGCATGGAAGTGATATTGTTGCTGTCATGGGATGGATGCGGGGGGGGGGGGGCAGGGTAATGACTACAATTATTTCTTCCATGCCTGGTTGCTCAAAGCTGGGGCTAAGGTGTCCTTTCCTCCGGCCCCACCTCTTCCCCCCCCCCCCCCTCACCACACTTCTGGTAAATGTCTCAGATTTGCCTGAGAAAAATCTGGTAACCTTCAACATCACTGAAGGTTGTTCAAGATTTTTTCCACCTGAGGGTTGGGAAGCATAACATACTCATTTGGGTTGGTTTAGCAGGATGATAAGGAAGACAGCAGGTCATAAGTAGATAAACAGAAGAAGGTGTATGATTATGTGCATAAAACAGAAAGGAATGATACCTAATAAAATTCTGTATAAGAAAACCAACCAATTTAAATTAAGAGCTTTACATCAACAAATAAAAACAGCACCCAGCAAAGAAAGCAATAATGCAATTTTCTTATCTGAAAAGCCAAGGTTTGTCCGAGTTCACAGCACAACTGTAAGATTCTTCCGTTTATGCCCTATATCGTGTTTAACAGCTAGGAAGAGATACTCTCTGTAATGTGTTTATATATAGGAAGTGTTTCCAACCTCATAGTGCAGAGCTTGACAAATCCCAGGTGCCAGGTTGCTATGGCGACTAAAAAAACATCAGACAGGATGCCTGGATCTTGTAGGCAGAGCATGAGAGCACATGAGCTTTAGCATTGTATCTAGGGTCACACAAACTTGCTGTGACAGTATAAACTGTCATTGGTCAGCAGGATTGTACCAAACTAGAAATGCACCATGTGCAGCTAACAAATCTGGTGCTCTTCCTCCACCCACTCACATTCAGTAACTCACTCTTTTTGGGCTTCCTGGAAGCCCAGTATGAAATCAGTGCCCCATTTTGTGCTTGCGCCCTGTGAGGCTGCACAGCTCGCTTAGCCCTTGGTACAGCCCTGTGGGTCAGTCCTGACACCCTTTGTCCTCAGTGCTGAACACTGAGAGGGAGGGATAAACAGGTTGGCCGTGAGCAGGCAAGATCCAATGGCAGCTGTGGTGAGCAGGCCAGATCGAGAGGCAGTGGCAGTTAAAGTAGCCTTTGCCTTTTTGAAAATTCTGATGCAGCGGTGGCTAGGTAGGATCTCTATTATTAATTTCAAACACACCTACTTTATGGGGTGGGTACTGGAGGACAGAGGGAATGAGAAAGGCTCAAGTGGGGGGAGGGTAAGGTTAGTCATGTCTCGATTCAAAAGGCAAGGTCTTTAGACGTCAGGAAAATTAATTTTGTCAGGATGCAGGAGTACCTCAAGAAGTTATCAGTTGGATGGGAAAATCTAAAAGAGTGGTGGGCAAAACTGAGATTTGAAAGGGGAACAAGCCATTTTGTTAAGAAAGTCAATATAGGTAAGAGGCTACATTCAGAAACAGAAGTGAGGTATACTTCTAGAGCATTTTTTAGAAGACTGTATTCATGAGATGCTAGCCAAACTAAATGTAGACAAAACAATGGGGCAGAATATAATACATTTGAGGTATTAAGGGAACTAAGGACAATTCTAGCTGTTCCACTGTCTGACCTCTACAGTACTTCCTTAAAAATTAGTGTATTTTCGGAGAACTGCAGGCAAACAAATGGGGTTCCTCTCCACAAAAGTGGAAGTAAGGACAAGGCTGAGAACTACAAGCCTGTTAGTCTGACCTTGGTAGTAAATAAATTACTAAGAAACACTGTTAAAACAGAGGACAGTGCAGTTTTGGGAATCCAGTTGATTACAGAATGCAAGCAGGTCTTTACAGACGAATCTGATCGATCTTTTTCATTAGGTGACCAGAGAACAGGATCAGGGAAAGCACTAGTCAGCAGCAACATCTAAGCTAAATAAAGCAAGCTGACATAGCTGAGGAACACTGAGCTTCCGAGCAGCTGCTCTGTCTGCCTTCCTCCCCCAGCACTGCTGCTCCTATCCCACAGCAGCTGCAGAAACCAAAGGGAGCCTGAACCTGGTGCAGTCCCAAGCCAACCTGTTATCCATTGGCTGACCGCAAGCCTGCACAGCGTACCTGCACAGCACTGCTTGACCCTGGGCAAGGCCTCTAGAGAGACTGCTAAGTGCAGTGCCGACTAGCCTGTTCTGATCTTGCTGGCCCATGCAGCCTGCTAGATTGATAATAATCACAGATTTCCAGTTGGCCAGGCTGGCCCCGCCTTGGGGCTGTAGGTGAAGGACTGAGTTAAGTGGTCTCTCTGCCCTCCAGAGAGCCCAACTCCCAATCTGAGGATGCTTAGGACATCGACTAGGGACATAGAAGAGACACCAAAAAATTTGAAGTTAGTAGTTTTTGTGTCCTTTATTTCTTGTGCTATTTTTTTACTCATTCTTCTAAAATGATTTAAAAATAGCTGAATTTCCCTTCAACTTCCCTCCCCTTCCCAGAACATTTATCAACCAGAGCAAACCTTCAAAGTGAAATAGTTCTTCCCTCCCACAATATTGATTCTGCAAATTTGCACAACAACATAGCTGAACTGGCACCAGTCAAAAGAAAAAAAAGAACTAAAACAATATCATGAATATTTTACCATTAGTGCTTCCAAACAGCAATGCAAATAAATTTAGGATGGGCTTATATTCTAAAAAGTAAAGGAAAGGAAAACATATTAATGGATGTATTTATTTTATAAATACAGAGGCTTGTGACAGTACTTTATTACAATTTCACTTTGACACCTCCACATGCTATGCAAAGGAATAAGATTTTTACTTCAGTCACCAAACACAAACCCTTCAGTAAGCAGTGCTGAATTTGTAGGAAAAAAGCGGAACTGTGGGTAGAGCCAGGACCAGGTGCCCTCACTCCCAGATACACACAATGCTTCATTTGTAAATAACAACAAAGCTGGTATGTACATTTGGAAAATTCTACTGTCTCGACAGGGCCGGCGTTACCATTAGGCGAACTAGGCAGTCGCTTTGAGTGGCAGCAATGGTTCAAAAACCGCAATACAGTGCTTACTTAAAAGCTTTGGTATTACACTGCGGTTTCCATGTGCTCCTACTTGCCGCTTCTGCCCTCCTCTGGTCTGAAAGCCTGCGTCGGAGGGGGGCGGAAACAACAGGTAGGAGCACATGGAAACCACGATTCAGCACTGAAGCCATTAGGTAAATGCTGCATTGTGGGTTTTGAGCCATTGCCACTGCTGCAAGTCCAGGAGAGGGGCAGCAGCGGTGGCAATGGGGCGGGTGAGGAGGGCAGTGGAGGTGTTGGCAGGATGGAAGACCCGCCTAGGATGCCTCCATTTCTTGCCCCGGCCCTGTGTCTGGGGCCTGTCTACAGCTTTGAACTGTGCCAGAAACCATACAACAATGTAGTTCAAATCAACAGTCATGCCCTGGGCAGCAGAGGAGGAGGATACAACCCAACATGCAGCTGCTCTCCTCCTCCTTCTCCTCTAGCTGTGAGAGCAGTATGGGGGGAGTGGGGAGGGAGAGTGATATGGAAGGAGATTGGGGGGAGGAAGCTGAAATAAAAGAATACAATGATTGAAAAATGCAAATAAAATTTATGAAGAAAAGGACAAAAAGAGAGGCTGGGATGAGGGGAAGAAGTTACAACAGCTACAGTGATTGGCATGGAGAGAGCTAGAGGGTCAGCAAGGGGGAGAGAGAGCAAACTGGGAGAATATGAAAGAAATGATCTTGATTGAGGGGGGGGGGGTGCAGAAAGAACTGGAGGTCTTTCAGGGGAGGGGCAAAGAACTGGAGGGAGAACACTAAGGTTACCAGATTTTTTTGCAGGCAAATCTGGGACACTTATTGGCAGTCTCCTAAGCCCCATTTCTTCCACTGTTGTTCCTTCCATCTCTCATATTCTCAACCTATCGCTCTTTACTGCAACTGTCCCTGCAGCCTTCAAGCATGCTGTAGTTACACATCTCCTCAAGAAACCCTCACTTGATCCTACCTGTCCTTCTAACTATCGACCCATCTCCCTCCTCCCCTTTATTTCTAAACTACTTGAACATGCAGTTCACCACCGTTGCCTCAACTTTCTTTCCTCTCAAGCCCTCCTGGATCCTTTACAATCTGGCTTTCATCCTTTCTATTCTACTGAAACGGCTCTTACCAAAGTTTCCAGTGACTGTTCCAGGCAAAATCCAAGGGCCTTTACTCGATCCTCATCCTTCTTGTCCTTTCTGCTGCTTTTGACCACAATCTTCTCCTTGATTCTCTGTCCTCACTTGGTTTTAAGGGCTCTGTACTATACTTATCTTTCTCATAGCTCTTTCATTGTTTGTTCTGGTGAATCCTCCTCTGCTGATATCCTGCTCTCTGTGGATGTACTCCAAGGATCTGTCTTGAGCTCACTCCTTTTCTCTCTCTATACCGTGTTCCTTGGTGCACTTATCTCTTCCCATGGTTTTCAGTACCATCTTTATGCTGATGATTCCCAGATCTACCTCTCTACACCTGAAATCTCTCCAGCAATTCAGTCCAAGAATTTGCCTGCCTTTCTGACATTGCTGCTTGGATGTCTCACCGCCACTTCAAATTGAACATGGCCAAAACTGAGCTCCTTATTTTTCCCCTTAAAACCTCCTCTCTTCTTCCTCCTTTCTCAGTCTTTGTGGATAACTCTCTACTTCTCCTTGTTTCTTTGGCTCACAACCTTTGGGTGGTCTTTGACTCTTCTATTTTCTTTTCCACACACATCCATCTGATAGCTAAGGCCTGCCATTTCTTTCTGTATAACATCAACAAAATACGCCCATTCCTTTCTGAACACACTACTAAGACACCTATCCACTCTTTAGTCACCTCCCGTCTTGACTATCATGACCTACTCCTTGATGATCTCCATCTTAGTCATCTCTCTCCTCTTCAATCTGTTCAACACTCTGCTGCACGGCTAATCTTCCACCAGCCTTGTCATGCTCATATTACCCCTCTTCTCAAGTGACTTCATTGGCTCCCTATCCATTTCCGCATCCAGTTCAAACTTTTCCTGCTGACCTGTAAGTGCATTCACTCTGCAGCTCCTCACTACCTTTCTTCTCTTATCTCTCCCTACACCCTTCTTTGGAAACTCCGCTCTTCTGGCAAATTGCTTCTATCTGTGCTCTTCTCTTCTATTGCTAACTCCAGACTTCACTCTTTTCACCTTGCTGCCCCTTATGCTTGGAACAAACTACCTGAGTCTGTACATCAGGTGCCTTCTCTGGCCCTTTTCAAATCCAGGCTGAAAACTCATCTCTTTGCTGCTGCTTTTGGATCTTGATTCACCTGTTCTCCTTTCTGTTTCCTTACCATTCCCCCTAGACATATCCCATGTCTACAGCTACTGTGTTGTCTGTCTTGACTGTGCTGTCTGTCTTGACTAGACTGTAAGGTCTGTTGAGCAGGGATTGTCTTTTACATGTGTCTGTACAGCGCTGCGTACGTCTTGTAGTGCTATACAAATGCTCAGTAGTAGTAGTAGTAATGTGTATGTCTTTGTGGGGGTGGGGCAAGGTGAGAGAGAGGAAGGGATATCTTAGTTGCAAGCTTGAGCAACAAGGTGTGGAGGAGGGGTCATTACCATCTGCCCTCCATACATATCCATCCTATGACAGCAGCAATATCACTTCCAAGCAGCAGACAAATTAACAGAAAAATAAGAGCATACTCTGCAAAACATAAAGACAATGAATGTAAATTATTTTTTCTACCTCCTCTGTCCCCATTGCTGGAATTAGGTACAGGAGGCTGCCAAACAGTTGGGAATCTGGGCAAATGCAATGTGTGCCTTTGGATCAATACTGACTCCTGGCGGACACACCCTTAAAATCGGGGACTATCCTCAAAGCTTGGAGGCATCTGGTAACCTTAGAAACAGGGGAGTAAAGAGGAAGTGAAAACTGTGGGGAGAGGACAAGGGAGAGAGCAGAGGCAGGAGAAAGACAAAGGAGCAGAAAGAGAAAGCTGGGGGTGAAAATCCTAGAGAGGGAGGCAGATCTGGTTGCGGGTTGAACCTGCATGGGGAGGGAGATCAAGCTAAAGTTGGAGGAAAGAGATCTGGGGAGTCAGCTCTGGGGAAGGAAGGACCCAGATATTATGTCGGGGGTGGGAATGGAGGAAGAAGTCTGCACAAAACAGGTATTCAGAATTTTAAATTCTGTGCTGAATTCCCCAAGATTACACAATCACTTTTCCATTTCCTCTCTCCCTGCCCCCTTCTCCTGACATAATCATTTTCTTTCCACTTCTCCCTCTCCTGTGCTCCCCAGAATACAATTATTGTCAGTCCTGCCCTTACCTCTGTTCTACCTGAATATTAGCTCCCCAGTTTTTTTTATAGAGGAGCTAGAACAATTACAGCAGTGGGATGCAGCACTCCAGACTGCAGAAAACACAGATGTATCTACAAACAGCTGCACACTGTCCCGGAGTTGTGGAGAAGAGAGGGAGCAGTGCGGTACTACCATGCAGTAATACGTTGGTTTGCAGCAGCTTGCAGCGGCAGGACACAGCACTCCAAGCCGCAGTAAACGAGAAGTGCAGCCAGCTCGGATCTGCTCTGCCTCTTTCGGGGAGGAATCTTGGTTCGCTTCCTTCTGAAGGCCCGAGAAGTGACGGAACATTGTTCCATCCATTCCAGCACAAATTAAGACCTGCAGGAAACAAAGTTTGCTGTAGAATCTCTATGGACTGAAATTCCATGTAAGAAGGGGAAGGCAATGGCATTGGGGGTTTACTATCGACTGCCTGGCCAGAATGAACAAATGGATGATGAAATGCTCAAAGAAATCAAGGAAGCTAACAAACATTACAGCACAGTAATAATAATGGGTGATTTCAATTACCCTGCTATCGACTGGGTCAGTGTCACGGCAGGACATGCTAGGGAGATAAAGTTCCAAGATGAAATAAATGACTGCTTCTTGGAGCAGCTGGTTCATGAACTGAACAGAGGGGAAGCCATATTGGACCTAGTCCTTAGTGGAACACCAGATCTGATGCAAGAGATAAGGGTGTTGGGGCCACTTGGCAATAGTGATCATAGCATAATCGCGTTTGATTTAATTAGTAGAGGAGGGATGGTAAGGAAATCCACAGTACTACCTTTTAACTTTCGAAAGGGAGACTATGATAAAATGAGGAAAATAGTTAAGAAAAAACTAAAAGGAGCAGTTGCAAAGGTTAAAGACTTACATCAAGCTTGGGTGTTGTTTAAAAATACTATCTTGGAAGCTCAGACCAGTTGTATTCCACGCATTAAGAAAAGTGGAAGGAAGTCCAAAAAACTGCCAGCATGATTTAAAGGTGAGGTCAGAGAGGCTGTTGTTGCCAAAAAAGCAACTTTCAGGAAATGGAAAAAAGAGCCAAATGACAAGCACTGTCAAGTTAAATACAAGGCATTCATAAGGCAGGCAAAGCGAGAATTTGAGAAGAAACTTTCTACAGAAGCAAAAACGCGTAATAAAGACTTTTTCAAGTACATTCGTAGCAAAAAACCTGTGAGAGAGTCAATTGGGCCGTTAGATGATAGAGGGGTAAAAGTGGACAGTAAGAGGGGACAAGGCTATAGCAGAGAGACTGAATGAATTCTTTGCTTCGGTCTTTACTGAGGAAGATGTAGGAATGTTACCCATGACTGAAGTGGTATTTAAAGGTGATACTGCAGAGGAATTGAAAGAAATATCGCTACATCAGGAAGATGTATTACAACTATTTGATAAACTGAAGAATAGCAAATCACCTGTACCGGATGGTGTACATCCAAGGGTGTTGTAAGAACTGAAATATGAGATTGCAGACCTGCTATTAGTAATCTGTGAACTTTTATTAAAATCATCTGTAATACCTGAAGATTGGAGGATTGCCAATGTAACGCCAATTTTTAAAAAGGGTTCCAGGGGTGATCCAGGAAACTACAGACTGGTGGGCCTGACGTGCATACCGGAAAAAATGGTAGAAACCATCATAAAGAACAAAATTACTCAGCATGTAGATAGTCACGGCCTAATGGGAGACAGCCAACATGGCTTTAGACAAGGAAGATCTTGTCTTACTAATCTGTTATGTTTTTTTGAAGGTGTGAATAAACAGGTCGACAAAGGTGAGTCAGTTGATATAGTGTATGTTGACTTTCAGAAAGCCTTTGACAAGGTCCCTCATCAGAGACTTTTGGCAAAACTAAAGAGTCATGGGATAGGAGGCAGTGTACTCTTGTGGATCAGGAACTGGTTAAAAGATAGAAAGCAGAGGGTAGGGCTAAATGGCCAATTTTCCCAATGGAAAAAGGTGAATAGTGGAGTACCCCAGGGATCTGTGCTGGGTCCGCTGCTTTTTGACATATTCATAAATGACTTGGAAAAGGGAATAACAAGTGAGGCTATCAAATTTGCAGATGACAGAAAACTATTTAAAGTTGTTAAAACCCAAGTGGATTGTGGAAAATTGCAAGAGGATCTTGATAAATTGGAAGACTGGGCATCCAAATGGCAGATGAAATTTAATGTGGACAAGTGCAAAGTTATGCACCTAGGAAAGAACAACCCAAACTATGGTTACACGATGCAAGGTTCCACATTGGGAACCACCACCCTGGAAAAAAGACTTAGGCATCATTGTGGATAACATGTTAAAACCCTCCACCCAGTGTGCAGTGGTAGCCAAGAGAGCAAATAGAATGCTAGGTATCATAAGGAAAGGAATGGAAAATAAAACAAAGGATATTATAATGCCTCTGTATTGTTCCATGGTGCGACCGCACCTTGAATATTGTGTGCAATTCTGGTCGCCGTATCTTAAAAACGATATAGCATTATTAGAAAAGGTACACAAAGAGCCACCAAAATGGTAAAGGGGATGGAAGGCTACTCCTATGAGGAGAGGCTAAAAAGGTTAGGGCTCTTCAACCTGGAAAAGAGACGGCTGAGGGGAGATATTATAGAGGTCTATAAATTAATGAAGGGAGTGGAACGGGTAAATGTAGATCGATTGTTTACGTTATCAGAATATAGAAAGACTAGGGGAAATGCAATGAAGCTACAGGGTAAACTATTTAAGACAAATAAGAGAAAATATTTTTTCACTCAACGTGTAATCAAATTCTGGAATTTGTTACCGGAGCATGTAGTAAAGGCTGTTAGTGTAGCTGGGTTTAAAAAAGGTTTGGACAAGTTCCTCCAGGTCCATAAACCAATATTAAAAAGGGACCCAGGATATCAATGCTTGACCCAATACAAGCACTGTGGAACCTGTGTCTTTTGGGGAAACTGCTTAGTACGTATGACCTAGATTGGCCACTGTTGGAAACAGGATACTGGGTTTGATGGACCTTGGTCTGACCCAGTATGGCATATCTTATGTTCTTATAAGGTGTCCTAGTACAGAGTTGCCAAGTTACCCAGTTCCAGGAGTAAGAGTTTAAGTCAGTCCTAACAAGTTCATTCTGATGCATTGTGGGACCTGCAGCACTTATTCCAATGAGTAAAGTCAGGGTTTACAAATACCATACTACATTGCAATACAAATTGAAAACCAGAACTGGCAAGAAATCTCTCTCCTGGAACTGGCTAACTTGACAACTCTGCTCTTAAATCTTTTCTCAAACTTATTTACCTTATCTCTGCCTTGAGTAACTTGTAAGCTGCATGGAGCAGGGGCTGTCTCGTTTGTGTATCTGTACATATTTTATAGTGTGCATAACTGTTTACAGCCAGGCTGACCTGAATGAGCCTGATCTTGGCAGCTAAGCAGATAGGACCTGGGTAGTATTTGGATGGGAGACCACCTTGGAATACTATGTACTGTAGACTTACTGTGTAGAAGAAAGGTCTGGCAATGTACTTTCAATTGTACCTTGTCAAAAAAACTCAGGAGCTAGGTCTCCAGCAGTCCACATTGACTTGTCAGCACCCAAAAACAACATAGCTGTTTAGTAGTAGTATGTAGCTACTGCATAAGGCCTTTGCAGGGTTGACAAGGTATTCAGTTCCAGGAGTGAGACTTTTTGGTCAGTTTTGGTTTTAAATTTGCATTGCAATGCAGTATGGTATTTGTAGTCCCTGATTTTACCCATTGAAATCAGTGCTTCAGCCCCATAATGCTTATGGGTGAGATTGTCAGACATCCAGGACTGATTTAAATTTCACTCCTGGAACTAGGTAACTATGTAACTCACCCTGTGTAATTGCTGTAGGCTAGGATGTTGGCAGTGATTACTACTACTGCTACTACTATTGAACATTTATATAGCGTTACTAGTCACATGCAGCGCTGTACAGATAGACATGTAAGAGACAGTCCCTGCTCGTCAGAACTTACAATCTAGTCAAGACAAAACACAGAGCAATAGTCTAGTCAGGGCAAAAACAAGGTACGGCATTTACAATCAAGTCAAGACAAGGACAGAAGTCAGGATCTGAAAGCGACAGTGAAGAGGTAGGTTTTTAACCTGGATTTGAAGAGGGCTAGGTAGGGTGCCTGGCATATAGACATGGGTAGCTTGTTCCAGGCATAGGGTGCAGCAAGGTGGAAGGAGCGAAATCTGGAGTTCGCGGTGCGAGAGGAGGGCCTAGATAGAAATAGCTTGTTAGAAGAGCGAAGTTCCCGAGAGGGGTTGTAGGGGGAGATAAGAGATGAAAGGTAATGAGGGGCCGAAGAGTGAATGCATTTATAGTTTAAGAGGAGAAGTTTGAACTGGATGCGGAAACGGATAGGGAGCCAGTGAAGTGATTTGAGAAGAGGAGTAATGTGGGCATGGCGTGGCTGGCGGAAAATTAGTTGAGCAGCAGAATGTTGAACAAATTGAAGGGGAAAGAGATGGCTCGCAGGGAGACCAGCAAGGAGTAGGTTATTTTATTTATTTATTATTTATTTATTTACATTCTCTTATATACCGCGCTATTCTGCATCAGTGCGGTTTACATTGAACAAACTGAAATTACATTGAACAGGGCATTATAACTTGGAGATAACTATTTTACAGGGAACATGGGCTATAGAGGGTTAAGTGGCTTGCCCAAGACCACAAGGAGCACCTGTGGGACTAGAAACCCCAATCCTTCCGGCCCAAGGTTGCTGTCCTCTAGTTGGATTTGAACCCCTGACCTTCTGGCCTGAAGTACTTTGCAGTAGTAGGTTGCAGTAGTCGAGGCGAGAGGTGATTAAGGAGTAGACAAGGGTATTAGTAGTGTGTTCAGAAAGGAAGGGGAGGATTTTGCTAATGTTGTAGAGAAAGAAACGGCAGGTCTTAGTTACGAGCTGGATATGTGTGGAGAAGGTGAGGGAGGAGTCAAAGACAACCCCTAGATTGCGGGCCAAGGAAACAGGAAGGATCATAGAGCCATCCACAGAGACTGAGAAAGGAGGGAGGGGAGGTATTGGGGGGAAAGATATGGAGTTCAGTCTTGGCCATGTTCAATTTCAAGCGGCAGTGAGACATCCAGGCAGCAATGTCAGACAGGCAGACAGAGATCTTGGTCTGGTTTGCTGGAGAGATTTCAGGAGTAGAGAGGTAGATTTGGGGGTCGTCGGCATAGAGATGGTACTGAAAGCCATGGGAAGAGATAAGCACACCAAGAGATTGGGTATAGAGAGAGAAAAGGAGGGGACCTAGGACGGATCCCTGTGGTACACCGACTGGGAGGGGGGTAGGAGAGGAGGAGGAACCCCCAGAGCATACACTGAAGGAGTGGTGGAAGAGGTAGGAGGAGAACCAGGATAGTACAGAGCCCTTGAAACCAAGTGAGGAGAGGGTATCAAGGAGAAGGTTGTGGTCAACAGTGTCAAAAGCAGCAGAGAGGTCGAGAAGGATGAGGACAGAGTAGAGGCCCTTAGATTTAGCCAGGAACAAGTCACTGGAGACTTTGGTAAGAGCCATTTCAGTGGAGTGCAAGGGACGGAAGCTGGACTATAGAGGATCCAGGAGGGCATGAGTAGAGAGGAAGTCGAGGCAACGGCGGTGGACTGCACGTCAAGTAGTTTACATATGAAGGGAAGTAGGGAGATGGGTCGATAGTTAGAAGGACAGGTAGGATCGAGTGAGGGTTTCTTGAGAAGAGGTGTGACCACAGCATGCTTGAAGTCTGCGGGGACAGTTGCAGTGGAGAGCGAAAAGTTGAGAATAAGAGAGATGGAAGGGACAACGGTGGGGGAGATGGGGCTTAGGAGATGGGTGGGGATGGGATCAGAGGAACAGGTGGTGGGTTTAGAGGAAGAAAGAAGGAATGCGGTTTCCTCTTCGGAGATCACAGGGAAGGAAGAGAGGGTAGCGGAGGTAGTAGGGATGGGGGGGGGGGAAGAATTGGGGAGGAGGGGAGGTAGATGAGGAAGTGGGTAATTGGAGGGTGATCTTGTGGATTTTGTTGTGGAAGTAGTCGGCCAGGGTTTGGGAGGAAAGGGAGGGCGGTACCAGGAGCGGGGGCACCTTGAGGAGAGAACTGAGGATATTGAAGAGACGGCGAGGATCAGAGGCAAGAGAGTTAGTTAGATGGATGTAGTATTCTTGTTTGGCAAGAGCTAAGGCTGATTGAAAGGAAACAAGCATGAATTTCAAGTGTAGAAAGTCCTCTGGGGCACGGGATTTGAGCCAAGCACGTTCAGCAGAATGGGCACAGGTGTGCAAGTAGCGGGTGGTGGATGAGAGCCAGGGTTGGGGTGCAGAACGTCTCACAGGACATGGGGTGAGTGGGGCAAGAGCATCCAGAGCCGAGGAGAGTGCAGCATTATAGGAGGTTACTGCCTTGTCGATGGACTTGGAAGACATAATTGAGGAAAGAGATGGAGAAATGGTGGAGGAAAGAGTCAAGGGATCAATAGTATGAAGGTTTCTAAATAGGTTGGAGGAGACAGGACGACGAGGTTGAGGCGGTGGTAGCTGAAGATTAAAGCTTAAAAGGTGATGGTTGGATAAGGGAAGAATTGAATTACGGAAGTTCGAGGGAGAGGAATTAGAGAAGAGTATCAGGTCAAGGCAGTGGCCGTGCTGGTGGGTGGGGGCGGTGAAACAAAGTTGAAGGTCAAATGAGGAGGTAAGGGTGAGGAGCTTTAAAGCATGGGGATCAGAGGGTTTATCAACGTGAATGTTAAAATCCCCAAGAATAAGAGTGGGGGAAGAAGAATCCAGAAAGACGGAAAGCCAGGAGTCAAAGTCGGTAAGGAAGGTGGAGGCAGACTTGGAGGGCGATAGATAACAGCTATTCGGAAAGGACGTGGTGTGAAAAGGCGAATATGGACTTCAAAGGAGAGAAAGGAGTGAGATTGAGGCAGCAGGAGGGGTTGGAATTGGCAAGAGGGAGAAAGTAGAAGCCCAACACCACCACCGCAGCCAGTGGGACAAGGAGTATGGGAGATCTGATAGCCCCCATGACAGAGAGCAGCAGTAGATGCGGTATCATCTGGGAGGAGCCAGGTCTCGGTTAGGGCAAGAAGATGTAGAGCGTTAGAGATAGAGAGATCATGAGTAAAGGTAAGTTTATTAGAGACCAAGTTTGCATTCCACAAGGCACACGAGAAGGGGAGAGTGGAAGGGGAAAGGAGAGGGATATGGATGAGATTGGATAAGTTACGTGAGGATCTCTTCTCAGAGTAAGACAGAGATCTAGGGGGGCCGTTACGTGAGGATCTTATTCCAGAGTAAGATAGAAATCTAGAGGGGCCAGGGTTGGGGTAGGTATCTATGGATGAGTGTGCGTTCCATAAGATATATGAGGGAGGGAGAGTGGGAGTGGAACGAAGAGGGATATTGATGAGATTAGACAGGTTACTTGAGGATCTTTTCTTAGAGTGAGACAGAATTCTAGAGGGGCCAGGGTTGGAGCTGATATAACTGGATGAGTGTGTGGCACATGAGGGAGAGAGAGTGGAAGGGGAAAGGAGAGGGATATGGATGAGATTGGAAAATTTATGTGAGGAGCTTTTCTTAAAGTGAGATAGAAATCGAGGAGGGGGGGCCGGGGTTGGGGTTGATGTTTATGTTACCTGATGAGAGAAGAAGAAAGAGTAGTAGAGAGCGGGGTAAAGTGGAGACAGTGCGGTGGAAGCGAGGGTGGGGTTTCCTTAGAGAGAGAGGGGATGGTTGAATGAGAGGGAGAGCGTAATGAAGCTTAAGGGCTGATGATAGGTTAGAAGACAGAATGGAGGGAGAAGTGAGGAAGGTAAAGGGGGAATAGGGGGGGAGGAATGAGGATGCTGGTAGGAGGGGAAGCAGTTGGGGAGTATGAAGAAAAGAAGGACAATGTGATGTGGGGCCATGGAAGAGGAATAGAGGGGCTATGCAGCGTATGTTATCTTATAAGCAATGAGGTGGCAGTGGATTCTACACGCTATGCAATAAATGTTAAATTACAAGCAATGAGGTACAGCAATGATGTACAGCAATGAGGTACAAGCAATGAGGTAGTGGGGACTACACGCTATGCAATATGTGTTAAATTACAAGAAATGAGGTACAGCAGTGAGGTACAAGCAATGAGGTAGTGGGGACTACACGCTATGCAGTATGTGTTAAATTATAGTAATGAGGTAACAATGGAGTCTATAGCCTGTGCGGCAAAGTTAATTGCAAGCAATGAGGTAACAATAAATGCTATGCAGTATATGTTAAGTTGCAAGCGATGAGGTAGCAATGGAGTCTATAGGCTATGCAGCAAGTTAATTGCAGGCAGTGCGGTAGCAATAGTGAGGAAGCGATGGGGTAGCAATGGAGTACTAGGTTGTGAGTAGTAGTGGATTGGTGGGTGCTTACGTCGTGTGGATGCAGGTTGAGCTTCAGGAGCCAAGTTGGGGAGGAGCGCTTGTTCCCACTGTACTCCTCGACGATGCAGTGGTACCGGGGTGCTCTGTTGCTGCTCTGCTGGTCAGATCTGCCGAGGCCATCAGGCGCGGGCCCACCGGCGCGGTCGCACCAAGGGCGCCTTGTGGTTTTAAAGGTGCTGGTGAGGTGGCCCGATTGGCCTCGGCATTTGGAGGGGGAGGAGCTTATTCTCCTTCTCCATTCCCCGATGCCAATCGGGAGCCAGTGCCGGTGCGGGCTGGAGGCTGCAGTCTTCTTTCGTGCCAAGGGCGCCTTGTGGTTTTAAAGGTGCTGGTGAGGTGGCCTGATTGGCCTCGGCGTATGGAGGGGGAGAAGCTTACTCTCCTGCTCCACTCCCCGACGTTGATCGGGAGCCGGTGCCAGTGCGGGCTGGAGGCTGCAGGTTTAAGATAGGTAACTGACTAACTGAATCTTATTCTGTACTGGCTGATTTGGGAGTGGGAAAGAGAGAATGATGGGAACTGGCTAGGGAGCTGGGGGGGGGGGAGAGTGATGGGGGCTGACTGGGAATGGTTTTGTATTACTTCATGATATGCTTGGTACTGGAGAAGATTTATGTTGCTGTTACTGAGATGAAACCAGAATCACATTTTTTTTAGAGAATACAGAGAAATGTCCAAATTCAGCTATGAAAGGAGGGAGTGAACAATTACAAGTTAAAATAAAACCACAGAAAGTTAAATATCATTCCAAATTTATATTGTAAATGCACTGTGAGAAAAACCTCACTCATTCACTGGCCTTCAATCTCACTCATTGGGGTGGTAAATCTCATTTTTTGGGGTGGGCCACCCTACCATCTCTGAGATTAGGTCAGTTAAGTTTTTAACATTTGATTAAAAACTACTATTATGGTTTAGTTCCCCATATTTTTTGTGTGAATGTGACCAAATGCTTTCAGATGAATCCTCTCACCATTTTTAAGATGTCTAAAAATTACTATCATCAGTGCTTTTTGCTGCTCATAAATAGTTGTGCATGACAGAATTATACAGGCGCCACTGGAGAAAGGGAAACCTTTCAAGCAATTCTAAAACAACATGCCACATGAATAGCCTTATTGTAATATCTCCACAGCTGTCCTGAAATATCTCCACAGGATGACTATATGAACCGCAGTCCCTAAGGAGGATCCCCTCCTGCTCTCTTAGATCATGAAATGAGTCTGACACAATTATTCAATCTAAAGCTGTTGTGATCACTTAATGACAAGCATACGACTTAACAAAAGCCTTTTAGGGATCCTGTAACAACTGATACCTCAGGAGGACCTGACCAGAGACACAAAAGGTTTCCTGTTGATGCGGTTTCAGATGGAATTGCTGGTAATAATTTGTTGCTTCTTCCTAATGATAATTATTAATAAACTTAGGCTGAGATCTAGAACCTATCAGACTGCCAAATGTGCCTCTCTCCCTTATTATAACTGACTTGTTAGACAACAATTTTGTAAACATAACTACAGTCAGCCTGTTGGCTATAGTGACTGAAAATATATGAAAAATACTCATCATAGCATCATTTTACAATGCTCGTGAAAAATAAAATCTAAATCTCAACAGCTCCTCCTCCCCCCACTGAGGATAAAGCTTATCTCGTTTCTAGTTTCCATTGCTGCCCCGGTTCAAGAGGCATTAAATTCCCAGAAGGTGCATAGGGAAAGAGAAAACACAGCTTGGCAGCAAAATAAGTAAATAGATAAACATGATCGCATGAGAAATGAGTCGAGGCTTCTGTGTAACTATACAAGGGACTTTGGATGCTTCGGGAAAGTGCCTTCAGGACGCTGCAACACGGAGCAATCTGAAGGCCACAGAGAAAGAGTGGGGAAAGGGCCATCTCCGTAGTGCACTTTTCTGATATACACTTGTACCGACTTACACTGACCTCTCTCTGTTATCACATCCTCATCCTTCTCCGTGGTTCTTCAAGTGCCTTCTGTCAGCTCTCCCCCTTATGCTTTGATAAGCACTGCCAGCAATACAGATTGACACCAGCCTACACCAATCACAAGCCATGGTCAGAGACAGACCACTCTCTCTAGCCAATTGGAGTGAGGAGGAGTTGGGAAGGTTCCGGAGTTCAGTTACCACCTGGAAGAGTGGTTTGTTGGTGTCGCCTTGGAGACGGGATGGAAGCAAATCCACTGTTTGTGTCCTGTAAGGGATTGAGTGAGACAAGGACCTCATCAGGCCCATTGTGCTTTCCTCCATATATGTTATTGTAATGTAATTCTTATTTGGAAGCGGGTAGTGGGTGCAAATGGATGCATTTTTATTCTTATTAAAATGGTACTTTCCTTATTGTTCCCCCAGTTTAGTCCTCCACCTATGGGTAGTGTACCTCCTCCTGCAGCTTGAAGACTGGGCATGTCAAAAACGTGACATCACTGGATGTAGCCTGCTGGTCTCTCCCATCAGCCCTAGTGTGTCCAGTCTTCATGCAGCAGGAGGATGTAGTGAGCCTAGGTGCTGGGCTCACTAGAGGAATGGATAAGGAGCAGTTAGGGTAGCAGTAGCATAGGTTTATACTTTGTTTTCGATTCCCTTAAATTGTGTTTCTTTATGGTTCTGGGACTTTAAAAAAAAAAAAAAAGAAAGACGAAGACCTCTGCAGTTGTGCCGGTTCCTGCCTGCCCTCTCATAAGTTTATTTCCGTCTCTCTCTTTCCCCTTATCAGCTCTCTCCCCCTTGCCAGTGTGGTAGGCTATGGCCTAGCATGGCCTGCTACTATGAAAGGCCTGTAAGTTAGGCCTGGGTCCTAACTCCCATTGTAGCTAGAAAAGAACCAAAAATCTGTGAAAAATAAGAAAACTGTTTTAAAAATGCGTAATAAGACGTTTTCATGAATTCATAAGTCTTCTATTATTCTCTTGTATGAGAAAGAACAGAAATGTTTCAGTATATGCATTCCAGAAGCCAAAGTTAACCTTGCAGTAGAAAAGTAACGAAATTCAGAACTGTACCATTGTTCAAGAAATCCTAAAGGAGGGGGCCGGTTGCTAGGCTCCGGAGGGATTTCTAATTGGACAGGTGCAGGGAATGTAAGACCAATGAGAAGTTTGCATGTATCAAGTTAGAACCAATAGAAAACTTTCATGTATCAAACTGAAAAAGAGGTATAAATGGTTATGTCTCTGTATAAACTTTTGCTCAGTTCCTTTTGAAGCTTTGACTGACTGTGCCTGTGCACAATAAACTGGCTTGGACTCTGTCAATTGACTCCTGGACTTATTCATTGATTGCACTTTGCCACAGCACCAGTACGGGGGAGAGCCCTGCAAGTCAGTGCAACAGGCCATTGGCGGTGATCAGAGCTCCTCCGAATCACTAAGTTCCTGGCGGTGTGTTCGACCGGCGGCAGTGCGCTCATTCTCCCGCTGAGCAGAGCCGCATGGGCCGGAGCTCCGAGGCAGTGGAGAACACCGGTAAGCGTGGTTTTGAGGAGAGCTTTATTGCGGTGGCAGAGGAAGGAGCTCAACAAGCAGGAGAGAGGTTAGTAGGGGACAAATTGGTCTCGGCGATTTTGGCGCCATTTTCGAGTTGCAGGCAGTGGTGGCCATGTTGAGAGTGTGGTCGTTGCGTGCCAAACGCTAATGCTGGGGCTTACAAGGCTAGGCTCTGCTTCTCCTTCCCTTCCCGCGGATTTCGTGTGCGGTGGTTTTATTTGGGAAGCTGTTTGTGCGGGGGGGGGGGGGGAGGGGGCGGTCTACCCCTGCAGCATTGCTTGAACAGTAGACTAGAGGAGTTCCTAGGTTAGTTAATAGGTGAGGTGATTCTGATAATTACACTTTAGCCCTGTTTGGCTGGGGGGATTAAAAAAAATAGAAAAGGAAAATAACAGTAAGCACAGCAGTGATTTCTAGCATAGGGGTGTAGCTTATGGCGGCACGCCCTCTGTGCGTAGTCTGTAGTGCCCAGAGGGGTGCTATCGCAGAGTCTGGAGTCTGCCGGGGTTGCGCAGCAGTGTCCACCAGTGTAGAACAGCAGATGGAGGTCAAGATAGGAAAGGAGCTGCAAATTGCGGTGGCTGGAGCGGAAGGAGAGTCTCAGCCGACCCCTTCCCCAGGGGCAGTCCATGAAACTCCAGTCGGATCGTCAGGGGTACCTCCGGCCGGGGGTTCGGAATCGCAACTTGGTGATTTCTGCACGGACTTTGTCCTGATCATGCATCAGGCCTTCTGCTTAAGGCGACAGGGGAAAATGCCAGAACCCTTGCCTTTGCTTGCGACGCCACAGCAGCAAGGAACAGCTGAGGCGGGTTCTAGTGCACCAAAGCCACCCAAGAAGTCTAGGCCTCGGGAGCTTTCACTCTCTGATGTGGAGTGGCAAGACCCAGAGGAGCCAGAGGATGAGCCTGAAATAGGTATGGAGGAATTGGAAGAAGTGGAAATTCCGGAACCTGAGGATCAGGTGAAAATCATTCAGATATTTCGTAAGGAGGAGTTGACAGCACTGATTACGGAATCACTTCAGACGCTGAAGCTGGCCACGGTGCAGCCAGTAGAAGATGAAAATGAGGAAGACCCGATTATACAAGCGGTGAGGCAAACTCAGGTAGTCTTTCCCGTGCATAAAGTGGTGGACCAGATGACACAAAGGGAGTGGGACCAACCGGAGGCTGGACTCAGAGGGATAAGGACTATGAATAGGCTGTATCCCTTGGCAGATAAGGATAAGGAGAGATTTCGGACTCCATGGATAGACGCGGTGGTGTCCGCGGTAACAAAGAAAACCAATATCCCAGTGGAAGGTAGTACAGCTTTAAAAGATGCACAGGATAGAAAAGTGGATGGTTTGTTGAAACAATCTTTTGAAGCAGATGCTGTGTCCTTGCAAGTTGCCATTTGTGGAGCGTGGGTTGCTCGAGCTTGTCTCCGATGGTCCCAAAGTTTGCGTTAGTCAGCCCTATTAGAGCAAGAAACTTTGAGAGATTTGGACCGCCTTGAGTCCGGCTTGGCTTATCTGTCAGATGTCCATTATGACTTGATTAGAGCATTGGCTAATAGTATGGCGTCGTTGGTTGCTGCTCGCAGATCCCTGTGGTTGCGCAATTGGGTGGCCGACGGGTCTTCCAAGGCGTGTCTCAGTAAGCTTCCGTTTAAGGGCAATTTGTTGTTCAGAGAGGATCTTGACAAGTTAGTTAAGGATTTAGGGGAGTCTAAAGGTGGAAGGCTTCCGGAAGATAAGCCTAAGCAGGGGAGGTCCGTACCAGCCTTCCAGGGCCAGTTTAGAGATTTTAGGAGGTTTCGGACTTCTCGCTTGGGTGGATTCCAGAGAGGAAGATTTGCTTCTAAAGCCCAAGCGTTTTGTGGGTTTTGAGGAGCAGGTAGAGGTTTTGCAGCAGCGGCGTCATCCTCAACTCATAAGTCGCAATGAAGTGAGGTGGGCCCCGGTAGGAAGTCAACCGATAGGGGGACAGCTTTGTGGGTTTCTTCCTGCCTGGGCCCAAATAACGTCAGACCAGTGGGTGTTGGAGATAATTCGGGATGGTTATGCGCTGGAATTTGCAAAGCCAGTCCAAGATTCCTTCGTGATGTCCCCCTGCAGGGGGCAGCGCAAAACCTTGGCGGTACGAGGCATGCTAGACCAATTGCTGCAAATAGGGGCGGTCGTCCCGGTGCCGATAGAAGATTACGGCAGGGGTCGATACTCAATTTATTTCGTGGTACCAAAGAAAGATGGATTCCTTCACCCTATCTTGGATCTAAAAGAGGTGAATCGCTGTCTACAAGTGCCGCATTTCCAGATGGAGACTTTGCGCTCCATCATTGTGGCAGTTCGCCAAGAGAGTACTTGACATCCCTCGATATTACAGAAGCATACCTGCACATTCCTATCAGAGTAGGCCATCAGAAGTTACTGCGTTTCGCCCTGCCGTGGGGGCACTATCATTTACAAGCGTTGCCTTTCGGGCTGGCAACAGCGCAGCAAACTTTCACCAAAATTATGGTGGTGGTCACGGCAACGTTACGAAAGGAGGGGATTCTGGTACATCCCTATCTCGATGATTGGTTGATTCGAGCAAAATCAGAGGCCGAGAGTGTGCAGGTAACGGACAAGGTGGTGAAGTTCTTGGAGAATCTCGGTTGGGTTGTCAATACAGAAAAGAGCCACTTGGTGCTGTCCCAGGATCTCAAGTATCTGGGGATGTGCTTCGACACGAAGAAGGGTGCAGTGTTTCTGCCGAATCGATGCGTGCAACTCTTGACAGCGTTGGTCTGCCAGTTCCGGACCTCCCCGGTGCCTTCAGCCTGGGATTACCTTCGGGTGCTAGGGACTATGGCAGCAACATTGGAAGTGGTACCGTGGGCCAAGTTTCACATGCGACCTTTGCAGCGAGCGCTACTCTGCCGTTGGTCTCATCAGAATGACTCGCTGAGCAAGAGGCTTCCCTGTCCTCTCGAGGTCCGGCGGTCTCTGCGGTGGTGGCTGATGCCGGCATCATTGCGGACGGGGATGCCCCTGGAGCAGCCGGAATGGTTGCCATTGTTGACGGACGCAAGCCTCGCAGGTTGGGGAGCACATTGCGGAGATCTCTTTGCGCAAGGCATTTGGATGGTTCAAGAGAGTTGTGATAAGGAAGCTTATCATGACAGAGGAGAAAGGGATAAAGGAAAGGAATTCACCCTTATAAAAGGACCTATTTTGCAAGGTCAGAGAAACAAAACCCCAATCACACCTAGAAAGCAGGAAATTCCCAGATGGGATAGGTTTCAGAGTTCCCCTAGTGGAGAAAAGGAGAGGGAATACAGACCCAGGGTAAAGGACCCTTACGTCACTGAGTTCCCTAATTACCCAGCTGCCAGGAGGCAAGCTGATCTCCATCACCTGAGAGGAGAAGAGGTGGGGCTGGAGCCTTGGGGATTTAAGTCTAGGATAGAGAAAGAAGCAGGGGAGAGGAGGAGGAGAGTCCCAGAGAGAGTCTCAGGGAGAGACCCAAGCAGAAACACAAGCTGGAGGACAGGACGAGGAAGCACAGGAGAATGGTGGCCAGAGCATGAGAAAGGAGAAGCTGCTACAAGCCCAGGCCCAGGTATGAGCCTTGAAAGCTTGTCTAATACAGAGCAGTGCAGAGTTGCAAGGGATATTCTCAGTTCTAACGGAAGGCAGTCAGCTGAACCCTGTGAACTGGAAGGAGAGGTAGAGCCTATGCAACTAGGTGAACCAGACCTAGCTGTGAATGACGAAGACTCATACATGGATTGCTCCTTGTGCCAATCCTTTACTGCAGAGGGATTGAAAGAAAACCACCCTTAAGAGAAAACCTTCAGAGTCAGGTAACCTTGAAAGCCTGTAGATGGTTTTGTGCGTGTCCTGTGTTAAAGAAGAAATACATTTGCTGAGAAAGCAAGAGCAAGCTGAAGCTCTCTGATTGTGTTTGATAAACACCTGATATCCAGAGCAGTGCACCGGCAAGAAGCTGAGCTAATGGTGAAAGGAAGGAAAGTTTTTGGCTTTGTTTTTGAATATTCCTAAAGCATGGAATTATTTGCTTATGAGAAGTTTTTGTCCTGTTAAAAGTTTTACTTTGTTTGTAAGGAGACAAACCAGCCTGGAAGTGTTTGGGACTATGAGAACAGAAAACTGCCATTGAGAAATGCTGTTTTTCTTTGCTTTAAACAGCAATGCTAGCCAAGCTGGTAGCATTGACTGTTAAAAGGCTTTTCCTTTGAGTTGAAGAACACTATAAGCTGAAAGTTTGCTTTGAGTTTATTTATGTCCTGATGTGTATTATGAAGAATCCTGGAGAAAGAATCCAAGGGTAGTATTTGTGAACCTTGAGTTTGAGTCAATAAATTCTGTCATTGCCTTATCATTCGAGCCAACTACAAGTGTTTTCTTCTACGTGAAGCCAAGTGGATTGTGACTGAACTACCTTTCCCAAAGGGCATGGCAAAGGAACCAGTCAGTTAAAGGCTAAAAGGTGAAACTTTCTATGATAACCACGCCCCTCCATACTGGAAGTAAGGGGCAAGGGCGTGACAGTGGCGTAGTTTTTAGGATTTTTACACTCAAGGATATACCAGGAGGTCACTTCAGGATACAGCTGCAAGGATTTCCAAGCTGAAGAACATGGCAGCAGGATTTTTCCTGACGGTTGTGGTGAGCAGAGTGACTGGTCCGGTTGCAGTGCCAAGAAAAAAGACACCTGTATAAGCGAGAGTCAATGCCTGAACAAGGTAAAAGATACCTAGGCGTGGCTTGTACTGGATTGAGGGAAAAGAGAATGCTTGTGCATTAAAGGGGGCACATATAAGAAAAAAAAAAAAAGCTGTTGTGGGGTGCCGCCCTTGGTATTTTCTCTTTTTTCTTGCAGGTCACCGAAGATATGGATCCTAAAGAGCTGGTGAATTGGATGGCGACCCAGTTCACACGTCAGCAGGAGTTAGCGCAGCTGGCGCAGGACAATGCAATTGCTGCAATGAGGGAACAGCAAAAACCAGTCCTAGACCTGGTGGAAGCTTTGATCACGCTCCGGAGCCAAGGAGGCGGAGGAGTACCAACACCAGTAGGACCAGCTACACCTCGTGTGGACAGTCCAGTAGACTTTCACAATACTGGAGCGTTTAGTTTTGGGAAGCTTACCCCAGAGGACAATATAGACAACTTTCTTGAGTCCTTTGAAAGAGTGGCTCAGGCTATAGGTTGGCCAGAGACCCAGTGGGCAGTGCGTCTAGCTACATCCTTAACTGGAGAGGCACTGGCCGCTTATAGAGCCATGCCGGCAGCCCAAGCTATGGATTATAAGGCCGTAAAGAGTGGCATTAAGGATCGCTTAGGGTTAACAGCCACAGTATATCGCCGCATGTTTAGAGCCACAGTCCTGAGAGCTGGTGAGACGCCAAAGGCTTTAAGCCAGAGGATTCATGGTTTAGCACTGAAATGGCTGGCGCCAGAGGGAAAAACTTTAGAAATGGTTATTGACATGATAATGTTAGAACAATTTATGGCAGCAGTGCCAAAAGACATTCAGTCTTTTCTTATCCAGCAGAATTGCCAAAGCATGGGAGAGGGAACCCTTTTGTCTGAACGTTTTATGGAGGCTGAGTTAGCTCGTCAGCAAAAGGGAAGCGCTCCAAAGATAGGTGCTGAGGTCAGTTTTGCTGCATCAGAAAAGAGGAAGGAGAATACTGTTGAGTGTAGAAAAGTTTGTCTGCCTACTCAAGATGGGAGGTGGGCTGAAAAAAAAATGTTTCCGATGTGGGAAATGGGGACACTTGCAAAAAGGTTGCAAAGCCTGCACTAACTTAATGGGAACAACTACGAAACAACTTCGGGAAGGTTTTCTCTTAACGGTTAGCATACAAGGGATTCCTACTAACATTCTCTTGGACTCTGGTGCGGACCAAAGCATGTTGTCACAAAGGCTTTGGCGAGCAATAGAGGCCCAGAATAAGTTCGAGCAGAGGAAGCCAGAAGGTAGCGTTCAAATTAGATGCATTCACGGTGCTGCTTCTTTTTACCCCACATACAAACTAATGATCAAAGGGTTAGGGGTGCAGAGAGAGATCCAAGTGGCAGTAGTTCCCAAACTCCCGTATGACTTAGTATTGGGAAGGGACTGGCCCCAATTTAAGCAGGGTTTGGAAGAAGGCCTTAGCCAAAAGGGGGAGGGAATGGTGATGGTGGTCCCCGGGCCTCTTTTTGAAAACCCCCTGAGAACCAGTTGGGGACGCAAGGAAAAAGCCCCGGGAAAACAAGTCTCCAGGTAAACAGAATTTTACACTAAAATTTTGTAAGGTGTCAGAGAAGGCCCAGGCATCTACAAGCTGCGGGATTTGGCGGGATTTGGCGATTATGATGTCATAATTCATAGTGGCAATTGGGCAGAACACCTCGTGTGAATCGGAGCTGTATTACGCTCTATGAGGCAGGCTGGCATCACCTTGAACCCAAAAAAATGCACTTTTGCAAAACAGGAAGTGAAGTATTTAGGACACATGGTAGGAAGGGGTAAGATCAAGCCTTTGATCAACAAGGTGGCTAGTATCAAGGAATTTCCTCAACCAACAACCAAGAAACAGTTAAGGAGCTTTCTGGGACTAATCGGGTATTACAGAAGATTCATACCCCGATTTGCGGAAGAAAGTTCCGTTTTTACGGACATGCTGAGAAAAAATTGCCCGAATCAACTCAGATGGACCCCAGAGGCTGAGCATTATTTGCTTATGAGAAGTTTTTGTCCTGTTAAAAGTTTTACTTTGTTTGTAAGGAGACAAACCAGCCTGGAAGTGTTTGGGACTATGAGAACAGAAAACTGCCATTGAGAAATGCTGTTTTTGTTTGCTTTAAACAGTAATGCTAGCCAAGCTGGTAGCATTGACTGTTAAAAGGCTTTTCCTTTGAGTTGAAGAACACTATAATCTGAAAGTCTGCTTTGAGTTTATTTATGTCCTGATGTGTATTATGAAGAATCCTGGAGAAAGAATCCAAGGGTAGTATTTGTGAACCTTGCGTTTGAGTCAATAAATTCTGTCATTGCCTTATCATTCGAGCTAACTACAAGTGTTTTCTTCTACCTGAAGCCAAGTGTATTGTGACTGAACTACCTTTCCCAAAGGGCATGGCAAAGGAACCAGTCAGTTAAAGGTTAAAAGGTGAAACTTTCTATGATAACCACGCCCCTCCATACTGGAAGTAAGGGGCAAGGGCGTGACAGAGTACATGGTCGATCAACAGGTTGGAGCTCAAAGCTGTGATGCTAGCACTGCAGGCCTTCGAGTCTGCGGTGACGGGAAGAGCAGTTCGAGTGCTATCGGATAACTCCGCAACAGTGGCCTACATCAATC
Source organism: Ichthyophis bannanicus (assembly GCA_033557465.1). Classification (NCBI taxonomy): domain Eukaryota; kingdom Metazoa; phylum Chordata; class Amphibia; order Gymnophiona; family Ichthyophiidae; genus Ichthyophis; species Ichthyophis bannanicus. The sequence continues at coordinate 1,466,005 of CM066035.1, forward strand.
GACAGGGCGGTACAGGCAGTGTGGCCATGGAAAAAGAAACGGAGGCACTTTTCGCGTGGGTAGAGCATCGACTGCCAGCGATTTTGGCAGCTCACATTGTGGGAAAGGACAATGTGATGGCGGAATTTCTCAGCAGAGTCCAAGTGGATGCAGGAGAGTGGGAGTTGCATCCGGAGGTGTTTGCACAAGTGGTGCGATGCTGGGGGCCACCAATTATGGATCTCATGGCGACTTTTCGGCCAGCAAAGGTGTCCCGTTTCTTCAGCAGATGGCGAGAGAGGATGTTGGAGGGCATCGACGCGCTCATGCAGCGGTGACCCGTGTCAGGTCTCCTATGTGTTTCCCCCGTGGGCGCTCATAGGCCGGGTGGTGCAACGCATAGAGGCTCATCGGGGGAGAGTGTTGCTGGTGGCCCCGGATTGGCCAAGGTGGCCGTGGTACGCCGATCTCGTCCGGCTGCTTGACAGGGAGCCGTGGAGGTTACCGGTGTCAGACAGTCTCTTACTTCAGGGGCTGCTTTGGATGCCCCAAGTGGATCGGTTCTCGCTTACAGTTTGGCCATTGAAAGGGCTAGGCTAAAGAAAAAAGGTTACTCTGGGGCAGTTGCCGCAACTTTACTCAAAGCAAGGAAGAAGTCTATGTCTTCGGCGTATGTTCGTGTATGGCGTGTGTTTGAGGATTGGTGTTCCAGGAGGCAGTATATCCAACAGTATTTGAAGGTTTCAGAGACCTTTCGCAAATTGGATCGTTTGTTCGTCTTGTTTGGCGGTCCCCGCAGGGGGGAAGTGGCTGCGAAGGCTTCTATTGCTCGGTGGATTAGAGAGGCGATTGCTTCAGCGTATCTTCTGTGTGGGCGAGAGGTGCCAGCAGGTTTAAGAGCTCATTCGACCAGAGCACAGGCGACATCTTGGGCGGAGCACAGTTTGGTTCCGCCGGGGGACATTTGCAGTGCGGCTGCCTGAACGTCTCTTCATATGTTCAGTAAACACTACCGCCTGGATGTGATGTAAGCACAAGATGAGGTATTTGGGGGGGCTGTGCTGCAAGCCGGCTGGAAAGGGCCCTCCCATTAGTTACTGCTCTGTTACATCCCATAGGTGGAGGACTAAACAGGAGGAACGATAAGGAAATTGAAATTACACTTAACTGGTAATTGTAGTTCCTTTAGAGACTCCAGTTTAGTCCTCATTCCCGTCTGGGATGCTATGGCTTGCAGGACAGCGGCCGTTGGGAGAAGAGCGAGTTTACCGGTAGGTATATTTTTGGTTATTCTTTTCTCTCAATTCTGTCTCGTTCTAGTATCTGATTCTGTCTGAGGTGGAAGGAAAAGGCACAAGAGAAAAGGCCTATCTTTCCATATGGAAATTCCATTGTATATAGTTAGTGTTCATAAGTTCTGTTTTTTTGCAGTACATATGGTATATCTGCTACTTATTTGTTGCTCCTTTGAATGTGCTTTGTCAATAGTTTACTGGGGCTGATGGGAGAGACCAGCAGGCTACATCCAGTGATGTCACGTTTTTGACATGCCCAGTCTTCAAGCTGCAGGAGGAGGTGCACTACCCATAGGTGGAGGACTAAACTGGAGTCTCTAAAGGAACTACAATTACCAGGTAAGTGTAATTTTAATATCTAGTGCACTGGAAATGTCCTAACTTATCTAATACAGAGATATATAAGCTAAATTCCAAAGAACACAAAATATATCAAATATATACCTCCCAGTCCACCTTAATGTCAATCAGTCTTAAGTCCAATAGTTAAGTGGCACCATTTTGAACTCGGTGCCAGAGGAGACAGGACTGACCGGGGATTGCTCCTGTCCCTGAAAACCTAGACCATGAGATTCTACCAGGTAGACATGGGAGGCCCTACAGGGGGATGGGCAATCTGGGGGGAGGGGGGGTTCTTCAGGATTGAGAGATCTGGGGGAAGAAGAGTCTGAGAAGTGACTTCAAGAACGTGGGGGCTCTGGACGGGGGGTGGGGGTGTTAATGTCTTCATGATTCTAACACTTCACTGACCCTTTAGATGGCCTGGAGCATCAGGCCACAGCTAGATACCTGATGCTCCCAGCCAGGAAAAAATGTCAGCTTTGGCTGGTGTTATTTTTAACTAGAATAACACATCTTGCAAAATTTGATGCAAACTACATTATTCCTTTATCACAGGAGTCGTTAACCTGATTCTCGCAGTAAATTAAGCTGTGGTAAAATCAGAGATTTTACTGCAGCTTAATAACTAGCCTCCTTATAGTGCTACTAGAGGCTTTTACTAGGAAGAATGGGGTTGATTTAAAGTACTACTGCAACCTTTCCTTTTTATTAACAAAAACATTTTCTGTAAATATTTTTAATGATTTTGATTTTTTAACTGTGCAATTATGTTTTGTTTTATAGCAATAACATGAAAATCAAAAACTCCACAATCATAAAAGCTTTGGAGATAGTAATCTGGAAAATAGAGATCTAGAAGCTCAAAGTTTTGTTTCCTTTATTCTGGGCTGATGGTCAAAGTTATGGGATATGCTGATGTTTCGGAATTAGACATTCCAACCAAAAAGATTAAATGTTACAAAATATTTGCACCCTGAGCCTCCTAGAGAGCTTTGCAAATGCACTGGACAGCATGAAATGGTGCATAACTAATCAAGGTTTTGAATCCTAAACATTCCAAAGAATCCTGCAAGGAGGTCATTAAACTGACACAGGGGCTGAGCTTGGTCTCCACACTTGCCCTAGCAAGTTGTAAACAAAATCTAAACTAAGTGAGAAATGAGCAGAAGGAATAGAGTATTTCTGAAATACACAGTGGATTCATTTTTCTTAAACATAAAAGAGTATTAGCTGCTAGTGAAGCAACTACTTACTAAAGTGTGCTAAGTTTTGCACCTTAGATATGTTAACTGCAAAATTTAAGATGCATTGGGGCTTGTTTACTAAGCAGTAGTAGCGGCTTCCGATCAATATCGGAGCCACGACCCCATGGAATTCAATGGGGCCACGGCTCCGATATCGGTCAGAAGCCGCTACCGCTGCTTAGTAAACAAGCCCCATTGTGTGCAAAGATTCTTTGGTGACTGTTCGGGGTGTTCCCTACTACTGCATGCTAATAGCATGGCAGATAATGCAGAATGCAATTACATACATCTCTGGAGGTGTAACCAACTGCACTGTATTATCTGTCATGTTAACAGTTAACACACAGTAGCAACACTCCTTATCAGGGCTGCTGCTGGGGTCGCTGGCAACCCCTTGCAACTTATAGATTGACACTCCTTCCGTTATTACTATTAATCATAGGCTGCATGCCACAAGAAGGAAGGAGAGAGGTTCAGCGTGTTCGGTTCCCTGCAGCAAAGCTGGAACAAGTTGAAAAGCGCACACTTTACAGTGTGACACAATGGCTCATTTCCCTCACTCACAGGATCAGACATTCAGGGGCTTCATCTGTGTGTATCATAAGAAGTGTCGGTGGGTGCACGCATGTGTGTATGTCAGTGGGTGCGTGTGTTTGTGTCTTTCTGTGTGTCATGGGGACTGCCAGAGGCTACATGTACATGTGCGTGTGTATGCTTGCCATGAGGATTGTCAGGTGCTACATGTGTGTGTGAGTGTGTGCACATGTTTGCTTCATGGTGTCTGTTGGGAATTATGTGCGTGTCTGTGTCATGGAGAGTGTTGGGGGCTGCATACATGTGTGTGTGCAAGGCTGTGTATGTTAATATCTGTCACAGACTGTGTGGGCATGTGAAAACAGCACACTTACAGTATGACAAAGGGACTCATTTCCCCTTCCTTCATCTGCAAAATCATACATATCTGGTGGTATGTGTTGGAGGAACATTTCAAAGAGAGATGATAAAGTATGTCTTGTTATGGTAGTAGGATGTAAATTCTGCCCAAGCAACTCCTGCAATGCAGGGGGAGGGCCTGGGCAGAAAGGGGACCCACACAGCGGTGGCGGCAACAGGGCGGCAAACTTACTTTATTACGCTTGCTGTGCTGCTCTACTCTGGTAAGTCTGCCGTGGGCCCAGTGGCTGTTCCTCGCTAGGCCGAAGTCTTGCAATAGCAGCCACCTGTGTGACTTCGGACCGGAACAGCTGCCAGACCCGCAGCAAACTTACAGAGTGAAACAGTGCAACAAACACAATGAGGTAAGTTTGCTGCTGCTGCCACTGCCATGGCAATGGGAAGCCCTCAGCAAAAGTTTGCTTTGGGGCCCCTCATTGTAACTTACGCAACTGAGGGGCTGTATGAGAAATCTTTATAACTACTATTTTGTGTATATATCTATATCTATATGTCTCTCTCTTCAGATAGTGTGTGTGTGGTGCAGGAGTGGAGTGCCTTTGTGTGTACGTGTGTGTAGTATGGGTCTCAGATGTGTTTGTGGTGTGGGGATGGGGTGCCTACGTGTCTAATGGGGTGGGGAGGTTGTGCCGTTTAGCATATATTCATTGTGGGGGTTATTCTTTGCTACGAATAGCGGGGCTGGACTGCCTGATGGGTTGTCCATCCCCGCTATTTGTGTCTTCACCCGCTGCGACTATCTTCCCCGCCAGTTGTGTGGGGAAGGTAGACAGGGGTGGGGAAGGGGTGGTTTGGAGGCGGAGTCTGGGCAGTCACCAGCCCTGGATGTACAGGGCCAATTCTAATGTCGGCCCCGTACATCCGGGGCCGGCGATATGTGCGGGGAAGTTAATCCACCTCTGAGGTGGAATAACTTCCCTGGATGTATTTAAATTGTGTGCCTGGGGTGCAGATGGGGCAGGGGGGGGGGGCCAGGGGACATTCCCTGCAGCATGACCCTGGCCTTAGGAGGTCAGATCAGGGGTTGGGCTGTGGGGAATAGGCAGTTTTTGCCGGCAGCCGGCATCACGGCTTTTATATGGAGCTGCAGTGCCATGGCAAGCAGACGCCATGGCGCCGCAGCTCCATTTAAAAGCCCTGACTGAGTTAGCTGGACTTATGCGCCGCGGTATCAGAATCGCAATCCCCTCTGTGCGTCTGGTTCAGATCGGACACACAGAGGGGATCTACGTGCGGGACGGAATCGAGTCCTGTGCCTTTTTCTCCCATCTCTTCAGCCTCCAACCCTTTGCACTCTTATACCCATCCCTACAGACTTTCTCCTGCTACCTCCTGCAACTCTATCCCTTTCTCCCTCCCCCTTGCCTTCTCACTCCTTGCCCTCCATTCCCCCCCCCCATCTTTCTTTCCCAAACCCACTGCCCCTTTACATTTATCCTTACTCCTGTGGGTCTCTGAGCCCAGCTCCTCTTCTTGCAGCACTCTTGGTCACGATTGTGGCCTTCTTCTGCTCTTCAGCCCACAGGACACACTGCTCTCACGGGCATACAACATCGCCTCCTTCTTCTTCTCTTATGGGGTCGGCCAGTGTACACATTTGGTACCCTTGAATACTGGCGCCCCCTGACACGTTTACCCATCTTACTGGGAAGCGCCAGCCCTGTTTCCTACCCATTCGATGTCACCAGTGGCAACATCTGCTTTTGTTATTTAATACAATGATTATTATGTGCAAATGGTTAATATGGTTATTATTATGTGCAAATGGTTAACTGTTAGCACATGCTCATTCCCACATTAAACACCAAATGTAGTTTAGTAAATGGTCCCCTATGTGGTTTTTCTATATGGAATTGTTTTTGAAAATTAAAATATCATTTTAGGATTTCTTTTCTTTTCTTTTTTTTTAAAGAGAAAAGGGAATGAAATTCATTTCTGTAAAAGATGGCCCTTGTAGGAAAAGGATGCCATGCATTTCAGTCTATTAGATTTCAGGAAATCAACCAGAATCTTCTATTTAGTTTAGCATTCTACAAAGAGAACATACATGCACTTGATTTTATAAAATACTAGTGTAAGTGGCAGAGAACATGCCTTAAATTCCCCATGATTTACACCAGCCCTATACCTGCTGTAAAAGCCCATGTTGATTTTTTGCAAGTATGCACATACATTATTCTATAATCTAGGTACATACTTCCCTTTACCTCCCATGCTCTGCCCTAACTCCGCCTATGTTCATGTTCACAATGCGATGCAAACAACATGTGCACTTTTACGCTAGTCAGTATTTTATAAGAGGTCACTTACATACATAAATGGCCACATGCACATAAATGAGTAAAATGCCGACTTTGCATATCGTACTGCTAGGCCAATCCATACAAGTGGATTGGGGTGGGGTGTTTCACCTAGGCTGCCTGATATTCTTACACCGGCCCTCGTGCTGGCACTTATACACTGTTTACATGTGTAAGTACCAGCTCCTACACATTCAAAACCGTTGAGTAATGCTGCCTTCTTTTTCTGTTGTATTATAAAATGTCTTCTCCCCACTGAATGTGCTGCAAATAAGCTGTGGTTTTCCCATGCCTTTAAAGGTTTTTTATAACCTTATCAGCCCTGATTCCCCCTGCTGCTCTCCTTGTCGGTGGCACTCCCAGTCCCACTGAATCGGGATCCGGACCTCCTGTTTCAGGAGCAGGGCTCCCTCCTGCACCCCATCCTGGGGTAGTTAGATTTGAAGGTGTGGCTGCTGAAAGGGTAGCCTTGGCTCCCTTCAGTTTCCTGGGAAAGGTCGAGGAGATCCTCCTGGCCTCCCAAAAGCCCACTACAAAGCGGGCGTATGTCTTCAAATGGAAAAGATTCTTCCTCTGATGTGCAGAGAGAAGAGATAACCCTTTCTCTTGCTGCGTGCAACTAGTGCTACAGTACTTACTGCAACTCTTGTGTGCCGGTCTGCATTCTAATTCAATGAGGGTGCATCTGAGTGCCATAGCCGCTCACCATCATCCTATAGAGAGGAAACCCCTCTCAAACCAGCCCCTGGTCTCCACGTTCCTATGAGGCCTCTTGCTATCGAAGCCCCCCTTTCCGCCCTCCTGCGGCAGAATGGGATCTTAATGTGGTGCTCTCCCAGCTCACCAGACCACCGTTCAAGCCTCTGGCCACCTGCCATTTGAGATACCTCTCCTGGAAAGTGTTTTTTTCTGGTGGCCATCATGTCCACTTGAAGAGTGAGCGAACTCTAGGCCTTGGTGGTGGATCTGCCCTATACAAGGTTCTATAAGAATAGGGTAGTGCTCCGCACACACACCCAAATTCCTCCCTTCCATCTCAGCCAGGAGGTAGTCCTTCCTACCTTTTTCCCGCAGCCCCATGCCGGAAGGAACGAGATCATACTGCATACGCTTGACTGTAAGTGGGCCCTGTCCTTCTATCTGCAGAGGACCCTGGCTCATCAGAAATTCCCTCAGCTCTTTCTGTCATATGACCCCAGTAGACTGGGGCTGTCTGTAACAAAGTGAACTCTGTCCACTTGACGGACTGCATTGCCCCCACCTACGAGCGAGTGGGCCTCTCTCTTGAGCACCAGATCACTGCACATCGTATGTGGGCTATGGCCACGTCAGTTGCCAACCGTTAGTGCTGGTGATGGAAATCTGCAGGGCCGCCACAGTCTTCAATTCAAACATTTGTAGCTCATTACTACCTGGAAAGCGAGTCCCACAGGGACAGTGCCTTCAGGCAGGCAGTACTCCATAATATTTTCAGGGTATAGGCAACTTCTGCCCTCTTGACCCTTCTGTGTTCAGGCTACCGGAGTGATAGTGTCGCTGGATGCTAGGGTCTTGCAGAGTCTCTCATTGGGGACTCACCTTCTGCAGCTCACGGCTACCTGATTTGTCACCGTTGGTGCTGTCGTGGTTTAGTCCTTGGCAGTCTGGAGCTAGGGAGTCCCATATATGAGGACTGACTTTCTGCTTTTTCATGGAGAAAGCGTAGTTACTCACCTGTAACAGGTGTTCTCTGGGAACAGCAGGAATCAGCCCTCATAACCCTCCCTCTTCCCCTTGGAGTTGTCTCCCTACATTGTTTTACGTCTTTTCTGCTATGTCATCTGACTGATCAAGATGGCACCCTTGGGAGGGAAGGGGACCATGCATGCGTGGTAGCATTCCCAAAGCTTTCTTTGAAAGCTGGGAGAATGCTCCTGGCAGGCTTCATCAGTGCCGATGTCACCCATATGTGAGGACTGATTCCTGTTGTTCCTGGAGAACACCTGTTACAGGTGAGTAACTATGCTGTGTCTTTCATCTGCAAGCAGGAAGGGGATGAGTTTTCCCTAGTCAGGGCAGCTCTCTTGAGAATTCCAGCATTTATAAATGAATTTTAAAAATAATTATCTTAAGCAAAGAAAGATTTATTTAAACAAGATTTCCTTGTAGATGTATCCTGCTGTCAACAAATTTTGAAGGGTTTGCCCCAGAGCTGTTTTTCAGAAAAGCATTTCAAACTGCACAGCCCAATCTCATTCAGTCGGGGAGGGTTCTGCCGGTGAGCGAAACACTTTCTACCTTTTGGCAATTCTGGACATTCTGGCAGGGAGATCAGCTGTTTTTGAAGATAGTTGCTCAGTGCGCAGTCACCAACCATTGTTACAGCTCACCGACCATTGCTACAGGCCTGTTTGTTGCTCTGCCATTTTCCTCAGTGTTCGTGAGGGGGACAATTTCAGGGGCAGCTCTTCATTGAAGCCGGGATATATTTTTACTTTCACTTTCGTTTTTGACTCAGAGAAGCCCCATTTGTAAATTGGTTGTGTTTTGAGTGATTGAAGCAGCAGTGGTTTCATTGCCGGTAAGGAAATAATTGTTTTTAAATGCAAGATGTCTTCTAAAACAATTTGTGCAGCATGTGGGCTTCATAGGGGGCGTTTGTCTACATTAGGACTGTGCCGGCCGTGTGAACAGGCTGATCTGGAAGCAGGGAACAGTCTTCTCAAGATAACAGAAAAGCAATTTAATACTGAGGCAGAAGTGCTTGATAATTTGCTAGAGAATACTAAAGAAAATCAGGTTTTCTAGCAGAACAAGAAAGGAAAGGATACCCGGAGTCTCTTTAGGAAAACAAGCCTTTTATTATGCCAGCATAGGATCAGTGAAATCACTTTCAAAGACTGAGCACCATCTACGGGGCCCGTGCACACTATATAGACATTTTTATCAGTTCATCATAGCATCTTTTCATGATAGGTTACCTGTTGCTGCAGTACACTCATGATTGGAGAATATTTGCCGCAGTATTATCACAGCAAAGCAGAGAGGAACAAGGCAAGGAGGAACAAAGCAGGGAGGGTGTGTTGTCACCAAGGGGGTGTATCCCTTTCACATAGCAAAGCAGGGGAAGAGCAAGGGCAAGGGTGTTTCAATAACCCTTTCAGCTCTCAGTAACCCTTTCAGCTCTCATCCCTATCTGGATTCCACCTCATTCCCCTCTTTTTAAAAAGAAAAAATCCTTCTTATGAAGGAAGCCTAAGGAATCTTCTCATTTAATGGATCTGACTCTGGAGGGGATTTGTAGTTGCATACTGCCATCACATGGGCAGCAGTTTTCTGCTCCACCATGGTTTCAATGGTGGAGGTAACGAATCGCATAATGACAGGGAGACAAAGGGCAGAATAAGACATATCAGGAAAATAAGAAGAACTCCTGCCACTAGGGTTTTAATTCCACCCAACCAATTGAACCATCCCTCAAACCACCCGGCACCCGTGGAAGGGGCAGCAATATGCATGGCCAGGTTACGCAAATCCTGAATAGATCTCTCAATAGAGACACTTTCATTAGTGAGATTGAAACAACACATCCCTTCAAATTCTGCATACCCATGATTTAGACGTAGGAGCAGAAAATCAATGGTCATCCTATTCTACAGAATTGCCGTCCGTAGACCGGACATTTCATGATTCATAGTAGCTAAGATGGCTGAGGTAAGATTAATGGATTTGGCCAAGGAACAAGCAATACGGCTTACTTCCATAGCATTTTGTAAAGCTAATGCAGGTGCTCCTACAATGGATATTGCCAGCCCTAGGGCTGTCTCATCACTATAAGGTTCTACATTGGAGTTAGTTAGGGGGCATAGGCTTTGATCAAGGATAGTGTGAACAGGAACTAACATTACTGGGGGTATGAGAGAAAGCGGCAGTAGTCAGTCTGCCGAAAATACAAGGACCTCCAGTGGCGTTTATGGGAACATAAGTATAAGCAGTTTTACCACATAACAAAAACCAGCCTAAGGGAAGATACATTCCTCTTCGTCTCTCCGGGCCAGTCCAGGCAAGTGAAGTGAGGGTTGTCAACCTTCTCCAGCAGCTGAGGACTGAAAAACTGAATTTTTTACTGAAACAGAGTCTGGCTCCGCCTGCTGACCGAACCTCAGTCTTTCAGTCCTCAGCAGCTGAAGGAGACGTTTTCTTGTCTGGCTCCCGGAGTTGGTGATAGACTATTTATTTAGAGTTTAACTTTGGTTTAGTTTTTGGTCCTTTTTTCTGATGCCTACGTCGGGGGAAAGGGTTCTAGCAGAGCTCTCCCTCTCCATACTGGCTTAGAGCTTGACGGAGCGTTAGCGGCAGAGCCTGCCTCACTCTCAGCTCCTGTCCCGACGGGGGGGGAAACAGTCAGTGCTTCAACGGAGCGTTTTCGGCAGAGCCTGCCTCGTCCTCCGCTCCAGTCCCGAAGGGGGAAACGGACAGTGGTTCTGGGAGCCCCAGAGACCATCCGGCGGCCTCCACAGTCCCCAGCACTCCACCGCTAGCAGTGGGCGGCAGCTGCTTGAGGGCACGTTTCACCGATCGCCGGATTCCGGTGAGGCTCAGGTCAGTCAGTGTACGGGCTTGCGGTTTGCGGCGCGCCGGTCTCGGGAGATTTCTCACTTTCGGGGCGCCTCATGCCTCCGGGGTTCGGGGCAGCTTTTTCTGTGCAAATCGTTTTTCTTTTCGTGCCGCCGCGTGTAACATCATGGAATCTAAGTCCGATGTCTGTGAGCGCATCGGGGGGCCTTCCTTCTGCCTCGGAAATGGCGGGAACGGCGGCCATTTCTACTGCATCGTCTCTTGTGCCTTCTAATCAAAAGCACTCCTCAAAAAGAAAGGCAAAGGCTAAAACGCCGTTGACAGTGGGGGAAGCTCCTTCACTTTCCTTGCCTGCGGTTCAGGGGACTTTGGAGACCACTTTTTCAGCTGACTTTATTCTGGCTCTCCATAAGGCATATTGTTTAAAGAAGCAGCAGGCTCAGACTCAGGAATCGACCGCTCTTCCCTCCCAGAACCTGGCTACAGGACCTTCTCTTTTGGACCCGGGGGAAGGTACCTCCCACCCAGTCCATGGGACCCAAGGGGCTGCCGATAGCATCGGTCTGCCTTTCCCTGAGCTCCAGAATGTGGAGGAAGGTGAGCTTTTACTGGATCCGGGTCTGGATCAGTGGGCTACTGATCTTGAGGAGGGGGAGTTGGGGGTCAGTGAGGATCCTAGTCTTTTCAGGGTATTTAGGAAGGAGGAATTGGGGGCTCTTATTTCCCAGACGCTGGCCTCCTTAAATATTGTGCTGCCACCGGCTCAGGATCAGCCTTTAGAGGATCCTCTGCTTCAGGGATTTAGAACGGAGCAGAAGTGTTTCCCGGTGCACCGCGTTATGCAGCAGATGGTGGAGTCCGAATGGGAATGCCCAGAAGCGACTTTTCGGGGGTCTCGGGCTATAGCCCGTTTGTATCCCTTGCCGCAAGAGGAGCAGGATTTGCTTAAAATGCCTAAGGTAGATGCCTTAGTGTCAGCAGTGACCAAGAAAACCACAATTCCGGTGGAAGGCGGAGCGGCCCTCAAGGATTTGCAGGATAGGAGACTGGAGACTCTGCTCAAACAGACTTTTGAGACTTGTGCCCTGTCTCTCCGAGCGGCTATCTGTGGGGCGTATGTGTCTCGGGCCTCCATTCGGTGGATTCAAGGTGGAGTCCAAGCCAAAGGTGAGGAGGAGGAAGGTGCGAAGCTAGAATCAGCCGCGGCTTATCTAGCTGATACGTTTTATGACCTTGTCAGGATTTCAGCGAAGTTTATGGCAATGGTGGTTGCTGCTCCGAGATTCCTATGGTTACGAAATTGGTCGGCGGATGTTTCGTCCAAGGCGCGCCTTAGTAAGCTCCCATACAAGGGCACCTTGCTTTTTGGGGATGCTTTGGAGAAGATTGTGAAGGATTTAGGGGACTCCAAAGGTGGTCGCCTTCCAGAAGACCAGCCGAAAGGTCAGAGACCGGCCGGGGGCCACCGGGCGTCGTTGCGGGAGCCTCGCCGGTTCCGGGACTCCCGGTTTGCCCCCTATCACAGGGGGCGCTTTGTGGCTCGCGGGCAGTCCTTTCGGGGGGCGCGAGGGTTCGGCAGGGGTTATTTCCCAACCCAGCAGAACTCTTCCAAAAAGCCACAATGAAGTGAGGTTGGTCCAGACAGATCTTCCGGTGGGGGGACGGCTGCAGCGGTTCCTTTCTGTCTGGGCCACCATAACGACAGATCTCTGGGTTCTGGAGATTATTTGCGACGGTTATGCCCTCGAGTTTGCTTGCCCTTTACGGGACACTTTCGTGGCGTCTCCCTGTGGTTCTGCGGAAAAAGCGCAGGCGGTGGACGAGACTCTTCAGCGCTTGTTGCATCTTCGGGCGGTGGTTCCGGTTCCCCACGACCAATTAGGGTCGGGTCGATACTCCTTTTATTTCGTAGTCCCCAAGAAAGAGGGATCTTTTCGTCCTATTCTGGATCTCAAGCATGTGAACCGCTGTTTGCGAATTCCGCACTTTCGCATGGAGACGCTCCGGTCCGTTATTTGCTCCGTGCAACCACAGGAACTGCTTACCTCCATAGATCTCACAGAGGCCTACCTCCATATCCCAGTGCGTCCAGATCACCAGCGGTTTTTGCATTTCGCGGTGCCCAAAGGGTCTTTGGGTTGGCTACGGCGCCGCGGACCTTCACAAAGGTGATGGTGGTGGTCGCAGCGGCGTTGCGCCGCGAGGGCGTGTTAGTGCACCCCTACCTCGACGATTGGTTGATTCGGGCACCGTCTGTTGCGGAATCAGAAGTGGCAACGGCTCGGGTGGTCGGCCTCCTAGAACAGTTGGGCTGGGTGATAAACCAGGCCAAGAGTCAATTGCGGCCGGTCCAGCGACTCCTGTACCTGGGGGCGCTGTTCGACACGAGCGTAGGAGCGGTGTTTTTGCCCGAGAACAGGATACAAAAGCTCAGGGGGCAAGTCACTGCGTTTCTGCGCCTGAAGGCGCCTATGGCGTGGCGTTACTTGCAGCTGCTCGGCTCCATGGCGGCAGCCCTCGATCTGGTTCCCTGGGTTCGGGCGCATATGCGGCCATTGCAACACGCGTTGCTGTCCAGGTGGTCTCCGCAGGATCATCCACTGTCTCGGAGATTGCCTCGCTCGCAGGACGTGAGCGACAGTCTGCTATGGTGGTTGGATCCCGCTCATCTTCGGGCGGGTATGCCCTTGCTGTCCCCGGATTGGTTACTCCTAACGACCGATGCCAGTCTCGCAGGCTGGGGGGCCCATTGTCTGTCTCACATAGCTCAGGGGGTTTGGACGCCGGAGGAATCGGGGTCGTCCATCAACTTGCTAGAGCTCAGGATGGTGCGTTTAGCGCTGCAGGAGTTTCGCCTTCTCGTAGAGGGCCAGGCGGTTCGAGTTTTCTCCGACAACTCGGTGACGGTGTCTTACATCAACAAACAGGGCGGCACAGGCAGCGCTGTTCTCTTGGAGGAGAGTCAGCGGTTGATGTCCTGGGCGGAGGCCCACTTAGTAGCTCTTTCAGCGGCTCACGTGGCAGGGCGCGACAATGTACAGGCGGATTACCTCAGCCGACATGTCGTGGATCCCGGAGAGTGGGAGTTGAACGCGGCAGTGTTTCACAACCTGGTCCTTCGGTGGGGGCAGCCGTCGATGGACCTGATGGCCACCTTCGACAATGCCAAGGCCAGTCGGTTCTTCAGCAGGAGGAGGGAACGCATGTCGGAGGGTCTGGACGCTCTTGCGCAGCCTTGGCCATCAGTGAGTCTGCTCTATGTGTTTCCTCCTTGGCCTCTGATAGGCCGCGTCCTACGGCGGGTAGAAAGGCACAGCGGTCGGGTGCTTCTGGTGGCTCCGGATTGGCCCAGGAGGCCGTGGTACGTGGATTTGGTCCGCCTGCTGGTGGACCATCCTTGGAGGCTGCCGGCGCGGGCGAACCTATTGAGTCAGGGTCCGCTTCTCATGCCGGACGTGGATCGCTTCTCGCTTACGGCTTGGCTTTTGAGCGGGAAAGGCTGAGGCGTCGCGGTTATTCCCCGTTGGTCGTCGACACTCTCCTCCGGGCTCGACGCTCTTCTACTTCTCTCGCGTACGTTCGCGTCTGGCGTATTTTTGAGCGATGGTGTGGGGAGTGCGGTCTGCGGCCCAGCAATTCTCTAGTGTCTGATGTGTTGGCTTTCCTGCAAAGTGGTCTCCATAAGGGTTTGGCCCTCTCCACTCTCAAGGTGCAGGTAGCGGCACTGGCTTGTTTTAGGGGTAGGATAGCCGGGAGGCTGCTCTCGTGTCATCCGGATGTTATACGGTTCCTGAGAGCGGTCAGGAACCTGCGTCCTCCGGTACGCCCCGTCGTCCCTGCTTGGGATCTTAATTTGGTACTGGAGGCTTTGGCGAAACCTCCCTTTGAGCCAGTGAGAGTGGTTCCCTTCAAAGAACTCTCCTGGAAAACTGCTTTCTTGGTAGCCTTATGTTCGGCTCGGAGAGTGTTGGATCTGCAGGCACTTTCCTGCAGAGAGCCCTTCTTGCACTTCACACAGGAAAAGGTGGTGTTGCGGCCGGTGCCCTCCTTTCTCCCAAAGGTGGTATCCAGTTTCCATGTGAATCAGTCTATTTCCCTTCCGACGTTTCCGGATCGCCAGGGGGTTCCCATCGATTCAGTTCTCCGGAAGTTGGATTTAGGTAGAGTACTTAAACGGTATCTTCGCCGAACAGAGCCCTTTCGCAAAACAGACAGGCTGTTCGTATTGTTTGGGGGGCCGCAAAGGGGGGAAGCTGCCTCCAAGGCCTCCATAGCGAGATGGGTAAAATGCGCCGTCGCAGCGGCTTATCGGGCGAGTGGCAATGCGACGTCCTGGGCTGAGCTGGCCCTGATTCCGCTGGTGGATATTTGTAGGGCGGCAACGTGGTCGTCGCTGCACACTTTTTCGAGACATTATCGGTTGGATGTTCAGGCCAGGGGGGATGCAAATGTGGGTGCGTCGACTGTCATCGCCGGTCTCGCAGGTCCCTCCCAGGGTTAGTTACTGCTTTGGTACTTCCCTCACTTGCCTGGACTGGCCCGGAGAGACGAAGAGGAAGAAGAAATTAGGCCTTACCTGCTAATTGTCTTTCCTTGAGCTCTCTCCGGGCCAGTCCAGGACCCGCCCTGTTCCATTTGCGAGAGATCGTTGTTTTTGGCCGTGTCCTGCGACTTCTGCTGTTCGGGCTCATTCTCTGTCTTAGCTCCACGACATAGGCCGTTCTGCGCAGGGGGTTCCCAAGGTCGGTTCTGGATCTTCCGTCCGGCGGCATTGCTCGATATGGTCTGTGGGGCTCCCTCGACTTACTGCGAGGGTTCTTTCCATCCTTGCGTGCTGATTCCCCGAATACCTATGTAAAGCAAAAAAAAAAAAAACCCAGCATGCATTGACACCCATCGGGGGGGATGTCTTTTGATTGGGGTTCTGAGTTAGGAGGGTGGAGCACGTAGTTTTAGGCGGGCTCTGTCGGTTAGTTGTGTTTTAACGAAGTTGTTTTTTTCCGTAGTCTTTTCTTTCTCGTTCTGCTGCTTGGTAAGTGTAGACTGAGGTTCGGTCAGCAGGGGGAGCCAGACTCTGTTTTAGTAAAAAAATTCAGTTTTTCAGTCCTCAGCTGCTGGAGAAGGTTGACAACCCTCACTTCACTTGCCTGGACAGGCCCGGAGAGAGCTCAAGGAAAGACAATTAGCAGGTAAGGCCTAATTTCTTCTTTCTGAGTGAGCATAAGATACCTTCGTAATGAATTTGCAAGATAGTACAGTGTTAGACAAATTAAAAACCCCTTTAGTTGCATTTACAAAAATAAAGCAATCTGTGGCTCTAAGCGTGGAGACAACCTGCAAGGAAAAAGGGATCTTGTTAAAATAAGCTGAGGAAGGACGGGTAACCCCAATTAAGTAGAAAAAGATAGAAAATGTTAGCTTTGGCAGTTTGCAGTCCCAATTATTCAGTACAGTAAGCTTCTGCATTCACACAGATTAGCAGGCACAGCAATAAGGCATGCTGATAAAAAAACTCCAGCCTGCGACGAGCTGCGTACACAAAAGTCCGAAGTATTCAAGTCCCGGCAAGTAATATTACCGTGTTTATAGTTCTTGAGGCCGACAAGGGAAGGTCCCACACGAATGCCAGAACAAAAGTCAGCATAAGCGGGCGCATATTGATCATAGAGCTGGTGTTCCACTACACCTCTGTCCTTATAAGCTCCCTTAGTATCTGAAGATGACTCCTCAAGCTTCAGCCATGCATAGACTAGCCGGCTTCCGGTGTGTGGCTAGCGCAGGGCCCTGTCATCTGCCGATTCTCTGGTCCTCCGCAGTGTGAGGCGCAAGGGATCCTGAGAATGTTTGTGCGCTGTCCACTTATCATCCAGGTCAGGAGCAGCTTTCTTGAGACGGGTATGGTGAATCCACGGGGTGCCTCTGTGACCTTGACTGCAGTTGGTGTGGACAGGAGAACTGTATAAGGACCTCTCCAGGTAGGGCACAGTGGTTCATGTTTCCATTCTTTAATCCACACACGATCTCCCGGCTGGTGGGGGTGGAGCGGCTCTGACAAAGAGATAGGCAGTCGCTCTTGTATCCACCTGCTCAAAGACTGAAAAACAGATCCCAATGCCAGTAGGTGTTGTCTCGTAAGTTCATTACCTATCTGCTCTAAGTCTCCCTTAAGGCCCTGAACAATGGATGGTGGTCAGCCGTACAGTACTTCATAGGGGAAATGCCTAGGGTCCGAGTTGGAGAGGACTGGACATGGAAAAGGGCTCTTGGTAAGGCCTCATCCCACTTAAGGTGAGCTTCCTGACAAAGTTTGGACAACTGGAGCTTCAGGGTTCGGTTCATTCGTTCCACTTTTCCCGAACTCTGTGGGTGGTAAGCAGTATGAAGTTTCCAGGTGATCTGGAGGGCCTTAGAAAGGTCCTGAAGGCACTTAGCAATGAAAGCAGGGCCATCATCTGACCCTATAGTAAGGGGTAGGCCAAATCTGGGAATAATCTCTTTCAGCAGGACCCTTGTAACTTCTCGGGTTGTCTCTGTTCTACAGGGGTAGGCTTCAACTCATCCTGAAAACGTACAGACTATCACCAGCAGATATCGGTAACCCCTTACTCGGGGTAACTCAGTGAAATCAACTACAATATTCTCCATAGGGGCAGCACCAACCGCCTGTATAGAAACGGGGGGCAGAGGCCCTTGGCGGGGGTTATTCCTAGCACATTGGAGACAGTGACGTGCTGCAGCTGCCGTCAAGGCAGACAGATGTGGGACATAGAAGTAAGACTGCAGAATGGTTTGCATGGAGGTCTTGCCTAAATGGGTGGTCTCATGAAATTGCCGGACAAAAGCTGGTGCTAGGCTCTCAGGGATAACATATTGGGGTGACTCTCCCAGTAACCGCAACCACCCAGCAGTAGTGAGAGTAGCCCCTTCCTGGGTGAAAAATTCCATCTCCTTCTTAGCATACCGAGGATCCCAGTCTGAAATAGGAATTGGAAACAGGGGAGCTTGAACACTAACTGGGACTGTTCCTTGCCGGGCTGCTAGCTTGGCCTCCCTATCTGCCCTGCAGTTACCCTGGATGACCACAGTGTCTCCTCTCTGGTGTGCCTTGCAGTGTACAACAGACACCGCCTTTGGTGCCCACACAAACTCTAGTAACTCCAAAATCTCCCTCCCATAATTTATAGATTTCTCGCTCAAATTTATGAGTCCCTTTTCTCTATAGAGGGCCCCATGGGCATGGAGTGTAATGAATGCGTACTTAGAATCAGTGAAAATGTTTGCGTTCAAACCTGCAGCTAACTGGAGGGCTCGAGTAAGGGCAATGAGTTCAGCTTTCTGGGCAGAAGTCCGCAAGGGTAAGGGCCCAGCCTTCACAACAACCCCAGGCGTGACCACAGCATATCCGGCCTTCCACTGTCCATCTTCCACGAAACTGCTGCCATCGATAAAGTACTGAACATCAGGAGAGGCTAGTGGTACATCCTTCAGATCTGGGCGGCTGGAGTACACTTCATCCATAACTTGGATACAGTCATGTTTGGGTAGCCCAGGTGCTACAGGGAGTAGAGTAGCAGGATTGAGAGTTTTCACTGTCTACAAGTGAACACGAGGATTCTCACACAGCATGCTTTGGTATTTTGTCATCCGCTCGTTGGTAAACCAATAATTGCCTTTGTACTCCATCAGCGTTAGTACTGCATGCAGCACTTTAACATACAGTTCTTGCCCAAGGGACAGTTTATCAGCCTCTGTTGCCAGAAGAACTGTCGCTGCTACTGCGCGAAGACAAGAAGGCCAACCCCTCGCTACTCGATCCAGCTGTTTGGATAAATAAGCCACCGGTCGTTGCCAGGAGCCTAGGCTCTGAGTGAGGACACCAACTGCCATTCCCCTCTCTTCATGGACGTACAGATGGAATGGTTTTTCCACGTCAGGCAGTCCTAGTCTGGGTGCTGATAGCAAGGCCACCTTCATATCCTGAAAGGCCTTCTTTTGATCCGGACCCCAGTCGAAAGGTTCTCGTTCTCCCCCTGTTGTAGCTGCATACAGGGTTTTTGCCAACAGAAGAATTCCCTCCCCCTGCAAAGTTGGGAATCCAGATTCGACAAAAACCGGCAGCCCCAGAAGCCCCTCAACTGCCTGCAATTTTGTGGCTCAGGAATAGAACAAACAGCCTCCCTCCGCTCAGAGCCCAGTCTTCGAAGGCCTTTTGCAATATGGAATCCCAAGTATTTGACTTCAGTCTGGCACAATTAGGCCTTACTTTGGGACACCCGATAGCCAGACATCCAAAGTAGGTGCAGAGGTTCTGAAGTAGCGGCTAGACATTCTTCCCGGGAAACAGCGATGATGAGTAGATCATCCACATATTGTAGCAATACACGTTGAGTAGGGCATGACTGGAACTGACGCAAGTCCGAGTCGGCCTCCTATCGCAGGAGTTACCAGGGGGAAGACAGAAAAGGATTTATTACTGTCATAGGCATAGGTACTTTCCTAGGCCCCAGTCCTCTCAGCCCAAGCAGGCTCCTCACCAACCGCAGCATCGAGAGAAGCTTCAGCAACCTTGGGCCGGAAGGACTGGGGTTTCTAGTCCCACAGGTGCTCCTTGTGGTCTTGGGCAAGCCACTTAACCCTCCATAGCCCATGTTCCCTGTAAAATAGTTATCTCCAAGTTATAATGCCCTGTTCAATGTAATTTCAATTTGTTCAATGTAAACCGCACTGATGCAGAATAGCGCGGTATATAAGAGAATGTAAATAAATAAATAAATAAATAAATAAGTCTTGACTAAGGGCATCCCTGAATAGCATGGGGGAATTCTTGAATTCTTGGGGTAACCGTGTCCATGTCCATTGCCCCTTACTGCCGGTTACAGGGTCTTCCCATTCAAATGCAAACAGTGGCTGGCTAGGAGTGGCCAATCTCAAGCAGAAGAAGGCATCCTTTAAGTCCAAAACAGTAAAGCAGGTAGCTTGTACGGGAATCAAACTCAGTAAATTGTAAGGGTTTGGCACAATAGGATGAATGGTAATGACAGCTTCATTGACCCTCCGTAGGTCCTGTACAGGTCAATAAATCATTAGTACCTGGTTTTTGAACTGACAGCAAAGGGGTATTCCAGGGCGATTGTCATGGTTTCAGGAGTCCAAACTTGAGTAATCGCTAGAGATGTTTATGAATGCTCTTAACAGCTCTTCGGGGCAGGGAATATTGCCTGACATGAATGGGACATTAGTTTTTCCAGTGGCCCATTTCTTTGCAATAGGCACATTGATCTTGTTCCAATGGTCCCCGCTCCAATGATCCTTACCGGATTCCTCTACCCCAGCCTTGGCCCCTCGGTTCCCACGTTGACTTCCCTTGTCTTTTCTAGACTAGCGCCGCTGCTAACATATCAGCTTTCTTTTTCATCTTTTGTTCACACTCACGCTTCATCTCCTGATCACAAATACTTTCATAGCAACTTCCATCAGCTGGGTCATGTTCATTCCAGCAAAGCCCTCAAGCTTCTGAAGTTTTCTTCGAATGTCCCCCTGTGACTGCCCCACGAATGCTGCATTCACCATCCGCTGGTTTTCAGGTGCTTCCGGGTTGAATGGAGTATAGACATGGAAAGATTCACAGAGTCTTTCATAAAACTGGCCAGGACTCTCGTCGGAGGCTTGCAGGACCTCATATATTTTTCCCACATTCATCGCTTTCTGGCCCCCCTTTTTAAGGCCTTCGAGGAGAGCTCAATGATATCAACTCAGGGCAAGGCGGCCTACCTTAATGTTTGCATCCCAGTTAGGTTCTAGGTCAGGAAAGTCTCTCAGAGCTGATTGCCGGGGATCCTGGTCACCTGAAGGGTTCTCTTCCAACTATTTCATTGCTGACCTATTCACCCGGTATCTCTCTTCTGTACTGAGTAAGGTTAAAAGGTTTGAATGATAGACGAAAACAAATCTATCATAGCTTGAGGTTTATCAATATATGAAGGATAATGAGTTTTCCAGTTCAACAAGTTGGTGGTGGAAAAGGGTACATACACAGATGTCTGAGGGCCCTCGGCGAGCTCTCCCTGGGCATTAAAGGCAGCCGGTCCTCGAGTCTCTCGGAGGGTTAGGTGGAGACTAATATCTGGAGTCTGTTTGCTAGCACATAGTGTGAGGTGGTCTCTCCTGAGGTCGCAAGGCTCCAGTACTGGGGGAGGAGGGGTATTAAACTGAGACTGACCTCCTTCGGACCCGGGACTCTGGGAACTTTCTGGAGTGCTGGGGGGGGGGGGTGTCTTATCTGAAAATGGCACTCCTGCCTCACTGCCCCTTTGACTATCAGAGAGAGTATCAGTCAAGAGTGGCGGGGGAAAAGTTGTATCCGTCCTAGCCGGAGTCCCTGCTGAGCCTGATGACCGAGCTGGGGTCATAAGGATCGGCCTGAGAACATAAGGGGGAGGGAATTCTTCTGTCTCTGGCTCCTGTACTAAAACTGGTGATTTTGGTTTTACTTTAGACTGCATTTCCTGTGGACTACGGGATAGGAGTATGCGACATTGTTCCTTATGGCATTTCCGGACCCATTGGGGTCTCCGCCGACATACATCCAGCCAGGAATCAATATAAGGGAATTGGTCAGGATGATTAGCTACCACTACGTAGTGCACTCTACTAACCAGGTCATAATCAAAGGTTCCTTCCGGGGGCAAATCAGTATTAAAACTCGGCCACTCATTCTGACAATATTTCTTTAACAGGGACGGGGTCATATGAACCCCGTAGTCTGCAGAGAATCCTTTCCAAAAATGTTTTACCATTTACCAGTCTAGGGGGCTATGCCTTGACTCTGATCCACCCATATCGGAACACAGAATCCCTGTTATTAAAATATCCCGGTCCCTGAAAACACAGAACAAATGGACACCAAAGGAAAGGGGATTCGGGCAGCAGGTGAGGGGTCCTGGTGCCCTTGACACAAGAGGGGTGACCAACAATCAATTGCTACCTCCTTTTTGCGACCTGGGCGCATTCGCCTGGCCAGGAACTGCGCTACTCAGGAGTTCACTCTCACTCCACAAGCCTCTGCTTGCTCCTAACACATAAGTCAATCACCCACCAACACACAGACACCCTCCCAGTCCCAGAAAACCGTCTGAATATAAGGAGCGCGGTTTCACCCAAAAACATTGGACTACTAGTGCGTCCCTCGGGGGGTGATCAGGCTCCCCTTCTTCCCGGAGGAAGGACAGATATTTCTGAACTACAGATACCGAAACAGACCCTCCTTTTTCACTTACCCCACTCAGATGTTTTCCGGAGACTAATGGGTTGGTTCCTGAACTCCACAAGGGTTCGTGGGTATCGGCCGGAAGGAGCCAGCGGCTCTGGCGAAACAAGAAGCAATACTCTCCAGAACAAGTTGTCCGGGGGCGCCTGAGATTTCCTCTCGCGTTTGCCACCCCCCGGCCCTGACCGGTCTGAACCCAGAGGCAGCAAAGGCCAAGCCTTCCTTTCCTTTCCCGGTCAGGGAACCAGAAATGTAGCAGAACGAGTAAGGAAAGGATACCCAGAGTCTCTTTAGGAAAACAAGCCTTTTATTATGCCAGCATAGGCTCAGTGAAATCACTTTCAAAGACTGAGCCCTGTCTACGGGGCCCGTGCACACTATATAGACATTTTTATCAGTTCAACATGGCATCTCTTTGCCGCGGTACACACATGATTGGAGAATACTTGCCGCAGTATTATCACAGCAAAGCAGAGAGGAACAAGGCAAGGAGGAACAAAGCAGGGAGGGTGTGTCGTCACCAAGGGGGTGTATCCCTTTCACACAGCGAAGCAGGGGAAGAGCAAGGCTATTTCAGTAACCCTTTCAGCTCTCAGTAACCCTTTCAGCTCTCAGCCCTGTCTGGATTCCACCTCAGTTTCACAGATAGCTTTAAATGAAAAACAACCTCACAGTGCAGCACAGGCAGAGGAAAGCTCCTTTTCTCCTGACTTTGTATTGTTAATGCACAACGCATACTTAATGAAGAGAGATTTAAGGCAGCAAAAGGCTTCATTACCATCCAGTATGCACCAAGACTCTTTATTGCCCACTGATCAA
The DNA here is from genome assembly GCA_033557465.1 of Ichthyophis bannanicus. Taxonomy (NCBI): domain Eukaryota; kingdom Metazoa; phylum Chordata; class Amphibia; order Gymnophiona; family Ichthyophiidae; genus Ichthyophis; species Ichthyophis bannanicus. The sequence goes on from CM066035.1 coordinate 1,488,761, forward strand.
TTTACTTCCGTCGATATTGTCTTTAGAGGAAGGCTCAAATATTTCAGGAGATTCAGAGGATCCTCTTGAGGGGACTTCAGGAGCAAATGAAAAACATTTTGCATCAGGATTAGAGGAGATAGAGGGTCTGGTAGATGAAGAAGAGCATATTGTGAGGGTTTTTAGAAAGGAAGAGCTTGGTTTTTGGTAGCTTTTTGTTCAGCACGTTGTATTTCAGAATTGCAGGCATTATCATGTCGTGAACCTTTTCTATTAATAATGAAAGAAAAGGTTGTTTTATGCACGGTAAGGTCATAACATTGTTCCATGTCAATCAGTCGATTGTCCTAACGAGTTTTCCAGACACAGTAAATCTACAATTGCATACGTTAGATATGCGCCTGGTTATTAGTCATTATTTGAAAAACACAAAAACATTTTGCTAAATAGAACATCTATTTGTCCTCTTTGGAGGACATTGTAAAGGGCAAACAACTTCAAAAGCAACAATTGCCGTTGGATAAAAGAAGCTATATCGTCTGCTTATTTATTGTGCAAGAAAACTCTACCGGAGGGTTTAAGAGCGCACTCTATGAGAGCACAAGCATCTTTGCGGGTAGAATCTAGTCTTGTGCCGATGGCAGACATTTGTAAGGCAGCAACATGGTCAACCTTAGGGAGGAGTGGTCTAGTGGTTAGGACAAGGTACTTCAGGCCGGAGGGCCGGAGGTTCAAGTCCCACCTGGGGACAGCAATCTCAGGCCGGAGGGACTGGGATTTCTAGTCCTGTAGGCACTCCTTGTGGTCTTGGGCAAGCCACTTAACCCTCCATTGCCCATGTTCCCTGTAAGTATTGGTGTATGTGTCTCATATCCCCTCGTGTTAAATGTATCCCCCAATTGACCGCTTTGACCCAGTGAAAAGCGGGATATAAATACAGCTAAATAAATAAATAAACCTTACATACTTTCACTAAACATTATCGTTTAAATGTGCAATCGAGAACAGATGCACAATTTGGAGCTCATGTGTTAGAGGCAGGGCTTGCAGGTCCCACTCATAAGTAAGTACTGCTCTGGTACATCCCATTAGTCTGGACTGTAATGGAGGGACGCTATGGAATGATAAATTAGATCTTACCTGCTAATTTGCTTTCCTTTAGTCCCTCCAGTAAAGTCCAGAACCCACCCAATTTAATATATTATGCAAGCCTATTTAAATTTTAGATGTATATTACATATTAACTTTAAGATTATTATTTATTGTTTTTAAGTTAGTTAAGAAAAGTCATAATGGTTGTGTTTAATATTTATATAATCTTTAGCAGACAACTATTTAATTGAATGTTAGCACTTTTTTGACAGTGGGATACTGGCTTGATAATAGCATCACTTTACCTTTATTGGATGACATCACCAAAGCTTGGAATTCTCAGTCTCCAATCTGCTGGAAGGAGCTGTAAACCCATTAGTCTGGACTTGACTGGAGGGACTAAAGGAAACCAAATTAGCAGGTAAGATCTAATTCATCCATCTACAAAAGTTGATAAAACAGATTACATTGCGTTTTCCTTGAAGAACTACCACGTTCTATGCCAAGATTATTTTCTTTGTTGAAATTTTCAAAACGGTTTTCCATAGATAGCTTTGAGGAAGTAAAACTGTCACCTGCAGCAACCACTAGGAAATAAGTTTGGTTTTAGAGAGGATGTAGTAGTGAGGTAATTATTATTCTTTTTGTTTGCAAAAGGTTGCAAACAATCTCGCAGCTGGGCAATATTACTTTGATTTTTGAAATGCTGATGGAAAGTATAAGCATAATATAAAAACAACTGGATGAACAAGCACACTTCTAATCTTTTAGATATGGTTTTATGATTAGAGCTCTATTTGTAGGGGGATACAACAAAAATGCAGTTTTCAAATGGGCAGTCTTTGTTAGTGATTCCTTGGTGAGGCAGGTTGATGTGAATAACTCCAAAATTCTGGTGGACCAATAATGGTGCCAACACGGATAAGGATTGTTTCAGAATTAAGGCAAGAGGTTAGAGTGGATAAATTGGCAAAATACTATAGAATCACAGCTCCACATTTCTTTACTTAAATTTAAATTGTATACTATGTTAGGGAACTCAGAGCCAGATTGCCCAGGTTTCCTTATCAACACAGTACAAGATGGGTGAGTGAACGGTTAATTTTACTTTTGATAGATTGTATTTCTTAAAGGAAATTGAATTATGAATATTTATGTAAATGTATGGATGTTCTTAAAAACCTCCACTGTGACTCTGGACAGTGAATGAACCACAATTACCTCCTTGGAAGAAACTGTGGCTTCATTTATGCATGTATTCTTGGTAAACCACTTTGATTTATAGATAAAGCGCTATAAAATAATAGATAAATAAAATTCAGTAGATGTGCATGTAGGGCCTGATACTCAAAGGGCATTTACACAGTTTACAGTCCAGTAAATTGTGTAAATGCCCTAAATCAGGATATTCAATGGCACTTACACACTTAGGGGCTTGTTTACAAAGCCGCGGTAGCGGTTCGCGGTCGTTATCGGAGCCGCGGCCCCATTGAAATCAGTGGGGTCGCGGCTCCGATAACGATCGCGAACCGCTACCGCAGCTTTGTAAACAAGCCCCTTAGTGCCATGGAATATCCCCTTCAAAGTCCACTACATGCTCTGATGCTCTTCGGTTAGTATCGAGGCGCATTGGGTGCATTCTGGGGCGGAGCGGAGGTGGCGGCTACCGCTAACCGGGTAGCGGTGATATTGCACCGCTACACAATTAATGATCTAGTTGTAGCCGCAGTTGCTGAGTAGTGGTGTAATATCGCTGCTATCTGGTTAGCCTTGGTGGATCCGGGGCATATGCGGCAATGCCGGATATTCATTGCCATCACCCTGGCATTGAATATCCAGTGTTAAGGGTCGGCAGGCAGGGCTATGCGCCTTAGTGATGCATAGCTTGCCCAATACAATATTGGGCCCATAAAGTCTAATCAAAGGAGTTGAGACATTCAGTCCTAGAGGAGAGGGTCTGGGTCTTGGAGCAAAAATCCACCTTTTATTCTTTGTACTAGTTCCCATTGTTAAGGCGAAAGAAGGCCTGTCTTGTACAGTTAAAAATCTTGAGAATGTTACTAAATTTCTTAGCTTGCATATATTGAATTTTCCAAAAATTGCTTTCCTAATACCAAGAGCAGTGTTCAAGGAATGACTGCTATTAAAAGAAGAGCTGGAAAAGTAATGAAAATCCCATTGGTTTCTCTTCCTCCGCAGCCCTAGCTCATCCTGACCAGTTTACCCCTACCTCATACTTCTGCTTTGTAGAGTGCCTCAGGGATCTGTATTGGGACTGATGCTTTTAAATTATATATAAATGATCTGAGAATGGGAACAGTGAGTGAGGTTATTAAATTTGCAGATGACACCAAATTATTCAAAATTGTTAAACTTTATGTGGATTATGAGAAATTGCAGGAGGATCTTCAGAGACTGGGAGACAGGGAATTCAAATGGCAGATGAAATTTTAATCTGTACAACTGCAAAGTGCTGCACATAGAGAAAAATAAACCAAAATACAGCTACTCAATGCAGATTTCCACATTAGGAATGAAAAGGAGCATGGCATCATCATGAACAATACATTGAAATCATATGCTCGGAGTGTGGCGGTGGAGGCCAAAAAGCAAACAGTATTAGGAATTAGGAGGTGGAGGAGGAGCCTACTATCCAGGAGATCTAGGTTCAGTTCCCACTGGAACTCCTTGGGGCCTTGGGCAATTCACTTTACCTTCCACTTCCTTGAAAGAAAAGGCCTGCCAATCTATTTCTAGTCATACTTTACCAAGAAAATCCAGGGGCAACTAGATTGCCAGGAATCAGCATTGACTTAAAGGCACGTAAAAAAAAAGAGGTAAAAGAGATAATACAAAGAATATCATGATGCTTCTCTGTTGCTCCATGATATGGCCATACTTTGAGTATAATTCTGGCCATTGCATCTTAAAAGAGATATAGAAGAATTAGAAAATCTACAGAAAAGGATGACCAAAATGATAAAGGGGATAGAATGACTCTCCTATATGAAAAAGATAAAGAGGTTAGGGCTTTTCAACTTGGAGAAGACACGGATGAGGGAAGATGTGAGAGGTCTATAAAATCCTGAGTGCAATGGAAGGGGTAAACATGAATTGTTTGTTTACTATTTCAAAAACATAAAGACTAGATGAAATACCATGAAGTTACAAAATAGTACATTTAAAACAAATCAATGCATAGTTAAGTTTGGAACTAAGTACTGAAGGATATTGTAATAGATTGCTATTAAGGTAGACCTGTTGAAAGTCACTGCATGGAATGTGGCTACTTTTTGGAATCCCATCAGGCACCTGTAACCTGGATTGGCTACTGCTGGAAACAAGATACAGGGCTTGATGGCCTTTGCTCTATTCCAGTATGGCAATTCTTATTTTCTTGTTCTTTAATGCACATTTACTTTAAGTATTGTAGGTAATGCTGAAATTTAGGCCAAATACACAACAGTTATTAGTGAGCTGTGTTGCATGCAAATGAACATAAGAAAATAAGAAATGCCATACTGGGTCAGACCAAGGTCCATCAAGCCCAGTATCCTATTTCCAACAGTGGCCAATCCAGGTCACAAGTACTTGGCAGGTTCCTAAAAAGGCACACAGATTCTACAATACTTGTCCCGGGGCAAGCAGTGGATTTCCCAGGTCCTTATTAATAATGTTCCTGATCGTCCCTCCAGTCTAGTCCCAGAATCTCTGGGTTGTGATCCTCTTCCAGCAGCTTGGAGACTGAGAAACGTCACTCTTGTGATGTCATTGGTACATAAGCCCCGGCGTATCTGTTGAGGGGCCGGATGGCCCCGGATGGGCTGAGAGCTTATTCCACTAGTGCGCAAGCGGCTTCTTGGGCAGCACACAGTCTGGTGCCGGCGGTGGAGATCTGTAAGGCAGCGACCTGGTCGTCTTTGCACTCGTTTGTGAAACATTACCGTCTGGATATTCAGGCGGAGAGGGACACCTGTTTTGGATCGGCAGTGCTTCAGGCTGGTCTAGCAGGGCCCTCCCGTTAAATCTGCTAACTGCTCTGTTACATCCCCAGAGATTCCGGGACTAGACTGGAGGGACGATCAGGAAGATTAAATTAGACTTACCTGCTAATTGTAGTTCCTGGAGGAACTCCAGTCTAGTCCCGGGTCCCGCCCTAGTAAGTGGTTCTACAAGGAGCGTCCAAGAGTGAACATGTTACACCTATCCTCAAGCAGCTCCATTGGCTCCCTATACACGGAAGGGTTATGTTCAAGACCTTGATTCTCACTTTCAAGGCCATCAATGGTCTATCAGCCAACTCACTCACGGAGCTCATACAAACTGTACTACCTCAGAAGACAGGTAGCATTAAACTCTCTAATAATGCCAAAGGCCATAACAACATGCAGCCTATCAACAGCAAACAGAGCTTTCATATTTTGCGCACCAAAATGCTGGAACTCTCTACCACCTGATATCCGTGCCATAACCGACTTAGTCCAGTTCAGAAAGGCCCTCAAATTCAACCTATTCATCAAATACTACCCGACATAAAGTGAAACTTACAGTCCCACCGCAAACGTAACCACAGCTTTCTCATTGTTACTAACATTCTTGCTAATTTGTGTATATAGTTTGAGTATGTTATCTAGTTAACAGATCATATACTCCATGTAGATAGTTCTCCCATATTTTTCCAAGTTTATGCTCCTGTTATATGTAACACCGAACAGCTTGTTGTTCTGGTTTTTGTTTTGTTCTCTGTGAACCGCGCTGAAGCCGAATAGTGCGGTATATAAGAAATGTAAATAAATAAATAAGTGAGTGGGCTATAGCCTGAAGCAGGACCAAGTTAACAGGTAAGAGTCTCAGGGATGGTACCTGGTTCAGGGGGTAGTTTGGGGGATGGTAGCGGAGTCGGCATTCTTCACTGGGGAAGAATATAGCCCTCAAGCGACACAGAATCCATTTCAGAGCATATGTACACAGTTAGTTATGATAGTCGCGAGTCTAGAGTTGGGTTATGGTACAGTTTGTTACTTAATGGTGGCTCCGGTGAGTCTGCTTTGTCAATAGGTAACTGGTGTGAGGAGGCGGATCCGGGGCTTATGTACCAGTGACATCACAAGAGTGACATTTCTCAGTCTCCAAGCTGCTGGAAGAGGATCACAACCCAGAGATTCCGGGACTAGACTGGAGTTCCTCCAGGAACTACAATTAGCAGGTAAGTCTAATTTAATCTTTTATAGATCCTTCCACCAGGAACTTGTCCAAACCTTTTTTAAACCCAGTTATTGTAATAGCCTTCACTACATCCTCCGGTAACGAATCCCAGAGTTTGATTACTCGTTGAGTGTAAAAATATTTTCTCTTATTAGTCTTATCTCCAGGAACAAGCAGGAATGTAGTCTTCACATATGGGTATCGTTGGTACCGACGGAGCCTGTGTTGGAACGCTCCCCAGTGTCCAATAGGAAAGATTTTTGGAGTATCCCACAGTGCCTGCGTGCTGCCTTCCCACCTTTCCCAACTGTCCCTCTCCAGTTCTTCATTTTCCGTGGAGCCGACAGGTCGCGCATCCTGTCATCGCAGAAAATTCCCTTCTTATACTTCTTTTTTGTGGTTGCGTCTGCCTTCCCTCGATGCTATACCGGTATCACCGGTTCTTCTTTTCTTTTTTCTTAAAAAAAAAAAAAAAAAAAACCCTTTGTTTCTGGAGTCTTTCTCCAGTGATTTTCTTCTCGGGTGCCACGTGCCATTTTGGGCACTAGGCCCAACTTTTTTCCTCAAAATGGAAAAACCCGCTTTGGATTTTAAAAAATGTTCTAAGTGTGGCGGTACAATCTCCGTCACCGACACCCATGAGTGGTGCCTCAAATGTTTAGGTCCTGAGTCCTGACCACTCTATTTCAGAGTGTGTTGCCTGTGGAATGATGTCAAAAAGGGGCCGGCAAAACTGAGCTGCTAAGCTCAGCACCCTTTTTCCCTCCGATGCAGCCTCCGTGGCATCGACGTCCTCCACGGCTTCATCCTCCTCCCATGGATCTCAGGTAACTAAACATAAATCTAGCCGGTCCTCAAAGGGTAGATCTCCTTCTAAACATCAAGATGCCTCTGGCATTGCCCTTGAGGGACTTTCACTGGCAAAATTGCCCCGGCGGGAGGCTTTGGCTTCCAAAACACTAACGGGGCTCCAGGATGTTCTTGAGGCTTTAACCTCGGTAGAACTACTGGTGCCATGCTCTGGGGTTCCAGCTGCTTTAACCGGCACTGATACCCAAGTATCGGCAGCGTCTATAGACCAGAGATTCTTGGCTATTGAGCACAGTCTGGCGGCTTTTCTCACGGCCTCAATGCCCCTAAAACCGCTTCAGACAATTCAACTGTTACCGGCACCGACTCCGACTGCATCGACATCGGCAGGTATTCTACTGGGACCGAGTCATGCGTCTCTATCCGGCATTGACAAGTCGGTACCGGACCACCCCGATGGCGACTTCGATCAGTACAGGTACCGTGCCGTGCACGATCACCCGGATCAGAGATACTTCGAATCCTCGGATGAGTCTGAAGACTCCGAAGGCTCTGCTGATACCAGAGTACTTCTTCCTGAGGATTCCACTTCTCCTCAGCATAGGATGTCTCCACCAGAGGATATGTCCTTTCAGGATTTTATCCGAGATGTGGCCCAAGGTCTTTCTATCACAGTGGCTCCTGAAAAAGAGCCTAGGGCAAAGGAATTAGAAATCCTACAATACCCTAAAGCTCCCAAGGAGGCAGCTACCTTACCTATTCATGAGATCTTGCATGATCTTATGTTAAGGATGTGGGAAACACCTCTAACCACATCTCCTCATTCTCGAAGACTCAACACCATGTATTGAGTTCCTCCTTGTCCTGGGTTTCAGAAGACTCAATTACCACACCATTCCATGGTGGTGGAATCAGCCATGAGATGGATGAAGAGTGCAAAAAGGCATGCATCTAATCCTCCAGGACGTGAGTGTAGGACTCTTGACGCCTTTGGACGTCGATCCTTCTCTCCTTGCACAGGAGAGAATCTCTTTGGCAAGAATTGGCAGGAAAAAGCTAATGAGATAGATGCTGACAATATCACTTTGGATAGATTGTCCAAATCTACAGCTGATCCTGCGAGGAAAAGAACCTCTAAGAAACCATTCTTCAGTAAGAAGAAGAAGTTTTATCCCTCCTATACCAGGCAGGGACATTGTTCAGGTCAGTCTGCCCAAAAGGGACAGCAGCAACAACCTAGGCAACAAAGGAAGCCAAAAGCAGCTAAGCCTCAACCGGCTCAGCAGACTCATCCTCCACAAGGGCTTTGACTCCTATCTAGAGAACTTTGCCTTCCTGGCCCTGAACGGCCCATAACCCTCCACCATCCCAGGAAGGATATGTCATTTTTCCCCCAGATGGTGTCAGATAACAGCAGAAAATTGGACTTTTTCTAGTGTATGAGAGGGGTACAAGCTTCATTTCCTCAGCATGCCCCCTCCTACAATAGTAAGACAGTTCAATTCTCAGACCTCTCCCAATGACCAGTTAGGTCAAGAAGTCACAAAGCTCCTTGCTCAAGGAGCAATAGAAGAGGTGCCTATTCCCCAACGGGGTACAGGGTTTTACTCCCCCTATTTCCTTATTCCAAAGAAAACAGGAGGACACCGACCTATTCTAGACCTCAGAGAATTGAACAAATTCCTGTTCAAAGAGACGTTCAAAATGATTTCTCTAGGAACTCTGCTGCCATACCTTCGGAGTCAGGATTGGCTTTGTTCTCTAGATCTCAAGGATGCGTACACTCATGTTCTCATCCATCCAACTCACCGAAAGCTCCTTCGATTCCTGTTTCAAGGGAAGCACTACCAATACAGGGTTCTTCCTCTTGGCCTGGCTTCTGCCTGTGAATATTCGTCTTCCCTTACTTAGACGACTGGATCATTCAAGCTCCTTCAGAGCCAGAGGCCAGGGTTGCTCTGTCTCGCACAATGCGCATCCTTAAGTATTTGGGACTTGTCATAAACTTCCCAAAGTCCAACCTTGCTCCCACTCAGTCCCTAGAGTTTATAGGAGCTCTTCTGGATACCAGACAGACAAGGGCTTTCCTTCCACAGCCCCACTGCCTTCGCATTGTGCACTTAGATTCCCAAGCAGTGCTAAAACCTTACCTCACTGCTCGGGAAATGTTACAGTTGCTAGGCCCCATGGCATCCACCGTGCATGTGGTTCCTTATGCTCGCCTCCATATGAGGGCAGCCCAGTAGACCTTATCCACTCAGTGGACTCAGGTGTCAGGTTGCCAGCAGGTACCCCAAAGGGCACATAACATTGACAGGCGGTGCTGGGGGGAAGCGTGGATGTCTATGTAGGCCATATCCCACACCATAGGCAGCCACCTACCGGCACACTGGATGGCCTGGGAGTACGCACCACCAGCACCACTGGCATAAGGGCATGTCAGCATGGTGGCGGAGGGGTGCTGGTGGTGGAGGGGGCAGAGGCATATGCTCACAGAACACCAAGGCCAAGCCCTGTTCAGGTGGGTAGCATGCAGTGCAACAGACAAGGTCTGTCTGATGAACAGTAATGGCATCCCCAGGGAATGACCCACCTCTGTGGCAACAGTTTGGTGCAGTACACGCAGCCAGTGTGTTCAGGGGCAGAAGGTCACAGGTTCAGGTCCCAGCTGTGGCTCCTGCAGACTATGTCCCTATATTTTACCCTACAGTGCACATACACCATAAACATGTGCAGTCCCTAGAGCAGAGGTTCCCAACTGCAGTCCTGGAGGGCCAAACACCCTTCAGGATTTCATGCTGTCCCTGATAAATATGCATGAGATGCATTGGTTTGCAGTGCCCCCATTGTATGCAAATGTATCGCATGCATAAACATTAGGGACATCCTGAATCGTGTATGGCCCATGAGGACTGGAGTTGGGAATCTCTACCCTAGAGCATCGGCCAACAGGGGCACAAACACCCACAGCCACAGGCTCCACTATCCAAAGCCTCATGGAGAGTCAGGCTGTTGGGCCCTGCGTGGAGCAGCAGCTACCAATACTAGCACCTGCATACCTTAGCAATACCTGCACTGTGCCCAGGACTGGTATGGCGGCCAGGGCTGCCAACCACCTCTATCTTTGCACAATGCTGAAATAGGTGTGTGTATGTCTATCCAGTGTTGTGTGGCTGCCTACACCTTCCTGCGCCCCCATTGCTTGTACTATCTCCAGTGTTAGCCTGCCAATGTGCATAATGAGAGGAGCAAGGTATTGTGGGTGCAGGATGCATCTGCACAGGGCATAGGGCAATGGCTGGGACATTGTAGTGCCTGTCCACCACCTGCACGGACAGGGTGGCCACAGCATGTCATGCTGGGAGGTCACTCTCACCCTGACTGAGCAGTGACCATGGCATGTCTAGGTTCCCACATACAGTGTTTCTCTCAAGTGATATCTATGGGTTCCCTTTTCTGGGGCCCAGTCACTGGCATACTTGCTTGGTGTGTGTGCTTGCATCCCACATTTCTAGCAGACTGTCTGCAGTTAGCAAGTGTATGGCTGGAGCACCTTGCAGGGTGCAGCGGGTGGAGACTGACTGTGCCCTTTGCTGGTGAATGTCAGATTGTGGTGGGGGGCAGTTGAGCTTTTCCAGGCCTACGGCCTCTCTCCCAGTGTCCTATGTGATACGTACAGATCTGCATTGATTGCCCTGGACGGTGCCGATTCCCCAGCAGGACCTGGGTTGATGGTCCCCTCTACTGCCTCCATTGCAGAGATGTAGAATGTGGATCTGTTGGTGGGGGATCCTGTCCCCCACCCTGACCCGGAGAGGTTGGGTTGGGTGGTGCTACGTAGTCCGCTTTTGGGTCCAAGCACCACCCTTCTCTTATAACATCTGACCATGGCAACCACACAGGATATGCACTATTCTGGGTGCATCATAGTCCACAAGGGCTAGATGTGACTGGGAAATACAGATGGACACAGGTGTAGCCTAGGTTTGTCTGCAGGGACTACCTGTCACACACTGGCACTGATGTGCCTTGGCAGACAGGGCACTTTATAATGTGCCCTATGGGGCGCCTTATGAGGCACCTTAGGTTACGGCACTGTGAGGGTGTTTTTGCTGGCAGCACAGATTTAAATTAAAAGGAAATCCCTCAGACAGTCTTATTAAAGAAGGCCATTGTGGGATCAAACTCATGACCTCTGCCTCCAATGTCACTGTAGTAACCAGTGGGCTACACCTCTTTAGTTATTTTTGCAGCCCTGCTACGTAATTAAAGTTACTGTACGCTAACGAGCCAGGGCGCACACACTATCGCATGATGACGGCAAGACGCTCTCTATCGCGTGATAACCAGCTATTGTTGCCTTGATGCCGGAACGCCCACTTCCTTATATGGAATTCTTCACGTTAACGCTGCCACTAGCGCCGGTAACATTAGGACTGTTTAGTAAACATACCCCTTTGTTACTATGTTGCTCACTGGTTAGGATACCTAATATGAGACTGTAGAGTTTATTTACAAAGCTAGAGGACATCAGGGACCAAGATCTGAAAGCTTTGAGTATCCATTCTATCCTGAGGCAGCTTTTTTGTTCCTTGATGATGGACTTGAAAAAGAAGCTGATCCTAAGCCAGGCAATGTCTAGTTACTTCAAGGGCTTGAATATTATCACCTAATACCTCTGCCAAGATGCAGTGCTAGGTGAAGGGTCCTTTACCATATTGATAGTGAAGAGACCGCATTTCTACTAAGGTGACTGAATATATTTCCTCAGTTGGTAGATGCTTCATCCAAGAAGAGAAAGAACATGATTAAATTGCTCAACCCTTCTGAGAAATCTGTGATAATACCACTCTAGACCAAGATGGCTAAAATCTACTCTGATGCTGTGATGTCTACATGACCAATTAATTAGGATCTGAAGAGGCAACAGGGCTTAAAGCTGACATGTTCTAGTTCGGTGATTTTCCCATACCTCTAGGTTGTAATGAGAGGTTGACCAAGTAGTTGCTTGAGAGAGTTGAAGTATTCTTTATCAGTGAGCTTGATATGGGAAAATCAAATAGCATACAGCATCAAATTAATCAAAAAGAGGACAAGCCTTTATGAGAGACCTCCAACTAAATTTTCCCATGGGATCTGGAGGTTGGCCAGAGACATCTCATGGATTTGAAGAATGCAGGAATCATCATTGAATCCAGGAGTCCCTGTGTATCCCCAGTTGTGGTTATCAGGAAAAAGATGGAATTATATACATGTGCATGGACTACAACACCCTGAACCAATATACAGTGTCAGATCTGTGCACAACTGCCAGGGTGGCGGGTGCCTTGTACAGCTTTGTGGGAAGCAAGCACTTGATATTGAGAAGGGTTTATTTGGTTAGTAGGAACTGCTAACCGAATAAACCTTGCTGAGCCCAATATTCAGTGTCACTATCTGGATAGTACCACTAAATATTTCCTCTAACCGTCGCAATACTATCCGAGGTGACCCATGGGTTGAGGGAGGGCAGTACAAGACCTTTTTGTGGTTTGCAGCAATTTTCAGTCTGTTAACTGATAAATTGCTGCTCACCAGATAAGTAATCACATAGATTTAGGCAAGAAAAAGCAAGCCTAACATTGTGGTCTGGCTATCTGGATAGTGGATGAATATCACCAATATCTGAATAGCCAGATGTGGTCACCACTGAAACCAGACATTCAGCTGAAGCAGCTACCTGGGCACTTCCACTGAATATCTGGTTTCATTTTGCCCATGGTAGTCGGCATTTAAAAAAATGTTGACCAATATGGGCTGAATATTGGATGGCAAGTATCTCAGTGTCTTGGACCTAAGGTGTGGATACTAACAAATATCCATGCATCTGAAGAATAAAGGGAAGACAATATTCATATGTCCTTTGGGATTCCACGAGTTCAAGCATATGTTGCAAAGCATTTGCAGAACTCCAGCCATTTCAAAGACAATAGGAGATATGCACTTACTGGAAATTTTAGTGTACCTTGACAAGTCGGCCATCTTTAGCCAGAGCCTAAAATAACATAAGAAAAAGCTGACTGAAGACCTGGACAAGCTGAAAGAAGAGGATATCAAGCTTCCTGTGGGCAAATGCTAGTTCTGCTAACCTTTCGTAACCTAAGTAGGGCACAAAGGGTCTGATTTTATTTTATGCATTTATTAAAATTTATAATCCACTTAGCAAAAAATGATCAAGGCAGACTCCAATCAAACTTTCATAAAATAACATTGAATCAAAACTATATAACATAACCAAATATAACAGGGTATCTACTTGGGAAGTCCAAAAGGGCATCTTTCATGCCAGTTTTACTTCTACTACTTATAATTTATATGGTGCTACCAGGCATGTGCAGCTCTATACGCATATACATAAAAAGACAGTCCCTGCTCCAGAGAGCTTACAATCTGCTAAGACAGACAAACAGAATAACAGTAACTAGGAAGTTCTTAAAGCAAATGATTAAAATAGAAATGTGGCTTTATGAAACAGGCTCCAAGTACTACCTCCAATAACGTGCAAATGCTGATGCACCCATTTACACCTGCTCCAAAGTTGGGGTTAATGTGTATGTGTACTTTATAGAGCGCTTTTACCAAAGGCTTTAACACGCGTTAATAAAGTTAAGACATGTTAAATGCACACAGCCCTTTTATTTCTATGGCCGCAATGGCACTTCATGTACATTAATTTCCTTAACACGTTAACCTTTAGTAAAAGAGCCCCCATGTGTGTATTCACATGTTTTATGGAATACACACTTACATTGCAACTCCACCTCTGCTCTGCTAAAGCTAGGTTGTGGGAATTTGTGTGGTGCACATAAAAGTAGCCTCCATCTTGTCCATGCACATATATACTGTATGTGCACATAAGAAAAGGCCTTTTCTGTGCATAAATCTGTCTATGACCTAGGTCCAGAACAGTAACTGAGCCGAGATTATTTCTAGGACTTTTTGATGACTGTTCCCAGATCAGGCATTTGAACCAGCTGTTACAAAGTAACCACTGTGAAAGAAAAGAGGGTGAATGTTCTCAGCTCACAAAATGGTTCCCAGAGAAGACCAAGAGTCCATTCAGGGTCAGTGGACTGACGACTACAAGAAAGCCTCTAGGAAACTGAAGGCTCAATTGACTGAAGTCACTTTACTAGCCTGCACTACTACTACTATTATTTATGATTAGTAGAGCACTACAAGACTGTAGCACTGTACCTATACAAATAAGAGATAGTCCCTGCTCATCAGAGCTTACTATACAGTCAACACAACAACTGGGTACTAAGGTAATTCAAAGGGAATGGCAAGATACAGATAGGTATAAGCAGCAAAATAAGGGGATTAGTATCCAAACGTAGTCTTGAAGAGGTGGGTTTTTAGGGCCAGAGAAGGAACCTGGCATACTAACTCAGGCAGTTTGTTTATGAAGCAGCAAGATGGAATGAATGAAGTCTGGAGTTGGCAGTAGCAAAGAAAGGCATAGATAAAAAGGATCTGCCAGAGGAGCGGAGTTCCCAAGGAGGGGTGTAGGCAGTGATAAGAGAAGAAAGGTAGCAAGGAGCTGCAGAATGAATACACTTATAAGTTAGTAGGAGAAGTTTGAATGGAATGCAGAAACAGATAGGGAGCCAGTTACTTGAGAAGAGGGGTTATGTGAGCATAGTGAGACTGATGGAAGATTAGCAATGTGGCTGAGTTGTGAACAGACTGAAGGGGAGAGAAATGATTCTGAGTGGAAAGCAGCAGGTTGCAGTAGCCTATACAGGAGGTGACTAGAGAGTGGATAAGAGTCGTAGTAGTGTGCTCAGAAAGGAAGGTACAAATTTTACTGATGTTATAGAGGCTTTAGCTATCTGTTGGATGTGTTCAAAGAAGGAGAAAGAAGAGTCAAAGATAACCCCAATGTTGCAAGCTGGGGAAACAGGGAGAAGTAGAAAAATGAGGAAGGGGGAAGGTGGCTTTAGGGGGAAAGGTAAGGAGCTCTGTTTTAGCTATGCTCAATTTCAGATGGTGGTGGGACATCCAGGCAGCAACATCAGATAAGCAGGCTGCGATACGTGTCTGGATTCCTGAAGAGATTACAGGTGTAGAGAGATATGAGGTTTGTCCAAAAAGAAACTGAACTTACTAAAGAGGGTGCCAGCAAGCCAACACAGCAGACTCACGATAATGATGATGTGTAATGTTGACCTTGAGCTTTAGCCTCCTGCTTGATCGTTCATGCTACTTGAATTAGTTATGAACTACATGCAGTAGAATGGACTCTTCTAATGTGCCTTTTGCTATTTCTGAAACATGTCATAACAGGCGACCTTTCAGAGTGAATTTCAATTTCAGGAACAAAAGTAAGTCCACAGGGGCCAAATCTGGAGAGTAGAGAGGCTGCAGGACTAGATACATCTCGTGTTTTGCCAAAAATTCATGGATGAGGAGTGATGAGTGATTGTGATATGGTTTGCTTTTGCTCCTCTGGTCAGAGACGTGGGACAAATTTTGCAGTAACAAGATGCTTCTGAAGTTTTTCAGTCACAATTGTGTGACACAAACTTTTTACTGATGCCTTTTTCTTCAACAACTTCATGAACAGTTAGGCAATGATTTTCAAGAATTAAAGCATGCATTTTCTTAATGTGATCATCATCCACTGACATGGAAAGCCATCCGGTTTTGGAATGGTCTTCGGTGGATGTTCTGGCCAATTTGAAACGTCGGTACCATTCATAACATTGTTTGCGGCTTAAACAATCATCTTCATAAACTTGCTGCAACATCTGAAAAGTCTTGGTAAAAGTCAGTTTCACAAAGAATTTAACGTAAACGCGTTGCTCTTCAAGATCCTTCATATTTCAACTTTCAAAAAATAGCAAAATACATATGAGACAAGTTCACTCTACTGCATGTAGTCCATAACTAATTCACATGGCATGATCGAGCAAGAGGGAAGCTAAAGCTCAAGGTCACCAACACATCACCATTATTGCGAGTCTGCTGTGCTGGCTCACTGGCACCCTCTTTAGCAAGTTTAGTTTCTTTTTGGACAGATTTTGTAAATTTGAAAATCATCAGCATAAAGATGATACTGACAACCATGGGAGGAGATGAGTGCACCAAGGGACTGAATGTAGAGAGAGAAAAGCAGAGAGTGGATGGGGGTAGAGAAGGATCCACCAGAACATACACTAAAGATGCAATGGGAAAGATAAGAAGAAAACCAGGCCAGAAAAAGGTCCCTAAAATCAAGAGAGAATAAAGTATCAAGGAGAAGGTTGTGACCAACTGTGTCAAAAGCAGCAGAAAGGTCAAGAAAATGAGGATCAAGTAAAGGTCCTTGGATGCGGTGAGGAACATGTCATTAGAGACTATGGCAAGAGCAGTTTCTGTACAATGTAGAGGATGAAAAACAGATTACAATGGATCCAGAAGGCCTTGAGAGGACAGAAAGTCCATACAACAGTGGTGAACCACATGTTTGAGGAGTTTAGAAGCAAAGGGGAAAAGGAATATGGGCCGATAATTAGAAGGACATACTCCAGCAAAGAATACACCCTATGCCAAGAAGAGGATAGGTTTTTTTAGGCATATGGCCTTCATAAACTGGATTGTCCCCTTCTTAGAAAAAATACCCATTCAATTATGTTCTTTGCCTTAAAGGAGGCGGTGGTGGACAAGCAATACAATTATTTCTAGGAGGTCACATTTGAAGTTAGCACCGACAATAGCCCTCTGATCTATGCAATCACTTTAGCTAAGCTGGATACCATGGAACAGAGGTGGCTTGCTGCCCTGTCCAACCACCCGTTTAAGCTAAAGAACCATCCAGGGAAAAACAATGTGGCTGTTGATAGCTTTCTTAGAAGGTCTTATTATACAGAATAACCTGAAGATAATGGATAGACATCCCTAGCCCAGGAATAAGAGCTATATGCTAGAGCCTAAGTGGAAGGACAGCCACAAGAAGGATGATTCAGATTTGTGGTGCCCATCCTAGGGCTTTGCCTAAACTCTGTTGTGGAAGCATCACCAATTATGTGCCTCATATGCCCCAACTATCTAATGAGGTCTTATGACAGGCACAATGGAAGGACAGCTTGGGAGCAGCTGCCTGGAAGGCTTTACAGAAGCAAAATATGAAGCCTTTGAGACAATCAACTCATTTGTTACCCTCCATACTGATTAGACTGGGGCCTTCTAAGTTTAAAAGGAGGGCTGGTTTATAGAGAGGCCCCTAAATGGAAGGGAAAGAAAAATGGAAGTTGTTTCTTCCTCGGGAATATAGAAAAATAATCTTGAAGTCTCCTAATTTAATTTAATTTAATTGTATAATTGATTAAATTAAAATAAATCTTGTATACCACCCATCTATTAAAACACTATTCTAGGCAGTTAACAATATATAGATTGTCAAAAATAAAACAAACATACAATAAAGACAAAACATCAGATGATATTTAAAAAAATCTATTCTCCCTCATTCCAGGCCCAGATTTAGGCATAGGCAACATAGGTAACTGCCTAAGGCACAAAATTTCAAAAGTAAAAAATACCTGGACTAAACAGGAGCCTGATTCCACTTTCTTTAGGACCATGCTCTATGATCTGGGAGCAGAGCCGGCCCGCCACTAGGCTAGCTAGGTGGCCGCCTAGGGCAGCATGCCTGGGTGGGTGGCGGCAGTGGCAAACACGGGCAGCAGCGGCGGCAGCAACTGTGATGTAGAAGCCCCTATAGAGCCCATGGAAATAGAAAGAAAGGAAAAGGTTACCTTTAAAACTGACAGTCAGCCGGATCACATAGCTCACTGTTTACAAGAGAAAGACAAACAGTGGGAGATAGGAGCTGAGCTGACACGCCCAAGCTCTGACGTAGCAGCAAGCCTGGAGCTTGATCACTCACACCTGTTCAGAAAGGCAGAGCCAAGCCTCGGAACAGAAATATAAACGCTGGTTGGGAGCAAAGGAGGGGCAGCGAGGACAACAAGAGAAGCAAGGAAGGAAGCCAGAGAGGGAGCAAGAGGAAAGAGCTCCTGAGAGACGTGGTTGGAGAGGCTCAGGAACCCTAGAGAATTGGAGACTTGGCAAAGAACCTACCTGCAGTTCTGGGAGAGAAGCCGGCAGACTAGAAGGTGGGAAGGCACAGCCTGTTGCCAGGAACCAGCCTGGGCAGAGAGAACAGGGAGCCCTTCAGTCCTTACTGCCTGAGGAAAGGCTTCAGAGTTTGCACAAGTGGAGACCCAGCACCAAAGCAGGGAGGTTAAGAAGCTCTACCTGGAACAGAGAGCCAGGGGGTGGCTCTAGTCGGGAATTACAAACGGAGAGTCACAGAGCATTTCCTTATAACTGGAAGGAACTAGATGAGAGCCAGAGAAGAAGCTCCAAAGCCACAGGTATTTCTAACCCTTGCTGTCTAGAATTGTATACAGGGGAAACACCCAAGTTTGCAGAGGGAGGTTATCTTAAACACAGTAGTAACAGCTGGCAGCCAAGCTCAGTAAATCCTGAGCTGGAAGATATGCAAACGGACTGTAATGTTAATGACATAGCTGAAGTTCCAATGGATTGCACGCTTTGCTTAGCCGATGATATTGAGTCACTGTGTTAAGTCTTTGAGTTAAAGAGCTGTGAAACAGCAAAGGAAAAGAAGTTATTTTACTTTGCCAGAAGAAGCTGTTTGGTTTTCCCATCTTTATTACTTAGAAAAGGCACAGCACGTTTTGGAGCCAGAGTGTGAAAAGCAGCTACCTTATTTTGTTGTAAATAATCCTCAAGCAAACACCTGGACACTCTCTTATTTTGTTCTACACTAAGTCCTAATGTGAGGGGAATAAATTTCTTGTCATTTTCCCTTAAACACTCGACTCATAACTATTCCTTTATCAGAGGTCTAAAAAGGGACTACAACTCCCAAGAGGCATTGCGAAAGCAGAAAGGTGTGGTCTCACTTTCTGATTAAAGGACATCATGGCAGACCAGCCCTCTTAGCCCTAGGCGGAGGGCTGACCTCGTGACACAACATACATGGGTGGCCATGTGGCCCCCCAGCTGCCGCCGATTCTGTTTCTGGGGGAAAGCAGGCAGTGGCAGTATTTCCAAAAGCAGAAGCAAAAAGCAGCTGCTTTTGGAAATACTGCCACATCTGCTGCCCTCCTCCCTCTCCCAAAACAGAATCGGCAGCAGCTGTGGGGGCGGTGGTGGCAGCAGCAGCTGGGGGAGCAGTGGCAGCGGTGGGGGGGGGGGGCAGTGGCAGCTGGGGGGTGGCGAGTCTGGGGTTTCTACCTAGGGCAGCAGAAACCCTTGGGCTTGCCCTGCCCTGTCTGTGGGAGCAAACCTCCTCTACCTACTGCTCTTCAGTCCTGCCTATGGGTGTCGACATCTTAATTCCATCCCTCCCTCATTCATAAAATCAGCCTAGCCAGAACAGACAAATGGGCTTTCAGCAGTTGTCAAAATCTCAACTAATATTTTTGAACTTGCAGAACAACTGATAAAGCATTCCACATTATAGGAGTGGCAATAGAAAAAGCAGAAATCCAAGTTACACTCAGCCTTCCATCCTGCACTGGAGGGACAGCCATTGAAGTCATCTCAGATGTCTGCAAAGTATGCTGAGGACCAAAGGACTCAGCATCACTCTTAAATTGCAATGACCATTATCTTTCAGGTCCTTAAATACTAAACAAAAGACCTTAAACTGTACTTAAAATTTTACAGGCAGCCAGTATAGAAGAAACAGCGCTGCTATGATCTGGTCTTCTTTCCTTGCCCCTTACCTTGGCTGTGGCTTCACTAGATAGTAGATAAGGACAGTGGGAATCTTGTTCATCCATTTATACAGGTCATTAATTAGATGACAAGGCATTTGGCTATCTTAAGAGAGTCATAGTTATCCCCACCTTTTACCTATGTTTCATTGAATTTCTTCACTTTGACATTCAGAGCACTGGACAGAAATCACATCGCATCAACACCGGCTGTGGGCTTTCATGATGGTTTGTTTGAATTAAAAGGTAGGATTCTCCTGATCCTCACCAGTTCTATGTTAGTTGCTAGGTGCAGCCAAGGTATAATGCCAGCCTGCCCCCCATTGGGGGTGGGGGAGAGATTCCCGTTGCAACTGTGGTGATCCACAGGAAGGGCCCGGTTTGCATCTGCACATCCTATGACCAGAGAAGATTCATGCAGCACAATTGTGCATTAAATGAATTAAGCATATACATGTGCGGACAGACCTAAATAAAGAGTATTACAGTAATCTAGGACAGATTATGCAAACAATTGAAGCATCTGCAAACACCATCACGACAAACATAATTTGTCAAAGGCAGTTTTGATTACAGATTTAATATGTACCTTTAATGACAAAGTAGTGTCTAACAAGATTTCTAAATTCTGTACTGTATACATGGCAGTAAGATCCACCTTACCACACCACTTCCACATCAGCAGGCAGAGGCACCCTACTAATTCCTAATAGTTGCATTAACAACAAATTGGCAGACATCCAAGATCCTACATGATCGGAACAATGGCTTAGAGCTTCAGAAATTTCATTCATCCCCTCTCTAGATTGCACATCATCCATATATGCCCAGGGCTAAACCTCCAGTGACCTCAGAACAGCAGATAATGGCTGAAACATAAATTAAATAAACTGCTCACAAAGAAGATCCCAGGAATATTCCTGACTGTAAATCCTCAAAGCGGATATCCTATTCCCAAAATACCACTTGTGCTTGCCTCCCAAACAAAGAATAACACTACTGCAAAACTACCTTCAACAACCTAAAATTAGTTAAGGACCTGAGCAGGATGCCATAGTCCATTTTGTGGAAGGCAGCTTAGATGCCCATTGATGCTAACAACATTATACTTATATAGTAACATAGCAAATGACGGCAGATAAAGACCAGTATGGTCCATCTAGTCTGCCCAGCAAGGTGGCAAGAGTAGGTGCACTTGCCGCTCCGTACAGGTCACCTCTCCCCATGCCTTTGTTTAGGGGTGTACCCACAACTCCCCCCCTCCAAGAAATGACCCAATCTAGAAATGCCCTCACACTGCAGTGTAGATAGTTTATGTATATAGTTAACCCAGTTATCCAAGTTTGTACTCCTGTTCAATGTAAAACCTGACAGTTTGTCGTTATGGTCTTTTTGTTATGATGTAAACCGCGCTGATTCTAAATAGCGCGGTATATAAGAAACTGTAATAAATAAATAAATAAATAATAACTCCGTGTAGGTCACCCCTATTTGTTCAGGTATAAAAGGTAGTTATGCTTATTTTGATTTTATCCTGTTGCTATAAAGGGATCCACTATGTCTGTCCCATGCCCTCTTGAATTCTGTCACTGTGTTTGCCACCACCACTTCCATCGGAAGGGTATTCCAAGCATCCACCACCCTTTTAATGAAAAAGTATTTCCTGACATTGCCTTTCAGTTTACCCCCTTGCAGCTTCATGTTATGCTGTCTAGTTTTACAGCTTCCCCATCTTCGCAAGAGGTTTGTTTGTCCATTAATACTCTTTAAATATTTAAAGGTCTGAATCATATCTCCCCTGTCCCTCCTCTCCTCCAGAGTGTACATATTTAGGTCTTCAAGTCTCTTCTCATAAGTCTTCTGATGCAGACTCCAAATCATTTTGGCCGCCTTCCTCTGAACCGCTTCCAGCCTTTTTATATCCTTTGCGAGATACGGTCTCCAAAACTGAACACAATATTCCAAGTGAGGCCTTACCAGCGACTTGTACATTGACATTAGTACCTCTTCCTTTCTGCTGGTAATTCCTCCCTGTAGCAAAGTGCATCATTCAGTGATATGAACAAAATCTTGGTGCTGTGGCCTCTCCGAAAACCACAATGGAGAGGGACTAGATTCGAAATCCTCCAGTTGACAAAAAACACACTTCTCAATCATTTTATTAAGCACGGCTAAATTCAAAATAGGGCAATAACTAGCTAACTCACATTTATCCTTCCCAAAACGCTTCAGAAAAGGATGAACTATTGCTTTCCATAGAAAAACAGGATACAAGCCACCTGAAGTGATACAGTCACAATTTCAGTCAATCATGACCCCGTCTAGTCAAAGGTGCCAGGGATTGCAGAAGGGCTTTTTCTTGGGGGGGGGGGGGGACCCAAGCACCATTTCCAAGCTCTGCCCTAACTCTGCGCACCCCGTCCTGTGAGCAGAGACTCTTCCTGTTTGCAGACAGAAAGGGTCTTTAATGCGATTGTGGCTTTTCTTCTGCTCACTGGGGATGGGAATCCCTGTCGGCAGACTGCTGCCTGCCAGCCACGATCATTGCAAAGACCCTTCCTGTTGTCAGTGATCTTTGTGGGCAGAGAAGAAGGGTCTTTTCATTGATTGCGGCTGGCAGGCAGTAGGCTGCCCATGTGGATCCTATCCCATATGGGTAGAAGAAGAGAAGCTGCGATCACAACATAGACCCTTCCTGTCTGCTTGTGGGGATCCGATCTCCCGCAGGTAGACAGGAAGGGGCTTTTTTTGGAACATGAGAATCAACATGGTCTTGGAGTTGTTGCTGTATAGTTTTCTCAATTATTTTAGCCAGGAATGGGATGCTGGTGATTGGTGTATATGAACTGGGGTGTGTTATGTCTAATTCAGGTTTCTTTAGTATAGGGCATATTGAAGCCTGTTTCAGAGCTGGGAGTAGGTATCCTTGAGAGAGAGTGGTGTGGACTATCTTTAGAATAGTTGGGGTGAACCCAGTGCAAAGGGATTTTATCCATGTCATTGGGCATGGATCCAATGGGGATGTTGTAGTATTGATACTGCTGATGATATCTGAGAGTTCTTTCTTTGATATTAGACTGAATGTGTGGTTTTGAGATAAGTTATCCTGTTGATGTGGTGGGTCATTGTGCTGTGGAGTTTCTGGGCAGTGCCTATTGGCGAGGAAGTCAGCCATAACCTATGGGTCAAGTTGCACTTTTGAGTTTGTTGAATCTGTTGAGTTGGGGTCACTTGTCAGATAGGATTCGATTGATAATAGTTACCTGGGATGGTTGAGAGATGTCATGAGATTTCATGTAGTACTCTTTTTGGCAATTGTTGCATAGTCTGTTGTATTCAAGCTGCTTGGTAAGGAGTTGTTGCTTAATGGTTGCATCTTGTGAACATTTCCATTTTCTTTCTAATAGCCTGAGCTTTCATCTGAGCTGGTAGAGATTACTGGAGAGCCAGGGAGGGTGCATAAATTTAGGATGAGTTGTAGATTGTCATCTTTGAATACTGCTGCATTATTAATTACAGAGTTCCATCAGCTGATGAAACTATCTAAGTCAGGTATGTCAGTATCTATAAGCAAAGAGACATCATTGAGGAAAGTTGTGGGTTGAATGCCTTGAATTGCTGTCTGTGTTGTTGTTGGGGTGGATTTGGAAGGTGGACATCGTTCATAAGTTTGAGTGAGATCATAGCATAGTCGGATCAAGGCACGAGGTCAATTTGAATGTTTAGATCCACTTTCTGTAAAGTGTTGGGTACACATATGAGGTCAAGGAGAGAACCTTTGTAGTGAGTAGATACGTCAGTTATCTGACTCAGTTGTTGAAGTTCTATGGCATTCACAAATGCGCTGGCTTGCTTTATTGTTGTGGATGGGAGGTTAAGGTCTCCCATGAGGAAGAAGTGGGTTTTTTTTGGATGCTGTGTGTGTTCATACCTCGTCTAGTATAACTGAGAGTTCATCGGTGTTGGCGGTGTGTTTTCTGTATGTCAAGCATATAGTGTGATCGCAGTTGGAGATAGGAAGTCTATTGTTTGTAGGGACTGCGAGTTAACCATGGAGAAGTTCAGGTGTTTCTTTGCCAGAATTAGAACCCCTCCACCTCTTCTATCTGTTCTGGGGCAGTTAAACAGCATGTAATGAGGTGTAAGTAGCTGGTTGAGAACGTTTACAGAGCTTGCGATCTAATTTTCAGTGATGCACATTAAGTCAGTGTCAGTAAGTTGTACATAGTCTATTAAAGTTTGGATTTTGTTACAAAATGAGCAGGCATTAATAAGTGAGCATCTGAGTAGGTAGTAAGAGTGATTGAGTCTGGTACTTAGGTACTGGTGTTGAGCTGTGCTGATTTGCCGAAGTCTGTGTGTCGCTTTTTGGAGCGGTATTTTATGGCAAGGGGTGAGGTGCAGGAGCTTTGGTCTATAGAGGACTGGGTATGGTGTTACAACGCATAGCAAGCACCTCTGTGGATGTTAGGAGGAGGAGCAGAGAGAGAATAATCACTAAGTGGAGTATGAGTATATGTAGTATCATGGTTAGCTATGTGGTTGCTGGCTTACCTGAGAGGAATTAGCATAAGTAGATTAAGGTTCATCCGTTGGTATCTTGAAGGTCACTTCTTAGCAGTGTGTTTGTATGGCTGGCTGTATGGGTTCCTTGTGTTCTGCTGTGTTGACGATCATCCCTGCCTAAGGGTCACGCCAAAGGGACCTCTGGCGAGGCCCTCAGGCGCAGGCACGCTGAGAGTGCTGTTCTTTTTAAATTGTCTGTTGCGGTGTGGCTCTGATTGGCCTCTGCTGCAGGGCGGTGGGGGAATCCTGCATCCCGCTCCTCTGTGGCCGACTGCCGATTGGGGCTGGAGAGGGGTCCAATATGGAGCACTTGAGAGCGCTGTTCTTTTTAAATTGTCTGGTGTGGTGCGGCTCCGATTGGCCTCTGCTGCAGGGAGGTGGGGGAATCTCAATACACTTTCTGAGTCTTTGGCAATGTCACTACATCCTCATCTTCCTTTGTCATGATGGATGCAAACATATTAGCCATCTTAGTTAAAAAGAAATCTGCAAACTGATCTGCACTTTAGTGTCATTATCTACCGATTTTTCCAGCTAAAACCCCTTAACCACTTAACTCCTGGGGGAAATCCAATGTTACATGAATTCTCTCACAGTTATTTATTAGTCCTTTGAATTGAATTATGATAATTGTTAACTCATTTGTTGATATTCTCCTTTATGCTGATAAAACCATTCCATCTCCAACTCCATTCTGCTGCCCTCATCAGCTGCTTCAGATCATATAACTGGAGTGAGTACCTTGGTTCTCCTCCTCCTTCCTTATCCAACTTAACCTTTTTCATTGGAGCAATGACATCCAGTGTTGTCACAATTGAACCATTGCAACATTCAATCAATGTATCAGGGTCATTAAGCTCATCCCCAGAAAACTCCAACCTCCAACAGTTAACAAACTTATCGCCAACAAAACCTCTTACCTGCTTTATCTTTACTGATTTCTGTCTATCTTCCAAACACTGAATCAATTGGACAGTAATAAGATAATGATCAAACCAAGGATTTGCACAACAACCATAGATTCCACTTGCAACACTCCTGTGATTACAGAAACAAACAGATCCAAGGTATGGCCTGCCAGATGTGTTGGGCTACCCAACATCTGCACAAAACCTAAAGATGCCATCCTTTCAGTAGATGCCCTCTACCTGCAAATCACCTCCATTGTCTACATGAAGATTAAAATTCCCCAGTATAATCACGGTCCCTAGCTTTACCACAGAGGCAACCAGAAATTGAGCCAATGTCAATGGGTCAACCATGTGAACATCAGGAGGCCAATATACTAAACAAATTGTCCAGTACTGAAAACACACCAGTAAATCTTGTAGACTGGCCTCTTAAAAATATTGAGAAACTGGTCATATGAACAAGTAAACTCCTCCATGCTCATAAGGTAATTTATAATGTATGCCAAGACTATACATTCCTAGAGCTGAAGGAAGACTAGAAATTGATTATACCTACAAAGCTACTATCGTAGGCCTTTAGGCCTATTTAACAGCCTCGTCAAATCCAAATACGCAGAAAGTGGTGAAATATGAAAATAAATATCCAGAATATGTCTCTATCATAAACTTGGACAAATATTCTGAAGAGTAGAAGGGATGGATGAGAATCTACCAACGCACATGGGGAAGGAAGCAATAGAATTTGTGAAACAAGAGATTTTTTTTTCAAAGAATCATATCAGCAGACAAGGAAAAACAATTTGGCAAAAAACATAAATACAATAGGAAATACAAAGTGTTACTCTAGGATCCATTTGTCGATCAAGATGAAGCACAGCTTAGGAACCTGGGCAATCCAGGCAAATATAAGTTTACTGATAGGATGGGGATGCATACCTTGTATAATCCATTCACAATTGCTTAGATGGCCAGTCTACCAGGTAAAGCCAGAGAACACAAAAAAACAAACAAACATCGAGACATGGAGGTATGTTAACTAAACCGGGCTAACGGTTAACCCGGGCTATCTGCAACTAGGTCCCATTGAATAACACGGGACCTAGTTGCAGATAGCCCAGGTTAACCGTTAGCCCAGTTTAGTAAACATACCCATGGTATAATAATTATTTGATCCCCATTGGGAAGATCTTAATATTATGTAGGAACCTGTAGGGGACTGTGTGCCTTCTAACAATTCTCAAAGGTTAATAAGATTAAGTAAGGATCCTACTTCCTCATCAACTATATCAGATTCTGAAGAGGAAAATGAAAACCCTGAGTATGAGTTACTCACTTTGTTCTTTGAGAGTGATTTTTTAGAGTCCCTACAGACAACAGAACCTGACAAGGCCTAATTTAGAGGTTTGTCTACCCCAAATCTGGAAACTTCTGCTTTCAATTCTAGTGACAAAGGTCCTCTGAATGAAATACTTATGAATGAGGACCTAACAAAACAGAATCATTCAAATTCAAAGGACTCAGAACGGTTTCCTCCAGAATAACCTCTGGATATACATGGTAACATGATCAAAAGCCCAGAGGGCCCAAAATGTGTCAGAGAAATCAGACCCTTCCCCTCCCTGGGCATCTCACCAAGAAGCCCCAGATCATAGCGCTGAGGAGTCCTATTTGGCATCCCACTGAAAGGCAAATGTTGAATTTTCTTATATTCTCCTAGCACTTGGGAAAATATATGGGATGATTAAATAAATTGATCAAATGTGAGGAGAATGAAAGGGAAGTATGCTTAGTTCGATAAATGTTATTCATGTCCATAATTATTTATGATAAACCAATATTGTTACATATGTGCCAGAATATGTATAGGCAGTTTTATGTTGTGTTGGGATTTGCCAAGGATATCAAAGATTTTAAGCAGGGGGAGAGGGCATAGCACCCTTCTACCTTTTGCTCTTTGCAGTCACTCAATGCTTTTATGTCTGTTGCCTAGATACATCCAGAACCTGGGGAAAGTGTGGCATCAGTTCATTTGCAGTTCTCACCAGAATGGGTGCCTTAGCCTGTCATTGCTGTATGGTATTGCATTGTGCCTTGGATCACATGCCTCTAAGAGTCAACTGTAGTGCAGATGGGTATTTGGTCAGAGAAAAACTGAAGAGGACATGGAGAGAGATGCCAAGTCTCACTTATTAGGAGTGTGTCACCCTCATTTGAAGGTTCTCTCAGTCTTATATTCTTTGAACCTCTCTCACTTATTACAGCATCAGTGCACCAATCCAATCACTGCATTCACAAGAGGCAAGCTTAAGAGGAGAAAAGCCAAGTAGCTCCACCAATGGGAAGAAATCTAAACTCACCTTCCTTTGTACTTCGCCTTCTCCTGCCCCATTCTTTTTCTCTGTACCTAAAACTGCCATGGAGTGGAGAGCAATTTTTAGCTCAGAGAATTCACCCACATTGCCTCCACTTTGTCTGTATCCATACAGAGGCTCCAAAGATAAACAAGTATAATTTCATGCTATTTGTCCCATTTGCAAAGCAATGCTACACTTAAATCTTTCTAAATTTATACACTGGATGTACTGTCTGAAAAATCCCATTCTTTAGTCTTCAATCTCACTCTTTGGGATGGTTCACCCTTGGCATCTCTGCAAAGAGCTTCTTTTGAATCTGCCCAGGCTGGGGGAGAGACAGAAGGAGAAGCAGAGTGCTGCATGACTCCTGAGACGTGCTTCCTAGCTGTGTTGTTGTTTGCAGTGGCTCCTGAGATCAGCTGCCTACTCCTGTGATTTGTGACCGGAATGTGGTTTGCCCAATCTACGCACAAAGAACAAAGGCCTACACAGAGTGGAAGAGAGGATACTGGAGAGAGGTTTTTGGGAATGTGGGTAATCCTTTTCATCCAAATAGTGGCTTATGAGGGAAATTAATTACTGTCATGGTATGCATAAAACTAACAACACATCATCTGTGAAATTCACAGGCGGTTTGTTGTTTGGTTGATGTTAAGTTTGCACCTGTAATAGCCTTTTGGTTATATGCGTAAAACTAATCCATTTGGAGATACTGCCCCAGGGAAGAGATTTGTGTTGAACTCTTGTGCTGATTAATGAGTCTCAGTGACATCCTTCAGTAACCTAACATAATTACAGCTACTCCTCTGTTTCCAAGGGGAGCCTATGGATCCAAATTCTGGGTTGTTTCCAGCTTTGGACTTGGGATTAATGTAACGTTACCAGATGTCCCCAATTATGGGGGATTGTCCCCGATTTTAGAGCTGTGTCCCGGACTCCTCCCTGTCCTACAGTCTCCTGTCCCTGATTCCAGCAATGGGAACGGGATAGAAAAAATTATTTTCAATTTAGTAGTTTTAGTACATCAGTTTTTAGAATTTACATCCATTATATTTATATTTTGCACAGTTTCTGGGAAATGCATCACTGTTTCTATTTCTGTCAAGTTGTCTGCTTGGAAGTGATATTATTGCTGCCGTGGGATTGATGCTCAAACCTGGAACTAAGGTGTCAACCCCCCCCCCCCCCCCCCCGCCTACACACACACATGCATACGTTGGATAAGTGTCCTAGATTTGCCTGCAAAAAGTCTGGTAAACGTAGATTAATGAATATAATCACTGTACCCTAGGATTGGAAGAGGCCTTCTTTTGAACATCACAGCCAGATTGTGCATTTTATTATTGCAATTGATTTCAGGGGATGCTGGATTAAGTGCATTTATCAATGTGTGTATATTACTAGGTCCAGTCATTAGAGTAAATAATATGTACCCTTGAGGGTTATAGTGAGTTTAATGGTGATTTAAAGTATTGCAGGCTTTGCTACCAGTAAATATAAGGCTGTGTACATTATTCATAGTTTACTGTCCTGTGAGCAGAGTATTACTAAAATTGGTATACACTAAAATTGTTTTACCTTTCATGTGCAGCGTTCTTATTGTATTTCCTGTTCCTGAAAAAATAAATATTCTGTCTTTTATTTTGGTGTGTTCACTGACTCACAGATAAAGGAGTTGGGTGCACTGTTGAATGCTCAAGGACAGTTCCCTCAGAAATCTATTTATAGAGAGGGAATCTATCACTATACAGGTCACTATAGTAGGGCTACATTTAGTTATTTTTTTTTTTATGTAGCTGACATTTAGGGGTATGTTTACTAAACTGCGTTAGTGCGATTCGCGTTAGGAGCCGCGGTAGAGACAGAAACCCCAAATAAGGACATGGGCGGTACATCGTTTCCGAGAACGCGCCGAGAACACGCGTTACAAGGCGCCATAAATGAACGAGCGCTACAGGGCACGTTACCGCGTGTTAATCTTAAGAAGGCGCGCAGGCATACAAGCACAGCAACAGAGCTGTAGCACAATGGTTACAACACTGACTGATGGTACAGGGGTCATGGGTTTGATTCCCCAGTGGGCCTAATGTATAAGGCTGGCTGAGGCAGCACCCTTTACATTGAAGTAGCGATTGTTGAGGCATTTGACGTGTATTTTAATTAGTGCTGCCAGCAAACACACCCTCACAGTGGCATAACCTAAGGTGCCGCATAAGGCACCCCATAACGCACTCCATAGGGCACATTACAAAGTGTACTGTCCGCCAAGGCACCCTATAATGTCCCCTATAGGACACCTTATAAGGATGTGAACAAAGCCCTGGCTGGCTGCAGGACTGCACGTCACCACACAAACTGTCTGCTGTGGGTACCAGGATAGGGGTAACCCACCAGTACCCATGATGCACTGCACATGCAAATCAGCAGTCGAGAGATGGGCACAAGATCGGGTATGCACCCCCACAGCACCTCGGCCTTGTAGGGGGAACAGACCGTGTGTGGCACTGCCACAGAGTAGCCACAGACAGTCACATTGTGCGGGTACAGTGCCCACCCTGAGGTTGAGGTGGGGCGCCCAGCACCAGGTCCACAGCACCTTTCATGGCTGAAATATGCCATGCTTCAGGTCCCCAGCAGTGTGTGATAGGTAGTTCCGTTAGACACACCTAGGATACATCTGTGTCCTGCTGTATGTCTCGGTCATGTCTAGTCCCTAGGGGCGATGCTGCGCCCAGAATAGTGCATATCCTGTGTTGGTGCCATCGTTACCTGCTGTAGGTGAAGGGGGGGGGTGTATGGACCCATAGGCAGATTATGTACCACCACACAACCCACCCTCTGGGGCTCAGGGTGGGAAACAGGATCACCCACCAATAGATCTGCAGTCTACCTCCCTGCAATGGCAGCAGTAGAGGGGACCAGCAACCCCAGTCCTGCTGGGGAACAGACAGAGCGGTACACATCCCTAACACAATAGCAGACAGACAGCATGCCTGGAAATGCTCAGCTGCCCCCCACCATTATCTGACATTCCCCAGCAGCAAGCCTCCAGCCGCTGCACCCTGCAACGTGTTCCAGCAAGACACATACTAGCTGCAGACAGTCCGCCAGCTAGTCCATAGTGCATGGTCCTGGAGAAGATGCATGTACCCAGAACGGGGAGGTCAGCATACACACCAAGCAGATAAGTCAGTGATTGGGCCCCATAAGGAAACCCATAAATATCACATGAGAGAAATGCTATATAGCACTATGGGGGAACCTAGCCATGCCATGCTCACTGCTCAGTCAGGGTGAGAGTGACCTCCCAGCAGGACATGCTATGTCCACCCTGTCCGTGCAGGTGGTGGCCAGGCACTACAGTGTCTGAGCCATTGCCCTATGCCGTGTGCAGATGCATCCAGGCCAGGCTACCCTATCCAGGCTATTCCCACGGTACCTTGCTCCTCATTATGCACATTGGCAGGCCAATACTGGCAACAGTGCTAGCAGTGTGGGCTGTGGAGGGTGTTGGCAGCCACCAAACACTGGATAGACAGACACACACTCCTGACACCTATGCCAGCATTGTGCAACTATAGAGGTGTTGGGCAGCCCAGGCCACCACACCAGTCCTGGGCACAGTGCAGGCATGGCTATGGTACGCAATACTGTAGGAGTCACTCCCCAGGTTGGTAAACACTGTCAGACACAAGACCTGTAGCACACTCCACAGACATCAGAAAAGTTGCTATGATGCAGCTCACTCAGAAAAGTGTACTTAACCTAGGAATTGCTATCTACCAGTACTCATAGCAACCTTTTCATAGATGTGTACCATATTCCCCGGTTTAGGGTGGCATTACTAAGGTATGCAAGTGCTAGTATTGGGAGATGCATGCAGAGCCCAAAGTCCTGCCTCTCCAGGAGGCTTTGGATAATGGGGCCTGTGGGTGCGGGTGTGTCTGCCCCTGTTGGCTGCTGCTTTACGGCAGAGGTTCCCAACTCCAGTCCTGCGGTGCCAAACACTGTTCGGGTTTTCATGCTGTCCCTCATGAATATGCATGAGATACATCTGCATATCATGGGGGTGGCACATAGAAATGCAGCACAGGCATCTTTACCAGAGGCAGCATGGAACCGGGATGGTGTTTGGCCCTCCAGGACTGCAGTTGGGAGGCTCTGCTCTAGGTAATGTGCATGTTTATGGTGTCTGTGCTCTGTAGGGTAAAATGTAGGTGTCTTGGGCATGTTTACGTCATCTGCAATAAAGGTGCTGTCTGTATTAGCACGTTGTAGTAGTGGGTAAAATATGGGGACTTGGTTGGCAGGAACCACAGCTGGGACTTGAACCTGTGACCCTCTGCTTCTGAATACACTGGTTTTGTGCACTGCACCACCTTGTTGTCACAGAGTCAGTACATTCCTTGGTGATACCATGACTGTTCGTCAGACAGGGCCCGTCTGTTGCAGTACACGGCACCCACCTACACAGGGCTAGGCCACGGTCTGCTCTGGGCAGCTGCCACTGCCCCCTCCACCACCAGTATCCCTCAGTCACCATGCTGACATGCCCTTCTGCTGGTGGTGCGCAGTCTCAGGCCATCCAGTGTGCAGGTAGGCGGCTGCCTATGGTGTGGGTTCTGGGGTAGGGGTGCCTGCATAGGTGTCCACGCTTCCCCCCAGCACCGCCTGCCAATGTTCCGTGCCCTTGGGGGTAGTTGCTGGGTACTATCCCCTGTGACACTGTGGGAAACACAGTCGTGCCCATGTTGGGCCTTCAGCAGTTGCTGTCTGGCTGCTCTGCTGCTTCAGCATTCGTATGGGTCACCTAGGCATCGCCCTAGTCCGCACTGTGGCCCAGCTGCACCACAGCATGTGCCGCCTGCGGCCCTCTGTATCCCCTTTTCCGGCATCTGTCCAGTTGCCGTTCCGACATGCCCGCCCTGATGTTGCCGGACATGTGCACGCCATACGAACCCTGTCCGATGGTGGAGAAAAACCTGAGCAGCGCTATATCACTGTGGGCTCATTCACCTTGTATGGGGGCGGAGTATAGACCCTTCCACGATTTATATCTGTTCTATGGAGCTTACTCGGGGGGGAGGGGTTGATGTTTCTCATTGCTACCACTATTGGCCGGCTTGGTTATGGTCTTTTTCCAGTTTGTTGGGGTCATTTTCAGTGTTTATGTGCCCTTTTGTTCTGTGCACATGTATCACACTTATCACTTTTTTTAGGTTTCCCTGACTGGGCTGTACATTGCTGACACTGAAATGGTTTCTCTCCCCTGTAATGTGCATTTAACGGCAGGTTTTCATTCGCGTTGGAATTGAGCTCTTCAGATCAGCACGTTAGTGTGAAGGGAGCCTCTCCCCGCCCACTCTCCGCCCATTGACCCCTTCTCTCCGCCCTCTCTCCACCTTCTGCGGTGTTTTACCGCGCCGCGGGAATTTACGATCGTTAACTACGGTTAACGCGCGTTATGTAACGTTAACGATTGTAAGCACGTCATAACGCGTGTTATGATGCGCTTACGATCGTTAACGTTACATAACGCGCGTTATTTACGATTACCGCAGTTTAGTAAACATACCCCTTAGTTTCCTGACTGTAATCTTACTCAGTTCTTCAGCAGGATTCAGTGGCGTGTGAATAGATATTTAATCTAAAAATATTTCTAGGTCATTATGCATTTAAGAACTGATTTAGAACTAGTAGCCCCTAATATAGTCCACCTTTCCAACTGATCTTGCATACAGATTGCACAAGGGATCTCCTTAACTGAATAGTGATAAAGAGCCTTTGATGACCTAAGCTAATAGCCTTTGCTGAATCAGGCGCTATATTTATAAAGAGGAATGTGGAAAGTCTGATAAGGGATGTTTCAGAGCCAACAGTTCAAATTTCCTGCATATAGTACAAGCTACTGCAAGAACAAACACAAATCCAAAAGAAATGTGATTTAGAACAATACCCATAGACTTAAAAATTTAAAGATTACTAAAGTAATGCTTAATAATTATGTCTTACAGTACATTCAAAAATTCATAGATCACTAGAATGAAACAAAAGGCCAATCTTCATATTTGTACAAGGCCATATTTGCAATAGAACCATAGTTCTGTATATCTTTCATCCAGCGCTCCAAAGTTTACAGAAAACAGTATTTCAAATGCAATTATAGGCCCTTTCCGAGCTTGCACATTAAACAGTGGGGTTATTTTAGAAGCCTTATTCGTGACTTCCACTCATAAAATTAGGCCTTTACAAGTTGAAATGGCGATTTTAGAAAGGGCTCAGTTTACATGTGGATGTCCTTGCTATGTAGAAATTATGAGGGGCATGTGGATGTCCTTGCTATGTAGAAATTATGAGGGGCTTGTTGGGAACTTGGCTATGTGGCTAAAAAACCTACATATGTATTCTCCATTTTATAAAGGGAATATATGTGTATGACTTAAATTTGTCCACATTGCGATTTACACTTCCTCCCTGGCATGGTTAGGTTTTACAAAGGTACTCGGTTTGGCCAGCTCTTTACAGGAGGGATTAAATGGGCTATCCTCGTTAAATCCCCTGTTGATTATTTGCCCCTCCAAATTTAGATTAAACAAAGATAGTGGTTGTTGTTGCTGTTAAGTGCGGTTGAGTCAGTGTCGACTCATGGCGACCCTCTGGATAGTTGTCCTAAACTATGTGCGGTTTTCAGTCAGGCATCTCATTGTTGACAGAGTGGCACCCATAGCTGCTGTTATTGTATCAATCCATCTCATTGTTGGCCTTCCTCTTGTGCATTGATCTTCTATCATGCCAAGCATGATGTCTTTCTCTAATGATCTCTCTCTTCGCATGATGTGTCCAAAGTATGAAAGTCAAAGTCTTGTCATCTGAGCTTCTAAAGAAAGCTTAGGTTTGATCTCCTCTAGTACTGATTAGTTTGTTCTTCAGGCATTCCATGGTATACACAATATTCATCGCCAGCACCATAATTCAAAGGCATCAATTTTCTTCCTGTCTATCTTTTTCACTGTGCAACTTTCGCATCCATATGACGTTATTGAAAATACCATGGCTTGAACAAGTTGAATCTTTGTATGGAGAGAGACATCTCTGCTCTTGAGAATCTTGTCTAGGTCCTTCATAGCCATTCTGCCAAGAGCAATGTGTTGTCGGATTTCTTGTCTGCTTGTTGTTTCTTTATTGATAGTTGATCCAAGAAGGTTAAGGTTGTTCACATTAAGAAGCATGGGTATACCAGAACACCTGATCATTCTCTTGCACAACCTTTACATTGATCAAGAAGCAACAGTTTGAACGGAACAAGGAGAAACAGAATGGTTTAAAATTAGCAAAGGTGTATGACAAGGTTGCATACTTTCCCTCTACCTCTTTAATTTATATACAGAACAAATCATCAGAGAAGCAGGATTGTATGAAGACAACCAAGGTGTGAAGATTGATAGAAGACTCATCAGCAATCTTAGCTATGCTGATGATACCACATTACTGGCTGAAAGTAAAGACGATCTGAAACATTTGCTTCTCAAGATCAAGGAACATAGTCATTCAAAAAGGCAGAGCTAAAATCTGAACTCGACCACGGAAGTCCGGGTTTCTTACTTACTTTACAGTTTCCAAACATTGATCATATTGTGTACAATGATAGCTAATAATGCTATTCTAAAATATATCATTTATATTAAAAACAAATCACATTGCAGGTTGCAAAATATGACTTGACAACTTGACAGTCTATAGTGCTCTAGAGCAGTGGTTTTCAGAATTTGCCTGGGTGTCCGTTAACCAGTCAGTTTTTCAGAATATCCACGATGAATTTGCATGAGATAAATCTGCATGAAGTGGAGGCACTGACTCTCATGACTATTTATTAAACCTGTCCTGAACACTTGACTGACTGGGGTCCCCCACAGCAGTTTTGGGAAACACTGCTCTAGTGTAGATGTGCTCTGCTGCTCTTCGTAGAAGTTATAATGCCTCTGCTTGGACTTGGGCAGATTTTGAAAGCTATGACAACGTTGCCCAATTTGAGCAAAAATCACTTATTATTCATATCTGTCAGCATCTGTAATCTGATGTAATTCCTAGTAGTCGATTTATGGACATAATTTAATATTTTCTGAACATTCAGTGCAGTCATATTCGTCCTCTTCTGCTAAGCTAATAGTCTCAAATGGAACAGAGTAACAAACTGTGTCACCAAATGGTCAGGAGGATTCTTATTTGGAACTGCTGCTGAAGAAGTGAAATAAGATCTATTAAGTAGACAAATAAGAGAAAAAAATGGGATTGTTCATGTGCCGCTCTGGAAAAGTGAGCAGCTTTGATTAGAATACTGATTTGCTTTAACTTTGCAGGCAAAAAAGAAAATACTTTTCAAGGGTCTTTAGTTACAGAAAAATGAAATATGGGGGTTAGGTTACTTCCAAGAAAAGTAGAGAGAGTTAGTTCTAACAATTCGAGGAAACAATCTGTTATCTAAAAATTCCTTTACACATGTGCATTTCAGTAAGAAATGATGGGATGTCCACCCTGTACTCCCCAAATTTTCTTCTCAAGATCAATTGGCATGAATGCAGAACCAGGGCAGAAATGCCCTAGTGTATTTCTTAGGATACAGGACAATGATTAAAACATTTGGTTAAAAAGTAAATCTCAGAAATGATAGTCTCCTAAATAAAAAAAAAATTGAAAAAACCACCTAGGTCATAAAACTAGCATAGCTTTTCCTTCCTCTTATTGCAGGGGCCATAAAGCCATCTGGTTTACAGGACATTGAATATGTGTGAACGGACTGCATACACTGCCTGTAATTGCATGCATATTCATTGTGGATACTTTGGAGGACTGCTTCAAGTATATTGGATCTAGCCTATGCTAGTCCTTGGAATGTGTTACCAAAAGTTTTAGAAACTCTAAAATTGTGACTCTTACTTTTTGCTTAAGACCATCACATAAGATTTGATTGCTGACACGAAAACCAAATTCATTAGTAAACCAAGGATTAGAAAGGAACAGTGGATGAAACAGAACTGTAAGAAAAAGATTAAAGGAACTTTTGCAGCTTAAAATAAGCCAGTGGTCATTTGTGAGGTCATCATAATTCAAGAGTCTGGTGGAGCAATAATTGGAGCAGTGTCAGATGTGGTCTCTTCTGGTTCACTCTCCTGCTCTTCAAGGCTTTCTGTTACGGATGGAATGATTTTTATAACTTTTTCCTCAAAGTGCACCTGCCTTTTTTGGTCCACTGTGTCCACTGTATCACTTAGAGAGGACTTGCCTTTTTTAACCCTAAGAATGCTTCTCATTTGTAGGAAAAGTGATGCCTTTTTCTCCGTGAAGCTGTTGTTGAATGTATATGTCTGTTCTGTGTCTCCTGTGTGTGTCATAGCCACGGCTGTTGCTGTAGGGTCTGTATATTGTTCTGTTTGGCCAGAGGATTCTTTGGTTGGCTTAATTTTCTTTTGCTTACTTAATAGAAAGTAAGCCACTCCAGTAAGAACAAGCATCGT
This sequence comes from Ichthyophis bannanicus, assembly GCA_033557465.1. Lineage (NCBI taxonomy): Eukaryota > Metazoa > Chordata > Amphibia > Gymnophiona > Ichthyophiidae > Ichthyophis > Ichthyophis bannanicus. Next base: position 1,525,966 of record CM066035.1, read on the forward strand.
ACCTAAAAGAAGAAAATGTTTGATGTTTGTTATAAAAGCAATGGGGCAGGAAAAGAATTATAGTAGTTGCATGCAGGCTTTAGTTTTTTGTGTTCAATTTAAACTAGTTGAAACAAGTAAGCATCAGATTGTAAACTGAGAGCAGACTACTTACTTTAACTATTCTAGAGTTAAAGATTAGGGGAATGATTTGCTATGTGCTTATCTTTCAAAATGCTGGGCTACCAGACTCATAAATTTTGGACAGACAAGTCAATTTAAAATTAATCCATTTAGTAAAAGGAGGGGCAAGTGGCATTTGGGGTGGGGTTTAAATTTATCTGGATTGCAGTGATACTCAGTAGTTCTCCTGATAAAATTTATCCAAGGCAAACTGTGTAAAGACAGTCCTAACTTTAAATGCACAAGTTTTCCTTTTATATTTAGGACCATGCATTCAGTATTCCTATCTAAACAGATATCATCGCTGAATATAGGGCACAAAGAAATGGAATAAATCATCTAATTAGCTTTATGCAGTGGCTGGAATATCGTCCTCTAGCTGTCCTGGGCAATCTTTGATGATTCTTGCTTTGTTAAAGGGAAAGTCTCAGCAGGACTCTCCCAATCTAGAAATATGCCCTATGTGACCTACGAACCTGCCCCTCCCCCTCTCCTCCCCTCCCCCCCGCATGAACTAGTTCATGTCAGGCTTCCTGGAAGCCCGGTGATGACATCTGTGCCCCTTCTGTACTTGTGCCCTGTGTGGCTGCACCATGGCACAGCCCTTGGTACAATCCTGAGTTTCTTTTCTATTTTTTATAATCAGTATGCCAACTAAAACAAATCTGAGCTTCATTTCTAATATTTATCAGATTTTGCTATTTTTTAAATTTACTTTGACTGTCAATGTAAAACTGTTCAAGGAAAAGTACAATGCAGGGAACTTCAGCAACAAGCCCAAAAATATAAATATATAAACACTATGCTTAAGATTTGTTATAAATTAAAGTAATTCAAAATGTGCTCAAAACCAAGAGAGGAGATTACTGGCTAATAACCGGTCATCAAAAATGGAAGATCCCCTCTTCATCTAACAAAATGGCAACCTCTTCCTTCTGCCAAAAACACCAATACAGAAATCTCCAAGGTCAGTAAGGAGACACCACCAATGCCTTTCTATGGTTAGTGCTCTTTCACTTTTTTAAACCTGCCACATTGGGGCATGCCTACAAAAGGACATTAGCTGCTATCTTGGGGCTAACACTGCTTTATCGCTTGGTGGTAGCAGCTAACGTATGAGTAAAGCAGACATCACAGGCACGTTTCTGGTTTTTGGGAGGTGCAGGGGTGGGGTGGCGAGATAGGGGTGGGCAGTAGGCAGCACTATTTATGGCAGCTGCATGGTGGCTGCCAAAAATGTCCCAATCACAGCTGCAGATAACTCCACCTCAAGAAGTGGCATTATCTGCAGCCATGATCTGTCAGCATGGCATCACAGCTCCCATGCCCCAATCAGGCCTCCCCCAATGCAACAATATTGTCGGTGCCGCTAATGTAAAGATTGCCAGCACTGACGTTTTTTTACAAATAGCTTTAGCAGGGCTGGTGCTAGGGTTTCTGGTGCCCTGCTGCAACCTATAGATCGGCGCCTCCTCCCTCGTGATTATTAATGCTGGCAACACCTCACCCTTCTTTTTCCGAAAACTCCTTTGTGAACCTTTTTCACGTGATGCTAATATTTCTCCTTCAAATCCAATGTTGTAAGAAAATTGCAGTAAAGGGGCAAATACATAGCCAGAATAAAAATAACTACTGAGCAGAAAATACTTAGTATCATATGAACAGGCTGTGATAGTCCAAGAGCATGTTAAATTTTTGATATAGATCAAAAGAAAAGCACCCAGCTGTACGGAGAGCTTGAAAATATTGTATTCATTGAAAAAATATGCAGGAGAAAGATTTTGTACAGAATGAAGGAATCAAAAACATGATAACCATGCAGTCAATGTACTGTACATCTAGAAACTATCAGCAAAATTGGTATAATGTTGATGCAAAGTATCGGTACCGTACCTAGCCCTGGGAGAGCGGTGCAGCCACAGAGGGTGCAAATGCTTAGGAGGCGCATTTTGGCTACCTGCTATTGCCCTGCTGCTGCTACTTTTTGTTCTCTCAGTGGCAGCAGGGCAACAGCAGGCAGCCGAAATGCACCCTCTAAGCCTTTTTGCGGGTATTTCTGCAGGTCTTGATTCCTCCCTGCTCTGACGCGACTAGCATATCGGGCGCGCGCCCTCCCATACCTTCGTCTAGCCGCTGCCTTCTCTTGCCCTGCTACCGGTGCTGCCGTGGAGAAAGCAGAGGACGGCAGCAGCAGGGTAGGAGCAGGCAGCGGCTGGACAGAAATATGGAGAGGGGGTGCGCGCCCCATGTGCAAGTCACACAGGGCACAATTCTGACTTAGTACGGCCCTGCAAAGAATAGTTGCAACATAGGAAGACAGTGACAACATTAATATACTTCTGATTTAAGCCATATATGTTAAGCAGGTTTAAATGACAAATCAATAGGTTGCAAGCTGTAGCACTGTGAAGAATAATTAGTAAAATAAGCCAGCAGTATACAAGCATGTCGTTAGACTGTGATCCCGGGCCCTGCAGGGACAACCGGACCAGCAGATCCAGCCAGGTGATAAGCTCTACCCACTGCTCCAACGTCAATTCATCACGCTGGCACACACATTAAAAGGAAGAGCCCCTCCAGCTGTGACCTCTCTCCACCTGACCACTGCCGAAAAACTCACCGCCAATCTGGTCTGAACATCAGCAATCCCGGGCCCTGCAGGGATGTCAGAGCAGTAGATCCAGCCAGGTGGTAAGCTCTACCCACTGCTCCAATGTCCATTCATCACGCTGGCACACACAGTAAAAGGTAGAGTCCCTCCAGCCGTGACCTCTCGCCACCCGACTACCGCCAAAAGAGTAGTAGTAATAGTAGTTGTAGTAGTAACTTACTGCCGATCCGGCCTGCACATCAGCAATCCTTTGACATGGCCCTTAGACATGAACCATGGCAGCAGGAACACTGGCTCCGACAACTCGTCCAAGCAATTCAACAGGACCCTCCACTTCCCAGAACCCGCAGAACCACTGCATGGACAATCATTACTCTGCAAAAACCTACCTCTCTCTAGCAACTGGCATAAGCTGCAACAAGCAAAACAACTTTATCATGCTTCAGCTATATGCCCTACTATACTCCCTTCTAGCCCTCCTCATCCTAACCACTACCACAGACTCCCTTCTATTCCCAACTCCAAACCTTCCAACACTCCTACCTCTCCTCACCCACTATACATACATCTACCACCCTCCAATCTACCTCTCCTCCCCCAGGCTACACAACCCACAACGCATCATCACCATTCTAATAAGCAATGATCTCTCCCATACTTACATAAAGAAACCAACCAGCCCTAACACCCTCAAAGGTGCTCTCATAAATACACGCTCTGCAAAGAATAAAATCACATCATACGAGACCACCTCACCACACAGAACCTGGACCTCCTATGCATTACTGAATCCTGGCTTGCAGAATCAGACACAATGCTCCTGAATCAAATCAAATTCCACAATTACAGCCTATTCCACTGCCCAAGAGCTCACTGCAAAGGAGGAGGAGTTCTCATTCTTGCCAAATCTACCCTTAATCTTTGCAGACTAGCTGTAGAAAGCACAGAAAGCCTGGACACACTGAGATATCTAACAAGCAACTAACACTTTGCTTAGTATATTGCTCGCCTGGAAGGCCAGTGCTCTAGGCAACCACCTAGATTGCCTAATGGTAGCGTCATCCCTACTCTTTTCACTTCATAGAGTATTCCATTCTATCCCTTAAACAAAGATGGCCCCATCATGATTGGGGCCTGTCCGGACACCCAGAATCTGGATGGGCTGGATCTGCACCTGATTCTGATCCCACAGGGGCTAGACGTTCCTGTGGGATCAGAATTGGGTGCAATGGGTCCAGATGGGCAGGACATGCCCAAATTCCGAGCCACTGCACGTCCAGCCTGTTCCCTGTACACCCCAACCAAGGCCCCTGCATTGAGCCTTGGTTTTTTGGTGTCCAGTTGCCATGGCTCTGGGACGCTATATAGGAGCCCCGACCAGCCAAAAGCAAAATCAGCCACACATTCCCTGCTGCCCGAACCCTGATTGGGCATGTCAAGGCTGGGATCAGGTGGCGGGGCACCCTCTGCATCACTCACCTTGCTGGTGCCAGTCCCGCCACACTGTCCTCCAATGTCGAGGGAACTTATTCCAGCCCTGAGGTGGAATAAGTCCCCTGTCTAAGAAGGCAACCCTGCACAAACAGGGCCGTTACTCCAATCAGCCCTGTATGTCTGGGGTAAGGGTCCCGCCTCCGCCCCACCCTCGTTCCTCCTCCTGTTCTGCCCCCTCCCATCCCATCCAGAGCTCCCCGCACAATGATGATGTACCTGCGGGGAGCCTGGTGTTCAAAATTCATTCCCTGTGAATAGCAGGGGTTGGACGCCCAACTGGACATCCACCCCAGCTATTCGCAGTTTGCAATGACCCCCAGAATGTTTATTACATTCCCTGTGCTAGGCATAATAACAACAGTGGAGAACTGGATATCTCTACATACATTTTTTTCATTCCAACTCAGAAAAATGTAATAAAAATAGTACAGAAAAACATGAAACTCATGACTGAATAGGAGAGGAAGCAAGAGAGCCAAGAAACAGACAAAATGACATTTTGAATAACTAGTTAACTAGAACAAATGCTGTAGCACATTGCATTATTTACAAATGAATTGCACTTTTGAAATTTGACCATGCTAGTTATGTTTTTTGGCTCAGGTGTCCGTGTCAGTCTCTCTTTGTGAATCCTGGAGGCTGATGTACTAAAGTGCCAGGAATGATCTCCAGATGCTCCTGTACTGTTGCTTGTCTGGGTTCAAAATGGAAGTTCTGACCCCTAGCGATCAAGCTTCCCTATAAGGGAGGTATCGGGGGATGGGGAAGGGTGAAGATGCAGATTGGGTGTGTTTGAGGGTTGAGTAAGGTTGTTCATTGAGGAAGTGTAAGGCTGCTGATTGGGGGAGGGTAAGGATGCTCATGGGGGGATTGTTTTTTGGGGGGTTAACGCATTGGCTGAAGTAAATGCATGCAGATAGCGGGGATACATTCATTGCCTTATTTGCCAATGCATTTACTGTGTGGTAACTACAGGACAGATGCTGGCCAGAGTCGCAATAGTTACTGCATAGGCTTTGCACTTAATGCATGGTAACTGCAAAACTTTTATACTTTAGTAAACAGACCTCTAAGGTTGTGCTGGTTTAGGCATTTGCCACAGACACAAGGTTGTCAGAGGCGCTGACAGCATAGGTGTTTTTTCTTTGATCCATGGCAGTTCTAGGTATAACTTCGGCTGCTTTAGTCACAAAATGGCTGAAGTTAGACATTCAGAAAAGGGAGAACGATTTGGGGTGGGACGAGAGTCGGACAAAAATGTGCACTTTCAGTGGCGATATTCAGCTGCTGAACAGATACGTTATATATCCAAGTACCAGCAGGTTATAACTTTTAAACATATAACTAGCCATTTAAACTTATACAGGTATCTGCCACTGAAAATGTGATATCTTTAACTAGCCAGTTAATATCAATGTGTAATTATAGGGAGTAATATTATGCCAAGTCGCCTAGATTCAGAGGGTAAGGAGGTACCTATTTGTAGCGTCCTTTCTAAAGATACATCTCTATATAAAATGCTAGCACAGATCCTGCAGAAAGTGCAGCTAGAATGCACCTGTGTACATTTACACTTGCTCTGTTGCAGGGGTCAATGTACACAGGTGAAATATTTGCATAGGTATTTATTTTATAACCTTTGTGCCCCCTTCACAACTCCGCCCAGGCTTTATCCAAACTATGCCCCAGAGTACACCTATATTTGTGTTCTTGTCATTCACATACTTGCACATGTATACCCATGATGCAATTTTATAAAAGCCCCTTTTTTTGGGGGGGGGGGGCTTTTCCCTGTGCTGTTGGGAGTAGAGGGTGCCTGCCTGGAGTCTGAGGACTTTGCAGCTGAGCAGTGGGTGTCGGCCCAGCCTGCCTGAGGCCTGGAGATCGGTGTGACAGTTGCGGCTCCGCCCATTTGCTGGTATAATCTGCCAGCACCTCCTCTCTTTAAAACCTGGGCTTCTCCTGGTGCTGTTGGGAGTAGAGGGTGCCTGGCCTGCCTGGAGTCTGAGGATGGTGCAGCTGAGCAGTGGTTGTCGGCCCAGCCTGCCAGAGGCCTGGTCCCTTTTTTTTCGTGTCCCTTCATTGTTAGTTTGGTGTTAGGAAGCTGTCTTGGAGAGATGCCGCATAAAAGGAAGAACGAGGCAAGTGTCTTCTGGGAGCTCAGCAACTGTGAGTAAAATCGTGGGCCCTATGGATAGACATGTTTCTTCTTCTCTTGTAACAATCCAGGCAAGTTCTCCCATGCAGCTATCTTCACCCTCTGAGTTGGGGACTACTTTAAGCCCCATTGCTTGAACTCCACCTCCACAGCCTTTAGCTGCCCTGGAGCCACTGGGTGAGAGGGAACAGTCTTCGGGACTGGTTATCCCAGAGTTTAATCCCTCTGTGTCTCCCCCTTCTGATGTATCTTCAGTGCCTATGCCATCATGTTTGCATTTGATGTTTCTTTAGCTCCTCAGTCTTCGCTGGGATCTATTCCTGCTTCTGTTACTTTAATGGATATTTGGACTGTAGTTGCTCAGACAAATCAGTATGTTAAAACTGTTTTTGATCAAACAGCCAGTTTCTCTAAAGAGGTTGTTGCTAAGTTTGAGCAACAGGATGTGGTCCTTGCTCAGCTTAGCAATGGATTATCTAGATTGGATCGTCAGTCCTCCAATGTTCAGGCAGCCAGTTTGGCAGAGATAAGAGATGCCCTGCTTTTACATGGGTGGCTTGAACTGTTGGAGAATGTGATACGTAGTAAAAATTTAAGATTTCTTAACTTTCCTAAAACGCATTATCTTTCACCATTAATTTTGCTGCGGAAATACTTTAAGGAATGTTTAAAAATGGAAGATGTGGAAAAGATATAAAATTATTTGCCAGATAAGCTGGCTAATATACCAGCAGGGTCCTCTCCAGTTTCCATTGATTTGTCCCAATTTTTGGAACAGTCAGTGGATGATATTCCTGGGAGGGCCACTTTGGTAGTTTCTTTTGCTACTGATATTGAGACATCTCAGGTTATGAAGTTATATTTAAAGTATGTTGTTGTTGTTAAGTGCCGTCGAGTCGGAGTCGACTCATGGCGACCCTCTGGATAGCTATCCTAAATTGTGTTCGGTCTTCAGTCAGGCGGCTCATTGTTGACAGACTGGTACCCGTAGCTGCTGCTATTGTATCGATCCATCTCATTGCTGGCCTTCCTCTTTTGCGTTGACCTTCTATCTTGCCAAGCATAATGTCTTTCTCTAATGATCTCTCTCTTCGCATGATGTGTCCAAAGTATGAAAGTCGAAGTCTTGTCATCTGAGCTTCTAAAGAAAGCTTAGGTTTGATCTCCTCTAGTACCGACTGGTTTGTTCTTCGGGCAGTCCATGGTATACACAGTATTCGCCGCCAGCACCATAATTCAAAGGCATCAATTTTCTTCCTGTCTATCTTTTTCACTGTCCAGCTTTCACATCCATATGATGTTATTGAAAATACCATGGCTTGAACAAGTCGAATCTTTGTATGGAGAGAGACATCTCTGCTCTTGAGAATCTTATCTAGGTCTTTCATAGCCATTCTGCCAAGAGCAATGCGTCGTCTGATTTCTTGACTGCTTGTTGCTTCTTTATTGATAGTTGATCCAAGTAGGTTAAAGTTGTTCACAATTTCAATTTCTTCTCCTTCAACGATGAACCTGTTGATTATGCCAGTTGTCATGATCTTTGTCTTCTTTACATTAAGGTGCAGGCCCATTTTGAGACTATGTTGTTTGATTGTGAGAAGCAAATGTTTCAGATCATCTTCACTTTCAGCCAGCAATGTGGTATCATCAGCATAGCGAAGGTTGTTGATGAGTCTTCCACCAATCTTCACACCTCTGTTGTCTTCATACAATCCTGCTTCTCTGATGATTTGTTCTGCATATAAATTAAACAGGTAGGGGGAAAGTATGCAGCCTTGTCTTACACCTTTGTTTATTTTAAACCATTCTGTTTCTCCTTGTTCCATTCGAACTGTTGCTTCTTGATCAATGTACAGATTGCGCAAGAGAACAATCAGGTGTTCTGGTATACCCATGCTTCTTAATGGGCCCAGAGTTTCTCATGGTTTACACAGTCAAAAGCCTTGCTATAGTCGATAAAGCACAAATAGATATCCTTTTGGTATTCTTTAGTCTTTTCAAGGATCCATCTCACATCCGCAATGATGTCTCTCGTTCCTCGCCCTTTCCTGAACCCTGCTTGCACTTCAGGTAGTTCTTGTTCCAGGTATGGTTGTAGTCTCTTTTGAATAATCTTCAGTAGAATCTTGCTGGCATGTGGGATCAGAGCGATTGTGCGATAATTTCCACAGTCAGTTGGATCACCTTTCTTTAGTATTGGTATAAACACAGATCTTTTCCAGTCAGTTGGCCATGATGTTGTCTTCCATATTTCTTGGCAGAGCCTTGTGAGTACGGTAACAGCTGCATCAGATTGCTGCAATACTTCTATGGGAATGCTATGAATGCCTGGTGCTTTGTTCTTTGATAAGGCTTTCAATGCTGCTTCAACTTCTTCTTTCATCACCAATGGTTCCCGATCATAAGGTACAGGTTGAAACGGCTGTTGGTCCACTTGATCTTTATCATATAAAAACTCTGTATATTCCTTCCACCTTTTCTTGATCTTCTCAGCATCATTCAACATAGAACCTTGAGCATCTTGTAACATTCCAATTCGAGGCTGGAACTTTTTCTTTAACTCTCGTAGCTTTAGGAAAGCCGATCTTGTTCTTCCTCTAATAGTTTCTGCTTCTATTTCCTTGCAAGTGTCATTGTAGTACTTTTCCTTGTCCTGTCTTGCTGCACGTTGTAAATCTCTGTTGAGTTCTGCGATTGTCTTTCTTTCTCCTTTGGCTTTAGCTTCTCTGCGTTTCTGGGCAATTTTCAGAGTTTCTTCCGTCATCCATTTTGGCCGTTTTTGCTTTTTCACCTTTTGTAGAGACTTCTCGCTTTCTTCCAACACAACCTTCTTGATGTCATTCCATAACTCTTCCGGAGCTCTGTCATTTGTATCTAAAGCAGCAAATCGATTTTGCAGGCAGTCTTTAAATTCCAGTGGTATATTCTCAAGGTCATATTTTGCTGCATTCAGGAGTGGTTTGCTCTTTTTCAACTTTAGCTTGAGTTTGCATACTAGTAGTTGATGATCTGTACCACAGTCAGCTCCAGGTTTTGTCTTTGTTGATGTTACAGAGCTTTTCCATCGTTGACTTCCACATATGTAGTCAATTTGATTTTTATATAATCCATTCGGTGAAGTCCATGTGTAGAGTCGCCGCTTGTGTTGCTGGAAGAAGGTGTTTGAGATGAATAGATCATTGGTCTTGCAGAATTCTATCAGTCTTTCTCCAGCTTCATTTCTGTTGCCAAGTCCATATTTTCCAACTACTTTGCCTTCTTCTTTGTTGCCAACCTTTGCGTTCCAGTCACCCATGACTATCAGGATATCCTGTTTGCATGTTCTGTCAATTTCAGCTTGTACTTGTTCATAGAACTCTTCAATTTCATTCTCTTCAGCAGCTGTTGTTGGGGCATATACTTGAATTATAGTGTGTTGATAGGCAATCCTCGTAGACGAATAGAGATTAAGTGTTCGCTGACTGCATTGTATTTCATTACAGTTCTTGCAAGTTTCTTCTTTATTATAAATGCAACACCATTTCTTCTTTGTCTTTCATTTCCAGCATAGTAGACCATGTGATCATCTGATGCAAAGTGCCCCATGCCAGTCCATTTCAGTTCGCTGACACCCAACAGATCAAGTTGTACACGTTCCATTTCATTCTTGACCACCTCCAACTTCCCTTGGTTCATGCTTCGTACGTTCCATGTTCCAATGTGTAAGACATCTTTACAGCTTCTGACTCTCATTTCATGCGCAGCTACATCAGCAGTCAGACTTCCCGAGGGCTTTGATCCAACCACATCATAAATGCTGGCTTTACTCTGAAAAGTCTTCAGCTCTTCCCCAGTAGCTAGTTGAGTGCCTTCTGACCTGGGGGTCTCATCTTCCAGCACCATAGCACAATTTGTTTTGTTGTAACTATCCATTGGGTTTTCATGGCAAGATACAGAAGTAGATTGCCGGGCCTTTCTTCCGCGCAGTTTAAGTTTGGTGTTGTTGCCATTGTCACAAAAATGTGATCCTCCGCCGTCAACACTGTCCCATTCTGCTGCTGCCCAGATGGGTGGTTTGTCTTGGTCTGGCACCTCAGCTGAGACCTGTCCATCTTGGGAGACCCTGCCAGTAGTTAAACTACCGATAGTTTAGCTCTCAGCATCACTGATGCACGCAAGCCCTCACAGCACGACAAGCTGCAAACCAAGTGAGAGATTTAAAGTATAAGACTGTTTTATTTTGTGGTCAGTTGGTTCAGGTTTTTCCAGATGTGGCTAAGGCCACTCAAATTCGATGTAAGAGTTTTTCTTCAGTTAAAACCCCAGGTGATAGCACTTTGAGCTACTTTTTACTTGAGATTTCCTTGCAAATGTGTGGTATCTCTGTTGGGTGTCCGTTATGGTTATACGGACCCTCAACAGTTAGAGGATTTTTGAAGAGCAGGGAAGGTGGGGTACATAGTGGTACCTAATGGGTAGTTTTCTTATGTATAGTATATGTGATTTTGTTTTGTTATTGGGATTTGGGAATTTAGAGCTTGACAAAGTAATTTACCCTAGGTCATTGTTGCCCTCTGCACTCCTGCATGTGGTCTAATTGCAGTACATTTTTTTTCTTTTTGGTACGAGGGGTGTCCGATATTAAAGGTACAGACCAAAATTACACAAACATTTGTATTTAAAGAAATTATTCAATACATTCCACCAAAAACTACATACTTTTGTTTACTTCTCCACATAATCGCCGTAAACATTGAGACATTTATCCCAGCGTGACACTAGTTTGAACATCCCTTCACGGTACAGTTGCGTGTCAAGTTGATTGAAGTAGTCCATAACGGTGTCTTGCAGTTCCTTCTGGTCTTGCAGAAGTTGAGAGCGCATATGATTTCATGAACAGAACTCTTAGGAATGCCAGTCATTTCAGCAATTTCATGAACTTTAATGCGACGATCCTCCCTAATAAGACGTTCGACAATTGCGCAGTTGTCGTCTGTGTGTGAAGTCCTTGGTCTGCCTCTTTTCTGGATCATCATTCAACTCAGTTCGCCATCTTTAAACTTGTTACACCAGACGCTGACTTCTTTTAGGCTTAAAACGTTCGGGCCATACACTCCCTCTAATCTGCGCTGAATTTTGCTCTGCTTAACTCCTTCGGCTTGCAAAAATCTGATAACTCCACGCACCTCAAACTTCAAATACTCTGCGATTACACACGCCATGTTTGTTTGCTTCCCGAAAACTACTCATAATTTGAGTGTTTAAAAAAACAATGCTACAGACTCTCCTACTATGAGTAGAAGTAGTCCTGCATATGACGGCACTATTGTGCATGCAGAGCCGGTATGACTGCCACCTGTACCTTTAATATCGGACACCCCTCGTAATTCTTTGAGGATATGGTTCCCCTTGTTTTTTCCTTCTTTGATGTATTTTGCATATTTCTTTGTATATGTTTCTGTTGTATTGAATAGAAATTCGTTAAAAAGAGCCATTTTTTGAATGGAAGAAGTTTGTAAATTATCCCTATTAAGTGCTGTTTATGCCGAATGACGGAATTCTGCTGTAGGGCAGTTGTGCTTCTGCCAAGTACATACTTTCCTTAGTAACTGAAGTGGGGTGATTACCTGGGATAGTTACATGCCAGACCAGGACTGGGTGCAGAAAACAGGCAACAGACAGCAATACATAACCCAGGAACTTCTGGAAACCTCCAAGCTTTGCTAGTTTCCTCCAACAGACGTACATCGTAGATTCTGATTGGCAACTGAAAAACAAACATTTTCTTTGTTTAAGGCAGTGGTTTTCTACCCTGTCTTGGAGATGCACCTAACCAATCTTGTTTTCAGGATATCCGTAATGAACAAGCATGAGGTATGTTTGCATATACTGATAGATGCAAACATTTCAAGAATGTTCATTTATGAATGTCCTGAAAAGCAAACCTCCAGAACTGGGTTGAGAACTCTAAGTTAAGGTTTTCACATGGGCTGTCACACAAAAATAAATGTTATAAGCCATAAGGGCGGTATATCAAGCTTAATAAATAAATACATAAATAAAGCTCACATTTTGATTACCAGCTATTTATGATAATAAATCACTCTGGCCCCTATGTCATAAAATTCTTGAGTTGCTGAAATGGAAAGAATGCTTAGAGATATTTGGTTTAGTTTATTTGGGGAAGAGCAGAAAACTGGGTAGACTAAGTGGGCCTTCTGAATCTTAATCTGTCATCATTTCCTAGGTTACTGTGTTTTAATGAGAAAATGTGCTTCCTGATTGTTTCTCCAGTTTAGTCCTCTACCACTGGGTTGTGCACCTCCTTCTGCAGCTTGGAGACTGGGCATGTCAAAAACGTGACATCACTGGATGTAGGCTGCTGGTCTCTCCCATCAGCTCCAGTGTGTCCAGTCTCCATGCAGCAGGAGGACGTGTGAGCCCACTTCTGGGCTCACTGGAGTGACATATAAGGAGCATTACATTAGAGAGGATTTAATTTAATTTAATTGGGTCAATTTGATTTGATTTAATTTGGGTAATCATAGCTTAAATGTATCTAAATTGTGTACTGTCTGATTAAAAAAAGAAAAAAAAAGGAAAAGCTGATAGGCAGCTCGGGGTCCGGCCTGTTCCGGTCTCTCCTTCCTCGATTTAATTTGTCTGCTGCTTTCTGGGGTCAGATCTCTCTTCCTGGACGCTTTGGAGGAGAACTCTGTGCCTTGCGATCCCCTTGCCGACGAGCCAAGGTGGTTATTTGCTTGCTGGCAGCCGCTGATCGACGGGCAGTTGGTCTGGCGGTCTTACGCTCGTTCTTTGGCTGAGCGGGGTGGTACCACCCGGATCGGAGCACCGGAGGAGCATCAGTCAAAGGTACTGTGAGGGGCAAAGGGATCAGGCCGTCAGGAAAGCACCGCGCCCTGTCAGCAAACGGCCGGTTCCAGCGGTTTTTGTCACCATTTCCTCCTTCGGGTGGTGGCCATTTTCTTGGTGTGCTAGCCGCGTGGCGGAGGCACGAGCTAGGGTGCGCTGTGAGAGAGAGCATTTCTTTGGTGCTTGGCAGACAACGCTATTTTGAGCGCCCTCCATTGAATTTATTATTTTCTTGATGCCTTTAGCGAGGAGTCTCCTTGTTTGAGGCTGTCCTTTTCTTTTTTCGTTGTAAATTGATTTTATACGTTTGTTTGGGGTCCCAGGGATGCTAAACGGCTAGCTGGGGTCAGCTCAGTGTAGTGTCCTTTTTGGGGGGAGGGGGAATTACCACTTAAAAAAAAAAGACAAGAAAGGTTAATATATAAAGACCTAAATTTCTTTTGGTTCCTAATTGTCATTGTTCATTGCGTAGCAGATACAGCTGCTTGATGGCATCGAGACCCCAGTGCGTGGTCTGCGGTACCCGCAGAGGGGCCATTGCTGATTCAGAAGTCTGTCGGGGCTATACGGCAGTTTCCACCAGCATTGAACAGCAGATGGAGGGTAGCACAGGCCCTGCGCCTCACGGGGAGTCACCTGGAGCCGAGGGGGGGCCCTTGCTACCCACTCTGCCTGAAGTTGCCCTGGACACGCAAGCCGGATTGTCTGGGGTGCCTCCTGTGGTGACACCTGGGGCACAGCCAGGAGACTTTTGTCTGGACTTTGTTCTTCTATTACACCAGGCATTCTGCTTGAGACGTCAGGGGAAAGTCTTCGATCCCTTGCCGCTCTCTCCGACGCTGCAACAAGCCGGAATAGCCAGAGTCAACAGCGATGTTCCATGGCCTCCTAAAAGATCCCGGCCGCGCGATCCTTTGCCGTCGGATTTGGAGTGGCATGAGGCGGAGGAGACGGAGGCCAACCTCGAGGCTGGAATGGAAGAGTTGGAGAAGGGAGAGATTCCGGAACTTGAGGATCAGCCTATAATTATACGAGTATTCCGGAAAGATGAGCTGACCGCGCTTATCACGGAATCCTTGCAGATACTACATCTCACTACGGAACAACCAGCGGTGGAAGAGAATGGCGAAGACCCTATTATCCAGGCCATCAGGGAGACCCAGATAGTATTCCCTGTTCATCGAGTGGTGGACAGGATGATACAGGACGAGTGGGACCAACCGGAAACAGGTTTGCGAGGCATTAGGACTATGAATAGACTGTATCCCTTGGCAGACAAGGATAAGGAAAAGTTCCGGTCTCTGAGCGTTGATGCAGTAGTGTCGGCCGTGACCAAGAAGATCACTATTCCGGTGGAAGGAAGTGCGGCCTTAAAGGATGCTCAGGATAGAAAGATAGATGGATTATTGAAACAGTCGTTTGAGGCCAATGCTTTGTCGTTGCAGGCTTCCATTTGTGGAGCGTGGGTGGTAAGAGCATGCCTCAGATGGTCTCAATGGCTAAGGCAGGCGTCGCAGCTGGAGCAGGATGGGCTGTGCGAGCTGGACCAGTTAGAGTCGGGGTCGGCCTATTTGGCGGATGTTCATTACAACCTGATCAGAGCCCTAGCTAATAGCATTATTTTATTTATTAAATAGCATGGCTTCTTTGGTGGCCACCCGTAGGTCCCTCTGGTTGAGAAACTGGGCGGCCAATGGCTCTTTTAAGTCGTGTCTCAGTAAACCTCCCTTCAAGGGAAAGTTGTTGTTTGGTGAGGACCTTGACAAACTCGTGAAGGACTTAGGGGAGTTGAAAGGTGGAAGACTCCCGGAGGATAAGCCTAAACTGGGTAAGGCTTCGCAGGCCTTTCGGGGTCAGTCTAGAGATTTTAGAAGGTTTCGAACTTCTCACCTGGGAGGTTTCCAGAGAGGATGCTTTGGTTCAAGAACCCAGGGGTTTTGTAGGTTTCATGGATCAGGCAGAGGCTTCTCAGCAGCAACCGCGGCGACCCCTCGGAGACCCCAATGAAGGGCGGCGGGTCCCGGTGGAAAATCAACCAATAGGCGGGCGACTTTGGGATTTCCTTTCTGCCTGGACACAGATAACGTCCGATCAGTTGGTTTTGGAAATAATTTGCAACGGGTACGCGTTGGAATTTGCAAGACCGGTTCGAGATTCCTTTGTAATGTTCCCGTGCAAAGGTCCACGGAAGACCCTGGCGGTCTGCAATACAGTAAATCGGTTGCTACAACCAGGGGCGATAGTACCGGTACCGATTGGAGATTATGGCATGGGATGATACTCAATTTATTTCGTGGTGCCAAAGAAATACAGAACTCTAAGACCTATCTTGGACCTCAAAGGGGTCAATTGTTGTCTTCGGGTACCGCATTTCCGGATGGAAACGCTGAGATCAGTAATTGTAGCGGTGCGCCGAGGGGAGTTTTTGACATTCTTCGATCTTACTGAAGCGTATTTACACATTCCAATCAGAACAGCTCATCAAAAGTTTCTGCGATTCGCTTTACCCTGGGGACACTATCAGTTCCGAGCGTTGCCTTTCGGCTTGGCCACGGTGCCATGAACCTTCACCAAGATCATGGTGGCGGTAGCGGCGGCGTTGCGAAAGAGCGGAATTCTTGTCCATCCTTATTTGGATGATTGGTTGATTCGAGCGAAGTCCAAGGACGAGAGTATTCAGGTCACGGACCAGGTGGTGAGCTTCTTACAGAGTCTTGGTTGGGTGGTCAATCTGGCCAAGAGCTGCTTGGTACCGTCCCAGCAGCTCGAATACTTGGGGATGCGATTCGACACTCAGAAGGGAGCGGTGTTTCTACTGGATCGCCGAATTCAGATTCTTCGTCAGTTGGTGCGCAAGTTCAGAGCTGCACCGGCGCCTTCGGCATGGAGTTATCTTCAGTTGTTGGGAACAATGGTGGCAACTTTGGAGGCGGTACCATGGGCCAGGTACCATATGAGACTGTTGCAGTGGGTCCTGCTCCTCCGGTGGTCACATCAGGACGACTCTTTGAACAAACGACTCCCCTGTCCCCTCAGGGTTCGACAGGCGCTGGGCTGGTTTTTATTTTTATTTATTTAGACAGTTTTTGTATACCGCCTTATCCTTCAATCAAAGCGGTCACAACACAATTGGGGGATACATTTAACAAGCAGGGATATGAGACACAAACACTAATACTTACAGGGAACATGGGCTATGGAGGGTTAAGTGGCTTGCCCAAGACCACAAGGAGCATCTGTGGGACTAGAAACCCCAGTCCTTCCGGCCCAAGGTTGCTGTCCTCTAGTGGGATTTGAACCCCTGCTGCCAGGATCATTGAAGGCTGGGATGCCTCTGGAACAACCGGATTGGCTCCCATTGTTGACGGATGCAAGTCTCTCAGGTTGGGGGGCGCATTGCGGGGAGCTCTTCGCGCAAGGCACTTGGTCCGCACCAGAGAGCACATGGTCGGTCAACCGCCTGGAGCTGAGGGCGGTTTTCCTCACACTGCAGAAGTTCGAACTGACGGTGATGGGATGGGTGGTGCGAGTGCTGTCGGACAACTCGGTGACAGTAGCATACATCAATCGACAGGGCGGCACGGGAAGTGCAGCCATGGAGGAAGAGGTGGCAGCACTGTTCGCTTGGGTAGAACTTCGGTTACCAGCGATTTCGGCAGCACACATTGCAGGAAAAGAAAATGTGATGGCGGACTTTCTCAGCAGAGTTCACGTGGATGCGGGAGAATGAGAGCTTCATCCGGACGTGTTCGCGCAAGTGGTTCACAGATGGGGACTGCCAATCTTGGACCTGATGGCGACCTTCCAGTCAGCAAAGGTGGATCGCTTCTTCAGCAGGCGGCGAGAGCGGATGTCGGAGGGGATTGACACGCTGATACAGAGTTGGCGGACGACAGGTTTGCTCTGTGTTTCCCCCGTGGGCGCTCATAGGTCGAGTGGTACAACGCATCGAGGCTCATCGGGGAAGAGTGCTGTTGTTGGTTCCAGACTGGCCAAGACGGCCGTGGTATGCTGATCTGATTCGATTGCTTGACGGCGAACCTTGGAGGTTGCCGGCGTCGGAGAACTTGTTACAGCAAGGTCCTCTGCGGATGCCTCAAGTGGATCGATTCTCACTTACGGTTTGGCCCTTGAAAGGGCGAGGCTGAAGGAAAAGGGCTACTCTGCTGCTGTTATCGCGTCCTTGCTTCGGGCCAGGAAGAAGTCTACCTTGTTGACGTATGTGTGCATATGGTGCATTTTTGAGGATTGGTGCTCACGTAGACAGGAGCGTGTGTCTACAGGGTCAGTTTCTTTGGTGTTACGTTTTTTGCAAGACGGCTTTGAGAAGGGTCTAGCTGCCAGTTCGCTAAGGGTGCAGTTGACAGCCCTTGCTTGCTATAGAGACAAGGTGCAAGGGGTAACGTTAGGGGCACATGCGGATGTTTTACGTTTCCTTACAGCAGTGTCTAGGCTGCGCCCTTCGCGTCGAATTATGGTCCCTCCGTGGGATCTCAACCTGGTATTAGGCGCATTAGCCAAAGAACCTTTTGAGCCATTACACAGAGCGTCGGTTAAAGATCTCACGCTGAAGGCCCGTCTTTTTGGTAGCCATTTGTTCGGCGAGGCGTATTTCTGAACTGCAGGCGTTGTCATGCAGAGAACCGTTTTTGTCCTTTTCAAGGGAAAAGGTCGTGTTGCGGCCCGTTCCTTCCTTTTTGCCTAAAGTCGTTTCTCCTTTTCACCTGAATCAGACGGTTTTACTCCCTGTTTTAGGTTCTCTGGAGGGGAGTGCTGCGGACAGGGGGTTGCGTAGCTTGGACGTGAAGCGTGTACTATGGCGCTATTTAAAAGTATCTGAAGATTTTCGCAAGTCGGATCGGTTGTTCGTCTTGTTTGGCGGTTCCCATAAAGGAGAAGCGGTGGCAAAAGCATCCATTTCTAGATACATTTGAGAGACAAATGCGTCTGCATATCTGCTCTCTGGGCGTGCAGTGCCCACAGGGTTACGCGCTCACTCTACCAGGGCGCAATCAACTTCATGGGCGGAACATAGTTTGGTGCCGCCTGCAGAGATTTGTAAAGCGGCCACCTGGTCGTCGCTACATACTTTCAGCAAACACTACCGCCTTGATGTGTTTGCGGCAAAGGATGCCGTATTCTGGTCAGCGGTGTTGCAAGCTGGCTGGAAGGGTCCCTCTCAATGAGTACTGCTCTGTTACATCCCAGTGGTAGAGGACTAAACTGGAAGAACTTACCTGGTAATTGTTGTTCCTGGAGTGACTCCAGTTTAGTCCTCATTCCTGCCCGGGGTTTGTCACTTAGCAGTGGAGTTCTTGGAGGAGGGAGGGGCCATTACAGTAAATTCTTGCTTGCTAGAATTTGCTGTCCGTTCTTCTTCTTCTGTTCTGTGGCTAGGTCTGCAAGGAAGGAATGAGACAGGTCCATGGAACCCGGGTATTTCCTTACAGTGGGAATTCCCTGGTAGGGCTAAGTTAAGTTTAGTTTCTGGTTAAAGTTTGATGGTATTTTATAGCTACTTATTTGTTGCTCCTTTTGAGTTTGCTTTGTCAATAGTTCACTGGGGCTGATGGGAGAGGCCAGCAGACTACATCCAGTGATGTCACTTTTTTGACATGCCCAGTCTCCAAGCTGCAGGAGGAGGTGCACAACCCAGTGGTAGAGGACTAAACTGGAGTCACTCCAGGAACAACAATTACCAGGTAAGTGTAATTTCCATTTAATCAATAAACTCTTTTGAGTGAATGGTATAATCTGCAAAAATTCTGGTTAGGATAATTGTAAAGGTGGTTATTCTGTGCCACGAATAGCAGGGATGGACGGCCCAACGGGATTCCATCCCTGCTATTCGTGCCTTCACCTGGCCTTGATTAACTTCCCCGCCAGTTGTGTGGGGAAGTTAGATGGGTGCGAGGAAGGGGCAGCTCAGGGGCGGAGTCTAGGCGATCGCTGGCTCTGGACATACAGGGCTGATTCTAATGTCGGCCCGGTAAGTCCAGGCTGGCGACATGTGCGGGGAAGTTATTCCACCTCCGAGGTGGACTAACCTTTCTGGACATGTTTTGTAAATCCCAGGGTGTGAATGGGGCAGGGGGGACCGGATTCAGTCCTGTACGTGCAGGCCGGACTGAATTGCTGTCCCGGCCTACACATGCAGGACTGGTCATGATTCTGATCCCCTCTATACGTCCAGTTCAGACCGGATGTACAGAGGGGATTGACGTCTGGTATGGAAGTGGGACCAAAGAAAATAGTGGTATGTTGATCTTGCATAACAGAGCATACTGTTGAGACTGGATGATATTTGTAGAATACAAATGTGTCTCTATTATCCTGAATAAAAAGGTGAACTTTTGTACACTTAAATATATTGTCCCTATGTGCTAAAGTGTGAAGTGATTTTGAAAGTGCACATCACATGAAGAAAAGTGCAAAAATGCCTGGAAATACACAAAAATGGCAAAGTTTGAGCATTTTATTGTATTTTTGCATGAACTACTTTTTTGCGAAGTTAGTTTACAAAAATACACTTTGCAATAGTAAACTTTTGTGTGAAGTCTCCTTATGAAAGTTTATGTAATTTTTGCATTAATTATCTGCTGTGATGCAAAATCATGCAAAGCAGCTCATTCATGTAAAAAATGCAAAAACCAGCACAGAAAAAAATCTTTGCTGACCTGTTGTCACTGATAAGTTTACTACAGCTGAAGAACCGCAGTTATTTTTTTAGAGTTGGCCACAAAAAAAAGCCATTTAGTGGCCTTTTGTGTGGATTCTGTTACAAACTAATGTCATTGATTTTGAAGATTTGTAAATTGTGTCTTTTAAAATGTATTAGTGGCTCTGATGCATTTATTGAATTGATATGGTGAAGAGCAGTTATGTGACTTAAATTATGGAACAGGATGCAATAGGTAGAGGTCGGTTGATATTCAAAGGCAAATTGGTAACAGTCTGCAGGTAGATATCAGAAGGGGCAATATGTTATTTTTGTCTTACTTCTCTACTAAAAGTTAGCATGGTCAGATATTGAGCTATCAAACTGTATATATGTGAATATGCATAATAAAACCTTTTTCAGGGACATTTGAAACAAAAAGATGTGAGGGAGTCAGTTAGACCATTAGATGACAGAGGAGTAAAAGGAGCACTAAGGGAGGATGATCCATAACACTGAGGCTAAATTAATTCTTTGATTAAAGCTTTACTAAAGAAGATTATAGGGGAGAGACACATTAGAAATAATAATTAAACGTAATGAATCAGAGGAATTGAAACAAATCTTGGTGAACCTGGAAGATGTAATAAAGTAACTGGATAAACCATAGTCAGCGAAATGGGGTGGGCCATGACCCCCATCAATATTTTGCCACACACAGCATCAGCAGCTAGAGATCTTGGGAGCAAGGTTGGAGATTAATTTGTTTGGCTCCTCCAACCAAAAAGGTGTTCCACTGCTCCTGTGACAAACTAAAGAGTAGCAAATTACCGGGACCAGATTATGTATATCCCAGGGTGCTGAAAGAACTCAAATGAAATTGCAGACCTACTGTTCATAATTGGTAAACTGTCTTTAAAATCGTCTACAGTACCCTAAGCTTGGAGACTGGCCATGTAATGCCAATATATAAAAGGGTTTCATGGTTGAGCCATGAAATTGCAGCTCAGTGAACCTGTCAATGCCAGGCTAAAATGATAGAAACCACGATAAAGAACACAATTACTGACTCAAAAATGCAAGAAAAACAACAAGAATAAGAGCATTCTCACTGTACACTCCCACTCTCTGGAATTCACTACCCCCTCAATTCGAAGTATCAAATCAACCACAGACTTTCGCAAACAACTGAAGACCCACCTCTTCCTGGAACATTTTTCCGACAGACATCCAACAACTACAGATCAGGACATCCTCATACAAACAATCGCATCATCCCCCACTCCACCCCATAAAACCTCTACAACTCTTCACCCCTCACACCCCCTACCCTTCTCTCCACTGTAAATAGTTCTTTAAATGTGTATTGATGCGAATGTATTGACTCACACAAAAGGTTCTTTTTTCTCTGTTCACATTTAAAATAGTTTTCATGTTTATTGTAAATGGTTATTGATGTTTATTATAACTCCTGCATTGTATTAACTCAGTTCTATGCAAACAGTTTTGACTTGTAGAAAAATGGTATATCAAAAATGTGTTAATTACATATAAATAGTCATGGTTTAATGGGGCAAAGCCAACAGGGATGTAAAAAGGAAAGTCTTGCCTCACCAATTTGCTACATTTTCTTAAAGGTGTGAATTAACAGGAAGATAAAGGTGAGCTGCTGGACAAGACTGTATTAAGCTAGGAATGTGCCCTGTGCGACTTGTGAACCTGGTACCCTCTCCACACCTATCTGCACACAGGATCTTACTCTTCTTGGACTTCCTGGAAGCCCAGTGATGACATTGACGCCCCTTCTGTACTTGTGCCATGGCATCGTGACTCCATTCAGGAGCCTGACTGAGGTAGCCAGGCATGTGACTGTGTGTGCAGGCTGATCGGAATCGGGGCTAGGCCTCTACATTCAGGTCCTAAACCCGATTCTGATCCCATGGACACGTCTAGCCCTCGCAGGATCAGAATCGGGTCTACCTCTGGGCGTCCCGATTCCAATCGAATACACAGGGGCCTGGACGGCCACATTGGAATGTGCCTCTTAGAGAAGAAGAACACAAACAATAACCACATGATGCAAAGTTTAGGAGCCACCACCCAGGAAAAGGATGTAAGTGTCATTCCCCTGTTATCCAAGTTTTGTTCCCTGTTATCTGTAAACTCATACATGTTCTTTGTACTGAGCATTTTGTTCCATGTAAACCGCGCTGATGTCGAATAGTGCGGTATATAAGAGAATGTAAATAAATAAATAAATTGTGGATAACACCACAAGAGGAGAGCAGAGAAGCACCATGGCCACATCAAATGCTATCTTCCTTGGTAAAGAACTTTATTAGAAACCCAGCTTGGCCAAGTTTTGGCACAAATGCCTGTGTCAGGAGTCAGTATATATATCGGTCAGGATGAAAAACCACATATAATGCCATCAATAATAAAAGACTGGAATAATAATGCTGGTCACAAATGTTGAATTGCCAGTGCATGAAGCAAACCAGCATTATTTCCCACACCTTTTAAGGGTCATACATTAGATGTTATTTTTGTACCCCAGAATGCTTTTGTCATAAGAATGTGGTGTCTGTTTTGCTTCTTCCTGTAATCTGGTTAGATTAATTTCTAATATTTTATAAATTGCAGGGAAAAGAAGAGGAAGTAGTGGTAGGGATAGGAATGTAAAATCAGTGTGCAATCTCCTAAAGATGAACAGATCTATGGGTTTCTGGGCTGAGATGAACTCATTTAGCTTGGAAATGGATGAGGGATGAGGGTTCCATAGATTTCCTAGAGGACTGATGGAACCTGCATTGAAGAAAGTTGTAGTTGAAAAACACATGAAGGAAATATTTGTTTGTTTCCTTTTCCAAAGGACTGCAATTTTTAAAAAGACAGGTTGACGTTTTAGAAAGAGCATCGTGGAAAACCAGCAGGGCAGGTGCTACCATTAGGCAAACTAGGCAGCCGTCTGTAGGGTTGGCCCTCCAGGGACATCCAATGGTGACAATGGCTGAAAACAGCCCCGTGATGCTTACCTTTAAACTTCCTTTTAAAAGGAAGATTTGCCATGAGAGAGGATTGTTCCTGTCACGGCAAATCATCTGCAAAAATGTAATATTAGTAACATTCAGAGGGCTTGGGGTTTATCTCTTTAGTTTTTTATAGTTAATGTGGGATGAACGGAAGTTTTTGTGGTAGAGATACCTTTAAACTTCAGCACCGTGGGCTGTTTGTTTCTTCCCCCTTGTACTGCCCAGAATTGGGCATCAGAGGGGGCAGAAGCAAACATCCCCACGGTATCAAAGTTTAAAAGTAAGCGTCGCGGGGCTGTTTACAGCCATTGCTGCTGCTGAAGGTCCCAGAGAGGGGTGTCAGTAGCTGTGGCGGCAATGGGTGCTACGGGGTGGGGGGGGGGGGGAGGTTAAGGGATGGGGTTCATCTAGCTTGAGACTAGATTCTTATTGAAAACTGTTTTATTAATACAAGCAATTGAAACTGAAGCTGAAATGATAAGAATTTACCAACAGAATACTGGATTCTGGAACTTCCTCTAAGGAATATTTATAGGCATGTTGCCAATAAGCTAGAGCACCTGTTGGGGGGTTCTGTTCTTCCGTCTGTCTATCTGTCCATACACATCTGTTTGCACATGCATAAACAAACAGATACATATGGTGTCACTCACCCCCCATAGAACATCAGCCTTAAGAGACGGCGGGAGTCCTGGTATTGCTGACATGAAGAGCGGGGCTGCAGCAAGAAAATGCCAATGGGGTCCCTGTGCCCCATTGCAATCATGATCAGGACTGTGGCCTGTAAATGCTGGTGGAAGTCTCTGGTTTCTGCTGGAATGAAGAATGGGGCTTTGGCTTGTAAATGCTGGTGGGAGTCCCCAGGTCCTGCCAGCCTGAAGACCAGGGCAGTGGCCTGGCTGCCTCAAAGCAGGGAAGGGTAGGTAAGAGGGTGGAGCATGCAGAGAAGGGGTGGTTAGAGGAAGAAAGTAGGCAAAGCATAAGTGGGGCTAGAGAGGAGGGATGCAGAAGAGGGGTGAAGCAATGAAGAGGGGTAAGTTTAGAAGTGGTTGAGACATGTTACCTCAGGCCGGAAGGCTGGGGGTTCAATTCCCGCATGGGGACAAGCAACCTCAGGCTGGAGGGACTGGGGTCTCTAGTCCCATGGCCACTCCTTGTGGCCTTGGGCAAGCCACTTAACCCTCCATTGCCTCAGGTACACTTAGATTGTGAGCCCTTCGGGGACAAGGGAATAAAAAGTACCTGTTAGTATACATGTAAACTACACTGATTCTAAAGAGAATGGTATAAAAAAAAAAAAATAAGAGAGATTGAGATATGAGAATGCAAATGAGGGAGTGAAAGGCAGGGAAGGGAGAGAATTCAAAGTTGATGGGATGGGAATGGAAAGTGCATGGCTATGTGAAAGGAAGGAAGTGCAGGAGAAAGAGTATTGAAGGGTAAGGATGCAAAACTCCATTGAGACACGCACACACACACACACACACACACGTGCACGCACACATAACTCAGCATTTCTCATGACACATTCATGCATGTACATATACCCCCTGATATCACCCATGACACACACTGTAGTGAGGAATGCCCTCAAGAAGAGATGGAAATAGAGGAAAATCCTGTTGGAGTAGATAACACTGCACTGACACACAGGATTTTCAAGTGAGAAATGAAAAAAACACAGCTCTCTGCTGAGCTCAGGCCACACCTCAGCTCAGAGGAGGAGATAGGCTTGTTCACTGATTGGTCACACCCAGGGGAAGGTCAGGAAGTGCAGGGAAGTGAACCCTTTTTAAATCCTCAAGCAATGCAGAGAGAGAGGAGATCGAGAGAGAGAGAGACGAGAGAGACAGGAAGCAGTTCTGGAAGGAGTTCAGGAAGAACTGCCAGAAGGATAAGCAAGCTAGAACATTGGAGCAGAGCAGAACCTGGGAGCAGTGAACACTGGAGCAAGGAACAACCTTGGAAGAAACGTTACTGCAAGGTAGAGCCTGGGAACAAGAAAGCTTACAGAGCAAACAAGTGGAGTAACGGTAGTTGGACCTACAGCAGTCAAGGCTATAACGGCAGCAGAGAAAGCCAAGGGGAAAGCTATCAGCCTAACAATTACCAGAAGGGCAGTGGAAATAGCAATAAGAAAGCTGAGTTCCAGAGCCTGGGAGATAGCAGGAGAAAAGGTACCAGCACTTATCTAAAAGTCCCTGTGAAATGTAAAGCTGATATTTCTTATTTCAACTCCTTGCTTGAGCAGCCTTTTACTTATGCTACCGTCCAAAAGACAAACCGAGCACAGTCAGCTAATAGCAAGTGGGGGAAGGGACTTACCCTTGCTGAGAGCTATCTCTCTGACAAAAGCAGGACAGCTGAACCCCCTGGGGTAGGAGCCATTAGCAAGCTTTTATCAGAAAAGGAGGATGGCTATCCTAATGAAAATGTGCATAAACAAGCTGAATTGCTTTTAAGCCAACTTCGGGAGTTTCTGGAAAGGAAGTCAGGGAAAGATAATAAACCTGACAAAGATACCACTAACTCTAGCTCTGAAGAAAGTATGCAGGTGGATGTTTGTTTGCCTACAATAGAATAGCATCCTTCTGCCATGGACTGTTCAACATGTCTAATAGAAGACAGCAGTGTTAAAGAGCATTGAAAACCGTATGAAGGAATACAGAGTAAGTTTGCCATACCTGCTGCCACATTGGATAACTTTACAAGTTGCTTAACAAGCTTAATCACCTATTGAAAGTAAGAAGCCATGCTGTAAAGAAAAGCAGCTGTTTCAGTTTATGTTTTTTTCCTCGAGTGACCACATGAGGCAGTGCCTAGTGGAAAGTCAGAGGAACTGTGAAACAGCCAAATAGTGCTGAGTTAATTTCTGTTGCATTTCCTGTGTTTCTGTTTCAACCTTTATGCTGGAGTTGCATCCTTTTTGCGTTTGTTGCACTGAACTTTGATGCGCTGGAGAAAAATCCCCACAAATAAATTCCTGGTGACAACTGACACAGCTTTATTCCAAAAAGGACATTCCAAAGGCCACTCCTGCCTGGAAGCCCTCGGGCCCAGGTAGGAGCGTTACAAGTGGCGTAGTCTTGAGTATACCGCGCATGCGCTAAAAGCAGCAACGCCAGGATCTGCAAGAAATAACTTCCCTGAGGAGCCCAGTGGAGGAGCATCCAAGAAGGGGGAAGAAAGGCAGTACAAAGAAGGCTACAAGAGTCTTCATTGGTGATAAGCATGAAAATCCACCTAAGCCAGGTAAAGGGTATCCACCTGGTTAGGATACCAGGGCAAGGGTGAAGGCTAGGCCTTTAAAAAAAAAAAAAGGTTTTGTTGTTGTGGTATCGCACTTTGGTCTGTGTTTTGTGCTTGCAGAATTCCACGATGTTGCTTGAGTCGCAAGACGTGTTCAAGTGGATGGCAGCACAATTTGAGTGGCAAAGGGACTTGGCTTTAGAAGCGCAGGAGAGGGCTGCTGCGAACTTCCAAGCTCAACAGAAACCTCTTCTTGAACTGCTGGAGAGGTGGTTGACAAAGCAGAAGAAGCAGACTGAACCACCAGTAACTCCACCAGGTTTCACCCCACCAGCTTCTTTAAGTAAGCTCACAGAGAAAGATGACATCGATGATTTCATCGAAAGTTTTGAGAGAGTGGCTTACCTTAGTGCTTGGCCTAAGGAGCACTGGGCCATGCGCTTTGCGGCGTCCCTTACCAGGGAAGCTTTGGCCGCTTATCGAGCCATGCCACCCATGCTCGCTGGAAATTACGATGAGCTCAAGAGGGCAGTTAGAGAAAGATTGGGGCTCACCCCACTAGTTTATCACAACCTTCTAAGAGCTGTAAAACTACGGCCAAATGAGACCCCTAAAGCACTATGTCACAGAATTTGCAGCTTAGTAAATAAGTGGCTAACTCCGGAAGGGAGATCCATAGAATCCATACTAGATAGTTTAGTATTGGAACAGTACATGAATGCCTTACCTAGTGAAATCCGCACCTTCCTGATCCTACAAAGCTGTAAAACCCCGCAAGAAGCTGTTACGCTTTCTGAACGCTTTATGGAGGCAGAGTTAACTGCCCATGAAGGTAGCAGTGCTTCAAAGGGGGCAGCAACTAGGGTATCAGAAAGGAGGTGGGGGATAAAAGATGAGTCCGTGAGAATGTGTATGCCAACTCTGAAAGGTCCTGTAACCAAGAGAAAATGTTTCAAGTGTGGTAAAGAGGGCCATGTGCAGAGAAACTGTTTTGTAAAGACAGCACTGGTAGCAGAAAATTCTCAAAATGTTGGAGAAGGTTTTCTACTCTCAGTGGAGGTGCAAGGAATTGCTACCATAGCGCTGTTGGACTCGGGGGCTGAACAGAGCATGCTGTCAAAAGAGCTCTGGCAGCAGATCAAGGCCAAGAATAGAGGAGTAGCAATTCAGCCTGTAAGCACAGTTAAAATTCGATGCATTCATGGGGGTACTTCACTCTACCCTGTGTATAGTCTCCAAGTAAAAGGGTTGGGGGGCGAACAGAACCATTCCCTTAGCGGTAGTACCTAAGCTGCCCCATACTGTAGTTTTGGGGAGAGACTGGCCACAGTTTCATAGGGGTATGGAACAAGGCTTACTGATGAAAGAAGCTATGGTGTCCACAAGAGCCCAGTTAGAAGCCCTAGGAAATAATGAAGAACCCCCAGAGGAGCCCGTAGAATATCTTCCCTCACATGAGGACTTGATAACTACCCCGGGAAATAAAACTAAAAAGGGAAAAGGAGAAAAGCGCAGGGAGAGACAGGCTCACTCTCGTCACAGGGCAGAAGTACAAGCAGGATAAGGGTTGTCATGGGTACCGGGGGAATTAGTGGGAAAATTCCCTACATTCCCTAAGGAGCAACAAGCTGATCCCGCTCTAACCCAGGCCTTTAAGTGGGCCCAGAGTGGTAGAGACTCTACCCAGATTCCTTTTAGATACTGGGATACTCTATAGTGAAAGTAGAGATCCCTCTACTGGAAATAACCGTAAACAGTTGGTGGTGCCAGCAATGTTTAAAAACATAGTTCTAAGGCTGGCACACGACCACGCAGTTAGGGGACACAAGGGCATTCAAGGAACCCTGGACCAAATCTTGGCGCGATTCTATTGGCCAGGCATCTTTAAAGAGACAGCCAAGTTTTGTGAAGCCCGTCCGACATGCCAACGGGTTTCTGCAGCTCATCCTAGGGACGTGCCCATGATACCTTCATCGGTAATTACTCAGCCAATTCATAGAATAGCTATAGACATTGTTGGACCCTTAACAAAAACACCCTGGGGCTTCCAATCTATATTAGTGGTTGTAGACCACGCAACGAGATTCCCTTGGGCATGCCGCTTCGCTCCATATCCACGAAGGTGGTGGCGGGAGAGCTCATAAAGTTATTTTGTGAAGTTGGTTTCCCTCGTGAAGTTCTTACGGATAGAGGAAGCAACTTCATGTCGAAGTATTTAGCGCAAGTGTGGGATGCATTCGGCTTCCGCCACATTAAGACCTCAGCATATCATCCCCAAACAAACGGTTTGGTAGAGAGACAAAATCAGACGCTCAAAAAAATGCTACACCACAATTTGGAAGGTGATATGGCTCACTGGGACACAATGCTCCCATTTGTCCTGTATGCTTGCAGGGAGAGAAAGCAAGCATCTCTAGGGACAGTGCCATATGAACTAATGTACGGCCGATCGCCTCGTGGTGTATTAGACATTCTAAGAGAACAGTGGGTAGAACCGTAAGTGAAGGAGGTAGGAGTACCCGAGTTTTTAAAAGACTTAAAGGGCCGTTTACGCCGCACCTCACAGGTTGCGGAGGTTAATTTAAAGCATAGTCAAACTAGGCAGAAGTCCCATTATGATCGTGACACAAAGCCTCGCCATTTGGCTGTGGGTGAAAAAGTCATCGTGATGGTAGCAGGGCCCGAATCAAAATTCGAGAGCCACTGGAAAGGGCCTTATAGGGTAGTGCAGCCTGTAGGACCAGTTTCCTATCTGGTCGAAAGTAGAAAAGGTCGCCGACAAGTCTACCACGTTAATGTTCTGAAGCCCTGGCATGATAAGGTAGCGTTAGCCCATCTGGCCACAATAGCCTCAGGTGTAGAAAAGCCAGAAAAGACACAAAATATTGCAGAGCCCTTGTATTATATCACGTGCTGTGCCAGTGATACTAGGCCAGCCCATGATATCTTAAGGGGGGGATCTGTAGTGAGGAATGCCCTCAAGAAGAGATGGAAATAGGGGAAAATCCTATTGGAGTAGATAACACTGCATTGACACACAGGGTTTTCAAGTCAGAAATGAAAAAAACACAGCTCTCTGCTGAGCTCAGGCCACACCTCAGCTCAGAGGAGGAGACAGGCTTGTTCACTGATTGGTCACGCCCAGGGGAAGGTCAGGGAGTGCAGGGAAGTGAACTCTTTTTAAATCCTCAAGCAATGCAGAGAGAGAGGAGAGCGAGAGAGAGAGAGAGACGAGAGAGACGGGAAGCAGTTCTGGAAGGAGATCAGGAAGAACTGCCAGAAGGATAAGCAAGCTAGAACCTTGGAGCAGAGCAGAACCTGGAAGCAGTGAACATTGGAGCAAGGAACAACCTTGGAAGAAACGTTACTGCAAGGTAGAGCCTGGGAACAAGAAAGCTTGCAGAGCAAATACGTGGAGTAACGGTAGTTGGACCTACAGCAGTCAAGGCTATAACGGCAGCAGAGAAAGCCAAGGGGAAAGCTATCAGCCTAACAGTTACCAGAAGGGCAGTGGAAATAGCAATAAGAAAGCTGAGTTCCAGAGCCTGGGAGATAGCAGGAGAAAAGGTACCAGCACTTATCTAAAAGTCCCTGTCAAATGTAAAGCTGATATTTCTTATTTCAACTCCTTGCTTGAGCAGCCTTTTACTTATGCTAACGTCCAAAAGACAAACCGAGCACAGTCAGCTAATAGCAAGTGGGGGAAGGGACTTACCCTTGCTGAGAGCTATCTCTCTGACAAAAGCAGGACAGCTGAACCCCCTGGGGTAGGAGCCATAAGCAAGCTTTTATCAGAAAAGGAGGATGGCTATCCTAATGAAAATGTGCATAAACAAGCTGAATTGCTTTTAAGCCAACTTCGGGAGTTTCTGGAAAGGAAGTCAGGGAAAGATAATAAACCTGACAAAGATACCACTAACTCTAGCTCTGAAGAAAGTATGCAGGTGGATGTTTGTTTGCCTACAATAGAATAGCATCCTTCTGCCATGGACTGTTCAACATGTCTAATAGAAGACAGCAGTGTTAAAGAGCATTGAAAACTGTATAAATGAATACAGAGTAAGTTTGCCATACCTGCTGCCACATTGGATAACTTTACAAGTTGCTTAACAAGCTTAATCACCTATTGAAAGTAAGAAGCCGTGCTGTAAAGAAAAGCAGCTGTTTCAGTTTATGTTTTTTTTCCTCGAGTGACCACATGAGGCAGTGCCTAGTGGAAAGTCAGAGGAACTGTGAAACAGCCAAATAGTGCTGAGTTAATTTCTGTTGCATTTCCTGTGTTTCTGTTTCAACCTTTATGTTGGAGTTGCATCCTTTTTGCGTTTGTTGTACTGAACTTTGATGTGCTGGAGAAAAATCCCCACAAATAAATATTCTTGTAGCCTTTACTACTCGAGTCATAACTACAGCTCAGTCCTTAAGGGAGACAAGCAAACTACAGGTCCCAGAATTCCTGGTGACAACTGACACAGCTTTATTCCAAAAAGGACATTCCAAAGGCCACTCCTGCCTGGAAGCCCTCGGGCCCAGGTAGGAGCGTTACAACACTCACATATGCACCCCCTGTTACCACTCTTTGAACATACACACATATGCAAGTACCCATGACACCCCAACACACACATGCTGTGATGTAGAAGACTCTTGTGAAGCAATGGAAACTGATAGTGATCCGGTGGAGAGAACCGGTACTGCAGGGGAATGCAGGATTTTCTCTTCTGAGATAAAGAAACACAGAGCTAATCAGGAACCACTCCTCACCTCAAGGCAGGAGAGGAGCCAAGTCTCTGATTGGGCACGCCCAAGCAGGAGGCGGGAGGTGCAGTACTCAAGCAGGAGGCGGGAGGTGCAGTACTCAAGCAGCTTGTTAAGAACCAAGAGACAGAAAGAGTTAGAAAGTGAGCAAGAAGGGCAAAGAGACGATCAGCGAGATTGGCAAGGAGTGGAGCAAGGAGAGGAGGAGTCAGGACACAAGCACCTGGATGAGGACAGGTCAGATGACCAGGAACCGTTGGAAAGAGAACCACTAAGCAGCTGTGATCCACGAAGGAGCAGACAGGACCTGGGAGACTCAGGGGCAAAGAAAGACTTCTGTAAGCAGAAGAATTCAAAGGCACTGAGAGACTCAAGGCTGCAGCTCAGGAGTTTAAAGGACCAAGCAGAACCTTGGAACAGGAGGCAGTGGGAGAAAGAAATACCCTGGAAGAAGCCCCAGCATAAGGTATCTGGTGGGTTTAGAACGGCTAGCAAGCTTAACAGTGGGAAGCCAGAAAGAGTGAACTTTAATTGTGAAAGACAGGACAAAGGCAGAAAGTTTGATAGTAATTGGTTAAGCCAAGAGAAGCCTAATTGTTTTCCTTTTAAAACTCTGAAAGACTCTCCAAGCACAGCTGAAGCGTTTTACCCTGCACTTTCATGTGGAGATAGGTGGGGGAAGGGAAATGCTTACACGCTGAACTCTTGTCCAAGTAGAAGCACTGATATTTGCCAAGAGATAAGAACTGTAAACAAGCATTTACCTGAAGGAGGATATTCTCAGTGTAGTTCAGAAAAATACACAGGCTGAATTACTTCTCACTGAATTCAGGGAGTTCCTTAAGAGCAGAGCAGTTTCTCCCAATAACGTAGCAAAGCCTATGAGCAGCTTTGAGGAAGAAATGCCTTTAATTTCTCTGCTGTCTACAGAGCAGGAAGTCCAGATGGACTGCTCTACTTGTGTGATTCAAAAGGACATTTAAATGATATGCTTGCCAATGTTTTATGAAGAAATATAAGAAACTTACCTCACTGATTGCTATGCTAAAGAAGCTTATGTGAAGAGACTAAGTGAAAGCATATTGTGTGCAATTCAGGAGCATTCTTGTTACCAGAGTTTTCTGTTACGTTATTGAAAGGAGGTCACGTGACAATTGAATGTGATCCAGAATGGACATTTAGCCAAGCAGTAAAAAGCCTTGTTTAGTTAAGTTTCTCAGCCTTGTTTTATGCTACATTGTTTCCTTTACTTCTGCTGCATTTGAACTGCGAAAGCGGGAAATAAACCTCACAAAAGAAATTTTCTTTGCCTTGCCTTACTACTTGAGCTCCAACACAACTACAACCTTACCCTCAAGGGCAACCAAGGCCAGCCCCTCCCTTAACCCTCAAGGTCCAGGGAGTGCGTGGGTGGCAATGCATGCACACATTTCTGACCCTTCCTTTACACACACACACACACACACACACACACACACAAGTGCACATCTCCCGATATCCTGCATGACACGTACAAATGTATGTATGTACCTTTGTCACCCCATGACACACACAATTGAAGCCCCGATACTCCTATGACACACATACACACAATGCACCAACCAACACCCTCATGACACATACACACATATGCACGCACCCCCGATACCCTCTATGACACACACACATACATGAATGCACCCATCAAGACCTTGATAACATTTATATACACACACAGATCACCTGACATCCCCCATGAGACACACATACACACATGGATCCCCTGATATCCCCATGACACACATGCATACTTACAACCCCTTAACACCCCCATCATATACACACACACATACTACTATCTGACACCCCCATGACACACACATGTATGCATGCACAGCCCTAAGACATGCTGCCAACATGCACTGACTCACACATAACGATACCTATACACATGTATAGCTCCGAGACATACTCATGAAAGCCATAAGCACAGCTCTTAAGAAGCACTGCCTACAAGCATATACCCCCAACACACGCAAACACCCATCACATACAGACACACACATGCTCATGGACATATACTAGACATGCATCTCCTCAGTCTCTGACATCCAATTTGCAGATCCCCCACAGATAAACAGTTCATCTATGGCTATGGAGATATACACTTCATACCACTGATATAGACACACTCACACAGCTCACATATCTTATCAGTCACTGCCCATACTATGTTCACATGTTGACTTACATATTCCTTTCTACGTTACTGAGACACACTTTACCAAGGCTGTTTCAGACAAAGCCTCCACATAGGCATGCCTGATTCTATGACTGCAGGAAAGGGGAAACATGCCATTGAGTCACACTGCAAGTGTACACTTTCTACTTGTTGGTTGCTTACAACTTATTGAAGGTTCTAAGATGCCACCCTCAGTCTTCTCTCTGATGCCAGCCCCAGAGTTGATTCAAGGTGCTGGTGCCCTAGGCAAAGCTTAAGCCTTACTCCCTCCCTTGGCTCTCAGAATCTATTGTTTAGCTTTGAATACCCTGCTCTTTGCCACTCCCAGAAGCTGCCACCCTAGGTGCCCGCCTGGTTTGCCTAATGGTTAGGCCACCTCTGCCATCAATATATGGGCATATATGATCTATATTTCCATTTCATAAAGTCATATTATCAATCCCTTCATTTCATCATCAGTCCTAGTTCTTCAACAAACTTTTTATATATATTTTTTGTGGTGCCATACTTACATTTAGGGTGGTATGCTTAGTGTGTAGCAAACCCTGAACTAATGGTTTGCACGATTTAGTATGCATGCCCCATAGGTAGGTTAGGTTGGAATGAGAGACATACAAAATGATAAGGCTCCTCAATATTTCCCTTCAAACAGCACTGATTGACTTTCAGCCACATCTCATAATATAAAAGCCATACAGCAGGGAAAATTTGACAGAAATGCTGGTCATTTTTTGGCTTGGTAATGTCCCCTTTCTTCTTTCCTTCCAGCTCAGTTAGAACTAGTGTTGGGATCCTACACTCTTCTCCTCCCTGTTTCCTCGGCTCACAATCTTGGTGAGATCTTAGACTCCTCTTTCTCCTTCTCCTCACACATTGAACAGATAGCTAAAACCTCTTGTTTCTTTCTTTATAACAACAGCAAAAGTTTCCCCTTCGTTTCTGAATATACTACCCTTATCCACTCCAGTCACCTCCTATCTAGACTACTGCAATCTCCTCCTTGCTGGTCTCCCTCTGAATCATCTCTCCTCATTTCAATCTGTTCAAAACTCAGCTGCACGACTAATCTTTTGCCAATGTTGCTATACTCATGTAACCCCTGTTCTCATGTCACTTTGTTGGTTCCCTATCAGTTTCCAAATTCAATTCAAATTTATCCAGCTGACCTACGAGTACCTTCATTTGGTGGCTCCTTACTACCTTTCCTCTCATCTCACCCTACACTCCTTTGGAACTCCCTCTTCTGGCCTATCCCATCTATCTATGCTCTTCTCTTACACTGCCAACTTCAATGTTTCCACCTTGCTGCTCCTTTTGCGTGGAACAAACTGCCCAAGTTGATACATCAGGCTCTATCTCTGGCCCTCTGCAAATTCAGGCGAAAATCTCACCTCTTTGAGGCTGCTTTTGGGTTTTGATCTACTTAATCTCCTGTTCACAACCTATGTGTTTTTTTTACCATTCCCCTAGATATATCCTAGTCCCCAGTTGTTGTGTTGTCTGTCTTGACTAGTCTGTAAATTCTGATGAGCAGGGACATGTCTCTGTATAGTGCTGCATATGCCTTGTAGCACTGTACAAATGATTAATAGTAATAATAGTAGATCCTCGTCTTATGAACATTAATTTGGAAATACTTAGCGATTTTCCATCTATTTTGATCTACCCACCTTCCCACTGTTCCTAGTCTGGCCATTGCAGCACTGATCCTGAGGCTGACAGCCATGTACCTGAATTCTTTCTAGAACCTATTTCATGCGACTACATCTTATGCTCACCCATGACCATGGTTCTATTTGTAGCAGCCACAGCTGACCTGTTCTTAGTTATTTGATTCAGAACCCTCTCGTCCCCTCGGTATTTCAAAGTAGTTTAATATTTTAACAGAAATAATCACCAAGATTAATTCATTTGCAAAAAAAAAAAAAAAAAAGGTTCTGCTGGCAATATTCGATCTGGTTGCTTTGATTTGCAATGATTCATCCCATACATTTACTTAACCGGGTAACTGGTTTTCTGCCACCTCTTTAATATTGCCTATAAACTTTAATGTAGTAGTGATTTATACTAGCTTTGCTGAGACTCTCCCTGCTCATTCTCTATATCTGTCCATCTATAATGGGCTCCCCATCTATGTAATTTAAGCTATAGTGTAAACTGACAGGCAATGTGTTACCAGCACTTACGTGAAGCACGAAGATAGCAGAAGGTGCAGAAAGAACGACAGCTCACATATGGCAACGGCCACTGCTGAAAATCTTAAAATATGAAAACAAATGGTATTACTGAGATGGATGAAGGCAAACAAAACCCAGAACTGTAGTACTATATATACTTACAGTAAATAGTAGCCCAAACTTTTGAATCGTCCTTGAAGTAGTGTCTCGATTCCCACTCCAGTTAACACTGTTTTTAATAAGCAAGAAAACGAAAAAGAAACATTATGAATTCTATATTAGCATTAATGGGAAAATATCACAGAATTGACAAAATAAATATTTTGCTGTTCTTTAAAATATTTGTAAGTAAAGCACAAAAAAATATTAAGACACTATTTCCCATGATTTATCAAATCACTTTCTGGATTTTACACATGCAAATCCAACCACATCCCTTTATCTGCCTTTTAAATCACATCTTATTATACTTTCTCTAGTCCCACAGTTCTTTTTCAGACATATAATAAAATGACTAGCACCAGTAGGACCTAAAACAATGGGCAAGAAAATCAACATTCTGACTGGCTGAAATCAAGCATTATATTTATGAGAGAGGTCCACTATCTAATCAGTAAGGACTTCATTACTAAGAGGCCCTTTTAATAAACTAATGTGCATTAAGAACAAAGTCTCCGCAGTAAATGCTGGGGGCCAGCATGTTCCCGACAGTTTGAACCCTGGCTTCCCTGTTCCTAACCCACTACTCTAACCATTAGGCTATTTCTAGATGTCCGAGTTCTGAAATACTGTTCTGGGGATGTCTATGTAGATGGCCCACAGATGTCCATATCGGGCACATCCACATTTCTGAAATCATGTCGACATCTGGACATTCCTGCTTTTTTTTCAGATGTTCTGGCTTAGATGTCCCAAACTGCACTTGGATGTCCTTTCTAAAATGCCCCTCCATGCTGGGAATACCAGGAATATAGCAAACAGTTCACCCTCTGCAGAACTAACAGTGATACAGTGTTACAGCTCTGAGATGTCTCACCATCCAATTCTATGCTAGGTGTCTACAAACTCATTTTAGAAGCAGTAAGAAATAAGAACATAAGAATATGGGTCAGTATCAGTTTTCCAACAGTAGCCAACCCAGGAATCACTAAGTTAAGAGACAATATCCCAAAAACAGTATCAAGACTTGGCAAGATCTCAAAACGTGGCAAGGTTCCATGCCCCTTACCCCAAGTCTATCTTGATAATAGTTTATGGATTTTTCCTCCAGGAACTTGTCCAATCATTTCAAACCCAGCTTTACTAACTGCTTCTACCACATCCTTCAGCAATGAACAAATATTTTCTTTAAATGTACTTCTTAGTAACTTCATGGGCTGTCCTCTAGTCTGTGTACTGATTGAAAGAGTAAACAATTAGTTTGCATTTAGCCATTCCATTCCACTGAGGATTGTACGGACCTCTATCATATCTCCCCTCAGCCATCTCTTCTTCATGCTGAAGATCCTCAACCTCTTTAGCCTTTCATCATGGAGGAGTCATTCCATCCCCTTTATCAATTTGGTTGTCTTTCCACCTTTTCTAATTTTGCTATGTCTCTTTTGAGCTGCAGCAAACAGAATTGCACATAATTCTGAAGGTATGGAGCGATACAGAGGCATTATGTTACTCTTTGTTTTATTCTCTATTCTTTTCCTAATAATTCCTTACATTCCATTTGCTTAGTTGTCTTCAACCAAACTGAACAGAAGGTTTCGACTTATTGTTCATGATACCTACATCCTTTTCTGAGTAGTTTTTCCTAGGTGGTAATTTTATAAAGAGGTGCTTCTATTTAGGTGCTAACAATGTGCATAAATGCCGGTCTTTTAGTCATGTATGCATATGTGTAAACTAATCTACCACACAACTATTAGTGGAGCAATATTGGTTACCTATAGTTATCAGAATACATTTTAAAATCCTAATGCTTGCCCAGCACTCCTTTTATTCAGGTTTCTGTTATATCTGTCTCCACACTGCTTGCTCTTTATTCCCCCTCCCCATTCCTTAAATCCATCAGAGGCCCACATAGGCAGTGAATGAGGTGGGCCATAGAGGTCATGGCCCCACCAATATTTTGCCCATGGGGCAAAAGACCATGGGGCAGACTAGAGATTGGTTTGTTTGGCCCTTCAATCCAAAAGCTGTTCCATGGCCTCTGCAGGCCCACATTTTGGTGATCCCATCATATTGTAAAATATGATATGAAAGGATTTGAACCTCATCTTTTGCGTACTGGGCCCCCACATTATGGCACTCGCTTCCAGTGAACATCCAAGCCAAAAATGTCCATAAAAAATGTAAGAAACACTTGAAAACCTAGCTTTTCCAAAATCTTGATATGCCATGTTATGAGTCTGTACTTCCTCTTAACTTAATGTGTCCCACTTAATTTACAGATACGCTAGTTTTGAAATTGTTGTGCTAGTTACCCCTTCTCTCCCCCTTTTTGACTTTGCTTATTTTTGCCTAGACTTTAGATCATTGGATGCATCCATATAATTATGTGTTATTTCAGTTGTGCTCATTGCCTTTGTTTGTTGTATATTATGTTGTGCTGCCACTTGCACCTTACTGTTGTAATCCGCCATGCTGTCAGGCCACTGTTTGGTGATATAGCAAATGTTTCAAAATAAATAACTGGCTTCTTATAAAATACCAGCTAGCATAAAAGTACACATACATTCATTGTGGACATGCATATTTATTGTAGACATGTACGGGGCCAGAATTTGGATAGAGAGTGAGCGGTACAAGCAAGTAATTATGTTATGCTATGTTATTCTTTTTAGCTGTAAATTTTATCTAAGTTTTTTGTTATCTGCCTAGGTGTTAGTGTGGAATAAACATTTTTTAAATAAATAAGTACGCACATTGATTATAATATATGATAATTTATGCACGTACTTGTAGCATATAGGCATATTCATTTACACCAATTCTAGGGCTAGTGTAAGTGTACATGCTTTAATTGAAGGCATATTCTTTGCAACTTATGCTAGTATTTTATAAAGACAAGTAGGTGCTTACTAGTCTTTATAAAATAGATGTAATTTAGGTGCATTAAAATGTGCTTTAATTTGGCGTCCTTTTAAATTATCCTAACAGGGAACCTAACACTGTGTACCTATTTGGGATATTCTTTCCAATGAATATCACTTTTTTCTCATCCAAGTTACATTTCATCTGCAATTTGGATGCTCAGTATCCCAGTATCCCAAGGTCTTGCAGCAATTTCTTAATTTTTATTAAACAACTTTGAATAATTTGTATCACCTGCAAATGTGATCACTTTATGTATTCCCATTTCCATTATAAATATGTTAAGGGATCCAAGTTGGACCCTTAGGCAGCTGTGACCCCAGATGTGCTTTGCTCGTCATGTCGAAGAGGAAGGGAAAAACCAGCAATAAGCCTCCTCAACCTGTGAAGTCACCCTTCTCTTTGCTTACCTCTGTAATAGGTCCTATGGATGTCTTTCTTGTTTGTTTGGGGAGTCTACAGGAGCATACCGGCATTTTCCCAAATGTGTCGATGCTGGAGCTGTAGATCTCGACATCTTCCTTGGGATGTGAACTGTTGCTGATGATGCGGCTACCCCCCACTTTGCCTGCTGGATCATCTTGTCTGTGTGTCTCTGGACCAGCCGACCCCATGTTGGGCCATGATTCTGTCCCGTAGGAGGAAGTACATCTGGGTTAGGTTCAGCAGTCAAGCCGGCAATTGGGACTCTTGTTTTGGCTTCGGAAGGTGAGCAACACCAGGAGAATAGGGAGGGTGAGGCAATGATGGCTCCACAGGCTGGTGCGATTGGAGGGCTTCCAGTTTCCTTTGGTGACACAGAGGAGTCTAGACATGACTTTCCTTTCTCTTTTTCCCTGGAGCATCTGGCGACTTTTTCCTTGGAATCAATATGGACTGTAATAGCCACATTGGATGATGCACTGGTACAACAGACTAATAAAATTGCTATGCAGGTTCAAGCTAATACTCTGGTATCTCAAAAGTAACAGAAATGAAGTGGTCAGTGT
The DNA here is from genome assembly GCA_033557465.1 of Ichthyophis bannanicus. Lineage (NCBI taxonomy): Eukaryota > Metazoa > Chordata > Amphibia > Gymnophiona > Ichthyophiidae > Ichthyophis > Ichthyophis bannanicus. The sequence goes on from CM066035.1 coordinate 1,565,408, forward strand.
GAAAGAAACAGTAATGAAACTGCAAACAGAGGTTCAAAAACATGAAATTATTACTCTTTAATAATGAAAGATCTATCTACCATGAAATTTAAAACGGAACTATTGGAGAATCATGTTCGTTCTATGAACCTTCGTCTGGTTAATTTTCCATGGTTGCCTTTAATCTCGGCAAGAGACATGTTTAAACAATTTCTGGCAGAAATACTTGGTGTTCTACCTGAATCCCAACCTCCGCTATCGAAGGTCTATTATGTTCCATCTCGGAAGAAAAGCTCTGCTGTATCTCAGCAGCCCTTTCTTCCTGAGATACAACATGCAGATATTTTTAATATATCTAATATACTTGAGTCTAGTGATTCTGAAATTCTTGATGCTGCTACTTTGTTAATTACATTAGTATTGTCATCCGATCATAAATGGCTTTTCAAACTTTATTTCAGGAAGCACTCTGTGCCCTTTAAAGGTTACTTGTTCATATTTATCCAGATCTGGCACATGAAACCCAAAGTAGACAGAAGGAATGTCTTCTTCTTAAACCAGCAGTGGTCCAGTTGGGGGAGGGGGGTGTATTTTTTTTAAAATTTCCATGTAAGTGCCTTGTGCGGCTCAGTTCTGTAAATTTTGTTCTTCAATCCCCCCACAACTGGCTGCCTTCGTTAGCTCCCGCCTTACCACTACTCCCCAGGGAATAGGTAAGTAAAGGCTTATTATAGCAGCTGTGAATGAGGTCTGTAGATTAAGCTGTCTTTATTATGTTTGCCTCTTGTACTTGATATGTATTTTTGTGTATTTTCCTTTCTTGGGTCTCCATTGTTGTTGGGCTAGTGGGATAAGGACACTTAAATCTGTTTTTCTTTTTTTACTTTGATATTTTCTCTGTCTTTTTCCTTTTGCAAGTGTTTATGCTTGGAAACTATTTGTAAATCTATAAATATAAAATAAAATAAAAAAATAAACAAATAAATATGTTAAAAAGGACATATCCCACAGATCCCTGTGTATTGCACTATTCATCTTTCTCCATTGAGCAAAGTGATCATTTAGCCCCAGGGCTGGTGTAAGGGCTGGGGGTGCCTTTGGTGGGCCCTCCATTCTGCTGCCCCAGGCTGCCACCTGCGTGCAATGGCGGCAGTGGCCCCAAAACTGTGATGCAGCACTTACCCACCATCTCTGGGGCTGCATCATGGTTTCTCTCATGCTGAATCTACTACTTCTGCCTCCTCCGATGGCATACGTTGCCCTTAGATCCTCCTCACAACCTAAAGCCCCTCAAGAGACCCCCTTCCACCCCAACTCCCTATCCCCATCTCAAGGCTTTCTGAGATCAATGGTGTTCAGTGGAAGTCGGAGCAATGCTCAGTCCAAAATGGCACAGATTACCACTAGTGGTACTGCAAGTTATTCTCACATTACCAAGACTGGATTGAGCCATATGCTGAGTGACTGGGCATCACTTCTATTCTAGAGAGACTAATGTGTACACTGGTCCTCAAAGATGCTTATATTCAACATACTAATATATCCATGATACCAAAAACACCTATGATTTGTTCTTCAGTTCAGTCATTACCAGTATAAGCTACTTGCACTTGGACATTCATCGGCAGTGAGGGTCTTTTCAAAATGTCTTGTAGTAGCAGCAATGAAATACCACAAACAAGAGTATTTAGTCTTCTCCTACCTGGACAATTGGACAATTGTTTGCTAGTAGCACCAACATAGTCTCAGGCTTTAGTGCTCCTTCAGAACACAATTTCTCTTCTTCAGTCTCTGGGTTTTCACGTCAACATTCAGAACTTCACACACTCTTCTATCAATGTTATTTCCTTTATGAGTACTTTTGGATACTATAAAATCCAGAGCTTTCCTCTTAGAAGACAGAATTAAATGGCTCATAGCCCATGTTTGTGCCATCCAACAAGCCCAGGTCATACCAAGAGCCTACCTCCAAATGTTAGACCACATGGCAGCAGCAGTTTATGTCATGTCATTGGCTCAACTGAGAATTCAAAGACCACAATGGCATCTAAACTTCCAGTGGCATCAATGCTCTCAGTCCTTATCCTCAGTCATTTATCTACCACCTCAACTATGTGGAGTGGAGGAGTAGGCTCAAGGTTAGAGAACTTGGCTAAGGACTAGGGTAAATCCAGCTCAAATCCCACTGCTTCTGCTTGTGATCTTGGGCAGGTTACTTAGCCCTCCATTGCCTCAGGTACAATCTTAGATTGGAAGACTTCCAAGGCATAGAAAAATACCTACTACAACTGAATGTACTCACTTTGAGCTACTTCTGAAAAAGGCATGAGCTAAATCTAAATCCTCTTCACATGGTCGACTATGAAATCCAACTTGTAATGAGGATTCCCCTTTGTTATGGGACAGCATCAGATAATTCTTATCACAGATACCTCTAGCTGGGGCATCTCAACAATCATCACTCACAAGGAATAATGCCCATGACAAGATGTCTCTTTGTATCAATTACTGTATTTAAAATTCAGCAATATTCTATGCACTCAGTCTTTCTAAACAAACTCCAGAACTTTTCTGTATTGATTCAGACAGATAATCAAGTAGCAAAGTTTTATGTCAACAACAAGAAGGCACTGGTTCTCTTTTTCTCTGTCAAGAAGCAATCAGGATTTGGGATTTTGCTATCGCAAATCACATTCAGATACAACCAACATATATAACCGGTCCACAGAATTAGCAGAATGGCTCAGTAGAGTACTGCATTCTCATAAATGGTTCCTCAATCCTACCCTGCTCCACTATGTTCCAAGAATGGGGAATCTCACAAGTGGACCTTTTGCCAGTGAGGAGAATGCAAAGTGCCTTCTCTTCTGTTCCATCCTACCATCTACCTACAGAGTAGCACCTGAATCTCTATCAATACAATAGACTTGGATGTTTCTTTATGCTTATCCTACCATCTCTCTCATTTTAAGAGTCCTTCACAAATTCCAGCAAACCTGAGTCACCATGATTCTAATAGTATCTTACTGGCTTCAACACAGCTGGTTTTCCCTTCAGTGGAGATTGACAATCCTCCCTCCTCGTAAACTGTGCCAGTTTTCAGAGTTAATGCGTCAAGAGGGCTGTCTATTTCATCCAGACTTGACGTTTCTAGCCCTCACAACCTGGAAATTGCAACATGTTCAGCAACTATTCAGGACATCTGTCCTTGGTCTGGTTCTTTTTAACATCTTTGTTAGTGATATAGCGGAAGGACTGTCGGGTAAGGTTTGCCTCTTTGCGGATGATACCAAAACCTGCAATAGAGTAGACACCCATTTTTACAATGATGAAGACCAGAGAGCTGCCGGAAACCGACAGAAAAGCCATTATCACCAAACATCAAATTTCAAAGGGATACAAGGCCATCTCCAAAGACCTTGGGATTCCTGTCTACAGTTCCAATGTTATTAAGAAGTTTTCTGCAAATGAAACTGTCAAGAACCACCCAGGACCTGGTGGGAAGAGAAAAATTAATCCAAGAAGTTTGTCCTCCCGACTTTATCAGAAGCAGCCTTGGATCATCTGCCTAAACCCAGCCCAGCCCAGAGAACTCAACATTGGCACAGAAGGGAGCAGAACTGTGAACAGTGCGAGGTGGTAAGCTCCATCTCCTTCCCAACGTGAATCCCCTGTGACAGCCTCCTCGCTAAAAAGTTAACGCACTTCAGCTGCCAGCTCCTTTGTCCTTCTGATTCCATCAGACACAGTCTTGGATCATCTGCCCACACCCAGCTCAGCCCAGAGAACTCAACATTGGCACAGAAGGGAACAGAACTGTGAACAGTGCGATGTGGTAAACTCCACCTCCTGCCCGACGTGAATCCCCTGTGACCACCTCCTTGCTTATAAAGTTACTATGCTTCAGGCACGCCCCCGCCTGGTGGGCCTATGCCTAAAGGCTTCGCCAAAGGGTCCTTAGGCGTGACCCTTAGAGTGGCCATTAGAGCACTGAATACCACAAACCCTACAAGTTAGAAGGGAACTTCCTCACTAAGCCAACATCCTGCATTACCATAAAGTACACTCCCCGGCGTGACATACATCAAGAAAACATACCACACCACACAGAACAACATGGCTACAACAGGGCAATTCTACCCTACCTACTTTTATTATCTCCTACTCCTGCTCCTGATAACTACTCTCCTTACAGAGGCAACCATATCAGGCTACAATAATCAGATTCCCATCATTCACTACCACAAACATCCACTAGATGTATATGTATCACCCTAAAATTGCTCACTGTATCAAAAAAGACACTGTTCATTAATAAGGTCCCACAATCAGATATCAGAAACATCACACCCCACTATCAAAACAAGACAAAGCCATTTCTCGAATGTGCCCTCATCAATGCCCACTCTTCCCAGAACAAAATCCAAAACATGGGTGACCTTATCCAGGACCACTATCTAGTCATCTTATGCATTACCGAAACATGGTTCTCTGGCTCCGACTCTGCACTACTAAATCAACTATGTTCCCCCTCATACACAATACTTACCTTGAACAGAACAAACAACAGAGGTGGAGGTGCCTGTGTACTTTCTAAAGAAAGCCAAGCTCAACATTGCCAACTCTAGCTCTTCCATAGAAATCAACACCCTAAACATAACAAACAATTCCATCTCAATGCCTAGCTTATAGAGCTCCACATGACAATGCTACCAAGTTTGCTACGCTCCTAGAAACTGCCTGCTCCACCTCAAACAGACACCATCCTCTCATAAGCAATCATTCTCCTCCATCCCTTTCATTTCGCAACAAACATTGCAGACTTCCACACCACTCACAAACCGGAGATTCCACAAGTTCAATAAAGAACAATTTATCAAAATGTGCGTTCTCCAACTAGATGACATAAAAGTTACTAGCATGGATCTGAATGAAATGGCCCAAAGATGGAATGATATCCTATCCACTGCAGCTCTAGCACCTCCAAGGAAGACCCCAGCAAAGATTCGCAACAGAGCCCCATTGTTCTCATCCTCACTGCAGAAGTTGAAGACTGAACTACACCAACTCAAACACAAATGGAGAAGAACGAGAAACTCCCTCTTTCACACTACTTATATGGAACAGCTCAGACAATACAATGGAGAAACACTAAAATTCAAGCAAGAATATTTCAGCAATCTCATTTCAACTGCAATAAATACAGCGAGAGAGCTTTTCTCCATCACAAAGTCATTCTTAAAGGAACTGAATAAAGGAACTCATAAGAAATACTATGCCCCCAGAAGATGGTTCACCACCTAATCTCCAAACAGATGCTAACATCCCTAACAGATCAACCTCCAGAGACTCATTAATCCAATACACCGCAAGTCATGGACACATTTTGAGTGCCCATCGCTGGAAAACATAGGAGACACAATCCAGAACCTCAACACAACAACATCCACGTTGGATCCTTGGCCTGTGTTCTGGGTAAAACTCACCAGATCACACCTTGGCACATACTTAATGAGCATAGTCCATACCTCCTTATCCCTAGGCCTAATTCCCACCCTGCTGAAATAGACTCAATGCAACTCCTCTTGAAAAGCACAAAGCTTGGCCCCACCTCTCCTAAGTCCTCTAGACCAATATCCAGTATCCCACTTATGTCCAGGGTAATAGAGAAAAGTGTCCTTATACAACTGCAAGAACAACTCATTGAACATGCTCCTCTCAATCCACACCAACAGACTCCTCTCAATCCACACCAACACCGACAGCATCACAAAGTCAAAACCCTCATCACCTCCCTATTAAACACACTCATAACTCACTCACAAAACACCATCAGCAGTTAAATCATAATATTTCTTGACATTTTCTCTGCCTTCGACTCCCTACCACACCATCAATTGCTACAAAGACTCTCTGATATTGATCTACAGGACATCACACTCAACTGGTTCCGCTCCTACCTAGACTCCTGAATACAGCGAGTGAAAATTGGACATAAGACGTCAAATCCATTTACTCAGCAAATGGGCGTACCTCAAGGGTCAAGCCTCTCAGCCTTCCTCTTCAATATCTTTTTCCAACCATTATGACAACTATTCAGATCACATAATATTCTTTACCAGATCTATGCAGATGATATAATGTTCTTCACCTCCTTTAACCCCCATCTCCGGATATCACCAGCCTACAAAATTGCTTCATAGAAGTAAAAAAATGGCTCACTCTCCACAACCTTACCATCAATCAAGAGAAGACTGAAGCCCTGTACACAACTACAGACTCAACCTTCTCTCCACAATCATCTTTGAGACTAGACAAAGTCAAACCTGAAATAAAATACCTCGGCATAACAATAGATCAAAAGCTGAACTTTCACTCACACATAAGAAGAACTACCATCTCCGTTTACCATACACTAAGAACCCTAAAACACCGTCGCTCTCTATTATCCCAAGACTTATTGCGAACTGTCTGCCAGTCTATGATCACACCCATCTTAAACTATTGTAACATCATGTACCAAGGCCTACCCACACACACTCTTCACCCACTGCTGATGGCCCAGAACACTGTAGCATGAATAATCTTCAGATCCCCTCACTGAGCCCACATCACTCCCATACTAATGCAGCTTCATTGGCTTACCATCACTGTGAGAATCAGATACAAGGCCCTCACCACAATATTTAAAATCATACATAAGGAATCTGCCATCTGCCTTCAAACCCTTATTTCAATTCCTAAGAATGTAAGGTTATGAAGGAATAGCATCCTCAACTTACTCATGATCCTGACCCAAAAGATGAGAAGCAAGCAGTCAACCTGTAACCAAGCATTCACCTTATTCACCCCCACACTATGGAACTCCCTACCCCCAACCCTAAGAGGATGCATGGACTTGTCTGATTTCAGGAGAAAGCTTAAAACATTCTTCTTCCAACAAGAATACAACACAACCTCAGACTCAAAGAAACAACCACCCTAATAACATACTGACAGAACAACCCAATACACACCCTATTAATGAATCTTTAGTCTCAATGCATTGTATAAGTGCTATCAGGGTCATTATGATGTCCATCCGTGCTATTCAGCCCCTCTGCCGACCCCGAGTAACTTCTTTGCATGTTGTACAGGGAGGTTAGATGGGGCGGGAAAGGGGTGTTGTGGGGTGGAATTAGGGCAGGCAGTAGGCAGTCTGCAGCCCCAAACATACAGGGCCGATTCCAATGTCGGCCCTGTATGTCCGGGGCCAGTTGCCTGTACAGGGATCTTATTCCATCTCTGAAGTGGAATAGGTTCCCCTAGTCAGCATGGGATGGCAGGCTCGGAATGCAGCAAAGGTGGGAGGCGGCAGAGGAGATTCCCCACAGCCTGACCCTGGCCTTGAGAGGCCAGATCGGCGGTTGGGCTGCAGGGAATGAAGATTCCTGTCCAGCAGCCAGAGATCGGGGCTCCTGAATGGAGCCATAGTGCCATGGCAACCAGACACCATGACGCCATGGTTCCATTCAGGAGCACTGACTGAGTTAGCCAGGCAAGGCCTGTACATGCAGGCCGACCAGAACTGGGGTCCCAGCCTGCACATACAGGCCTGGATGCAATTCTGATCTTGTGGGGCTAGACCTGCCCCGCAGGCTCAGAATCCCATCTCTGTGCGTCCGGTTCCGACCAGGTGGCCAGAGGGCAGGGACATCCAGAACAGAATCGGGCCCTATAAGAAGAACTATAGTCTTTAACCCCCATTGTAAATAGTTTTAATGTTCTATGTTGGTTATTCATATTGTTAAGTTCCCTGTACAACAGTGTGCTTTCTAAGGCCCTGTTACATCATTGGTTAAATGTAAATCGCTTTGGATAGTAGAAAGGCGGTATAAAAATAAGTTTAAATAAAATAAATAAAATAAAAAAGTCATTGAAGTTTGGAAAAACACTATATGCAACATCCAAAGAGCTTAAGGCTGCCTGGAGCAATCTGGAGTGGTGGTTTCAACCTGCACCATATTCTGTGAACTAAACAAAGAAGGACTTCATGGGCGAAGGCCAAGGAAGACCCCACTGCTCAAAGACAGACATAAAAAGGCATGCCTGATCTTTGCCCAAACCCACCTTGAGAAACTACAATCCTTCTGGGAAAATGTTCTGTGGACAGATGAAACCAAACTTGAGCTCTTTGGCATTGCAAACCAGCAATACATTTACAGTCGAAGAAATGAAGCTTATAAGGGAAAAACACCTTTCCTACACTTAAATATGGTGAAAGTTCCATAATGTTGTGGGGCTATTTTGCTGCTTCAGGAACTGGAGGCTTATAACGTATTAAAGGAATCATGAAGTCAGAGGACTTCCAAGGTAGTTTGGAGTGAAATGTGCTACCTAGTGTCAGAAAGCTAGGTCTGGGTCGAAGATCATGGGCCCTCCAGCAGGACAATGACCCAAAACATACATCCAAAAGTACAAAAGAATGGTTAAAAAGGAACACATGGACTGTTTTAAACTGGCCAGCAATGAGTCCTGATCTCAATCCAATTGAGAACCTTTGGAAGGAGCTGAAATCTGCTATTGGTAAAAGGGATCCTGGAAATATTCATGAGATGAAATAAAGAGTGAGAGAAACTACCAGCAGACAGATGTACGAAACTTATAGATGGGTACAAGAAATGTTTGGAGGCTATCATCACAGCCAAAGGTTGTGCAACCATTTATTAGTGAAGGGATCCATCAATTCTGTCCAGATCATATTTTGTTTTTTTTTTCTCAGAAATTACTATGTCTAAATTGCACAGACATCTTTTTTTTGTTATATACCTTTGAACATGCTATTAAAATATTATGATGATATAGAGTTGGAGTATTTACAATTATTTCTGAAGATAATGTACACAACATACCTAAAATGCAAGGGTGGAAAAAGTAATGTTGCTCACCTGTAACAGGTTGACTCTGCAGACAGCAGGATTGATAAGACACACAATCCCACCCACCTCAAGAATTGTATTTCCTTGAGCTCTGTAACCAACTGAGAAGCTGAGGGGGTTGCTGTTGCCTGGAAAGACCATGTGTGCTCAGAACTTTATATTCAAGAAGAGCAGTTCTGTCCTGGTGCCTTATCAGTGCTGCTGTCTTTGGAAAACATCTGTTACAGGTAAATAACATTGTTTTATGTTCATTAGCAGAAACGTACAGTAGATGTTGCAGTTTACCTTTCACTTGCTAGAACATTAACGGATACCTTGTCTTTATTGGATAGCACATTATTTATTGTGCATATTAAATCATGTTAATTGTAACAGTCTTTAGTGAATCAGCCACAATTGATTGCACAATTTCCAGGGTACAATAGAAGGAAAAATTACATTTGAATTGTTCAAGAAAACCCAATAACATCATTAGTTATGCTATTAATTTTTTAAAAATAAACCTGGATATTAACCAAAAATCACTCGGTATCACCCCTTATTAATAACTGACTAAAATGAGCTTAATACCACCACACCCATGAATTGACAAATTGCGTTAATATTTGTTGAAGCCATAAAAAGCTGAGCTGTACCCTAAGAATGAGACAGGATGAAATATATTTTAATAGGTTACACATGTTTGCTTTGAACAAAAATATATTAAAGCATCAAGTGACATTAAGAAGTTAATATATGTCATTCTTCTTCTTCCAGAAAATAGTCTCCCATGTACTGATGATATTGGTTAATATTTAATTTCAAATTCTTCACTTTGACAATTGGCTTTTTAACAACATTAAAAGAACATTTAGTTCAAATTTCTTTGTCTCTGTGCGTACTTCCTTGCTTTAATGTCTCTGATTTATCTAGTGCATATGCACCCATGCAGGGTTGATTGATAATGGCAGACAAACTGGTTCATAGAATAGCATGATACTGGAATTCAACTGCTTGGATGCTGCATGTCAAAAGGTAGTTAATCAAATCAATAAACCTTAAACCTTATTTGTCAACTCCTCTTCTAGACACTCTCATCCTTCTTGTCTACCACACCATATAGCATTATACAAATGTTAAAGTAGTAATAGTACAAATCCTGGCTAGAACTCACCTCTTTGTGACTGCTTTTAGATCCTAACCTCTTATTCTCCTGTTGACCACCCTTGGGTGTCATAACCATTTCCCCTTTGTTCTGTCCTAGTCCTTATTAGATTGTGTGCTCCTATACAGTGCTGGGTATGCCCTATAGTGCTACATCTGTCTTAAGTAGTAGTACTCTTCTCCCTTCCCCTCCCCATCACACAGTCGCTCTTTCCCTTTCCTATCTCCCGTTCCCCTCAGTTTCTTCTCCTCTTCTCCCAGCCAACATCCCCTTCCTTCAGAGAAGTCTGTCCCAGCTAGTATTCCCATTCACTCTCATTCGTCCGCTCTCCCACCTAGCATCCTATCTCTCAGCTCTTCTATAGTGCTGTCAAGTTACTCAGTTCCAGGAGCTAAACGTTTTGGCCAGTCCAGGTTTTGAAGTTAGATCCAAAAGCAGTGTGATATCTGTAATCTCTGATTCTGCCCATTGAAATCACTGTAGCAAGTCACATCGTGATAAGGTTGTCAGAAATCCAGAAATGGCTTAAGATCCCCTCCTGGAACTAGATAACTTGGCAGTCCTGCTCCTATCAGCTACTCACCCTCTCTCTCCCTCCTTTATGTCCCCCAATCTTTTCCTTGCTTTTCTTCCTCCCTTTCTCAATCTGTCTTGGCTCCTCCCTGTAGCCCATTCCTCAGGCTTTCCTTAACCAAAAGACAGGCTGCAGGAAAGGTAGGGACAGTAGTAACTGGGCAGGAGGGGTGGGGAGGAGGCTCTCAGTTCCTGACTAGTATGAGTGTAGATAATATTGGTGGTGTTCAAATACCCGCATAGCTGGTGCGTACCAGAGTAAAGCAAATGGCAATTTGCTTGAACTTTCACCAAGACATAGTGAGGCATTGTGCAATCCTTCCTCCCCCCCCCCCCTTTTACTCATTATTACCTCTAATCCGTGAAACTCAGGAGTAGATCTGTATGATAGAGATGAATAACCTTGGTGACCATTTAAATGTTCTTCATTGCAGCATTTGAGAAAAAAAAAACTACCGTATGATCACAGCCCCTAGTTTCCTGCAGCAACTCGGGAGGATTCTGTGGAAGAGGTAGCAAACTGGGTGGCAACCTTTCTGAAATTCTGCCATAATTATATGGCACATTTGCTTATATTTGAATTCTTTTGCATATTAAATAATTGCAACTTTTTTTTCATAATAGAAATAAAGTAGTTTTTCAAACATGTTTTGTACCTGGTTAAGTTATTTTATTTTTTGGAAGTTTTATAAATAAGAAATTTCAGGTGTTCTTGTGGAGGAGGAAAGGAACAAGTGATCTTACAGTATGTATGATGAGAAGAGACAGAGGGAGAGATGGGGGAGGAAGGGAAAATGGGGATGGAGGAAAAGGAGAAGAGGAAGGTTTGGAAATCTTGGCTGAATATGGAGAGGGAAGAAAGCTTCTACAATCTTGGAAGGGGGCCTCTAGCTCTGTCCTTCTTTATGTTCCCTTCCCCACCCTCTCCTTACTGTCTCTCTCTCTTCCTTTGCACCCTTCAGCAAACCTTTGCAAGAAATTAGCTACAGGGTGTATCACATACAGTTGTCTTTTTTTTGCAAAAAACGAGCCCACGAAGACATTCCTAGAATTCTGAATTAATGAGTTGCTTTTCATGATACAGCAGCTCTTTCATTCAAAATTTTAGCAACATTTTTCATGCATATGGGACTATCCGTGCTATTTTAGTATTTGCGAAGGATCAAATTAATTAATTTGTTTGCAAATGGAGCCTATGAACCATGCAAACACTGCCATTTTACACATTTTGGGGCAATTTGACATTTTTTTCTTGCATAGACCTTCTTTGCAAAATAACTTTGCAGTTTAGTACATATGTCTCTTTGCTATCAAAATCACCTTGATTACAAATTTCTTTATTGTTGTCATCCAGATTCACTTTGTTTGATATAATGTTAGCCATAGCTTTATAAAGATGAGGTTTCTTTCCTTGTTATGAGGTAGTTTTTTTCCAGAGACGACCAGAAGATGGCAGAACTTCACCATGTAGCATTTTTAACTGACAGCGACTAAGAATTGCTGTCACGTCTATATTATGCTGTACATCTGCTGCTAAATTCAAACCTTTAGTTTCAGGATATTTCTGTATCAGCTCACCATAGTCATAATGCAGTATTTTTCTGGTAGGATAGGGTTAGGGATTTTTTGTGCTGAGAATCGTCTCAGAAATGTTCTCCCTCATTTCAGCCTTGATGCTGGCATCTGAATGGCCTCATGGATCAAAAGGAGGCTTCCACTCTTGTTCCAGATCCAGCTTAAGTTAATCTCTCACAGGACTCTCTAGACTGGCATCCCATCTTGTCTTTATCGTTGTCTTATTCCCCATCAACCTGTACATTTGCTACTCATTTCTTCTGAGAATTTCTGAGTGTAACCCCCCTCCAGCTTTTTCCTATCAAGCCCCAGTTCTTCCTCTTTGGGCTGAAACCTTTAGAATTAGGTTTAAATCTGGCTTGAAGACCTCTTTTTTTATTCTACAGTTATTTGTCCACGTCAGTCAACTCCAGCAGGGCTGTGTTATGCTGCTGATTTGATTACCATTTTTTTTCTTTTACTGTTCTTTGTTTGTTTTTATGTTTTCTATTTTTGTGGATTGTTTGTTTTATAAATGTTGTTTGATCTGTGTTTTGTTTAGATTGAAAACTGCTGTGGTGTTTTCCCTCAGAGGACAGTATATTTGGATAAACTAATAAACTAAACTAAAGCAGAGGCATTGGCCTGCATCTCTGGAGGAAACAGCAGTGGCAGTAGCTAAAGGAAGTGGCAGTTTTTCAAAGGTGAGAGGGAAACAAAGGGAAGGAGACTACTGGCATTGGAGCTAGGGCAGGGAATGATGGAAAATCCTGGAGTCAGACCTGGGGGTGGCGAGCAGAAAACAGAGTGCTGTTGTCAAGACTAGGGAGAGGTGAAAGGATGGAGAGTGCTGGGGTTGGGACTCAAGGGGGATAAGAAAGGAGCGTAATAGAGTTGAATAATCTTGTATTCAAAGCTGCAGCTGCTGCATAAGAATAAGTAGAAACACAGAAACATGACAGCAGAAAAATACCACACGGCCTATCCAGTCTGCCCGTCCATACCAATTACTACAGTCCCTTTTTTTCCATGTTTGTCCCATGCTTTCTCAAATTCAGATACTGTCCTCGTCTCTACTTCCTCCCCAGTGATTGATTCATTTGCTTCTCTTTTTTGCCAGATATTCTGTGGCCCTATCCATTTAGGTTAGACCCCTGCATATGCAGTCCTGAACTTATCCATATGGGAGGTCATTTTTTAAGAGGGTACTTAGGCAGGATGTCCAAAAAGGTGCCTATTTTAAGTCTATTTTATAATGGCAGTATAGACACTGAAAATCAGCCCTAATAGTGTGCAAATGCACACACGCAAATTTAAATTAATACCAGCTCTGAAAAAGCATGGATGCCAAGTCTCACTCAGGAGTGTGTCACGCTCCTTTGAAGGATCTCTCACTCTCACAGTCTTTCATTTCCTACTCTCATGCATTAGAGTCTCAGTCCCAGTACACTGATCCGGAACACTGCTTTTATGACAAACGAGTCTAAGAGAGGAAAAACCAAGTGGCCCAGCTGCTAGGAAGAAATTGGGCTCACTTTCCTGTGGACTGTCTCCTCTTGTACCATCCCTTTTCCCTGTACCTACAAGTACAGGTGCTGTGAAACTTGTGCACATAATTTTATCCACTGAGTGGGGAGAAATTTTCAGCCCAGAGGATTTACCCATATTGCCTCTATTTATTTTATTTTTATTTTATTTAAATCTTTTTTATACCGCGCTCTTTAGAATCAGTGCGGTTTACAAATAACATTAATTTGTACAATGCAGGCTGAAACATACATTGAACTTTACAAGGAACAGGTAATACAACTTGGGTTTCAACAGGGATAACTATATACAAGTCGAGTAATTGTATCAATGGATATGTTTATGCCAACATGACAGATAGGGAGGGTGTGCTGGGTTATGTTGTCATGACGGATAGGGAGGGTATGCTGGGTTATGTCATGTCACCGGTATGAGAGTAATGCTGAAGGAAAAGGTGGTGCTTTAGAGCCTTCCTAAATTGAGCAAGGTCAGAAATAGACCAGATAGTGGTAGGGAGGGCATTCCAAAGTGTAGGTGCGTAAAACACAAAGGCTCTGTTCTTTGTCGCGAGGGAGCATTTTGTTATCGCATTGGGAACAACGAGTGTGTTAGCAGCGACCGATCTTCTGGATCTATTCTGAGGAGTGGGGTGGCTCCAAAGCTGAGTGGGGTGGCTCCAAAGAAAAGCAGAGGCTCCAAAGAAAAGCAAATATCAATTTATTCTGCTTTATTCATTTGCAACAACACACTCACTTTCAGAAAAAGGTATTTTTGTAGGACCAAACTAGTTTCATAAAACATATATGAATGTTCATAATATCTACTTTATTTTTTATCACCATGCAGTATTTCAGTGCTACACACACTCAGAAATCTATATAAATTTTTTTTGATCCTTTTACTTGTGTCCAATAAGTTCATGAAAATCTTAAAATTCTCTCACATCTGCTAGCAGATTGCACTCTTTCTGGCCACCTAATTTTTATGCATGTATAGAGTCACACAATTTTATACAAGCCCTTTACTGTATGCAGGGCTGGCCCAAGGGTTTCTGCTGCCCCAGGCAGAAGCCCTTGCTGCGCCGTCCTCCCCTTCTGAGGCACACCGCCCATCCCTCCTGCACAGAACCATGCCGTGCTGCGCCGTTGCCCCCCATTGCTGCCAATTCTGTTGGCGGGGTGAGTGGGATAGCTCAGCTTGTGGCGGCAGCAGCGGCCCTTACCAGGTGATGTGCTTTGGCACACCTGGCTTGTTGCTTCTGACCCCCCTCCAACAGGAAGTTGTATCGGAGGGGAGACAGAAGAGGAAGGCCATGTGTGCTGAAGTCATCGCTTGCTGCCTACAGAGGTCTGCTTCCCTAGATGGCCGCCTAGTGGATGGGCCGGCACTGTCTGTATGTAAGATAGTAACATAGAGACCCTTTCAGTAAAGTCCATGAAGGTTTTGCCCTTAGTGAGTGTCACAGATGCACGTTAAGCACAAAACCTATGTGTTCGCGACCAGGGGCATGACCAGCATGTTCCTGGCAGCAAATATGTAACTGAGTACTTTAACGCGAGGTGCACTTAATGTGGGTTCTACTAATTATACCCATAGAAGTGTCGTTAGGTGCAGCCATGCTAATTGCCATGTTAACCACGCTCATAGTCTAGTGCACTTCACGTCTAACCCACTCACTCTCCACATTATTGTGCGAGTGCCAGTTAACGTGTGGTTTGGCAGTCAGTAGCTGGCATGCCTACACATTGGTATTCACTATGGCCTCTTACCATATGCTTTAATGCACATTAAGAGACCTATTCTAATTTGGATGACACGGCTTGGAACCGGACTCACAGAGATAGAGGGGATTCTGATCCTGCAGAGTACGTTTAGTCTCCACGGGATCAGAATCCTGCCTGTACAGGCCTCTGCCCCGCTAACTCAGTCAAGGCTCCTGAAAGGTGCCGCGGAGCCATGGTGTCCGATTGCCATGGCACTGTAGCTCCATTCAGGAGTCGCCATCCCCGGTGACTATTTTTATTCCCTGCAGTCCGACCCCCAATCTGGTCTCCCAAGGCCAGGGTCGGGTGCGGGGAATCTCCTGCACCTCCTTCTACCTTCGCCGTTCCCCGGGTCTGCCATCCCCCGCCATCTAGGAGAACGTATTCCACTTCAGATGTGGAATAAGTTCCCCGGATGTACAGGGCCAACATCAGAATTGGCTTTGTACGTCCAGGGCCGCAGACTGCCCACTACCCGCCCTAACTCCGCCTCCGCATAGCCCCTTTCCCACCCCCATCTAGCCTCCCTGTACAAACTCCTTGTTTGTATGGGGAGGCTGGGCGGGGATGGGAAAAGCAGACCTCTAACTGTTTAGTAAGAGGGCTCCATAGTAAATAATGGCAGATAAAAACCAGCAAACAGGCTTTACATGCAGAAAAGCCTTTATAAAATTATCCTCTTAAAGTTAGATGTGCTCTTGTGCGTTTCCTCTAAATGAACATATTTGTGTAGCCAGCAGCTGAATATCTCTGCTATCTGCATAAATGTATACCCATCCATGAACACCCCTGGCCCCTCTAAATATGTTGTTTTTAAGTGCTGTTGAGTCAGAGTTGGCTCATGGCGACCCTCTGGATAGTTGTCTTAAACTGTGTTTGGTCTTCATTTAGGCAACTCATTGTTGATAGAGATCAATCCATCTCATTGCTGGTGTTCCTCTTTTGCATTGACTTTCAAACTTGCCAAGCATGATGTCTTTCTCTAATGATCTCTCTCTTTGCATGATGTGTCGAAAGTATGAAAGTCGAAGTCTTGTCATCTGAGTTTCTAAAGAAAACTTTGTTTTGATCTCCTCTAATACTGACTGGTTTGTTCTTTGGGCAGTCCTTGTATACATAGTATTCTTTGCCAGCACCATTATTCAAAGGCATCAATTTTTTTCTTGTCTATCTTTTTTACTGTCCAATTTTTGCATTGATATAACATTATTGAAAATATCATGGCTTGCACAAATCGAATCTTCGTATGGAGAGAGACATCTTTTCTCTAGAGAATCTTAGCTAGGTCCTTCATAGCTATTCTGCCAAGAGCAAATTGACATCAGATTTCTTGACTGTTTGTTGTTTCTTTATTGATTATTGATCCAAGTAGGTTAAAGTTGTCAACTATTTCAATTTCTTCTCCATCAACGATGAACTTATTGATTTTGCCAGTTGTCAGGATCTTTGTTTTCTTTACGTTAAGGTGCAGGCCCATTCTAAGACTGTGTTCCTTGATCTTGAGAAGCAAATGTTTCAGATCGTCTTCACTTTCAGCCAGTATTATGGTATCATTTGCATAGTAAAGGGTATTGCTACTACTACTACTATTTAGCACTTGTATAGCGCCACACACGTGGCGCTGTACAGCTAACCTACGAGAGGCAGCCAGTATACACGAGACAGTCCCTGCCCATCAGAGTCATGCTCATCGGAGCTTACAATCTAGTCAGAACAATAGAGAGCATTGGTCAGTTTAGTGCAAGGCACGGTCTGGTCTATACAATTGGTCATGAGAAATGACGGGGGTTAAGATAAGATAAGGATAGAAGTCAGGATCTGAAAGCAATGGTGAAGAGGTGGGTCTTCAACCTGGATTTGAAGAGGGCCAGGGAGGGTGCCTGGTGTATAGACACAGGTAGGCTGTTCCAGGCGTAAGGTGCAGCAAGGTGAAAGGAGCGAAGTCGGGAGTTAGCGGGTGAAAGGCATAGATAGAAGTAATTTGTTAGCGGAGCACAGGTTCCGAGAGGGGACGTAGGGAGAGATAAGAGATGAGAGGTATAGAGGGGCCGTAGAGTGAATGCATTTATAGGTCAGTAGGAGAAGCTTGAATTGGATGTGGAATTGGACAGAGAGCTAGTGAAGCGACTTGAGAAGAGGAGTAATGTGGGCATGGCAGGACTGGTGGAAGATTAGTCGAGCAGCGTGATTTTGTATAGATTGAAGGGGAAGAAGGTGGCTGATGGGGAGACCAGCAAGGAGCAGGTTGCAATAATTGAGGCAAGAGGAAACTAAGGAGTGGATAAGCGATTTGGTAGTGTGTTCAGAGAGGAAGGAGCGGATTTTGCCAATGTTGTAGAGGAAGAAACGACAGGTCTTAGCTACAAGCTGGATATGTGCGGAGAAGGAGAGAGAGTTGACAAAGATAACCCCTAGGTTGCGGGCCGAGGGAACAGGAAGGATAATAGCTCCGTCTACATAGACTGAGAAAGGGGGAAGAGGAGGGGAGGAGTTCGGGGGAAAGACAAGGAGTTCAGTCTTGGCCATGTTCAATTTCAAATGGTGATGAGACATCCAGGCAGCGATGTCGGAAAGGCAGGCAGAGATCTTGGACTGGGTTGATGGAGAAATATTAGGTGTAGAGAGGTAGATTTGGGAGTCATCGGCATAGAGATGGTACTGGAAGCCATGGGAGGAGATAAGCGCACCAAGGGCTTGGGTGTAGACAGAGAAAAAGAGGGGGCCCAAGACGGATCCCTGGGGTACACCTACATGGAGCAGGGTAGGGGAGGAGGAGGAGGAGCCGCCAGAGTATTGAAGAGTCTTCCACCAATCTTCACATCTTGGTTGTCTTCATACAGTCATGCTTCTCTGATGATTTTCTACTGCATTTAAATTAAACAGATAGCAGGTAAGTATGCAGCCTTGTTGTCTACCTTTACTGATTTTAAACGATTCTTTTTCTCCTTGTTTTGTTCGAACTGTTGCATCTTGATCAGTGTAAAGTTTGTGCAAGAGAACTATCAGCTGTTCTGGTATACTCATGCTTCTTAATGTGGCCCAGAGTTTCTTATGGCTTACACAGTCAAAAGCCTTGCTGTAGTCAATAAAACACATATAGATATCCTTTTGCTATTCCTTTGTCAAGGATCCATCTCAAATCCACAATACAGTCTCTTGTTCCTTGCCCTTTCCTGAACCCTGCTTGCACTTCAGGCAATTCCCGTTCCAGGTATGGTTGTAGTATCTGTTGAATAATCTTGAGGAGAATCTTGCTGGTATGTGGGATCCACAGTAAGTTGGATCATCTTTCTTCAGTCAGTTGGCCATGATATTGTCTTCCACATTTCCTGGCAGAGCCTTGTAAGTATGGTAACAGCTGCATCTGATTGCTGTAAATCTTCAGTAGAAATGCCATCAATGCCCGGTGCTTTGTTCTTTGATAATGCTTTCAATAATGCATCGACTACTTCTTTTATCATCAATGGTTTCTGATCATAAAGTACAGGTTGAAATGGCCGTTTGTCCATTTGATCTTTATCGTATAATGATCTGTATATTCTTTTCAACTTTTCTTGATCTTCTCAGCATTATTCAACACGGATCTTTGAGCATCTTGTAGCATTCCAATTCAAGGCTGGAATTTTTTCTTTCTCTCATAGCTTTAGGAAAGCTGATCTTATTCTTCCTTGAATAGTTTCTGATTCTATTTCCTTTCATGTGTCATTGTAGTACTTCTCCTTGTCTCACCTTGCTACATGTCGGAAATTTCTGTTGGGTCTGTGTTTGCCTGTCTTTCTTCTCTGGCTTTTGCTTCTCTGTATTTCTGGACAATTTTTCAGAGTTTCTTCAGTCATCTATTTTGGCCATTTTTGCTTTTTCACCTTTTGTATAGACTTCTCACTTTCTTCGAGAACAACTTTCTTGATGTCATCCCATAACTCTTCTGATGCTCTGTCATTTGTTTCCAGCACATCACACAGATTTTGCAGGCAGTCTTTAAATTCCAGTGGCATATTCTGAAGTTCATATTTTGCTTCATTTATGAGTGGCTTGCTCTTTTTTGGCTTTAGCTTGAGTTTGCATACTACTAGTTGGCAATCTGTACCACAGTCAACTCCAGGTCTTGTTTTTGTTGATGTCATTAAGCTTTTTCATTGTTGACTTCCACAGATGTTGTCAATTTGATTTTTGTACAATCCATTGAGTGAAGTCCACATGGATAGTCACCGCTTGTGTTGCTGGAAGAAAGTGTTTGAGGTTAATAGATCATTGGTCTTGCAGAATTCTCTCAGTCTTTCTCCAGCTTCATTTCTTTTGCCAAACCAGTGTGGAACCTTCCAGCCTCTGTTATGGAACCCCTGCTGCTGCGTTTCGCTCCCTCTAGTATAACTTCCTTTGGAGGGTGGGACGCTGCAGCAGACATTCCATAGCAGAGGCCGGAAGGCTCTGCACTAGTTTTGCTTTTATTTTAAATTACCAGTGCTCTCTAAGACACAGGAGCCATGGCTGCCAGAGGAAGGAGGGGGCAGGAAAGGACCTGACATGGGGAGGAGGTGGAGCAGGAAAGGAGATGGCATATGGGGAGGTGGGGGGAGGAAGGGAACTGACCCAGAGAGGAAGGTTGGGGACTGGAAGGTATCTGACAGAGGGGGAAGATGTGGGCTGGAAGAGAGCAGACATGAGGGGAGAAGGTGGGGGCTGGAAGGGAGCTGACACAAGTGGGGAAGGTGGAGGCTGGAAGGTAGCTGATATGGGGGGAAGGTGGGGGCTGGAAGGTAGCTGACAGCGGGGGAAGGTGGGGTCGGGAAGGGAGCTGATAAGAGGGGAAGATGGGGGATGGAAGGGAGCAGACATGGGGGAAGGAGGGGGCTGGAAGGGAGCTGACATGGGGGGAGAGAGGACTGGAAGGGAGTTGATACCTGAGGATGGTACTGGAGGGGGACTGGAAGGGTGATGACACTAGGGAAGGGAGGAGGGGATGGAAGGGAGCTGACACCTGGGTATGGAACTGGAGGGGGACTGGAAGGGAGTTGACACCTGGGGGTGGGACTGGAGGGAGCTGACACTTGGGGATGGGACTGGTAGGTGGCTGGGTAATGGGGAGGAGACTGGAAGGAAGGGGGCATTGAGGCTGGAAGAGAGGGGGCACTGGGACTGGAAGGGAGCTGACAAATGGGGATGGCACTGGAAGGCAGATGGACAGAGGGTAGGGTAACTGGAAGGGAGCTGATATGGTTGGGGGGCAGCGGGAGTGGAAGTGAGCTGATACCTATGATGGTATTTGGACTAGAAGGGGCTGGACAGTGGGAATAGAGGGGGACTGGAACAGAATGGACACCAGTAGCAGTCTTGGGAATGCAAGGGGGTTGACACTGGAAGGTACTGGGAGGGGAGGACTGGAAAGGGGGCTGATACTGGGGAGGGTCACTGGGACTGGAACTAGGCTGAAGGAAGGAAGTGAAGAAAACAAGAGACAATAAGTTGCTGATGGACTATAGATTATAGAAAGAAAGCAAAGAGAAGACAGAAAAGCAGAAGCCTCAGATCAGGACCAGCAAGATCAGAGAATAAAATGGTCAGACAACAAAGGAAGAAAAATTATTTTATTTTCAATTTGGTGATTGGACTTTCGCTCTCTTTATATTTTACACAATATGGAGAACTACATTTCTTATTTATCTGATGTTGCACTGCATGTGGAGTCTGGCTTCTTGGGTTTTCCGTTTAATTTTTGTCTATATATTTTTATTTTTACTTTAGGTTGTAGTCACTTATTCTGTACTTGGTGATGGTCTGTGTTCTGAGTGTGTGACTGAGGCCAGATATTCTGTTAAGTTTGTACATAGGGATCTATACTGTACTGTAGTAATTTGACATTTTCAGCTTTTCAAATACATATTTTGATTTTCTAGGGCCCGCTGCAGTATTTATGGTGCTGCTTTTTTCTGGATAGGCCCCTTGTATGATATTGGAAGTTTATGCTGGTATGGTATGGCAGATTCGGTTTTGTAGATCTTAGGTAACTTTTGTAAGGTTTTATATTAGTTCCCAATATGCCTGGTACTGGAGAATATTTGTTAGTGAGATAACCAGAATCAGATTTTTTTTTAAATATATTGAGTTCTGTGTGTGAATGTCCTACTTCTGCTCTGCACCCATTGTCGATGGAGAGGTTTCTGTGGATGTAGAATATATATTCATAAAGAAAAAGTGAGAACCACAACACAGTTTATAACAGAATAAAATGAGTTATAATTTGGTCTTATAAACTGTGCTGTGGTTCTCACTTTTTCTTTTAGTTCGTTGGTGTGCAAACATCTTGCATTTCCTTTGCTTTTTACAGAATATATATTTACATTATCACCATGCTGGTCCAGTGCACAGTTTCAGGAGTTATGTTGGGGTTGCCAAACCCTTCTTGTTTTTTAGAGGGTGGGAAGTGCTGTGTAGGGGGCACTGAGTTCTCTTTATTTTTCAGAGGGTGGGAAGTGCTGTGTTGGGGTACCAAGTCATTCTTGTTTTTGTGGAAGTGGGAGATGCTGCATGGGTGCTGTTGAGCCCCTCTTGTTTAGCATATTTAGCAGCATGTTTCCTAGGCTCTGCACTGGTAACATATGAATATAAGAAATGCTATGCTGGATCAGACTAAGGTCCATCAAGCCCAGTATCCTGTTTCCAAAAGTGGCCAATCCTGGCAGGCTCCCAAAAAAACACACAGGTTCCATAATGCTTGTCCCTGGGCAAGCAGTGGATTCCCCAGGTCCTTTTTAATAATAGTTTATTGACCTTTCCTCCAGGAACATGTCCAAACCTTTTTTAAACCCAGCTACATCAACATCCTCTGGTAACTAATTCCAGATTACGCAGGGCCATAGGCTAACTGCAGGGAAGCAGTTACATCCCCCTGCAGTTACCGCATTTCAGCGTGTCAAAACAGCTGCAGGTGCAACTAAAGCCACCTACTGAGGTGGAATTAGTTGTACTCACACTACTTGCGCTGAGCCATTAGGTTAGTTTCTGCCAACAATGCAGATATGTGTGTGTGAGAGTTCTTTCTCGTGCCTTATTCTGCAGTAAAGTATAATTCTGGAAAAGAAATCCTGTAAACCTAACAGTAATGAGTAAAACATTTTTTGATTACATATGTCTATTTTAAGTTTGAACTAATATATTCCCTTCTTTGTGAAGATCTATCTCTGTTCTGCATATGTATGATTGAGGCTACCTATTCTGTTAGCATGGAGTTTCTTTGTAGGGAGCTGTAATAATCTGGCTTGTTCAGTTTTCTGAATAGGAATATGGATGTTCTAGGACCCACTGCAATATTTATGCTACTGCCCTTTTCTGGATACGCTTCATGTGAGTTTTAGAAATTAGTGCTATTATGGAATAGTAGATTTGCTCTATGGGTCCTGCACTCTGGGTTTTTGGTGAGGTCAACTGTAGAGTGTTGGTTGGGGGTGAACTGGAATATGTATTGTTTTTGAGATTTGCAGTTTTGTGTTCCTTATGCTGCCAGAATTTTAAAATATTTTGTCAGTTCACATTCAAGGAAATTTCAAATTTTAAGGGAATGTCTCAGTTTAATGTTGTTTAGTAGCCTGCGAGCTTCACCGCTGCTAAGTTCCAGACATTTCCAGGTCTAGTACAATCCAATCCAGGATTAGTTTCTCATTTTATATCTTTTCTCTTAATCAATAATCTGGCTTTAGCAAAATAAATCTGATGTGCAGATACTTATAATTGTTTGATGGGGGGGCTGTATAAGTGGCTTTTCATTAATCAAATTTAATATTTTGTTATTATATTTGCTTTATTGTAACATCTGTTTTACTAAATTTCATGTGTATGTTTAGAAGCTGCCTAGGATTTTAGATGGGTGGCATATACATTTTAAAATAAAGTATACTAAATTTATGCAAATGATGCCGCAGTGAGTCTCTACACATGGCTCTGCATTATTTTTATTTTTATTTATTTATTAGCAAGGCTTGATATACCGCCCATACCGAAGTGTCAGGGCGGTGTACAATAGTATACAAGGGTTTCATCCCCTCGTGTCATCCCTGGGGGATGTAGACAGGAGGGTGCACTAGGAGATAGAAGAAAGCAGAAACCTCAGATTGAGACCTACAGTACATAATCAGAGAATAAAATGGTCAGACAACAAAGTTATTTTCAGTGCTAATGACCAGACTTGGTGCTATCTTTATATTTTATACAGTACATGGAAATGCATCTCTTTCTATTTCTCTGGTATTACACCGCATGCAGAATCTGGCTTCTTGGGGTTGCAGTTGAATTTTTATCTACATATGTTTATTTTTAGGTTATGGTCACTTATTCTGTACTGGGTGAGGGTCTGTATTTTGAGTGTGTGACCAAGACCAGGTGTTCTGTTAACATGGAGTTTGTATGTAGGGACCTGTATTGTAGCAATCTGAATTGTCCAGCTTTTCAAATAGGTGTTGGATGTTTCAGGACCCACTGCAGTATTTACAGTGATGCTTTTTTTGAATGGGCTCCTTATGTGAGTTTTGGAAGTTGGTGCTGATATGGTATGGTATGGTAGATTTGCTCTATAGATACTCAGTGATTTTGTTATAGGATTTTGTATTAGTTCACAATATGCCTGGTACTGGAGAATGTTTGTTGTTGTTAGTGAGATGATCAGAATCATATTTTGTTTTTTAAGATATTGAGTTCTGTGGGTGAATGTCCTGGTTCTGCTCCGCACCCACTGTTGAGGAAGGGGGTTCTGTGGATGCAAACTATATGTTCAAAAAGAAAAAGCAAGAACATGAATGCAGTTTATAACAACAAAATAAAAATGAGTTATGATTTAGTTTTATAAACTGTGCTGTGGTTCTCACTCTTTCATTTAGTCCCTTGGTGTGCAAACATCTTGCATTTCCTCCATATAATCCAATCAGCTTTTTGGTTTGGTTCAGTCCCTGATTGGAGTTTTGAGAAAGTGTGTGGGGGGGGGGGGAGGGGGTGGAGGGGGGTGCCATCTCATCCCTTGAATCAGGCAGCAGATTTTCTTGAGCTGCCTCTGCTGACACCCAACAGAGTTATACACATTCCTTGTCATTCTTGACCACCTCCAACTTCCCTTGGTTCATGCTTCGTGTGTTCCATGTCCCAGTGTGTAAGACATCTTTGCAAATTCTGACTCTTATTTCATGTGCAGCTATATCAGCAGTCAGACGTTCCGAGGGCTTTGATCCAAGCACATCGTAAATGCTGGCTTTACTCTGAAAAGTCTTCGGCTCATCCCCAATAGCCAATTAAGTGTTTTCTGACCTGGGGGTCTCATCTTCCAGCACTCTAGTGCAGTTTGTTTTATTGTAACTATCCATTTGGTATTCATGGCAAGATACGGAAGTAGATTGCCAGGCCTTTCTTCTGCGTAGGTAATGCTAGTGTTGTTGCTGTTGCCACAGAAATGTGATCCTCTGCCGTCAACACCATCCCATTCTGCTGCTGTCCAGATGAGTGGTTTGTCTTATAGTAGTTTGACACCTCGGCTGAGACCTGTCCATCTTGAGAGACCCTGCCAGTAGTTAAGCTACCGATAACTTAGCTCTCAGCATTATTGATGTACACAAGCCCTCACAGCACGACAAGCTGCAAACCAAGTGAGGGCCTCTTAAATCTAAATGAACAAATTCTGACTTGACTTGGAGCTGTCTGTCCAAAATTTATCTGCCTGTCAGCACATATGTGGACAGCATGGATTCCTGACCACACAAGAGCTTTTGAATATTGACATGAAGCATTTGTTTGTATTTGAGTAACTGTTTATTACAATAACTAACAAGTAGGAAAAGAATGTAGAGGAATGACTTTGAGAATGCATCCAACATAGATTTGTAGGAGGAGCTTCTGCAGGTGTGGGTTTGAAGAGTTTATTGTGGGATAGCTTAGTGGAAATGTCACAAGAGCTCCACAAGTAGGAGGGAATAGTGTGCTGAAGCTGCTGCCAGTAATTAAGTCTGGAAGGCCTAAGGCTAAAGATTTATCTAGGATTTCTAATACACTTGCACTGGCCCTGCCTTTGACTGAAGGAATTTCAGACAAAGCCATGAATTGACTTAGTTAATACTAGGAAAAGTCTATGAAAAGAGAAGGATCATAGAAGGTACTGAGTATCCTCATGCAAAAGTAATTAACATTAGTTACAGAGAGAACATGACAAACAGGGTTGACAGCAAAAGTAGAAATGGCATGTTACTTTTATAGTTTAGTCCTTTATTTTTTTATTTTCACTGATAAATCTTGCCTAGACAAAACATGACTGTGGCATATAGAAAAATATCAGTGACCTCAAACTCTGAAAGCATCTTCTCCCTCCCACTGCTCCATGAAAAGAATTTGGTCTTGCTGAGAATAATTTACTTTCTAATTTTTAGAAGCCATTTGACTATTTTATGTTGTTTATGAAATATTAGGATGTACTAGGCAGCATTCATGTGTGATGTCTGCCATTGAATAACATGGGCATGGTGGCAGATAGTGTACACTAATGGGGCATGTTTACTAAAGCACGGTAGCTGGGAGCGCGAGGTTTAGCGTGAGGCTGACACACAATTTGGGCACACATTAGCCAGGAGCATGCAGCAAAAAGCAGCCACAGCAATGGGCAGCAGCCGACACTCTAGGCGACCACCAAGGGTCCCTGACAGGAAGGAATTATTAGAGGCTCTCTTCTGCCCTCAATCACATCCTTTCACGCCATTTTTGAAGATTCCTACTGACACAGAGTCTAAACCTCTATTTATTTTAGCTTTCTTCTCTTCTAGAACTCTCTGAGGTGCATTGCTTTGTTTGGATTGTAGGTCTCCAGCTTCTCTGTGCTGACAAGCAACCCCATGTATCAGGCTTAGTTGTATAGCTCTTGGAAACCAGCAGGAGAAGCTAAGAGAAAATAAGTATGCTAATTTTAGCTTGCTCACAATATTTTGTATGCTTTTGTTACACAAGATGGTCATGTTAGATTCTATCAGGTATTTAATAGAATTCAAGTAATGAGCTCTTACTAAATAGCACAGAGAATGAGCAGAAGATTTTATTTAGCTTGAGTTCACTAAACTGATTTGCATATAACATTTCTTAATTTGTATACATGAGCTCAGAGGTTGGACAACTACTTTAATTTTATAACTGAATTCTCATTATTTATTTATTTTTATTAAGAGTTTTAATTTTTACAATCCATACAGATAAAGAAAATCAAATTAGTGCTAATACACATAAGAGAAAGAAAAGCAAAGACAAACAGAAAACAAAATTCCCAATAGTAGGAAAAAGCCCACTTCAAGGAGAGAGCAAGCATAACAAATCAAAGATTATTAATAAAAATCAAATGGAAATACACCCACATGTGCTCACCAAAACATTCTAAACCAAATACCCACCCATCATCCCTAATAACTCATGATCAGCAATAAATTTTTACAGGTGAGTTGGAGCCGTGAAAATATAATTGCTACCCTGAAGTGTTATCAGACACTTACAGAGGAACTTCAAGAAAAATGTACTACCCACAGCCACAAGCGTGAGCATTGAGAAAGAAATTGTTGCCGACGGGTCTGAGTGGCCCGATCTACATCTGGAAAAGCAAGAATCTTTTGACCACAAAAAAGTGAGTCTTTCTTTGGAAAATATGGCTTTAACACCATAGATTTATCCTTTAAAGCAGTGAAGGCTACCAGGAGGGTAGCTCTGGAAGAAATTATATCCATGGAGTCCTCAAGGAACTCCATTAAATTAGCTACAGAGGGTACTTAAAGATCATCCATTGCATCTTTCTGCTCATTCACCTTCTTAACTTTCTGAGGAATATACAGCAATCAATATTAGAAAAAGTCGTAGAATCAGAATTAGAAAGAAATATAAAAACATGACGACAGAAAAAGACCACATGGCCTATCTAGTCTGCCCTTCCATATCAACTAAAACAGTCCCCCTTTTTTCCTTTAGAGATCCTCTGCATTTGTCCCATGCTGTTTTATTTATTTATTTAAACTTATTCTTATACCGCCTTTCTACTATTCAAAATGATTTACAGTTAAACAAATTAACATGACAAAAGGTATGATGATTTACAAACAACTTGAACAATATAACAGAGTAACAATATAACTGCATAACATTTGGTATAAATTATCTATTTACAGTGTTTTATGGTTGTCTTATTGAGTCCTTATTACATTTTTAGTGTTTGTCAGATTGAATTGTGGGATTTTACAGTAAGGATTTATGGTGGGTGAGTCTCTATGTCTAAGTAGATATTATATTCTTCCTTGAAAAGGTGCGTTTTTAATTTCTTTCTGAAGTCTGACAAGTCTGATAGGCCTCACAATGATGGTGATAGTTTGTTCCATAAGGATGGGGCGAATAGTATTAATGTTCTATTGCTGGTGGACTGTTTTGAATTCAGATATTGTCCTCGTCT
Organism: Ichthyophis bannanicus; assembly: GCA_033557465.1. Taxonomy (NCBI): domain Eukaryota; kingdom Metazoa; phylum Chordata; class Amphibia; order Gymnophiona; family Ichthyophiidae; genus Ichthyophis; species Ichthyophis bannanicus. The sequence goes on from CM066035.1 coordinate 1,593,308, forward strand.
CTACCACCTCCACTTGGAGACTATTCCACCCATCTACCACTCTTTCCATAAAGAAACATTTCCGCCTATTACTCCTGAGTCTATCCCTTTTCACCCTCATTCTATGTCCCCTCATAGCAGAGCGTGTTTTCAATCGAAGAGACTCTCCTCCTGTGCATTTATGCCACGGAGGTATTTAAACATAGAAACATAGAAACATGATGACAGAAAAAGACCACAAGGCCCATCTAGTCTGTCCTTCCATAACAACAACTACAACAGTCCACTTTTTACCTTTAGAGATCCTCTGTGTTGGTCCCATGCTTTTTTGAATTCAGTTACTGTCCTCATCTCTACCACCTCCACTGGGAGACTATTCCACGGATCCACTACTCTTTCCGTAAAGAAATATTTCCGCATATCACTCCTGAATCTATCTCCCTTCGCCCTCATCCCATGTCCCCTCGTCGCAGAACTTGCTTTCAATTGAAAGAGGCTCTCTCCCTGAACATTTATGCCACGGAGGCATTTAAACATCTCAAACATCTCTAGCTGCCTTTCCTCTAAAGTATACATATTAAGATCTTTAAGTCTGTCCTCATATGCTTTATAACGAAGGTCACTAACCATTTTAGTAGCAACCCTCTGCACCGACTCCAACCTGTTTATATCCTTTTGAAGGTGTAGTCTCCAGAATTGCACACAATGCTCCAAATGAGATCATACCAGAGACTTATACAGAGGCACTATCGTCTCCTTTTTTCTGCTGGCCACTCCTCTCCCTATGCATCCAAGCATCCTTCTGGCTTTTGCTGTCACTTTTTATACCAGTTTAGCTACTTTAAGATCATCAGACACAATCATGACCAGGTCCCACTCTTTTGTGAAAAGAAGTACTTCACCCCCTACACTGTACCGCTCCCTTGGATTTTTGCAGCCCAAATGCATGACACTACATTTTTTAGAATTTAAAACTCAGTGGCCTGGTTCTAGACTATTCTTCAAGCTTAGCTAGATCCATACTTATGTTATCTACTCCTCCTGGGTGTCTACTCTATTGCAGATTTTGGTATCATCGCAAACAGGCAAACCTTACCCAACAGCCCTTCTGCAATATCACTAACAAAGATGTTAAAAAGAATCGGACCGATGCCTGCGGCACACCACTGGTAACCTCCTTCTCCTCAGAGTGAACTCCATTTACCTGTACCCTTTGATGTCTCCCACTCAACCAATTTCTAACCCAGTCCGTCACATTAGGGTCCATTCTTAGGGTGCTCAGTTTGTTTATAAGTCGCCTATGGGGAATGGTGTCAAAGGCTTTACTGAAATCTAAGTACACCACATCTAGGGCTCTCCCTCAGTCCAACTCCCTGGTCACACAGTCAAAGAAATCATTCAAATTTTTCGGACAAGACCTGACTCTGGTAAACCCATAATGCCTCGGATTCTGCAATCTATTGGATTCCTGAAACCTCATCATTCTCTCTTTTAGCAGCATTTCCAATAATTTACTCACAACAGAAGTTAGACTAACTGTCCTGTAGTTTTCAGCCTCATCCTTACTTATGCTTTTGTGCAAAGGGACCATATGTGCCTTTCTCCAGTTCTCTTGGACTGCTCTCGACTCAAAAGAAGCATTGAAAAGGTCAGTCAGTGGAGCTGCTAGAACGTCCCCAAGTTCCTTCAGTATTCTTGGATGTATCCATTCTGATACCATTGGTTGGTCTACTTTTAGTTTAGCTAGGTCCTCACAAACACACTCTTCTGAAAATCGTTTGAGATCCCCGTCACTTCTGTTTCTATTTTTGAGTTTCTGAGATCCTGCTCCTGGCCTTTCATCTGTGAACACAGAACAGAAATACAGTATTTGTTAAGCAATTCTGCTTTACCCTCATCAGCTTCTATATTTTCCTCCCCTTCACTCTTTAGTCTGACAATACCACTTTTGCCCTTCCTCTTCTCACTAACATATTTGAAAAATATCTTATCCACCCATTTTATTGCACTGGCTATTTCTTCTACTTTTTGCATCTTTGTTTTCCTGACTTCTTTGCTAGCTTCTTTAAGTTTTCCCAAATATAGATGCCTGTCCTCCTCTATCCCTATTAAGCCATGTACTTCTATAGCTTTAATATTACTTTTACATATAATGCCTCTCCTCCTCCCCGTCTTCCTCTCCTATCCTTCCTGAATAAAGTATAGCCCGGTATAGTTACATCCTAGTCATGGTTGTCCATGAACCATGTCTCCATAACTGCCACTAAATCCAAGTCAGCCTCTTCCATTAAAGCCTCAACATCTGGGATCTTATTTCCCATGCTCCGGGCATTTATACACACTGTTTTCCAGATGTTACACCTTTTACCCAACTCTACAAAGGTATTTAATGTTTCACTTACTGGGGGCTTTCACTTACCTGGGGGCTTACTTCACCCATCCCCAATGAATCTAGTTTAACGGCCTCTTCAGTAGGTTAGTCAGTCTGCTGCTGAAGATACTTGGACAGATGGATGCTATCTCTGCTCTGCAGCCCTTGGAACATCATTGCATGGTCCAGGAAACCAAAATGCTCTTGATGACACCATCCACACAACCATGAATTCATCTCCAGAATGTGAGCTTCTCTGCCTCAGTCTTTACCCTCAACAGAGAGGATTTAAAAGAACACCATCTGAACAGCCATCAGCTTCACCCTCTGTCCCAGAACTATGAAGTCACTTTTGATACGATCATTTGTGCTAACTTGGATGAGCAACATCGGATGACAGTCAGTAGGCTTGATGAGACTCAGAAAACTCTCTGAAAAACATCTTGGATTTTGGCACCTGTCAGGCAGCACACCTCTCTGGACATCAAGTCTGGTCAGCAGATCGATGCCTCAGTAGCCCTCAGAAGAGAGTCACCAGCCACCACTTCCCTTCACTTCCTTGTGGTCACTTATTCTGCAACTTGGGGGTGCTTGAGCTCTGGTTCTTCCCTTTCCTGGGATGCTTTCACTTCTTCCACTTCCAGGACTGCATATTGGTTCTTCGATTCAAGGACTGGAGGTGTTGGAGTGTTGATTCTGGTGACTCATATCCAACTTTCTTCATTCTGTAGCCTCCCATCTTCACCTCTGTTAGAGAGCTTGGATGTTTCAAGAAGCATCTCATCAATGTACTTCTCACTGTCTTGAATGCTTCTCAGCCTCGCCACCTCCTCTCTGAGCTCCTCCACTTGTTTCCTGAGACCTTCAGCATGCAGGCATCCTGCACATGGAACCAGTCCTTCAAATGGCATTGGGATCTCTGTCTGGACAGAGGTAGAAGCTGTAATGGGGCAACAGCTTTGTTAATATGATTTTTCCCAGCCATTGTTTAGTTGGTGGAGCTTTGGTACCTTGTTTGCAATGGAGTCCCTGTTAGGAATGCCTAAAAGGGGCTCATTTGGACTCCTCTTTCTATGAGAGAAGCTGACCATGAAGGGACTTGAACTCTTAATCTTCCCATCCCAAGACAGATGCTTTATTCATTAGGCCACACAGCCACAGCCCAAGAAGCTCTTTCAAGAATTTCTGCAATAAAACTTTTGCAGACAAAAGAAGAGTAATTAGAAAGCTCAGAAATTATAAATATTTTGACTTAGAGACATTTTCCAATGTCTCCAACTTGTTATGCAAATACAAACTATCCTTCACATGAATGGCCCCAGCAGCATGAAGAGATGAGAATTGATGCACCATTATTCCCAATGACTGTTCTAAATCATTAACTCATTTATCCACCCGCTGGATCTTCTCCACTGATTGCTTAGACAATTTGCATAACTTGGAAACTGTCCCCTTAAGCATGGAACTCTGAGTAACCACATTCCAAACATCCAACAATGTAACTTCCTTAGAGGCTAGAGCAGCTGCATCCTGAGCAACCGGGGCTGAAACAGCTTGAGGTAAAAAAGTTAAAGGCAACAAGTCACTTCCAGAAATTTGGGAATCAGCTCAAGGTGTAACAGGAGAAATGACAAAGAGAGTCCAAGCTGTGGGGGAGGATGGTCTATCAGGTGAATTCAATGAAGCTCCATCCAGAGAGGAGTCAGCAACCTAAGTCCATTCCTGAAAAGGTCCATGTGTGGCAGGGTGATGATTGGCCACCAGAAAGAATCATTGAGTATTATGGGCCTGCCACTTGGAATGATGATAGTATGTATGGTTATCGAACTCCAATCTATATGATTAATCGTATTATTCGCTTACAAGCAGTAGTTGAAATAATAACCAATGAAACTAGTCATGCTCTTACGCTTTTAGCTAGACAAAGTACTCAGATGCGCACTGCTATATATCAGAACCGCTTAGCACTTGATTATTTGTTAGCAGCTGAAGGAGGAGTATGTGGTAAATTGAATTTAACTAATTGCTGTTTAAAAATAGATGATAAAGGTCAAGTAGTTGAAGAAATTGCTAAAGATATGCAAAGACATGCTTATGTGCCAGTGCAAACTTGGCACTCATTGAAGTTCCCTAACTGGTTTGCTAACCTTTTCTCCTGGCTGGGAGGATTTAAGACTTTCATTGTCTTAGTACTAATTCTTGTTGTTGTTATTTTCTTATTACCATGTTTAATCCCATGTTGTATGCGTTCTATTCATAATGCTATTGACAGCACAGTAGAGCGGAAGACCGCAACTAAAATAATGGCCCTATATAGAGCCAGTCCTAGTCGTAATCCTTCAATCATGATGTGATTCTTCTAAAGGTGATTTAATTCTCACACCTTATTAAGTAATAGGGTGAGATTAATCAAAGGGGGGAATGTGGCAGGTGCAGGCCTGTGATCCACAGTGTCTGACATAAGCAGGCAGGCCTAACTAGCTTGACCTCTAAATGAAGCCTGTGGAGAGGCTCATAGGAATTGCACATCCCCCAACATGCTGCTATTGTAGGATAGAACTCTGCAAGAGTACTAAACTAACTTAGATAAGCAAAACTGAGAGATGGAAAAATACAGAAAAATATGTTTAAAAGTTACTGATAAGAAAAGTACATCTGCAAGGAATATAATTGGGAGTGCTGACAGATGAGTTGCAGAGCCCTGCTCCCCTGCATGCACAAATTGGCTCTATGGCCTTGAGAGTATGAAAGTAACAAGTTGATGAACTGGCCATTGTAATTGGGACTAGAAGGGGGGTATGCAGGTGCCGAGCCCACTGAAGGAACATAATTGGATAATCTTATCAGTACCGGGACCAATGGAAGGGGTACGGGAGGTACGGGAGAGTACCGGGACCAATGAAATGTTTTTCTATACCTAGAATGGAACAGAAGTCTATAAAAGTTGTTGTAATGCTAGAAAACTTTGCTCAGCCATTTTGAAATTGACTTGCTTGAGACTTGTGCACAAATAAATGATATGGACCTTCTGAACAGACTCCTGGTATTATTGGTTTGTCTGCGCTTTGCTGCTACACATGAACCAAATGCTTATCCATGGAACCCTTCACCTGTGGTGTTGAGGCAGCGCTTGACAGATTCTTCCCCTTTCTTTTCCCTTTGGGCATACTATAAATCAGAATAATCAAGGAAAAATGTACTTACAAAGGGACAACACTCCTGATGCTCCGAGACTCTGAAGTGCTCTGAAAGGGCTCCAAAGGGACATGACTTGTCCCTTAGGGCACACCCCTTCAGGCAAGTGTCGCAGTCACATTCTGTGGTGGGGCTTTCCTTATAAAGGCCCAGGAGTCGCAGCAGGATGATGAGAAGAGACTTGAAGACCTAAATATGTACACTTTGGAGGAGAGGAGGAATAGGGGAGATATGATTCAGTCCCACATCAGCAGAACCACCAAAAATGCATACCACAGGATGAGACTTGTGTGACGTCTCAAACCACTCCTCACTCAAGAACACTTCCGCACAGTATGCCAGGCTCTAATAACCCCTATCCTGGACTTCTGCAACCCAATATATCTGGGCCTAACAAAACAAACGCTAAGACCATTACAACTTGCGCAGAACACTGCAGCAGGCATAATAGCCGGCACCAAAAGACAAGAACATATCACACCCACCCTAAAAGAGCTCCACTGGCTGCCTATCAGTGCCCGCATTAGATACAAAACAATCATAAACATTTTCAAAATAAAACAAAATGCGTCTGCCTTCAGCCTACACCCACTCATACAGCCTGACAACAGCACAAGACCAAGGAGAAGGGGCACATCCAACCGGGTCAACACACCTAAAGACAACAACAAAATACGTAAGGACACCGAAAGACGAGCCTTATCAAAGGCGGCTCCAAATATATGGAACATGCTGCCCAACGAACTACGCCTAACAACAGACCTGAAGGATTTCAGAAAGCTGCTGAAGACAACCCTCTTCGTAGAACACTACGGGGTCAAAACGTAAACCATGCAACAGACTCAGCGAAACCCACACATGTCACTATAACTACAGTTAAGCAAGGTCCTAATAATCTTAGCTTTGTAAATAGCGCACTCTGTATATAGCACACCTAGAATCAATTACAGACACGCATACACGATTCACTGCATGTCCACACCTAACACGTATATTGTGATTGCAGTTCAGACCGCTTTGATTGAAGGATAAGGCGGTATAGAAATCTGTTTAAATAAATAAATAAATGTAAATATTTAAAGAGTATTAATGGACAAACAAACCTCTTCCAAAGACGGGGAAGCTGTAAAACTAGAGGGCATAACATGACGCTGCAAGGGGGTAAACTGAAAGGCAATGTCAGGAAATACTTTTTTACTGAAAGGGTGGTGGATGCTTGGAATAGCCTCCCGATGGAAGTAGTAGGGACAGACAGTGACAGAATTCAAAATGGCATGGGACAAAGTGGATCCCTTTATAGCAACAGGATAAAATCAAAATAAGCATAACTATCTCTTATATCTGAACAAATAGAGGTGACCTACACGGAATGGTGGGTGCCCCTACTCTTGCTGCCTTGCTGGGCAGATTAGATGGGCCATACTGGTCTTTATTTATCATCATATACTATGTTACTATGTTACCAAAGCACTGCTGATGTTCGAGCCCGGTCAAATCATCTCAGGCAGGGAATGCTATGCATGCTCCTCTTACACCCTTGGGACCTCCAACTACTACTCCCTCTATGAATATTTATTATTTAGTATCCAAAATGCTGAAATTTGTCACATTATTGTGGAATCTTTACAGCAGGATTGTCTAAATCTTGTCTCGAAATTTACAAATGAGCTGCTGAGGAAACTGGAGACTTTGGGTTATCCAGATATCCAACTTGTAAGTCAACTTTGTTGTAATTCAACAGGCCAGGTAAAAAATGAGAGGCAGTCAGTTAGGGTTGATTTAGATATCACAGAGATAGGTCGGATCAGCCTAGATTTACTGTAATTTCAATTGTGCTGGGAAAGAAGCAACTTGGTTCAGATAATCTGACTTCCCTTACAATCCTTGGATGGCTCACATTAAATCCATATTGGTGCACTGATTCTTAGCAGGTGTGATACTTTCTAATGGCAAATAAAAATGATGTAGCACAATGGTTCCCAAAACTGTCCCATGGGAGCCTCAACTAGTCAGGTTTTCAAGATATTCACAATGAATATGCATGAGAGAAATTTGCATGTAATGGAGGCAAACATCACTTATCGCATTAGTGCCAGGGCAGAAAAAAAGATGACTATTTACTAAGACTATAATGTTTCACCCCAGCACAATGTATTACGTTTTTTATTAATATACTACCCAGGGGAATATTTCAGCAAAGTCCATTTTCTTATTGACTGTGATGGAATGCTGCTTTAAATTTGACTAGTAAAATGCAAATTAAAAAACAAAACAAAATTCTTGAACATACATAACTTAATATAAAATATAAAAATATTCTAGTCAATTTTACAGCAGCAGCAGTGAGCCTATTTTTTAAATGCAGTGTGTATACTGCAGTATTGTACGGAGCTAGATACAGGTATAAGGTAGCCACTGCCACCAGCTGTATGTATAAGAACAATATTTAGTGATGGCCAATAAACCTATGTCTCTATGACTATTGACCCAATAATTTCCTTGTAAATACCATAAAGAGTTTTACTCACTGTTAGTTTTCTCCAACATCTACTTTAACATTCAAAGTTTGTTCTCTTAATGGGGGTTTCCTAGGGAAAGCAGCAAATTTTTGGAAGGTATCCCTGCTATGTTAAGTATATTAATTTATAATCGTTGCCATAACATTAAAGCTACTTATTTAGCTGGTATTAGTGGAGATAAATAGCCAGTATTAACTATTCAAAAGAATCTTTTCTTATGCTATACAATTTGAGTTACTAAAGGAGGAGAAATGCAGGGCCAGTACAACAATTAAGCGAACTAGGCAGGGGCTTAGCTCTTTTTCACTCTTCTAACATTTCAGATGTGATTTTTCTTTTCTATGCTACCCAGAAGCATTTCTCACCAAATTAGATTGCCCTAACTTCGCATTCCACCTTTAACTAACCTACTGTCCCTCTCAAATAGCATTATCATCTTTCCTCTGTCTGATGCTTACACCCATTTTCCCAGTCTCCTGGTAATAAGCGATTTTTTTTTTTTTTTAAACTTTTATTTTCATTTTACAACAAGCAAAAAGAAACAACACACCAAAGGAGACAAATACAAACATACAATAAGGAAAAGCAACCCCAATGACCCCCCACCCCTATGCTTCTTCTCTAAGCTGATAAGCATCATCATATAATGCGCTTACAAACAACAGTAATTGTACATCAAAACAAACAGAAATAGTATCTGCGATACAGAATGATCATGTGACAGAGATTTACACAGATTTAAACAGTCAGATGAGAGCATTGAGCAGTGTGAACATAGTCGTTGAGCATCTTCCATTTATACTTGGTTGAAATCGCCGCCAAGTATTAATGGAGTATTGGCAGAGGCCTGTGCCAACTGCGCAATACTGGCATAGTAAGCAGGGTTATCCACATTCGGAGCATAAATACAAATACACGTGATTTCACTATCTCCAACCTTAAGGTGTGCACGGGCCCATCTACCCTCCTTATCAGAGCTAGTATCCAGTACAGTAGCTTGCAAAGACTTCTTAACCAAGATGGCTACCCCACACCGTTTGGAAACGGCGGAAGAGTAGGCAGCCACCATGTAAGGCTTAGCATTAAGTTTCAGTGTTTCAGCGGAGTTTAAATGCGTTTCCTGAAGAAACACTAAATCAGCATGCTCATGTTTACATTCAGTGATAAGAGCTTACATAAGGCCATTCTGAAAAGTTAAAAATTCTGAAAAAGAACGTGATAACGCACATAATTTCACAATGTCCCTCATATTAACTGTATATGGCTGTACACATGACATGATAGAAAGTAAGCTAATGAAAAACAATGAAGCGCCCCATATAAAAAAATAAGCACCGAAGTGCATTAGAGAAGAAGCAAAACCCCAGAAATTACTGGCGACCATGTGTCTGCGGGGAGAAACCCCAGAGAAGGCCTAATTGAAACATATAACCTGTATAGCTGTGCATGTTCCGAATCCAACCGAGGTGCACATCATGGAGGGATAGGAGACCAAGAAAGTTATATATAGACAGAAAGAAAAGTCCAGGCAGTCTCTGTTCCAGGCGGTGATCACCGCGTCGGGCCATTCAAAATGGCGGGCAGATCCGGCGGGTTACAGATCCAAGTTGTTGGATTAGCGCATCTGGTCTGCTTCTTTGGAATCTAAAAATGTTGCTAGTAGATCAGGATCTTCGAATGTCCTAGTTTGGTTATGGAGAGTCACTCTGAGCTTCGCTGGATACAATAGGCCAAAGCGAGCCTGTAGCTGTTGAAGTCTAGGGCGAAAAGCCAGGAGTCTCTTCCGACGGTCAACTGTGGGCTTTGCCAAGTCAGGGAAGAAGGAGACTTTATGACTTTCAAACTCCAGATGATGATTCGCCCGGGCAGCATTTAGAATCTGCTCAACTTGTTGATATCTCAGTAATCGAAAGATGATAGGCCGGGGGGTCGTCCGATTGAGGGCCATGTTAGTAGGAACACGATGTGCTCGGTCAATTTCCAGATCTCTGTGAAAAGTGATCTTCAGCAAGGAGGGAAGAGTTTTGACCAGGAATTCTCTTATATCTCCTGCTTCGGCCCCCTCCGGTACTCCAATGAGCCTTACATTGTTGCGACGGGCTCGATTATTGCTATCCTCTAACTCTTTTTGAAGATTCTGTATCTGACGCTCAGCCTTGTCCAGTTTCACCAAGCGCACCGCGTGCGAGTCGAGGACCCCCGCCATGTTGTCCTGCCGTAGTGAGAGACCTTCAAGCCGGTCCTGAAGCATACCGAAGTCTTCTCGCATGGCTCGGAGCGCTTCTCCGTTGGACTGTACCAGTTCCTTTACACCGCGTATTTCCTCCAAGATCTCCTGTTGCATTTCGGGGTTTTCCCGAAGTGGAACTGTCTTTTGTGGGGAAGACAACTCTGTTTTGGAGCGTTTTCCGTGTGAAGAAGAGGGAGACCCGAAGTCTAAGCGCGCTGGTTTGTGGGCCGCCATCCCCCCCGAGGTACCCCGGTAAGTTCGGAGCAAAATATTAAGTTTAGGTAGGTATTAAGTCAGGATTCTTAGTAGGCCTCTCGGGAGCTTCAGCGCGAAGCGTCTAACCCGCTGGACATCAGGCTCCGCCCCCCCCCCCGTAATAAGCGATTTTAATATCTATGCCAATGACCACTACAGGCCAAAGATTCTCTTTTTCTAGATTATCTTTCAAACATAGGTCTGACAGAAAACGTCTAATCTCCCACTCATCAAGTGGGTCATACCTTAGATTCAATATTTTTCCACTGATACATTATCTTGTCTTATTGGATCTATCCACACAATGTCACTCTCCTGAACAGATCATAGACTTATTACATTCAATCTTCATGTTCCGCCCCAAGATAAAGCCCCTCCCCTCCGATTGTAGGCTCTCTAGGTCTCTTCATTGGATCTCACTAGATGCCCTTGTCTCTGCTGCAGCTACCTTCCTTGCAGACTTTACTACCACGTCCTTACCCGATCAAAATGAAGTCTGAAATTCATCTCTTACTACCTAAACAAACTAGACTCACTCCAGCCTATTTGCTGGTCCTCCAAGCCCACTACCCCTGGTTCCATCCAGGTCTTTTACTTCTCAAAAAACAGACACGAAAAGCAGAATGCACATGGCAAAAGCAAAGGGCCCCTACTGCTCTTTCTCAGTGCAAATACAAACAATTACAATATAAACAAATTAGAATAGCATAGAGAAACCTTTTCACCACCACTATTGAAAACATTACAACAAATCAAAGACCCTTTTCACCCTTCTTGCAAAGTTGACATCAAGTCCTACAAAAACCTCTAATGCCTTACCTTCAGCAAATGTGCTCACAATTTTTGTCAAAAAACTACCACAATCCACAATAGTTTGCCTTTGGTTGTTAGTCGCTCTTCACTCTCTCCTCAATCTCCATCTCCATCTTTCTCAACTAGTACATGGTCATCTTTTGACGAATTATCTCCCCCTGCAGTCAAGAATATCTTACACAAGAGTAAGGGCGCGGGAAGGGTCCCGGCGCCCGTGGGTAACCGGGTGTCCGGCCCTGTGTGGGACCTTGCACGCGCGTGGTTTAATGTAGTGGGGGGGGGGGGTGGCGGAAGCGCGTTCTGTGGCAGGACGGACGATGCATCCTTTAAACTGATTGGATCCCCCGTGGGAGCATGCATGGGGGAGCCAATTGTTTGCGGCGTGCATGTGCTCAGTGCTGTGGCAGTGCCTGAGCACATGTGAGGGAGACAGCATGGAGGCTTCCCTCCCTCCCACCCGCTGGGCTTGGCGGAGAGTTTTTTGGGATTTGGGGTGTCGCAGCTTGGGGGGGTGGGATCCTGGAGGTTTCCGGGGTCCGGAGCCTTAGGCCACTTGGGGCGAGGTTGGGGTGCCCACGACACAGATAAACCCTGGCAGACTTGTGCTACTGATACGGCAAAGTTGGAGAAAGGTTATAGGAACTTGGCCGGTGGCTTGACCATGGCAGGGGCGGAGGCGAGGTCACCTTGCTAATCATATGGCTGGTGACGGATCGCTCTGCTGGGGTATGGTTGATGTTGATTATTGTTATGAGTGTTCAATTGTTTGATTATTAATAAAGCTGTGACCAGTTGCTTCCAAGAACAGTGTCTCTGGAGTTTGTGGGCGAGCCATGGGGGTGGGGGGTCACACGGTATGGGGGTGGGGAGCTGGGCAAAAAGGTGGTGTGCGCATGTGATTAAGGGTGTGCATCGGGTCCGGCTACCTTGTTATACTTTCTGTTATCTCGATCCACTGCCTTCACATTGGCTTAGGCTACCCAGTCTAGAAATTCTACCAATGCTTTAAACTATTATCACAATCTTAACTTCTGGTCTCCTACCTTCTTCTGTAAAACAAGCCATAATTTGACCAATCCTAAAAAGACCAGTCTCAACACTGCTTCACCACTTCATTACTGTCCAATTTCAAAATTTGGAGCGCAAAGGAGCAAGGAGACCAGCACACCCTCTCAACATGGAACAGACTTTATTAATAGCACCCCAACACTAGCAGTGTTTTGGCAACCTTTGCCTTCATCAGGGGGTATGTAGTTAAAAACTGTCTATCCACTTGAAACTACAAAAGTGTGCAGAGCCAATAATCCTTTTGATAAATATCTCACATGAGTGTCAGTGCTTGAATTTGCCACTTTTGATGCCATTGACCACTCTTTTCTCCTCTGTTGTCTCTGTGAAATTTGAATTAAGGACCAAAGGGGGGATATTCAAAGGCATTTGCATGCTCTGATGCTATGCAATCAGCATTGGGGCATTCTGGGGCAGAGCGGGGGCAGCACCCATCATGAATCGAGCAGCGGCGATATTGAGCCGCTGCTCAATTAGTGACCCATTGGTAAAGCAAGGCACAGTAAAGGTTGGTCTAACTTTACCCACAGAGGTTAACAGGGCCGCAGCTCAATATCGCTGCTGCCTTCTTAGCTTCTGGAGTCTGCAGCAGGATATGGCCCCAGCACTGGATATCTGGGATTAGGTTTCAGCAGCAATCATCTCCCCCCTAAGATCTTAGCTGGTTTACATCATTTCTGCAAGACTGGACTTTTCATATTCAAACCAACTACAGCACTGTTTCTTACACTTCCTACTTCCATTGTGATATCCCCCAAGGCTCTAATTTATCTCCTGCACTCTTTAACATTTTCCTTTTCCTTCTCCTCACCCTTATCCATGACCATGGCATTAGTTGCTTCTGTTATGCCAATGATATCCTCCTGGTCCACTATTTGTCCACACCCTCTTCCCCTGATATCTCCCAATTAAATACATGCCTTGATTCTGTAACATCCTGGCATTCAGTTCACCATAACAAGCTTAATCTAAACAAATCACAGGCTATCCAGATCACCAAGAACACCTTTTCTCTCTGGTCAGTCCTGTGATTCAAGATATTACAGTTCCACTAGTAAATTTCCATGCTCAACAAGGCATTGTCTTTGATGCCCAGGTATCCTTTTACCAACAAGAGGCTACTACCATTCGCTCCTCTTTCTATTTTTTTACATCAGATCTAGCATATTAAAACTTTTCTCACTTTCCAGGTTATACACACTGGTTGTTGCTCTTGTTATTTCTTGCTTAGATCATTGTAATTCCATTTACTATGATCTCTGGTTCACCAACTTAAACAAATTGCAATTAATTCAGAATGCTGCTGTTTATTAACTAATGCCATTGGATACAATCATGTCACCCTCTTAAAGCATTATTGGTTTCCTCTCTCATACCGGTTTCATTTCAAGGTCCTCACACTTACTCATAAATCATTATACACCAGACACCCTATTTATTTTTTTAGAGGCAGCTTCTCCAATAAGTTAGTTTTGCGCATACTATGACAGTCATGAACCTCGCTTCTAAGCCAGGGCATGTTGTGTATGATCTTGGTCTCTCAAATTTACAGTTAATGCTCAGAGTAGTACTTGCAACGTGCCAAAGAGAGCCTCCCTTTGGAGTTCATAAGATGTTACATTTATGGGTAATGCATCAATGTGTGCTTGGAAATTCCTCTTAATTAAGCCTGTGGCACCAAACACGATCGGAAATAACTCAATATTTTTCTGCCACATCTTCTTGGTCTTCGACAAGATTTTCTCCCTCTTAGCGCGATTCACAGAATAGTCACTTGGAACTGACATCTCTATAATGCCATTCTGGTGTTCTTTTCCTTTATCACTATATCTGGTTTCCTCACATCCAGCTTTTTATCAGTCAGAATGAGAGTATCCCAGGTGATCATAACCTCTTCATTCTCTGTAATTCTTTTAGGGTCATGGTCCCAATGCTTTTCAGGTACAGTGATGCTGTAAGTTTACAGAGTTTCCAATGGATGAGGCATGCTACTTTATTGTGACTTTCTGTATAGAAATTTTCTGCCATTAGAATTTCACAATGCACTAAACAATGAAGGACACTCCACTTCAACTATTGGCTCTTAGACAGTACTGGCAAATTGTTTATCATACGTAGTCTCAGATCAAACTTGCGCTTATGATCACATTATTCAGTGAAACATAAATAGCGCTATAGATGTTATATAGATGACATATTTGTCCTTTGGAAGGGCACTGAAGCAACAGCCCAGGAGTTTATTACCTGGCTTAATGGCCGCAATAAGGCGATACAGTTTACATCAACAATAAATTCAATAAGTATAGTATTTTTAGATTTGGCTGTCATTAAGCGAGAGACAGGATGGGAAACTACAATCTATAAGAAACCAGTGACTCGCAATACCTTTCTACATTATAACAGTGCTCACCCCCTTCAATTAAAAAATAGCTTGCCGTTTTCTCAATTCCTCCGGTTTCGAAGGAATTGTTCTGAAAAGGCAGAATTTAAGAAGAAATCTAAACAACTGCTTAAAGATTTTGAAGTTCGGGGCTATCCCGCACATATTTCGAAGAGAGCCTATCAGAGGGCACTGAATAATGATCGCGCCTGGCTGCTCAACACGGCGAATGATACCAACAGGAGACAGCAAGCCGAGAGTGTGAACCTTATCTCCAAGTTTTCCCCTCTCAGTCATCAAATTCAAAAGATAGTACATAAACATCTTGATTTGTTAAGAACAATTCCTGGTTTGGCAACCAAAACAGTGAGATGTGTTTGGCAGAGACACACTAATCTTAAAGAACACTTGTGTCTAAAATCCGATATAGAGAGGGAAGTCCAACATGAAACATTAAACAAAGGACATACAGCTTGTGGCCACTGCTCAATATGCCCAGTTACAGATAATATTACAAATTTCACGTATTCAGGGAAAACCTATCAATTGAATAAGGCTACAACTTGCGACACCACTTCAGTTGTTTACGCCATCAGATGCCCGTGCCAGAAGTTATATGTAGGAAAAACAAGCCGTAGGTTTAAGTCTCGCATTCAGGAACACAAGAGTCGTCTGTTAAACAAAATTATGACTGCACCTTTAGTTAAACATTGTGTTGAAATGGGTCATGACTATTTACAGTTACGATGTTTTTGCATAGACCATATCACCTTTACACGGAGAGGTAAAACGCTAGATGAAACTCTACTGTTTTACGAACAGAGGTGGATCTTTTTATTGGACACAGTACAACCATTGGGTTTAAATGAATCTGTTGAGTGGCAATTATGCAGATGAGTGCAACGCATCATCTGTATATAAGGGGGTAATAATTCACAACCCGCATGCGCGGCGTTGTCTGACAGAGAAAGAAAAGAAAAAAGAAAATCAGAACATTTGAAAAGAAACGTGGGCAGCAACCATTAGCAAGTAAGAATAAGATTTCACATTGGATAGATTTCACATTGGATAGAGTCATCTAAGTTTAGGTGAGCTTTAAATGATTGTTTTTAAAGCAGTTTTTATATCACACGTTGTTTTTCAATTATACTCAGTTTCTTCAAGAGGAACTCCGGATAGGAGCAAAACGCGAAGGCGCTGAATGAGTGAGACGTATGGAGAATTGTTATATTCTGGAAAGCTGAGCAGAAGACAACATAGTGGAAGCTAAGTTTGTTCTGCCTCACAAGCTCGTATATATTATTTTAAATTGAATAGGTCTCTGAACACTGGCACGTAATAGATAAAAAGATAAAAAAGATATCAAGAATAAGAGTTAAAGTTTTATCTACACATTAGCATGAAAAAACAAATCTCTAGTAGTCATTGATGTCATCAAGCGCTATTTATGTTTCACTGAATAATGTGATCATAAGCGCAAGTTTGATCTGAGACTACGTATGATAAACAATTTGCCAGTACTGTCTAAGAGCCAATAGTTGAAGTGGAGTGTCCTTCATTGTTTAGTGCATTGTCTAACCAAGCCGAGAGGACCATTATTGTTCTTGTATTTCTACAAATTAGAATTTCACAGTCAGCTATGAGGTGAGTCACTGTTTCCAACTCTTTCTTATAGAATCAACATATGCCAGTTGTGCCAGTTTTATCAATGCTCGCTGTAAACTATCTTGTCCGTAATCCATTGTCCTGGACTACAACTATCAATCTCTCATCCTTTGGTTTCAGTTTATCCCTCCATAACTATTCATGTGTCCATTCTGCACTTCTCACTGTATTTGTGCATGTGCCACTTGTTCGTCCATGCTTGCTGATCTAATTCTGTAAAGAGGATTTTTTCTTGTTTTGCAAATTCTGTCATTTCCTTCCCTGTGTATGCATGTGGATTTTCGCTCATTCCTTCTAGTTGTTGCGAATGCTTGTCAAAAATGATGATGGAGGCAGATTCTGGAGGTTTACTTTCATATTTCAGCACTTTTTGCAAATTTGGATCTGATGATGCTGTCAGATAGGCCTGAAGGCACGTGATAGTAGCTCTGTATGTGTAATCAATCTCTATGAGGCCTAGCCCTCCTTCAGCTCTAGGATGTATAGTCTCATTATGCAATGATTCTTGTAAATTACCCCATAGGCATGGAGGATTTTTCTTGTTGACGCATCCAGTTTTTCAAAATCTTTAAGAGGCCAGTCTACAATTTCAAAGCTGTATGAGAGTACAGGAATTGCCAGCTGATTGATGGCCTGTATCTTAATCTGTGATGTTAAAGCACTTTTCAATAATGATTTTAGTCTCCTGTAGTATTCTTTACTGATCTTTTCCCTCAGTAATTTCTGCTTGAGTATCATTCTGCCCTCTATTCTGAGATACGAATATATGCCTTCCTGCTCAAGGTCCTTGATGTCACAACCCTTAGCCAGAGAGATATTTTCCATTTTGCTCAATTTTATTCTAAAAAAAGTTGCCTTAGCACATTTGTCAAGGCCAAAAGTCATCCTGATGTTATCAGAAAAGCTCTGTGGTACATGCAATTGCTCTGCTAATTGTTGGTTGCTGGACCTGTAGAACTTCAGATTGTCTACAAATAGTAAATGGGATGTTTTCTCTGGGTTCTTACCTTCTTTAGGATTCAGGTTAAATCCATATGCAAAAGAGTTGATGAGAGTACTGATTGGATTAAGTGCCATAAAAAGCAGAAGTGGCAACAGGGAATCTCCCTGAAATATTCTTTGCTGGATCTTAATGTTAGGAATGATGTACTGGCCATCTTCATACTTCAAAAAAAGTATGATTTGCTACATTGTCATGGTGAACTTAATGTACTCTATCAAACCATACATTTCAAGGCAATTTATTATCCAAGACTGTGTGACGCTGTCAAGAGCTTTCTTATAATCAATCCATGCTATACTGAGATTTCTGCTTTTCTTAGCACTGGCCATGATTGCCTTATTCAACATTAACTGGTTCCATATGCTCTCCTCTTATTGTCCTTTTCCTCTATTGCCATGATGTTATTGAACTTCATATGATCATATATTCTGTCTGCATCTATCACAGTGAACAGCTTATAGATTATAGGCAAATAAGTTATTGGTCTGTAATTTTTGGGAATGTTACTTGGGTCCCCCTTTGGAAGGAAACATGTTCTTCCTTTTCTAAGCCATTGTAGAGTTAAGTCTGACTGCTTGATTAATTGGTGTTTGCAGTTTTCCAGGTCTTGGTGGAGTGGTGTTAACTGTTTTAGTCAAATGTTGGTCACTCCATCTGGGCCAGGGCTTTTCCAGTTTGGGGCTCATTTAACCTGCTTTCCAGATTTTTTGTAGTTACTGCTGGCTATTCCATGGGGTTGATGTTTGTGTTTTTTAAATGCTCCCGTAGACAGTGTAACTATTCTGTTTCTTAATTGTGCTCTATAGGGTCCTCATATAGTTTTCTCTAGAAGGTTTTTGTTTTGGCTTTAGTTGGTGGTGTTTTTACCATTTTAATACTCTTTCCCAATTCCCTATAGAATTGTTTCGGGTTCTCTCTAAATAGTTGATTTTGATAGCTTTCTTTCCTGTTTCCTTCATATCTTCTCATTTTTTGTGCTTCTGCTGCTACTTTTAATTTGTAGTTGGAACATATACATTTAAGATCTTCTTCTGTTAAGGCAGCATGTTTCAGCTTGATGTTTTAGATTTTTATCAATATCTTTGATGATCCTAATCCTTTTAGATACCTGTCTATTTGGGATACCTCTGCATGCAATGATTTTATTTTTCCTTTAATGTGCTTTCTCCAAGGAGGGACTGTTATTGTTCTGTTTTTCTTCTGGCCCTGCATTTTAGTTGGTATTATTCTTTTTCTAATAGTTTTATCTATGCAATATTGTATTTGATTTATTTCTATATTGCTGACTCCCTACTGTCCTATCTGGTCCCATTGCTCTGAAAATACTAATCTGCTAATGGTCCCTGCAGTCTCCCACGCTAGAATGGAAGCCTCAAATCATGCAACTTTTTATTTTCTTGCACCATGTTTGTGGAATTCTCTGACCACATATATTATGTACTGAATCTTCATATAAGAAGACCTATTACTTCAACAAAGCTTTCCTGGGCTACTCAGATTAGGATTGAGGTGACTTTCAACTGCTTCACTCCATTTCCTTGAGTTTTTGTGTTCCCACTCCTTTACTTTTCTGTTTTTAATTGGCAGTCTTTTCTATTTTTTTAGATATTTTTAACCTGTGTAAACTCTTCTGATACCTTCTGTTCTAGGCCGGTATAGAAAGTTTTAAATATAGATAAACATAAACAATGATCCAAAGGCGGCCCATTGCTGCTGCTGCCACTCCTCTCCGGGACCTGCAGTTGCAGCAATGGCTTCAAACAGCACCTACCTAAACCTCCAGTGCTGAAGTGTTTGGGCTTCCACCCCCTCCGATGTTCAATGCCGACTTCCTTTTTGCATGGGGAAAGAAGCAGTTAATTAGCTGCTGGCAGGTTTTGCACAGACATCAACCCTCTGGTATCTTCCCCATGCTACTGCTCTGAGCCTGTTGCTCCTTCTGGACAGTGTGAGAGACTATGTCCCAAAGACATCTTCCTAAAAGGCAGACACCCTTGCTCCCTTCTGGTGCTGTGCCTGGGTACCAAAGACAGTGTTATGTCTTTGAGAGTGGTTTATATGACATGAATATTTCCATCCCAGAGGAGTCTCCTCCCAGCATTATGTTACTGGCAGTAAAAACCTCCTGTGCTCTGGAAAATGTTAGTTTTTTCTAACATTTATTGTAGGAATTTAGTAGGGACACTGGATGGTGCTGCTGCTCACACAGTAACATTCAAGCAGTGTCTACATGAGATTTATGCCTCTGGAATTAAGGGTTCTAAATTGGGAAAAGTTTAGCTGGGAGGCTGTTGGCTCCAAGGATTTCCTATCTTTCACTCACATCCAGTTCCAGGGTATGTTCTGAAAGCTTAAGTGGCAGAGAGTAAACAAAATTCAATCAGTTAGCAGGGTAGGAAAGTAGAACAAGCTCATTGTATTACTTCTTTTAGGATTCTCCCTTATGGATGGGAAACCTCTGTACTCCTTTTCCTCACGAATACCTTGTAGATCATTAGTCTGGACTCAGATGTGATTGGTGCCACTGCACTCTTATAGAACCTGGCCCTCCTTATATTAACTCCAAGCATGGTTCATTTATCATATCCTTTCTTCCATGATAAGTGGCACCCCTTTCCTTCTTCCTATTCAAATGATTCTTCCTTTCTCTGACTCCTTGCTGTCCTCAATTAGCAGTGGAATTCTGTCTTACTTATTCAGGGTACAAATCCAACGCATGCAGACAGGGCCAGTGCAAGGAAGGATATTAAGTGACCTAGGTGAACCTATAACCTTGTGCCCCCTCACCCAGTCCAGCATCTTCCTGTCTCCCCTACCCTGTGGACCAACAATTCCTCTTCTCTCTTCTCTCCTCTCTCTTCCCTTTTTACTCCTTTGCAGTTCAGTGTCCCATGCGACTGTGTCAGTGCCATGGTGGGTGGACTAGCCAGAATCAGCAGGCGAACCGATAGCTAAAGGAGGAAGGATGGGGCCTCAGTGCATCCATGCACTGAAGGCTGCCTCATCCCCACCCATTCCATAATAGAAAGTCTGCATCAGAGTGGGTGGGAATGCAGCAGGCCTTCAACGCACATGTGTGAAGACTTCCTGCTACGTTGTTGTTTACACACTGGCTTGCCTCTTTATTTCAATTATTCTGATGGCCACTGATTTGTGGGAAGGGGAAATTTAATTTGTTTGTGCTGCCCTCTATTTTGCAGGCCCCAAAATTTCAGTGATCTAGGTGACTTCCTAGTTCATTTAATGAAATTGCCAAACGAGAGTGCAGAGGCCTAAGTATAGAGACCTCCAGGGCTTTGCCTTGCATAGATGGCAGAGGCCTCTAGTGGTTCCACTAAGGTACTGTAATGTGATCTTTTACGCCTCTTGTAATTTTCCAGGACAAGGGAAGTTTCTCTAATCCCAGTGACATAACGCTGGAAGAAGACTTCTATGGGAGGGAAATTTGAACTGGCATAAATACCCAGCCCAGAGGCAGTTATTTGTCTTAGGCTGCATGAGCCATCATACCACCAAGGTGCATGTAGGTGCATGTAAGTGTCTGCCTAAGCCATTCATCCCAAGGAGTAGTGGTTAGTATAAAAAAATGACAAGAATTGTTCAGGCCTCTGCACTTCTAGCATCAGTGTCCTGGTAATTAAACTAGCACAGCCCTGCTCTAAAAGAGAGAAGGAGTAATCACGAGAAAAGGGACCCCCGGAATACTATAGCAGCAACAACCCAAACTATGGTTACACGATGCAAGGTTCCACATTAGGTACCACAACCCAGGAAAAAGATTTAGGCATCATTGTGGATACCATGTTAAAACCCTCGGCCCAGTGTGCAGCAGCGGCCAAGAGAGCAAATAGAATGCTAGGTATGATAAGGAAAGGAAAGTAAAATAAAACAAAAGATATTATAATGCCTCTATATCGTTCCATGGTGAGACCGCACCTTGAATATTGTGTGCAATTCTGGTCACCGTATCTTAAAAAGGATATAGCGATTTTAGAAAAGGTTCAGAGAAGAGCCACCAAAATGGCAAAGGGGATGGAAGGATACTCCTATGAAGAAAGGCTAAAAAGGTTAGGGCTCTTTAACCTGGAAAAGAGATGGCTGAGGGGAGATATGATAGAAGTCTATAAATTAATGAATGGAGTGGAACGGGTAAACGTAGATCGATTGTTTACGTTATCAGAATATAGAAAGACTAGGGGACATGCAATGAAGCTACAGGGTAAACTATTTAAGACTAATAAAAGAAAATATTTTTTCACTCAACATGTAATCAAACTCTGGAATTTGTTACCGGAGGATGTAGTAAAGGCTGTTAGTGTAGCTGAGTTTAAAAAAGGTTTGGACAAGTTCCTGGAGGAAAGGTCCATAAACCATTATTAAGAAGGGACCCACGATATCAATGCTTGAACCAATACAAGCATTGTGGAACTTGTGTCCCTTGGGGAAACTGCTAGGTACGTATGACCTAGATTGGCCACTGTTGGAAACAGAATACTGGGCTTGATGGACCTTGGTCTGACCCAGTATGGCATATCTTATGATCTTATGTTCTTATGTTCTTATAACAGGGAACCCTGTGCAGGTAAAGGAGAGGATGCAGAGTTGTAATGTATGATAAAGTGGTATATAAACCCCGTTAAGTAAATAAATAATCCCCTGGTAGAGATGAAAAGTTCCCAAACTGCCAGGTGGAATCCTAGATTACGCCCATATACTGTCATTGTCTAGTTCTTTTACTCTGCTGTTATATTTATTATTAGCAGTACATTTTTCCTAACAAAAAAAGTGCGGTACTCATATGCAGGGCTTTTTCATTCATACATGAGAATCATGGATCAGTTTTAGCAGGCAATGAAAAAGGTGCTGATATTCGGTACCACCATGTAACCCCTCAAAAAAGCTCTGATTATTATTATTATTGTCAGTGACTCAAATATTTTCAGTAAACCCTTTATTCAGAACAATTAATTGTGGCCTGGACTGATTTACTGAGAGTGGGTGAAGCAAGAAGTGAGCAAACCATAAGTGAGTAGATCTAAGCTGCCAGTGGCCTCCCAGTTCTACAGACAGTTGAAACTGAAAGAATGAGCTTGCCTTCCTGAAGCTGTGCCCTTGGTCTTCCACATACCAGAAAACAGCAGCTCTGAGGATTCCCAGACTGATAGGGAACAACTCACTGTGCCTTCTGGGGCTATGTCTTGACAAAAGTCAAAGATTGCCTTTGGGCTGGGTTTTTATATCCCTGAAGTACCACTTATATGTGCATATCAAAAGCCACCAGCAAGTGCAGTGTAAGTACACTTCCCTAGCACCTACATTTCAACATTGCGTCTACATTTCAACATTGTCTTTATTTTTGTGCATGCATTTTTCAGGAGACAGAGAACGCATAGTTGATAAAGTCTTCACATTTGACAAGCCTTTTATAAAATAATGCCTGTTTTTAGATGTTACGGCTTGGATGTTTATTTTGACACATGCATGATCAATACAAAGTTGTCCTCCTTATTTTCAAATGCACACATGCTATTATATCCGACCTCTGTCACTTGCAGAAATAGCAAGTATAAAGTATATGCATCCTGGGCAGTTTCTTTTTGAAATGTAGTGGCAGAAAAAAGAGAAAAGGATACTCAGCTTCACTAACAATTTGAAAATTGCCCATAAGTTTTATCTCCCTAAATGGACTTTTCGTGACAACCCAAGACGAAGAATTCTGCAGGCTCAAAGTAACTCTGATGATGACTAACTTTCCTACTGTAAAGAAAATCAATTATATGCCAACCCATCTAAAACCTAAGTATGCATCTTCCATATAAGGTAAAGAGATGTAATGTAAAAATTCAGCATCATGTGGAATGGCATAAGATTGGTTCACTGTTCAAATCCTACCTCCCTTAATGTAAAACTGATTTAATCTCTGATAAACAAAGCACATGTTAAAAAAAAATCAGGGCAAAGGTGATATGATGTGATATCATCTGGAAACTGGCCAACATGAACTTTCTCCCTTCTCAGTTCAACCATGTTGGTGCTCTGTTACTCAGCAGCTGAGTATGCATGTTCTCTATGAAGGACTATACGTGCCAAAATAACCTGACCCATTGTTAAATTGTAATTACAGAAGTGTTGCTGGCAGTCTTAAACCAACCAGCCTCTACGGGCTTTACATCTTGACAGATATCATGCCCTCGGTCTGGAAAGAACAGTGACAAGCAATACAGAATGATTATACCAGACCACAGACTCAAGCTGGCCAAGCACATGCCTACTGTTTTCTGATTCAAATCATCTTAAAATGTTATGACTATAGAACCTTTCAGTTCTTCTTTGGAGAACTTTTTGTTATGTGCTTGTTGTTTGGTGTGGCCTTTAGGCATGGACCACAATGAGCCAGAGAAACCATGGAGAACGTCCGAAGACACCTGGACATCATACTGCAGTTATCTGCTTCAGTCTGCTCTTACGTTTCAGCTCACCACCATTGTCTGGTTCATTACTTCCTTTTCCCTCCTTTGCTTCCTATGTCCCCCATTTATTTGACCTGTCTCTGGCTACTCCGCCCCATCCTTAGCCCTCCCTTCTGCAGACCGATTTCCCCTCCTCTCTACCCTTTCCCGCCCTTCTTTCCTCTCTCCTCTGCCTTCTCATCCTCTTCATTCTTCTCGGCTTTTGAGGTGTACTACTCCCTCCCTTATTCTCATCCCTCTCTTTCATGGCCTCATGCTTACATCCACTGTGCTTATTCTGCTCCTTTCCTCTGGCAATATCAATCCAAATCCTGGCTCCCTTCATCTCCCTCCCTAATGTACTGTTCTCTTATCTGGATCCCTCTCCACTCTCCCCCTTCACTACCTTTCACCTGCGCCCTTTGGAATGTGCATTCAGTTTATAATAAGCTTCCCTTCTTACATGATCTTTTATTTTCCCATCCTTTTCAATTTTTGGCCCTAACAGAAACCTGGCTCCACCCTGATGATACCGTATCTGCCATGGCACACACCCATGGGGGTCTTCATTTTTCCTACTCTCCTGGCGCCATCAGCATGGAGGAGGGGTAGATTTCGTACTCTCCCCATCTTGCCAGCTTCAATCCTTTATCTCAAATTCCTACATTCCCATCCTTTGAATCTCATTCCATTTGATTGTTCTATCCCTTCCCCCTTTGCATTGTCATTCTTTACCGACCCCACAGCAGCACTTCTCCTCCTTCCTCAATGACCTTGATTCATGGCACCTCTTGTTTCTAGAAAAGTAACACAAAGAAGCAAGAGACGAGATGAATATGGATGACCAGCAGATGTTTATTCTCGAAGAACCCCAACGCGTTTCGGCGCTAACGCCTTCTTCAGGGGGAATGCATGCGTCGAGTGGCTTTGGCATTACAGACAAGTCTCTACATAGTTCGATAAGTGCTTTCATCTGGTGTTAAACATCGATGACAACACGATCCCAAGGTTTTAAATTATAGTTGCATTCCCCCTGAAGAAGGCGTTAGCGCCGAAACGCGTTGGGGTTCTTCGAGAATAAACATTTGCTGGTCATCCATATTCATCTCATCTCTTGCTTCTTTGTGTTACTTGGATGGTACTGCGAGAGCGCTGCTCCTTGCTGTGTTGCACCTCTTGTTTCTAGATTCATTATCCCCATCTATTATCCTTGGTGATTTCAATGTCCATGTTGATTGCCCCTCGGATTTTTATGCGTCAAAACCTCTTTCCTTTACTTCTTCTTATAACCTTCACCTTTGCTCCACTGCCCCCACACATCGGTTCAGCCACTGCCTGCATCTTGTTTTCTATTCTCATTGCTTGACTTCTAATTTCCTCAATTCTAATCTGCCTCTATCTGACCATCACTTCCTTAGTTTCTCTCTTCAAAATGCTCCCCCACCTTCCTGTCCTGTCACCTCCTATTCAGAAATCTGCTTGCTATTGATTCTCTTTCCCTATCCTCTTCTGTCTCTCCTCCTCTCTCTCCTCTCCACCAACTCTGTTGATGATGCTGTAGCTGGCTATAACTCTGCTCTTTCCTCTGCTCTCAATGCTCTTGCTCCCTTAACTTCACACCTGGTAAGATGTTCTTCACCTCGTCCTTGGCTCTCCTCTACTGTCCGCTACCTATGCTCCTGTGCTCATTCCGCTGAAAGTGCCTGGCTCAAATCCTGTTTACACTCCGATTTTCTTCACTTAAAGTTCATGCTCATTTCCTTCAACTCTACTATTTCCCTTTCTAAACAAGACTATTTCATTCACCTTACCGGCTTTCTAGCTTCCAACCCCCACCGTCTTTTCTCTATTCTTAACTCTCTACTTATAGCTCGTCCCCCCCTTCCCCCAGTTCCCACTTCCCTTTCTGCCCATTTTCTCGCAGCTGTCTTCTGTGATAAAATCAATAAAATTACCATTCAATTCCCTCCATTTCTATAACACCTCCCCCACCTGTTTTACAGCCATCCTCCTCAAACATTCCCATTCTTTCCTGATTCTCTATGGTTTCTGATGATGAGACATCCTCCCTCATCTCTGCTGCTAATCCTACCACCTTTCACTCCAACCCCATTTCCACTTATCTTCTTAACTCTACTACCTCTTCATTTGTCCCGGCCATTTCCCATATCATTAACCTATATCTTTCTACTGCCATCTTCCCTTCTGCCTACAAACATGCTCTGATTACTCTCTTTTCAAGAAACCATCCCTTGACCCTTCCGCTCTCACTAGCTATTGTCCCATCTCCCTTCTTCCTTTTATCTCCAAACTTATTGAGCATGCCATTCTTTCATGTTGCCTCAGTTTTCTTTCAATTCACTTCCTCTCGGATCCCTTTCAATCTGACTTCCATCCTCTCCATTCAACTGAGACGGCCTTTGCTAAGGTCTCTTGTGATTTATTCTCAGCTAGGTCAAAGGGCCTTTATTCTATCCTTTATCTTTATCTTTATCTTTATTCACAACATTTGATAAACCGCCCAGGCCGAAGCATCAGGGCGGTGTACAATTCAATCACAGGCTACCAGAAACAAAGTCAGAAAAGAACGCCAAAACCAGATAGGAAAGAGGGGATAGATTATTCTCCTTGACCTCTCCGCTGCCTTCGATACTGTTGATTACTCCCTTCTCCTCTCCACTCTATCATCCCTTGGCTTTAAGAATTCTGTCCTGTCCTGGTTCTGCTCTTACCTCTCTAATTGTTCCTTTAGCGTCCGCTCTCAAGGTTTGTCCGCTCTCAAGGTTTGTCCTCTTCTGCTATTCTCAGTTGGCATTCCCTAAGGATCAGTCCTCGGCCCTCCGCTTTTCTCCCTTTATACTCAATCCCTTGGTTCCCTTATCTCTTCCCTTGGCTTCCAATATCACTTCTATGCAGACGATGTACAAATTTATATCTCTTCACCTGACTTTTCTCCTTTTCTTCAGGCCCGTATCTCCTCCTGCTTATTTGATATTGCTGTCTGGATGTCTCAGCACCATCTGAAATTGAACATGGCCAAAATTGAGCTTCTGTTTTTTTCCCCTAACCCCTCCTCCCCCCTCCTCCTTTTCTCCATCACAATTGATAACACACCTGTTTATCCTGTTTCCTCAGCTTGCAATCTTGGGGTTGTTTTTTAATTCCTCCTTATCATTCTCTTCCCATATCCAAGAAATTGCTAAATCCTGTGGTGTTTTTCTCTGTAATATTAACAAGATTTGTTCTTTTATTTCTTTGTGTGCTACTCCATTATTATCCCCTGTCTTGATTATTGCAACCTCCTTCTCGCTGGTCTCCCACAATTTCATCTTTTCCCACTTCAATCTATTCAAAACTCAGCTCCGTGTCTAATCTTCTGCCAAGTTTGTTACTGTCACATTACTCCTCTTTTAAAGTCCCTTAACTGGCTCCCTGTCCATTGCCATAGTCAGTTCAAACTACTTACCCTCACACATAAGTGCGTTCTCTCCGCTGATCCTCTTTATCTCTCTTTTCTCCCTATACCCCCTCCTGTAATTTTCGTTCATCTTCTGCTTTTCTTCTCTCCATGCTGCATTCTACTTCTGCTAACTCTCGGCTTCGCTCCTTTGACCTTACTGCCCCTTTTACTTGGAATAACCTATTTCTTTCCCTGCGTCAAATCCCTTCCCTCACCTTCTTCAGGTCTAGGCTCAAGACGCACCTCTTTGAGACTGCCTTTTGCTCATAATCCCTGTCCTTATGTTGGAGGTCCTTATTGTCCCTTTTAGCCTTCTCCTTTTGTACTACTGTATGCCCGTCCTTTTAGACTGTAAGCTCGACAAACAGGGATTGTCTTTTCTGTGTCTCTACAGCACTGCGTACGGCTGGTAGCGTTTTATAAATGCTCATTAAATAATAATAAATAATGTGCTGTCAAGTCTGTGCAGACTCCTGGCGACCTTGTGAATAGTTATCCCGTAATTTAAGCATCATTGCTGATCACACAAGGGCCTATAAATGGCTACCATTGATCTAAACTGGTGATGGATACAAAAGGATGATGATCTTAAAATAATATCTAATCGAGGTAGGTGCTTTATGGGTTCTGTGCTTTTACAGGATTATGATGGCAGTTTTCCAAGGAATTTACTAAGCACTTATCCAAGTAAACTCTGCAGGCTAAAAATTTCTATTCCCAAATGCATGTGCACTGCTTCATAGTGTACATATGTAGGAGGATTTCCATTTCTCCATGTCCCCCGTCTAATTTTCCTTGTGGTGTATTAGCTAAGGTTCCTTTATAGTTGATGACAGCCTGCATTTCTAGAGCACTGGTTCTCAGCCTGTCTGTTGTGAAGCGAAGGGAGGAGCGCCTCCTCTGATGGAAGACACAGGGAGAGGTGAATGATGGCTCTGACTTTGGAAGGAAGGGTGGTTGAGTTGGGGGTAGTGATTGGTAGGCTGGGCTCTAAGAGCAGGCTGTGTGCTGATAGCCTGAAGTATTGTGTGTCCTGCTTAGCTTTGCACATACTCACAGCACTATATTTCCTCTGGCCATCTTCAGGATGGCATGACTCAGTTCTCGATTGCTGCACGGTGCTTTCAGGCACAGCAGTGATCAATATTCTTGGGAGGTGAAAAAGTGCCTGAGCTGAGAGACAGTGCTCCCTTTGTGCCCCTTGTCGCCCCCCCCCCCCCCCCCCCCCCCCCCACAGCTGAAGAAGTAGTGATGGGCTCTTCCACCTTCTACTATTCTAGTTTGTTGTGTGTTTGTGTGTTTCCCTGTTATGGGTCCAGAGATAAGCTTGTGATCAGCAGTAGATGATGGGGCAGCACCATGGGCCACAGTGTGCTAATGTCTGTGGCACATATAAACCCTTACTGAGAGTTGAGTTTTTAGCAGCCTTGTTGAATTTGTAGGTATAGTGGAAACATGATTTCCACTGCCTCCTGCATGGAACTAATAATAGCTTATTATTAGGGCAGTGCTGAAATATTTATTAATACTACTACTATGTCATGCCCTCTCTCTGCCTGCATGCCAATATGCTCAGCACATGCAGGCGGACCTGGCTGTGATGCTGATGTTGTTCATCACATTTTGAGCATGCTGGCTTACAGGAAAAAAGGGCAAATGAATCACAGCAAAACTTGTCATTCATGGTATCCCACAAGGAGAGGTAAGAGTCCCAGGCTGAGTAGAGAGACAAACCTATGCTGGTGGGTGGTATGAGTGAGAAAGAGACAGGAGGCACTTGTTGGGGAGAGGTTTGAGCAGGGACTGGGAAATTTCCTATAAGAGCAGGAATTTGAGGATTGGGTGGGGAGTGAAAGTTGCAGGGGTGAGAGAAAGGACTTTTATGGGTGGGAGAATGAATAGGGATTTAGGGGAGGGCCTGGGAAATGGGATGGGAAAAGGAATGCCTGGGGAGGAGAGAGCAGGAACCCAGGGATTCAGAAAGAGAGCATGGAAACATAGGAGGAAAGAACGGGGACTCAGATTGTTGGGAAAGGTATAGGGATCAGGGTATTTTGAGAGAGGGCTAGAGGAAAAGCATGGTCCTGGGTAGGGAGGGGTTATGGTGTCTGATGGGAGATAAAAGCCTGGTGATGGCAGAGGGGGAACCAAGGAATTAAGTGGGAGAGCAGGAATATGGAGATTAAAAGGAATGGTAGAAGGGGGGGGGCTGATAAGTCTCTGGACTTGTAACGAAACAGAAAGCTATGGGCACACTTCAGTTCCGGACATCCGAATATCTCTCTACAGTTTCATTTTATTTGGTACCAAATAAAACAAAACTGCAGAGAGATCATTCGGACCTCTGGAACAGAAGTGTGCCTATAGTTTTCTGTGTCGCTACAAGGCTGGAGACTTATCAGCCCCCGCTCATAGAGTAAGACGATGGAAACAGGATTGGGGAGAGAAGGATGTTTGGGAAGGAGAAAGCGATGACTCAGATTAGGTTTGGGGAGGGCTAATAAGTGAGAATGCTAACACCGAGTGTGACAATGAGAAGATGGAGCAGGAAGCAGCTCTGTGGAATTGAGTGGAAGCAGAGAGAGGCCCAGGATGGTGAGGGGAAAACATGGACACTGATTAGGTGGGGAGTGAGCATGGACAGAGGGTTTGGGTGGAGAGGGAAAGGCCAGCAAGGGTGGTAAAAGTGGGGCCAATGAAATATATATTTTATTTGTCCCATTTCATTGGCCCCACTATATATATTTTATTTTATTTATTTATTTCAAAGTCTTTTATACCGCCTTATCTGGCAAACAAGGCGGTTTACAAGTAACAGAACTTGAACATTTACATATAACATGGTTAACTTTCTACAGTAGAAAAGTACATCTGTACATTAATAGTAAACAACAGTAATAACTATTTACGGTACAACTGGCTGTGGATGTACAGCAGCTAGGTGGTAACTTTGATGGATTATTTAGATGTTTCCATCGGTCATTAACTGATTACAGGGTAGTTAGGCGATTACAGTGCAATGAATTTGACTCATCATCAATGGATATTTACAGAGCAATTGTTAACAGCAGTTATGCACTCATGATGTAGGCAGAATACCAAAACATGGCCATGTAGGATTTTTAGCTTGGTTTGTTAATTGATGCTAATTAGATTTTAGGATTTGTTTGTAAGAATAATAACTTATGTTTTTTTATTATGTTTGCTGTGTTATTCATTGGGTGATGGCCCCTTTGCCGTTTTGTTTGTGCTATTTCAAAATGTGCTTAGTCTGGAGGGAGTTTGTGTGGTTGCTACTGACTACATTTTGTATGGTAAGTTCTACGGAGATGTGTCATAGTTCTGCTGTGCCTCCGTTGTTTGGGGGGGGGGGGCGTGGGTAGGGTTTCTTTATGTGGTTGCAAAGTATATGTTTACATTTAACTCTGGGATGATCAGGTGTGTATCACATACGAAAGTATCATCCGTCACGTGTGTTGCAATGGAGAAAAGGTTGAGAACCATTGCTCTGAAGGGATGGGCATGCCTGGAAATCTTTGGTTGGCATATGATCCTGCACAGGATCAGTATACTGGTAGGAGTATGTGGTGTAACATGTCCAAAGGGGCTGTTTCTTAGGTGTGATGAGTGAAGAGGTATATAACCACTGGTAAGGATAGACTGGTGCCTCCTTTTTCATTTTCCATCTTACTGGTAGGTACAGAGCCAGCCCTGGGCATGTGTGGGCATGTTGCCTGCATATGGTTCTGACCCACGAGGAGCCCCGTGCTTGACCAGCTTAAGAGGGAGCCGGTGAGACCTGAAGCCCAGTTCACCATCTCACCTCTTCACAGCCGTGGGAGCATTTTCCTTCACTCCCATGGCTGTGCTAAGTTGCTGCCACTGGTATTTCTGAGTTCTTAAAGGTTAAACAGGGACACTTCCTGTCTTGCACAAGGGACAAGAAGTGCCCCTGTTTAATCTCTAAGAACTTAGTGATGCTGGCAACAGTGACATAAGCACAACCGTGTGAGTGAAGGAAAATGCTCCCGTGGATGTGTAAAAAATGCAGCTATAGGTCACAGGGAGGAGGGGGGAAAGGGAGCAACTGGGCCACAGGGAGCTGGGGAGGGGGTACTAGAAGAGGACTGCTGCTGCTGTGGGGCTAGGACTGGAGGAAGGGTTGGGACTGGAGGAAGACTGGATATGAGCTGATGCTGGGGATGGGGGACTGGGACTGGAAGGGAGATGATGCTGGGGTGGACTGGAACTGGAGAAGGATTGATATTAGAGGCTAGGACTGGAAATAGGCTGTTGCTGGGGAATGGGGGTACTGGGAGAGGAAGGGAAATGATAATGGGAGAGACTGGGACAGGAGGATGACTGATATTGGGGGAGGGGTTGGAACTAGAAGAAGACTACTGCTAGGTGCCTAGGACTGGAATTGTGCTGATGCTGGGGGATTGGGGGACTGGAACTAGAAGGGAGATGATGCTGGGAGGGGCTGAAACTAGAAGGAAGCTGATGCTGGATAAAGACTGGAAGGGGGTGATGCTGGGGCTGGGGGGGGGGGGCTGAAAGAGGGCACATGCTGGGGCCAGGTAGGGAAAAAAAGAAGCTAGGGGAGTGAGAATAGAAGGGGGACAGATATTTTAAGTGTGAGGGAAGAAAAGGTCATATAGAGGGAATGGTTGAAAGGGAGGGGCATAAGAAGGAATGCAGGGTTAAAAAGGAGGAAAGGCAGGGGTAATGAATATGAGAGAAGAAAGTAGTTGGGTGAGTGTAGGGAAGGTATGTAGGAGTCAGAAGGGGGACAGAAAGATGGAGAACAGCAGGGACTGAGGTGGTGACTTCAAAACTGGGTGAGAGAAAAGAAGAAGACAGATTCTGATTGACTGGGTATTGGGAGAGTAAGTAGGGATTGAGGCGATGGGCCCAGGGCTGGCGCAACTCACTGTGCATGCAGCTCCAGCATAGAAAGATTGAGGCATCATGCAACACCATCCCCAGCTTCATCTTTCTTTCTCTGAGTCAGCAACAGCAGTCAGTGCTGCCCATAGCATTCACTTCCAGTGCGCGGGGCCATTCACCAGAAGTGAATGCTTTAGGCAGCACTTGCTGTTGCGTGCTGACTCTGAGAAATAAAGATAAAGCTAGGGATGGTGCTATGAGATCTTTCTGCTGCTGACTCAGAGAAAGAAAGAAGACATCAGGGATGGTGCCACAGGATATTTTTTCCTCAGAGAGGGAGCAAACAGAGGGAGAAAAAGAGAGATGGGATATCCTGGAC
The DNA here is from genome assembly GCA_033557465.1 of Ichthyophis bannanicus. Lineage (NCBI taxonomy): Eukaryota > Metazoa > Chordata > Amphibia > Gymnophiona > Ichthyophiidae > Ichthyophis > Ichthyophis bannanicus. The sequence goes on from CM066035.1 coordinate 1,625,964, forward strand.
TGAGAGGGGGTGCAGGACCGTATCAAGTTAGAAATGCACCCTATATGACTCATGAATCTGGTGCCCCTTCCCCACCCAACCATACACAAGAATTTGGTCTTGTTAGGCTTTCTGGAAGCCCAGTGATGACATCGGTGCCTCTTTCGTACTTGCGCCCTATGCCCCTGTATGGCTACATTGCTCTCACAGCCCTTGGTATGACCCTGGGGGATATATATATATATATATATATCTTGAGAGAGAGAGATTGATTTTAGGTTATGAGAGAGAAGGGATATATTGGCCTGGGATGTGGAAGGCTAAAGGGAGAAATAGAAGATGCTGGGCTGGGAGGTAGGTAGGAGAGATGCCGGACTACTGGAGGGAGAGAGGATGGAGAAGGGAAAGAGGATATAATGCTGATGGTGTATGGGGGAGGGAGGACTAGGGAGGTGGAAGAGGTGTTTAGATGCTGGATTCTGGGGGCAAAGCAGAAGGGTGAGGGGACTGTGAGATGTTGAAGTGGGGTGTTGAGAGAGAGAGAGGGGAGGTGATGGACATGATGGAACTATGTGAGAGAGGCCATAGGAAGTTGACAAGGAGATGAGTGAGGATGGTGATTACAGAGGGTGGAAATGTGGTAATGGGGAGTGGATGAAAGACAGAGGGAAATGAGAGGCTAGTGAAGGAGTGAGATGGGAAAAGGGGGAATTGGGGCTGGAGGTCAGAGGAGTAGATGGAAAGTTGCTAGGTGAAAAGTCAAAAGGGGATTGAGGATGGAGGGGTAAAATTTGAGTGGATGAATGAGTAAAGAAAGAAATGAAGAAAAGAAAAAGCAAAAGATCAGTCTTTCAGAGGTGGATGTAGAGAAAGAATGGAAAAAAATAGTGGAAGAGTGAAGAAAGGACAAATGGATAGCAGACAATGGAGAGTTAGCAGAAGACACAAAGAACACAGAAGAGAGAGACTGGGGCAATTGCAACTGAAAAATAAAATGCCCCAACAACAAAGAGGTAGAAAAAAAGTATTCTGGAAAATGTGCATCGCTGACGTCTTTGTATTTTGTTTAGTACAAGAGGAAATTAATTTTATAGGTTTATTTCTCCAGTGTTATACATTCCAAGTTTGACTTTTGGGGGTCCCAGTTTAATTATTGTCTTCATATTTCTAAATTGTGATCCCTTGTTCTGTATTTGACGACTGTCTATGTTTTGCGTGTGTGATCAAGCTGCAGTATTTTATTCGTGTAATTTCTGTGTAGCAGTCACACTTGTTATCTTTTCCCAGTAGGAGATGTATTGGTTTAATATTTGCAGTGCTACCTTTTGATAGGCAGGGTTTGGTGTTACTCGGGGTGAGTCCTGGTAGTGCTATTATGATATGGTGGGTTTGCTATGGGTTCTAAATAAGCAAGTTCCAGTTCCAGTTATAGTTTATTTGAACTTGATATACCATCTATAGTGATCCAACTGAGTGGTGTACAAAAGAATACAGGGAAGGGAAGGGAAGGGAAGGGGGAACAGACCAATGGCTGAATAGAGGGGGGACGGAAGGCCGAGGTTGCAGAGTAATGACGAATGGAAGTAACATGGGAAACAAAAGGAAAAAAGGAAGACAATGAAAAAAACACAGGAGACTAATTAGCGAGCATTGCACAGGAGGGAATCAGGAAAGAGTGACTGCAGGAAATGCTAATGCAAAACGATGAGCTTTTAACTGTCATTTACAACAGGAAAATCATAACTGAGAATGAAAGAGGTAGGCAAGGAATTCCACAGGGTAGGAGCCACTACCTGAAAGAGGAGGAACGGACCAGGGAAGTATGGACCAGATGGGGGCTACGGATGGTCAAAAGATGGAGAGAGGCTGATCGAAGAGCACATAAAGGGATGCAAGCAGAGAGAAGCTGTGACAGAACAGGGGAAACACCGGTGAGAAGGGCACAGAGCGTAAATATGGGAACCTTACACTGAATGCAGAAAGGAACAGGTAGCTAGGGTTCGGTAAGGAAAAGGGGAGTAATATGTTCATATTTATGAGAATTGTGAAGAGGGTGGTGTTTTGAGCTAACTGCAGACAATGGATATGGAACTGAGGAAGGCTGGACAGGAGGGAATTAGCATAGTCAAGGCAGTAATGATCAGAGAAAGAAGGAGTAAGTGGATGGAGGATTGGTCAAGAAGGCTGGAAATAGATCGAATTTGTCAAAGAACATGGAAAGAATGCCAAACAATCGAGGAAATATGAAAGGTGAAGGAAAACTGAGAGTCAAAACAGACGCTAAGAATCTTAATGGAGGCTAGAAAGAAAGTGTAACACGTGGACAGATGAGGGAGTGGGAAGGGAAACAGGTTTTGTAGTACTTCCTAATGTGCCTGGCAATTGGCACTAAAGCATAGTAATGCAGAAATGTGGCAAACTTTCAGTAACCTCACTATACATGCAACTGGTATTCAGACACTCATTAAGAGGAATGTTTACTTGGATTTCCCTGTGCACTGGGTGGGTTGAGAAAGCCGCATGGTCAAGGAGCTGCTGTGTACAGATCCACTCCTCCTCCAAGGCCTGAGTGTGGCATCAGCAGCCTCCCTATCAGGTAGTTTTACCTTATAATTGAGAGTGTCCCCAGCAGCCTGAGCTTCTCCCTTAAAATTAATTTCCACCAGGTGCAGCATTGTCTGCTGCCAAATCCGTATGCATAGAGTTGCTATTGGCCGGGCTGCCATGATCATGAGCAGGGGCTCACTGACTCCTTATCACCATGGGTGCCTGTGCGGCTGACTCCGCCCCTCTTTTGGCACACGATGTTGGTGCTCAGAAGAGTCTCTGGCCTGTTCTATTTGCCATCGGCTCAAATCTCCCATGGAAACCTGCCTGAGCCAAGAGGCTTCCTAAACAGTGAGTTGTTTTTTTTTTCACCAGACAGCATGAGTAACAACTGCACAAGCACCAGCACAGAGGGTTCAAAGCAGGGCAGAGTTAGTAGCATCAGCTTGAGAGAGTAACAGTGTCTGACTCATTCAGACTGTTACAGTCTCTCTGGCTGCTGCTCTTAACTCTGTGTAGCTCATGTTGCCTGTAGGGTTGTGCCCAATACGCTTCATCCAGTCCTGGGTTTACACTATTGCATGCAGTGACTTGTAGTTTTTCTTTTCTTATGGAGTGCAATGGAGAAATCAGAACTACATATCCCTGCATGCAATGAGGTAAACCCAGGACTGGATTGAAGCTGTCTGGTGCATCTGAAGTCAGTTGGCAACCCTAGTTGCCCAGTGCAAAAAAACAACAACCCCTCACTGCTGAGGGAGCCTCTTAGCTCAGGCAGACTGGCTTCCATGGGAGATTGAGGCAATGGCAAACAGAACAGGTCAGAGGCAGCCCCCCCCCCCCCAAATCCTCATGTATCTGGCAACAGCCCCCTCCTCATCCCTTGGCATTGGCAGGGCTGCTCCCGAGGCTGCAGTACTATAGCCTCTGGGGAGTCAAGTGCTGCCTACTCCAGTCATCAAAGACAAACTGCCAAAGAGACATCTTTCTGGTGCTGAATGTTGAATGTAGCATAGTGAAGGGCTCAGGCTGCTTAACTGTCTGTATTGTGAGGACAGTATAACTTTCTGATTTTAAAAGCAGACACTGTATGTTGTATGTTTATTTCTGTGTATTGGCTAATAAGACTTATATTTCAGTTATAGCAGAATATAAAATCAGCAGTCATGTGTCTCTACGTGCTCACCTATAATAATATGACCAACAAAAGACAGGTGAGCAAGTAGCAGAGTGCTAAAATAGGTGCTTTATATATAAGAGGCTATGGGGTCAGTCCCTGACCAATTGGGTAGGTTTTTTTTTTGTTATTTTAAATTAATAGCTAGGATGTTTTTTGTTTGGTATTTTATTCAACAGTAATTTTTCTAAAATTGCTATGTAAATGTATAAATCAAAAAGGAAAATAAAAAAATCACAAGAGTGCCTGTATTGCTTTGCTCACTTACAGGTACAGTTACATAAGAACATAAGATATGCCATACTGGGTCAGACCAAGGTCCATCAAGCCCAGTATCCTGTTTCCAACAGTGGCCAATCTAGGTCATACGTACCTAGCAGTTTCCCCAAAAGAAACAGGTTCCACAATGCTTGCGTTGGGTCAAGCATTGACATTCTGGGTCCCTTTTTAATAATGGTTTATGGACCTTTCCTCCAGGAACTTGTCCTAACCTTTTTTAAACCCAGCTACACTAACAGCCTTTACTACATCCTCCGGTAACAAATTCCAGAGTTTGATTACACGTTGAGTGAAAAAATATTTTCTCTTATTTGTCTTAAATAGCTTACCCTGTAGCTTCATTGCATGGCCGCTAGTCTTTTTATATTCTGATAACGTAAACAATCGATCTACGTTTACCTGTTCCACTCCGTTCATTAATTTATAGACCTCTATCATATCTCCCCTCAGCCGTCTCTTTAATTGAAAATATACTGTGTGCTAGGGGAAAAATTAGATTAGGAACTACAAAAAAAAGAAGTCCTATTCTTCTCATCATGCCCCTGGAAGCAGATTATTTTTGGAATGCATAGTCATAGCGCCAAGCCTCTGCTACGCCTGCAGTTTTGTTTTGCAGCTTCATGGCTCTCTTCCTGGTAGTACCCGTCGGAGTCTCACAAAATGCAGTATCTCTCACAAACACTCTTGCTGTCCCCAAACACTTTTACAGAGTTGCCAAGTTACTCATTTCCAGAAGTGAGAATTTAGGCCAGTCCTGGATTTCTGACAATCTCATCCTCATGCATTATGGGACTTGCAGCACTGATTTCAGTGGGTACAATCAGGCACTACAGATACCATACTGCATTGCAATGCAAATTTAAAATCAGAACTGGCAAAAAATCTCACTTGTGGAACTGGGTAACTTGGCAGCTCTGCTTTTAATTCATGTTCACAAACCTGCAGTGTTTGGTGTTCCATGACAGATGCCGAATTGACGATCTATACAGTTTGTGCAAACTGACAAACTTCTTTTTCCATGCTTGTCGCTATTTATATTTCTGGCCTAATAATGAAAAAACAAATATTGATGATCGAAATTGGTTTTATTGTTTTTCAAAATATTCTCCATGAAGATCAATACCGTTTTGCATGCGTTTGAACCAATTTTTGAAGCACTTTTTCCACTCCGATTGAGGTAACTCCAAAACATGCATTTTGAATGCATCAACTGCATCTTCGGGTGTTGAAAATCGTTGACCACGTAATTTGTTTTTGATGTGCGGGAATAAAAAGAAGTCATTGGGTGCCAAATCAGGGCTGTACTGTGGATGACCCATCAATTCGATGTTTTGGCTGGTCAAAAATTCCTTTGTTTGAGCCGATGTGTGAGAGCTCGCATTGTCATGATGAAGAATTATTCGCCTCTTCTTCGACTTTTTCCGAATTTCTCCGAAGACTTCTGGTAAACAAATGGTCGTGTACCATTCAGAATTGACCGTCCTACGTTGCTCTAACGGCACTGTCGCCATGTGACCGGTAATGACAAAGAAACAGGCAACCATTTGCTTCAATGTGCTTCTTCCGCGAACAACTTTTGTTGGATTCGGCTCGTCTTGGAAGACCCATACAGTCGATTGCTGTTTTGTTTCGGGCTCATATGCATAGATCCATGATTCGTCATCTGTGTAGATGTTATACACAGTTTTTGATGCACCTTGAACGTATTTTTTCAACATTTCCTTGCACCAATCCACACGAGCCTTCTTTTGAGCTTTTGTCAGATTATGCGGGATCCAAAGCGAACAAATCTTTTTTATGGCCAAATGATCCTGCAATATCTTATTGATGCTTGTCATACTAATGCCCAAAGATGCCTCAATCTCACGGTATGTCACATGACGATCTTGCTTTATCAGTTCACACACAGCATCGATATTTTCTGGCACAACAACCGATTTTGGACGACCCTGACGGAATTCTTCCTGGAGCGAACGTCGGCCACGATTGAATTCGTTATACCAGTTTTTTACAGTGCTGTAGGATGGTGCTTTATCGCCGTATAAAAAAAATTAGTTCATCGATGCACTCTTGTCTTGATAATCCACGTCGAAAGTTATGAAAAATAATCGCACGAAAATGTTCACGAGTTAATTCCATTTTTCGCCCGAGATGAATTTTTCAAGTTACTGTAAACAACAAATCGCGCTCAAATGATAAACTGTTATGAATGAGGTTATGTTTAACAATGTCAGTGTTTCAATGGAACCATTGGTTGGCGCCTGGCAACACTTACTTTTGCTCAGGCCAGAAATATAAATAGCAACCCTCGTAGTATCAATTTTTTCTATAGGACTGAAAAATTACAAAATGAATAAAACCAGACAAAGCTAAACATCATTCCTCTTCGTCTCTCCGGGCCAGTCCAGGAACCGATGGGTAGTCAATCCCATTCAGCAGCTGAGAACTGAATAACAAAGTTTTGCTGACTGCTGCTCCAGCTCCCTCTGGTGACCATAACTTAGTCGTTCAGTCCTCAGCAGCTGAATAGGATGTGGCTGCTTAGCTCCCGGAGAAACGAAGAAGATTTAAGCGGGTTGTTGTTTTCAAAGTGTTGGATTCTCTTGCTGGTGGTCCTAGCAGGGCTGCTAAGGCAGGATTTGTAAGGGTTTGGCTGCCAAAAACAAAAGATAAGAGAGTTTAATGCAGGGGTCTACAGGCAGAGCCTGCCTGACTTAGTGCCCTCAGTCATTCCCACAGGGAGAGCGAGTGCGCCCGGGAGCCCCGGGTTGCAACCCTCTGCCCGCAGTGCCTTATCTTTTCTCCCGCGAGCAGCGGGGGTGAATAGAGGGGCCAGTAGCAGTGCGGATCAGGTAAGGAGGCTTTTCAGGGGGTCTTCCATTGCGGAATGCTCTCTGTTTCTTTTGGGGGTTTTTCTTAGCTGCATGCGGGCCGGAGCGGCGGCGTGTGCTGAGTGCGGAAGTCTACGGGGGCTGTCAGGCCCGGGTATTTGTCGTTTTTGTTGCCATACGGGCAGTTTGCTTGAGAGATCTTTCGGAGTGATGGAGGCTAAAACGTCGTCGGTGCCTGCTTTAGAGGGTGTTCTCGGCTCAGAGGAAAAGGCAGGAGCGGCGGCCATTTTGCCGATGGCAGGGGCTGCTCCCGCGCTGTCAAAGAGGGAAAAAGAAAAAGCAAATCAAAGCGGCCTGCCTTGGAGGCCGGTCCCAGATCGGTTCCTAGCCCCGCGGCCCAGAGCACTTTAGAGTCCGTGTTTTCCGCGGACTTCATTCTGGGTAGAGTGCTCCGTAGGTATCTCAGGAGGACGGAGTCATTTCGGAGATCGGATAGATTGTTTGTGATTTTTGGAGGGCCTCGTAAAGGGGAGGCCGCTTCCAAAGCTTCCATTGCCCGTTGGGTGATGTGTGCGATTAGAGTGGCTTATGAGGCACGAGGTAAAGTGGCTCCGCAGGGACTTAGAGCGCAGGCGACGTCATGGGCGGAGTTTGCGTTGGTCCCGCCAGTGGATATTTGCAGGGCGGCAACCTGGTCATCTCTTCATACGTTTACCAGACACTATCGCTTAGATGTGCAGGCAAGAGCGGATGCGAATGTTGGCTCCGTGGCTGTCTTGGGAGGGCTCGCCAGACCCACCCGTAGTTAGGAACTGCTTTGGAACTTCCCATCGGTTCCTGGACTGGCCCGGAGAGACGAAGAGGAAGGAGAAATTAGACCTTACCTGCTAATTGTCTTTCCTTGAGTTCTCTCCGGGCCAGTCCAGGGCCCAACCAGTTTAGATGCGAGCTTTTCTTTGGCGGGGAGTCCTACACCGTTGGTGGTGGCAGTTGCAGAAGCGGAATGCGTTCTTGCCTCCAGATTTTAGGTTTGGGGGGCTGGTTAGATTGGTTGTGGTTCCCTGCTGGGGGGGGGGGGGAAGGGTGACTTGAGGCGCACTATTAAAAAAAAAAAAAAAAAAAATAATAATAATAATAAAACAAATGCAAACGCCCAGAGCCAGCCTAGGTAATTTTGTTGAGCTCAAACCTCTAGTAAGGGAATTCCACACTGTGCGCCAGAGTTTGTTCTGGGATAGGTCAGATTTTTCTGAGTTGTTTTTGTTGAGAACGGTTTTAGAGTTAGCGTTTTAAGGGAAGGCTGCTTTGTCAATAGGAGACTGAGTTATGGTCACCAGAGGGAGCTGGAGCAGCAGTCAGCAAAACTTTGTTATTCAGTCCTCAGCTGCTGAATGGGATTGACTACCCATCGGTTCCTGGACCGGCCCGGAGAGAACTCAAGGAAAGACAATTAGCAGGTAAGGTCTAATTTCTCCTTTTGTGGTGCTCTTTTCATTTGCCAAGCAATACAATATGCAGATCATTGCAAATTTATACCTCGAATATGCTGCGAGAAAATCCTCACTCATTGGTCTTCAATCTTATGCAGTGGAGTGGTACATCTCACTCTTTGGGATGGGCTGCCCTTGTCCTTTCTGGGTCAACACTAGGGTTGCCAACTGGCTCCAGATGCACCTGACAGGCTCGATCCAGTCCTGCGTTTACCCCATTGCATGCAGTGACTTGTAGTTTTTCTTTTCTTATGGGAGAAATCAGAACTACATATCCCTGCATGCAATGAGGTAATGCTAGTCATCACAGTGAAGCATTACTGGGCTGGACATTTCATGTGGCTGAGCAGGCCGGCCCATCCATTGAGCGAGAATGTTGTTCGCACAAGGCCCCGTGCTTCAGGGGGCCCCGTGTGAACTCCATTCCCGCAGAATGGACAGCTGCAGAGGGAGCAGGGGAAGCCCGCGCGAGGCCCCGGCTCCCTCTGCACAGCCGCCAGCATGAAGAGCCTTTTCCTTCATGCAGGCAGCTGTTTCAGTGAAGCTGTGAATGCCGGGAGAGGCCGCGGGGCTCTTCGGAGGAGGGGGGGAGCTAGGACTGGATGGGCTGTGATCAGGTGGGAACTTCTTGGACTGGAAATGGGCTGTGATGGAGGGGGGGGAAATGGACTGGAAATGGGCTGTGATGGTGGGGGGGGGGAACGGACTGCAAATGGGCTGTGATGGTGGGGGGGATAGGACTTGAAATGGGCTGTGATGGTGGGGACGGATGGACTGCAAATAGGCTGTGATGGTGGGGGGGGGGGACGGACGGACTGGAAATGGGCTATGATGGTGGGGGGGGGGACGAATTGCAAATGGGCTGTGATGGTGGGGGGGAATGGACGAAATGGGCTGTGATGGTGTGTGAGGGGAAACGGATCGGAAGTGGGCTGTGATGGTGGGGGGGCTAGGACTGAAAATGGGCTGTGATGGGGGATGATTGGATTGCAAATGGGCTGTGATGGTGGGGGGGCTAGGATTGGAAATGGGCTGTGATGGTGGGGGGACTAGGACTGAAAATGGGCTGTGATGGGAGGGCTAAAATTGGAAATGGCTGATGAAGAGCTGGATTAGGACTGGAATGGGCTGATGGGGGCTGGAATAGGACTGGAAGTGGGCTGATGAGGGGGCTAGGATTGGAAATTGGCTGATGGGGGAGCTTGGAGTGGAAATGGGCTGATGGGGGACTGGAATGGAACTGGAAAAGAGCATATGGGGGGCTAGGACTAGAAATGGGCTGATGGGGGGGAACGTGGACTGCAAATGGGTGATGGGCCGGAATAGGACTGGAAATGGGCTGATGGGGGCTGGAATAGGACTGGAAGGAGGCTGATGGGAGTTGGAATAGGTCTGGAAAAGAGCATATGGGGGGCTAGGATTGGAAATAGGCTGATGTGGAGGCTTGGGAGAATGGGACTAGAAGGGGGCGGATGCTGGGTGGGTCTAGAACTATAAGGGAGCTGATTTTGGAAGAGGACTAGAAAGGGATGGGGAATGAGAATGGAGAAAGGAAAAGGGAAAAGATATTTTGTGTGGGAGGGAAGAAAAGTCTACGATGGGCTGGGTATTTGGAGAGTAAGTGGGGAATGAGAATTGAAGGGTGAAATTTGAGTGGATGATAAAGGAATAAGGAAAGAAACAGGGGAAAGAGCAAAAAGGTGAAAGATCAGTATGTTAAAGTAGATACAGAGAAAGAAAATGGAAAAAAATCTAAAAGAGAATAAAGGACAAATGGATAGCTCGCAGAAGACACGAAGAAACCAGAAGAAAGTGAATGGAGCAATTGCAACTGAAAAAGAGAATGCACAAACAACAAAGGCTAGAAAAATACTTTATTTTGAATTTATTAACTGGAATATATCAGCTCTGGGAAATGTGCATCGTTAACGTCTTTTGTGTTTTGTTTATTACAAGAGGAAATTAATTTATAGTTTTATTTCTCCAGTGTTGTTGTACATCCCAAGTTTGGCTTTTGGGGTTCCCAGTTTAATTATTGTCTTCTTATTTCTAAAATGTGATGCCTTGCTCTTTGGTGACAGTCTATGTTCTGCATTTTAACAAAGCTGAGGTATTCTGTTCATGTACAGTAGTTTCTATTTGACTATGCCACTTGTTCTCTTTCCCCAGTAGGAAATGCATTGATATTCTCTGAGATGTATTGGTTTAATATTTGCAGTGTTGCCTTTTGATAGGTAGGGTTTGGTGCTTTGTGAGTCCTGGCAGTGCTATTATGATATGGTGGATTTGCTATGAGTTTTAATTGGTCAGTGCCTGTCGGTTGGCACTGGAATATAGTAACGTAGAAATCTGTTAGTCTTTCTTTATCCAGACACTCATTAAGAGGCATGTTTACTAAAAATGCATGTTAACATTATGCAAATATTTACGCAAATGAGGCTCTATATGCAAATGAGGTCCCGCAATTAATCTCTGCACATGGCCCCGCAGCCCCCTTGGGTTGCCCCTTTGGCTAAGAATATGTGTATCACAGAGGGTCTGTGTTTTACAGAGCCTACAGGCAAAAAGGAGGAAGGGATTGTGTGTTACAGATCTCCAAGTACAGGGAAACCTACTGAGAGAAAGTAGGAGAACAGAGGAACTGGAAGGAAGGAGATGACAAACTGCTGTGAAAGTCAGTACGTAGGGAAAGGAGAAGAGTTGGAGGATTCCTACATGGTTTTGAGAGAAGATTTTCTTTTGAGTTCTGCCCCATGGTGTTAAGCATTTTACTTTAAATTAATCATAACAAAAAATGGGAAAGCCTGATACTTAAAACCATTTATCCAGTCAGCAGCACCTACTAACACATAAATGTCGCAGTCTGGGGCCTGCCATTGATTTTCAGCAGTATTACCTGGATAATGCAGCTGAAACAACCCCAGAGCCTTGCCCCACCCATCCAAAGAAAAAGCTAAGAATAGGCTAACTCCTGTACATATGTAAATAGAAAGTTGACACACAGGTTTATTTGTACAATATGTTCCCTGTAAATAGTTAATACCACTGTTCCATGTAAAAGTTGTTCAATTGTTAACTGTAAACCACCCTTGATATCTGGAAGGGGCGGTATAGAAGAAATGTATAAATAAATAAAATAAAAAATAAAAATCATCACAGATTGTCCAGGAGAGAAGTGGCAAATTACCCAGATAAAGATGATGTTCAGCGCACTATCCAGGTACTAGTCAAATAATGTAGAACAGAAAAATAGCTGTTCAATGTTGTGGTAACTGCTCTGAAAAATGCTGTTATTTGGATAGCAGAGGCAGTCGCCGGCATACCTGGATATTCAATACTGCTGTCAAGATAGTGGCCGGGTATATCTTTAAACACCACTGTCAACGTTAAAAGGGAACACTGACCATGGAGTTTAAATATCGGCCTGCGTGTTTTTATCCAGAGATGGCCCTGGACATTGGACTTTGCATAGTGCCTGTGAGGTGAAAGGATTGGTGCTGTGCAGAAGGAGCCAGCTTCCCTCAGAGATAAGGCCTTAAAGAGTTGCCTTCCTGCTGCCCAACATGGCCCCAGAGTTAGGAACCTGGAGTTTTACCTCGTCCCACTCTGTTCATCAACCGATCATTTCCCCAGCCACCCATTACATTGCAGATAATTCTGGCCACAGGAAAAAGGGGCAGGAATGGGGTTAGGGGTGGGGTTGGGGGGGAAGGTGGGGGAAATAAACTAAATATAGGACTTTTGTTTTGGAATCTCAGTGAGTACTTTGCATATACTTAAAGTACATGGGCCTGATTCAGTTGGACAGGCTATGCGTCGCTATGGCACATAGCACTGCTTGCCAATCCTTAACCCCAGATATTCAATGCCACGGTCATAAGTGCCGGAAGCTGCAGAAGCTAACTGGGCAGCAGCGATATTGCATGCTGCCTGGTTAGCTCCTGCACCTTAAAGATAGGCAAATGTTTTCCTTGCCTATCTTTTGGGTGCAGGTCGTTAACCAGGCAGCATGTAATATCGCCGCTGTCCAATTAGCGACAGACTCTGCCTCAGCTCCGCCCTGGAACGCCCCCAACACGCCCCAATGCTAACTGCATAGCCTCAGGGCGTATAGTGGGGTTAGAAGGGGATATTCAACGGCACTAACCGTGTAAGTGCCGTTGAATATCCTGATTAAAGGCATTTGCATGGTTTACTGGGCTGTAAACCATGTAAATATTTTTCGAATATCGGGCCCAATGTGTGCAATCCCCACTGGATTAAAAGTTTCAAATGGAAACTCTGTACTTCCTTATTATTCAATAAGCTTCCTAAACACCATATAGGAAGCTTTTTGCATGTGACCTAACTCCCGCAGATTTTGAGCATGGAAATACAAGTAAGTTATACAAGGAACTCCATTCCAATAAAATTACACATTCACTTTGCATTATTCCTATAACAAAGGGTATGTAATTCTGATACAATTAAATTATTTTGAGGATTCCTAATATGCTATAAATTCTTCTCTCCTTATGGCAGAGCTTCAATATAGGGGGAAAAAATAAATAGCAGCTCCCTGATTACCTAGTTTTTCAGCTACCAACGTGCTTTTCATTACAGACCCTTTGCAACAAACCCTGGCTACTGCAAATAGTAGTCTTAAACCTAAACACAGTTTTGTACAATCTTGAAAATTCAACTTTTGCTATAATAAATCTATTTATTAAGAAACAAATCTGGTGTTTCTCAGCAACACATTTGTCCACATTGTATTGCTCAGCTGAAATAAAACAGAAAGTGCTGGTAGAAAAGAATTCGTGCCGTCCGTCCTTTCCTCTCCCTCTCATCGCTAACCACACTTGTGCTGTCACTTACCATCTCTAGGCTAGACTATTGTAAAGTTGTTTTAGCAGGCTTGCCCCACAATCAACTCCACCGGTTACAGCTCCTTCAAAACACTGCTGCTTCGCCTTCTCACTTACTCCTCTCGTTCAGATCACGTCACTCCCTTACTTATGGGTCTCCAGTGGCTTCCTCTCAAATTCAGGTTCATACACGAGATGCTTACTATTGTTCACAAAGTTATCCATACCAGTACCCCCCAATAACTCGCTGGCTCACCTTCCCCCGCCTGCTCCGGACCTCCCACATACTGTAGGTCACCTTTCCTTACCCTCTCTTGTACATGCACGCCTCGAACTCACCCGACGTCCCTCATTTTTCTTCTTAGTGCCCGCGCTCCGGAATTCACTGCCAACCACACTCTGCACCAAATTGTCCTTTCAAAAATTCAAAGCCATGCTCAACACCCACCTATTCTACCTAGCCTTTGACCTCCCCTCCCCCTCCCCTGCCTGGACTGTCCCCTTCACCTTATAAGCCTTCCTATACTTAAACCTACCTTGATTTGCTTTTTGCTGCTATCTGCTCTCCTCTCTCTCGGTCCTATATATTAATGGCGTTCCTTTCCCCGTCCTGCTTGCAGCCTAATTCTGATTTGATCTGTAAACCACTTTGACACTAACTGCTTGAGAGGTCTATCAAGTGAGACAATAAAGATAAAGATTGGAAGGATGACCCAGTCTCTCTATGCCTGATATAAAATTGCAGAGCCTACCCAATTTCAGGCTTTACATCTTCAAAGCTGAGGACCTTTCTAGAATTCTGTTACTGTTCCAGCCTGCATCATACATTGGTCACCTCTTTCCTTAAATTACTCCTGTCCCGAGTCTCCTCTCTTTGAATTTCCATTTTGTTGAAAACACTTGCTTCTTGTGCATTATAAATATATTTGAGATATTTAAATATTTCTATCATATCCCTATCCCTCTCTCTCTCATCTTTCCGAGGTACGAATCTTTAGATCCTTAAGTTAGTTCTTTCCTCGGAAACACAAAGCAGAAAATGCTTAAATTCTACCTAGGCCTTTTAGGATGATTTTATAGGGCTGCTAACACAGCTTCTACACCACTGTAGTGGTCCATCTCTGAAGTGCATTAGAAACTAAAATGGAAATGTCTTTGAAACTCATTTAAAGATTATAATTCAAATTAAATTCATTTCAAAATCCTTCTAGGGAAAGTGAGATGAGGCCTGTTAGTGCATGTAATTTCATTTAACTCATTTCCAGTTAGTGGGCTCATAGTCAATACCATGCGCTCAGTATTCTGTTGCCTACTTCCATGTGCCCAGAGGTGGTACGCTAAGGGAAACTGTGATTCTGAGGTAGAAAAACTATATTTGCCCTGAAGGTGTTTCAGTTTTATTGTTCATGTATGCTTTGTATATTAGGCCTGCCTGCTAGACATTACCTGGAAATATGATAGGCATTTGTTTGGGAAAAGACTATTCCTTTCAACAACATTTAGGGAACATTGTATACTTGTAAGAATCTATTTATTTAATTAAAATACTTATAGCCTATAATCAAAAAACACGCTTAAGAAACAGGCATGGAACTATGTCTTGAGTGAGAGCCAGATCCATTGTCCCAATGCAAGGTCACTGGGAGGGGAGAGCATGTGTGGGCTTTAAATATAGTTTAGTGGTTGAAAGTGGTTCTGCTCTGCAAGGTTCTGTTGTTGCTTATATATCGGAGAAAGGCCAAAAGGCATGCCAACGTTTTAAGCCGCTTATAAAATTAATAGGTTTTTTCTTTGGTTGAGGACTGAAAGAGCAGAAGAATTCCAGTAATGCATGTTATTAAAACATCTAGTTGACATGACTGTTCGTTCAGGAGATCAATATTCTGGGTTAGCTAGCACAGTTACGTGTTTTATATTTCCCACTTCACAGTTCATTGTCCACTTCAGAATCATTCATTAACATATTGTCCTTCTTGCTAAGTGTTTCTTACATCCCTGAGTGGGTCACAAGAAAAACATAAGAGATCAAGTAATAAAGAATTCAGTTTACATGAAAACATCAGATACCTTTCTTGTCAAAGTTTGTTTTGAAAACAATGCATGCATTTCATGTCTGCACAAGATCTTAACTTCGGTTAGTTTGCAACGATATGTACACATGAATATCTTAATTATGATTTCCTTATTTTTCTTTATATAATTAATTTTTAACATTAGCTTTTATAACTAACATTTGACCTTCTTATCTCAAACTCCTGTGCAAAGGGCACTGATTTTCCTGTACAATTCTTAAAATATGGGATACAGGTTTCTGCATCTGGGACAGTGATTTTGTGATAGCACTGCTCTCTGCAAGACCATTGAGAATCTTCTATTGGCACAGGACAGTTATCTCTTAACTCTGCCAGTAGTGCTTGTAACTGCATTAATCTGAAAGAGTATCTCACGTATGATACTTTAGGTCGAGGATCACACTTGGCAGAATGAATTGTGAAGCAAGCTGAAATCTGCATGCTGTTTCAGGAATCAGAGCTGGGAGCAATGCAATGCAGAGCAGTTCCTAGTACACTGTATGTTTAAGATACTGTAATACTGTTTGCTGAATGTTTTCCCTATAGTGAGTATTTTATACATTTCTTTGCAATTTCTTTTAACCTCCATTTCTCCCATGCCGTCTGCTACTGAATTGACTAAAGCAGTAAATTAACACACACTACATGTTAAAGATAGATATGCATGCATACATCTTAAGGAACACACATCTTTCAAAATAATTTTGAACACAATTAAGCTAAGTCTTTACTGACTGCATGTTTCTTCAATCACAAATGCAAACCCCCCACAAAATCATAGTTCGTTGGTGTCCCAAAGACAGATACAGCTAACATATTTATCAAGGGGTTTTCCCTCATAGTAAAAGAATGGGAAAACCCCTGTTACATGCATTTTGATTTTATTCTCCTGCCCTTCTTTTACTCAGTGCTGCTGTAAGGATTTTTACAAGGATAATTTTTTCATAACAAAACAGATTTATTATGATTTTGATTCATATGCTCTCTAAGCATATTGAGGTCAGTGAGCAAGGTATTATTTTTCTGTATTTGCATGCACTATTAACAGATAGAAACACAGAAATAATGACCAGCAGATAAAGACCATACGGCTTGTCCAGTCTGTCCATCCATGCCAAGTACTAAGCTCAACAATACCTTCCTGTCACTTAGAGATCCTCTGGGCTTGTCTCGTGTGTCCTTAAATGCAGATACAGCCCTCATCTCTGCCACACCTGTTGGAAGTCTATTCCTCGTATCCATTCTTCTTTCCATAAATAAATATTTCCTTCTATATTGACTCCTTTTTGACAGGCCCAGCATTCCCTGAGAAAGGTCCAAAAACTAACGAGGATCAAATAAGTGTAATCCGTTTCTATCAAAAACAGCTATTTGGGGCAATGAACCATATTGCACTTTTTGGGAGTGTGAAAAGGAAGATTTGGCCTTCTCATATGCCTAGATACAGCTCTGTATTGTCACCATCCCTATTGTTTCAGACACAGAAAGCTTAAGCTTCTGCTGCTCAATGACTCGAACAGTAAGTTATCGATGGCAGTCCTACTGGTTGCTGTGATATTGCCATATATTAGTGTATCTGGGAACGCAGCTTCCTGCATGCATCACCGATGACATCTCACTCAGTAGTATTCGGGTGACGCCATTATCATTAGGAACCTTAATTTTTCTGCTTATATTCAGCAGGTAAAGCTTTGATTTTTACTGAATTTAGTTCCCATATTTTAAATACACATTCATGCCATGTCTATTTACTTGCACTTTTAGAGCTGAAGAGATGAACTCTGTGAAAGAAGCTGGGTTTACCAGGAGCATACATAAAAATAGGTTAATAGCCAAACGATGCCGAAAAGATGAGGTAGCTCCTACCTGCAGCAGTAGAGATGCCCAGGAACCTGCAGACACACTCCAACACCGTCCAGTACACTTTGTGTTTCATTGTAAATGATCAGTGTGGTGGAAAATCTTTAGCATGAATTATTTAAACAGACCCACTGTCCACATGGCTCTTCATATCTGACAGGCCAGCGATGATTCCTCACATCCCAAAAGCTCAGACTGACCTTGCAGGAAGAGGCTCTTGACTTCAAAGCTTGTTTTGCAAACAATGGCCCTTCGGGATACTGTTGAAACCCTGCAAGTTTTCTCTAAACTCAACCAGTTGGTACTGCTTCTATAACCTCCCTAAGGAAATAATGATATTCAGGTTTTCTGGTCGCTCTTTGTGCCCCCCCCCCCTTACATTGTCCCAGTGGTTTGTTTAATAATTACCATAGAAGAATGCATCGGTAATACATACTGTAGATGCAATTGAAGGGTTTTTTTCCTAGTGTTGCTGTTGTGTATAAAAGTCTGATTAAGGCACGCAGCCTGCTTGATGCTGGAAGGCTTACATCTTTCAGGTTAACCATTTGTGGCACGTGTAAAGATCACAGAGCGAACAGTATGATAGATCTATGAACGTTACAAATCTTGAACTGCTCTGATTTCTGTTGCTGGATTATGCATCCTTGCACTTGGCAGTGCATTTGAACCAATGCAGCCTTATGATTTTTGTGCTGGTTTTACAATGTACAAAGGAAACAGCTGCACCTCTTTGATGCTATCCAATGTGTGACAGAAACTACACTGGGAAAAAAACCCTACAAAAGGATTATAGAACATTTTGCTTAGTAGCTTAACCAAGGTTATTAGGGATTATGTGCAAAATTCACAGGAAATGTGAAAACAGATTTTTTTCTGACAGATTTTTTTTCTGGTAAATTTGCTTTATGAAAACAAAATTGTTACCTTTTACACATCCAGGGAAGCCTTTTAGTTTACTTTTTGGCCTGGTAGATTCTTCTTGTTCCTTTTCAGTTTCTAACAACATTTAAACCATCCTCTGTTGAGCTATGAATCCTTGAGCTTTCATTCACAAATGTCTAGGTCTCTTTCCTCTATTTTTATATCTCTGTCCTAAAGCAGCCCAGCCAATGCATAGACAATCCTCCACTAGTAAGGGGATGGGAGGGGGGGGGGGGGAGAACACAAACTGCAGCTCCCTCAATAGCTCACCTAAAGTGGACCCCAAGTCATTCCACAGCTGACCCGTGAACAGAAGTATGTTCCAGAATCAAACACAGGTATCCTACATGACAGAATGCAACACTATCACAGAGTCACTGGGCTGGCTTGAAACCTCCTAACTTTAACCCATTCATTTGGCCTTATGTAGCAACAGAACAGTGGTGTTCACTACCAGTCCTCAAGGGCCACAAATGTTTTGGATTTTCAAGACATTTCTAATGAATGTGCATGAGATTAATTTATATGCATACTACTTCCTCTATGCTCATATACGTTCATTAGGGATAACGTGAAAGCCTGTTCTGTTTGTAGCATCAATGAATACCACTGGAACTGAATGTACAGTCATGAGAACTTGCTACTTTGCATCTTTCTGCATGAACGTTTTGTATTAAATCCTATTATGAAAGTGTAGCTCTTGCCTAGATGGTTGTGTGATGGTGACATCCATGGTGGTGGCAGTGGTGGGATTCAGTGAACACATCGCCAGCTAGCTGAGCAGAGAAGATCCAAGACCCTTAGCAAAGCATGATACTGCTGCACTCTGGGTAAGGGTACCTGGGGAGGGCAAGTGTGTATTTCTCCAGCTAAGGGAACCAGGTCTGTGTATGGGAGTACAGAAAGACCCATAGGTGGTGCTCTGCGTCGGAAACACTGCACTTGGTTTTTATTATTTTCTTTTGTTCCAGAACCAAGTGGAGATGGAACCCCAGCATCTCATGGAGTGGGAAACCCAACACCTGCAGCAGCAGCACACAGAGACTCAGAAAGCTGTGGTAGCCAGCGAACGACAACAACAGTCGCTGTTGGACCTTCTACAAGAGCAGGTCTAGAACACCAAATGCATATTGGAGCAACAGCAGACGAGGACAGTGAATTCTGTGCCCGTGGGCCTGACTGACTCAGGTGGAGGAGTGCAGGGTTTTGGGTCCATGTTTTTAAGCAAAATGGAAGACAAGGATGACCCCGATGACTTGTTGCTGACGTTTTTGAGAGTGGCCCCAGCAATGGGGTGACCCTGAGCTCATTGGGTGTTTAGAATTGTCCTCTGTTTATCAGGAGAGGTTTTAGCTGTCTATCAGGCTCTGACACTTGAATAGGCAACTAGTTATGACATAGTAGAGGCCACCATTAAGGATAGAATGGGCCTGACCAGAGTACAGTATTGTCCGGAGTTGCGCTCTGCCCAATGAAGTGAGGAGAGCGACAAATTTCTCTGGCTCAGAGACTAAGAGACTATGCATATAAGTGGCTAGAGCCCAAGGGCAAAACCGTGGAGGAGGCAGTCTCCACCCTGATATTGGCACAGTATTTATATGCGTTACCCCTGGATTTGAAAGACTGACTGATTAAGCAGGGGTTAACCATAATAGGACAAGCTATTCTGGTCTCTGAAAGCTATTTTGAGGCTCAGACCTGGGATGAGGTTCTAGTGTTAAGCGGTAAGAGCCCTCATAGGGATGTCTAGGCTATGGGGGGCAGGAATATTAGGGGGAAATGGGACCCTGTGAAGGCCTTAAGGTCTTGTTACTCCTGCAGGGAAAAAGGGCATCACAAAAGAGATTGTAGACAGGAGAATCAATCTGGTGGGACGAAGAAGCACAGACAGGAGCCCTACCCTGAGTTTAGGGAAGACATAATCACAGAAAGGGTGTCCCTTCAAGTGCTACTGGATTCTGGAGCAAATCAGTCTATAATCTCCCAGAAATGTTGGGAGAAGATCCTAAGGCAAAAGGGGAGTGAGGACTATGTTTCCCAGGGGCAGGTACACAAGGCCATAGCGGAGAGGCTGAATCAAATCTTTGCTTCGGTCTTTCCTGAGGAAGATGTAGGGATGTTACCATCACTGAAATGGTACTTAAAGATGATGTAGCAGAAGAATTGAACGAAATATCAATATACTGGAAAGATGTATTACAACTATTGGATAAACTGAAGAGTAGCAAATCACCTGGACCGGATGGTATATAGCCAAGGGTGTTGAAAGAACTGAAATATGAGATTGCAGACCTTCTATTACTAATATGTGAACTATCATTAAAATCATCTGTAATACCTGAAGATTGGAGGATGGCCAATGTAATGCTAATTATTAAAAAGGAATCCAGGGGTGATCTGAGAAGCTACAGACCAGTGGGCCTGACGTCAATACCAGGAAAAATGATAGCAACCATTATAAAGAACAAAGTTACTGGACATGTAGAGAGTCATGTGTTCATGGGAGACCTCCAACATGGCTTTAGCTAAGGAAGGTCTTGTTTTACTAATCTGTTATGTTTTTTGAAGGTTTGAATACACAGGTAGACAAAGGTGAGTCGGTTGATATAGTGTATCTGAATTTTCAGAAAGCCTTTGACAAGGTCCCTCATGAGAGACTCTTTGTGAAATTAAAAAGTCATGGGATAGGAGGCAATGTACTACTGTGGTTCAGGAACTGGTTAAAAGGTAGAAAGCAGAGGGTAGGGCTAAATGGCCAATTTTCCCAATGGAGAAAGGTGAATAGTAGAGTACCCCAGGGATCTGTGCTGGGTTTGTAAATGACCTGGAAATGGTAATAATGAGTGAGGTAATCAAATTTGCAGATAACACAAAATTATTTAAAAAAAAAAACAAGAGGATTGTGAAAAATTGTTAGAGGACCTTGATAAATTGGAAGACTGGATGTTCAAATGGCAGATGAAATTTAATGTGGACAAGTGCAAAGTTATGCACCTAGGAAAAAACAACCCAAACTATGGTTACACGATGCAAGGTTTTATATTAGGAACGACCACCTGGAAAATGAGGATGACGATTTGTCCCTATGACACCTTCGACAAGCATGCTTCCGCTTCCTCCGGGCCTTACCCCCGACGCCGATGCCCAGAGCCCCACCCTCCCCTCCCCCAACCAACAACTCACCTGTGCGTAATACCGCATCGCTGATTGCAGCTGCACCTGCCGTCTGCTCCATAGCGACCTCTGGGGTCCGGATGTTCTGAGGGTCTTCCACACGCTCGCTACCTGCCGCCACAGGAGCTGTCCCTACTCCTCCGTCCACCGCTCCAGGACCGCCCGCCGTCATTCCACCAGGTGGATGCCATGCAATCATGGCCTGTGGAGGAATATAAGAGAAAACAGGGGAAGGGGGAAGGGGGCCCCCCGACCAGGATGGTGCCCAAGCCCCCAGCCAATCCGCCCGAGAGGTTCCTTGGCCCCCGCCCCTCCAAAAGTCCCAGGCCGCCGACCCACTGGCAGCAGGAGACCCACTGGCAGCAGGAGACCCCCCTTGACCCATCCCCCCAACACCTCCACCCTGACCAACTCACCCTAGAAAAGGGGACGGAGCACCCCCCATGTACCCCGCAGCGTCCCCACCCCACCAATACTGCGGCCCCTGCCCCGCTGCCATTCCCATATCCCAAGGGTGCATCACCCCAGCCGGGGACTCAACCCCCACCCCTATATTCCCCACCACCACAGTTGCATTAGTACCTGGCATCTCGCAGTTCTCAGAGGAGGAAACCACACCAGCACCCCGCCGACCACCTCCCCCCCAGAGACCGCTCCAGAGGCCACACAAACCGCACTATTCCCCTGTCTGCCCCTCCTGCTCCCCACCGTGCAGTTCCCCCAACAATTCCCCGAGAACCCCTCGCAGACTTCTTCCCTTTATTCACCCCGCTGTTCCCAGCCCGGGAAGGCATCCTAGGCAGTAAAACACTGAATCACAAACAACTCACGAATCCTAACAAATCCCCTGCAGCAAAACAAGTGCTCCAGAACCGGCTTGATCGCAAAGACCACCTCCAGCTGCGCAGAATCCTCCGCACTCGGAGCACCAGCCGGCCACGCTGCCACCAACGCCAAGCCTGCAAAGGAAAAAAGAAGAAGCCAGGAAAAGCACGAGGAACTAACGAGCGAAACAGCAGCAAACGTCCGTCGTCTTGGGGCCCGCATGCACGAATGCGCGCCCCGGCAACTGTCCCCCTCGCTTAATTTCCCCCCCCCCTCCCATACTGCCGACGCCGATTGGCTCCCGCCGCTGCCACTCAACCGCGGGAGCCAATCGCTTAAAAAAATGCCGCCCGTCCTCGTGGCATTCTTCCGGCCCCCGCGGTCCGCAGTGGATGCCATGCGCTGCCTTCCCGGTTACAACCGGCCGGCCAGGTACGGGCCCTGCGGCCTCCTTCATAGTCATGGATGACTGCTACACAAAAGTTGGCAACAAAGAAGAAGGCAAAGTGGTTGGAAAATATGGACTTGGCAACAGAAATGCAGCTGGAGAAAGACTGATAGAATTCTGCAAGACCAATGACCTATTCATCTCAAATACTTACTTCCAGCAACACAAGTGCCAACTGTACACATGGACTTCATCCAATGGATTGTACAGAAATCAAATTAACTACATCTGTGGAAGACAATGATAGAAATGTTTGATAACATTAACAAAACCAAATCTTGGAGCTGACAGATCACCAACTACTAGTATGAAAACTCAAGCTAAAGTTGAAAAAGAGCAAGCCACTCATGAATGTAGCAAAATATGACCTTGAGTATATACCACTGGAATTTAAAGACTGCCTAAAAAATTGATTTGTTGCTTTAGATAAAAATGACAGAGTTCCAGAAGAGTTATGAGATGACATCAAGAAGGTTGTGTTGGAATAAAGCAAGAGGTCTCTACATAAGGTGAAAAAAGCAAAAATGGCCAAAATGGATGACTGAAGAAACTCTGAAAATTATCCAGAAACACAGAGAAGCTAAAGTCAGAGGAGAAAGAGAGGAAATCGCAGAACTCAAGAGATTTCCAACGTGCTGCAAGACAAGAAGTACTACTACAGTGACACATGCAAGGAAATAAAATCAGAAACTATTGGAGGAAGAACAAGATCACCTTTTCTAAAGCTACGAGAGTTAAAAAAAATTCCAGCCTTGAATTGGAATGTTACAAGATGCTCAAGGATCCATGTCGAATGATGCTGAGAAGATCAAGAAAAGATGGAAAGAATATACAGTCATTATATAATAAAGATCAAGTGGACCAACAGCCGTTTCAACCTGTACCTTATAATCAGGAACCATTGGTGAAGTAAGAGAAGGAGAATTGAAAGCCTTATCAAAGAACAAAGTACTGGGCATTGATGGCATTCCCACTGAAGTATTACAGCAATCTGATGAAGTTGCTACCATACTTACAAGGCTCTGCCAGGAAATTTGGAAGACAAATTCATGGCCAACTGACTGAAAAAGATCTGTGTTTATACCAATACTGAAGAAAGGTGATCCAACTGACTGTGGAAATTATTGCACAATCGCTCGGATTCCACATGCCAGCAAGATTCTACTCAAGATTATTCAGCAGAGACTACAACCATACATGGAACGAGAACTGCCTGAATTGCAGGCAGGGTTCAGGAAAGGGTAAGAAACTAGAAACATCATCATGGATGTGAGATGGATCCTTGAAAAGGCAAAAGAATACCAAAAAAATATCTATATGTGTTTTATTGACTACAGCAAGGCTTTTGACTGTATAAACCATGAGAAAATCTGAGCCACATTAAGAAGCATGGGTATACGAGAACACCTGATAGTTCTCTTGCACAATCTTTACATTGATCAAGAACCAACAGTTCAAACAGAACAAGAAGAAACAGAATGGTTTAAAATCAGTAATGATGTATGACAAGGCTGCATACTTTCCTTCTACCTCTTTAATTTATATGCCGAACAAATCATCAGAGAAGCAGGACTGTATGAAGACAACCAAGGTTTGAAGATTGTTGGAACATTCATCAAGAATCTTCGCTATGCTGATGATACCACATTACTGGCTGAAAGTAAAGACGATCTGAAACATTTGCTTCTCACAATCAAGGAACTTAGTCTTAAAATGGGTCTGCACCTTAACGTTAAGAAGACAAAGATCCTGACAGATGGCAAAATCAGTAAGTTCATCATTGATGGAGAAGAAATTGAAATAGTTGACAATTTTAACTTACTTGGATCAACAATCAATAAAGACTATCAGTCAAGAAATCTGACGATGTATTGCTCTTGATAGAATAGCTATGAAGGACCTAGACAAGATTCTCAAGAGCAGAGATGTCTTTCTCCATACAAAAATTTGACTTCTCCAGGCCATGGTATTTTCTTTTTTTTTTTTTAATTTTATTTTTATTCGCATTTATACATGAACCAAGCATTCACATAAATGAACCAAAGAAAAACATGGAATAAACAACATAGCAAAGGAAAACTAAGAAGGGAAATGAAAAAAAGAAGAAACAATCCATATATTAGTCCACAAAAAGAAAATCGGGGACGACAAGAAAACTAATAAAACAGGATCCCCAATTACAATCATAATCAGGCCATTACTATCAAAGAAAAAAATAAACAAAAAAAACAGGCAGAGACTTAAGTGTCAGCCATATGGGAAATCACAACCACTTCAGTATCTTCACTTGCAGTAAGGAACTGAAGGAGCTGCTTGGGCTCAAAGAAAATAAAATTTTTACCTTCATAGGAAATATAACAAGAAGGAAATTTTAACAAAAAGGTAGCCCCCGCGGACAGGGTCCTGGGCCTATAGGCCAGAAACTCCTTCCTCCGTAACTGGGTAGCCCGAGACAAATCAGGAAAAATGTGAACCTGAGAGCCCAAGAATTTGTCATTTATATTCCTAAAAAAAGAATGAAGAATCAAAACATCCGATTCCAATGCTAGGGTAACAAGCCTAGAGGTTCTCTCAGTTATCACTTCCAGGGAACTTTCCAAAAATCCAGTTAGGTCCCCAGTCCTTAAGGACATGTCCTCCAAACGTTGTCTGGCAAGATCACCAACACCGACGGACAGATATTGTGCCCTGGTCAGGGGAGTCAAATGCTCCTGTGTGATCTTTAGCAACTCACAGAAGTATTTCCTCACCATTTCCAGGGGAGACATGACAGGAGATTTTGGAAAATTCAATAACCGAAGATTATTCCTCCATGCTTGATTTTCCAGATGTTCCATCTTCCTAGCCAATAAAGTCCTGTCTTTAATCAGAGCCGCATGCTCCTCTCAAAGGTGTCCAAGATCTTCTTTAAGTTGAGAAATAGCACCCGCCTGTTGCTCCTGAACTCTGGAAACCTCAGAAATATTCATTTTCAAACTGGAAAGCTCAGTACTCACTGTGCCCACAACAACAAATAAGGAAGAAGTCAAAGCAGCTATGGCGTCCCATAGCACATCTAAAGTAATAACTACGGGTTTAACCAAGCCCCGACTAGCCGGAAGCTGCACTCCTCCAATCCTCATCAACTGCTGCTCAGCCGCGGGAGAAGTTGAACCAGCTACAAAAGCCCCAGCCGACTGCTGCAATGATCCAAGGTGCAAAACTGCAAACACCGACGAGCGTTCTTCCTTTCCCCGCACCGGCGTGCCCTTCAGTAAGCAGGGGGTGGGGGAGCGCTACATCTGGTGAAGATAAGCTTCCAGGATGAATTGGGGGAACACGCTGCTACAGGGACAAAGACACCCCTGATGCACCCAGCAATATCGAGACATCATCATGCGGTGCTGGCGAAGACGCCGCTCCAGGGCCAACAGCAACAAATCCGCAGAGATCCAGAGTCCTCTGACCGGCAGCGGGAGACAGTGCCGAACCCGAAGGTAGGTCAGCCTGCTTCCTTTTCCTCTGCCCCATCATGAAAATGAGCATGGAGTTCACACCCGCAATTGGAATCCGATCAATACACAACTACTGCTCCAGGACCACTTCCTGCCGCCATCTTGCCTCCCCAGATCTAGCCCAGGTCATGGTATTTTCAATAACATCATATGGATGCGAAAGGTGGACAGTGAAAAAGATAGACAGGAAAAAAATTGATGCCTTTGAATTATGGTGCTGGCGACGAATACTGTGTATATCATGGACTGCCTGAAGAACAAACCAGTCAGTACTAGAGGAGAACAAACCTAAGCCTTCCTTAGAAGTTCAGATGGCAAGACTTTGACTTTCATACTTTGGACACATAATGCAAAGAGAGAGTTCACTGGAGAAAGACATAATGCTTGGCAAGGTAGTAGGTCACCTTAAATGAGAAAGGCTGGCAATGAGATGGATTGATACAATAACAGCAGCTATGGATACTACTCTATCAACAGTGAGCCGCTTGACTGAAGACCAAACAAAGTTTAGCTCAAATATCCAGAGGATCACCAGGAGTTGACATCGACTCAACGGCACTTAACAATATTGAAGTAGGCAGGCTATGCGCCGCTATGGCGCATAGCCCTGCTACTCACCCCTAACCCCAGATATTCAATGCCACAGTGACTGCATTGAATAAATGGGTTCAGCACCGAGTGAAATCCCCCACAGAGCCTAACCATGTAGCAGCGATATTGGATGGTTACACAGTTAGCAATCTGCGGCTAGAACCAGGCGAACCAAAAGCTGGTCTAATTTGAGCCACAGATCGCTAACTATGTAGCGGCCCGATATTGCTACTACACGGTTAGTGGCAGTCACTACCTCAGCTCTGCCCCAGAATGCTCCTAACATGCTCTGATGCTAAGCATCGGGGCACATAGAGAACTTAGTAGGGGATATTCAATGGCATTAACTGTGTACGTTCCATTGCATGTGGGTGCCATTTAATATTCCCATTTAAGGCATTTACACAGTTTACTTGGCTGTAAACCGTGTAAATGCCTTTTGAATATCGGGCCCATTATGACCAGGAGCAAAGGGCGGGAGTTGGAGGTTGGACAGAAAGTCCTGGTGCTGCTCCCATCTCCTCCGCATAAGTTTATGGCACGATGGAGGGGACCCCTAGTAATGGAAAAACATTTGAACATTGTATATTATGTGGTGAAAGATAAGAGTGGATGTAAACAGATGCATCATACTAATTTACTGAAACCCTGGCAAGAGAGGGAAACATTACTAGCAACTCTCAAGAAGGAGAAAGAGGAGGATTTTAGTCCAGTTTGCTGAGGAAAAGAAAGGGGGCAAAGTAACTGTTAACCTGGGGTTAACCCCCCCACACAGAAGGAAAACATCTGGGCTCTGCTAGAGGAGCTCCATGGCGTAATATCTCCAGTTCCAGGAAGAACCCCTCTGGTAGAACACAAAACTCAGAAACCCCTGTGGCAAGTGGTGAGGTTGAGGCCTTACTATTTGCCCGAAACCAAGAGCGTAGAAGTTATGCTACAGGTGGAGAAAATGGAGGTAATAGAGAAGGCACGAAGCTCATAGTCCAGCCCCTTAGTTTTGGTTCCGAAGGCAGACGGCACATTCTGATTTTGCATTGACTTTCGTTAAGTCAATGCCATTTCAGAGTTTGATACATACCCTATGCCACGAATTGATCAGCTGTTGGGCTAGTTGGGAACTGCTAGGTACCTGACCATGTGATTTCACTAAGGGATACTGGCAGATACCCCTTGCACTCGCCTCTAAACCTAAAACGGCTTTTAGTACTCTAAAAGGGCTATATCAATTCTGTCATATGCCTTTTGGGTTACATGGGGTGGCAGCCACTTGTCAGCGGCTTGTCGATAATGTGTTGAGGGGACGTGAGGCTTATGCAGCCGCCCATATGGATGACATTTTCATTTTTATGTTAGCTTGGGCTAGTCACGTATTTAGGGTGAGAACAGTCTTGGAGGCACTTAGGAAGGCAGGACTCACTGTTAAACCAAAAATGTTCTGCTTTGCTCAGACTGCTCAAATACCTTAGGTACTGGGTGGGTAATGGGGAGGTGTGGCTGATTCTAGATAAGGTACAGAGTTTGAAGGAGTTTCCTTTCCCAAAAATTAAGAAACAGCTACTCAGTTTTCTGGAGTTGGTGGGCTGTTACCACCATTTCATTCTAGAGTTTGCCACCAACATCCATCCCTTGACAGAAATGATCAAGAAAAACACTCACATCAATTGAACTGGGCTTCTCAGGGTCTGGAAGCCTTCCAGGAACTTCAGAAGGCCCTTTTCTATGAACCTATTTTGAGTAGGGTTGATTTTAGCAAGGACTTTGTTCTGAAAACTGATGCTTCGGCTGGTGGGTTAGGGACTGTGCTGTCTCAGGGGCATCAAGGAGAGGAATACCCAGTCTTATACCTTAGTAGGAAATTAATGCCTCATGAATTGAGATACTTCATAGTAGAAAAAGAATGTTTGGCCATAAAGTGGGCCATGGAGGCTTTGAAGTACTATTTAACTGGGCAACAATTTACCCTGATGACAGATCATGAGACCTTGAAAAGGCTTAGGCAAATGAAGAACGCCAATACATATTTGATCTGATGGTATTTAGCCCTTCAAATGTATAGGTTCCGAGTGGTGCATCAGGCAGGGAAACAGCACATAAACGCAGATGTGCTGTCCTGGGTGAATGAGGAGGCAGAGGAAAAGCCTAGGCCTGTTCACTGCTCAGAACTCCTGAAGAAACTGAGATGAAACTTTGACCAAGGTTGGGATGTTGACAAGACATCTATGAACACTGAGAGATACCAGCAAAATGTTTGTGGACATTGTGAAGGAGACTTCAAGTCTGGTGGATAAATGAAATACAACAATGAGCTATTTTACTGTTCATTATTTTTCCAGATAAGTCTTTGTAAATTCTTCTTTGAGTATATTTACAACGTATGTGAAATTGTTCATTCTGATATATTAATTGGAAGTTTGAGTTGACTGTTACAAATCTTTAAAAAAAACCTGACCTCTGGAGAGGTGATGAGAGCACTGGAACACACGGATATGATAATGCTGTGCCCGATTGTTTTGAGCTCCCTTGGTTAAGTGTACTTATAAAGTTTTTTGAGATGAATTTATGTCTAACATTTATTACTTATAAGTTGATTTTTTGGATTTTTTTGTGGTAAGGATCGAGAGGAGTGCAATATTAATATTTAAATATTTGAATAATTCAAGGAATATTTTTCTACAAATTATTTTTGATGATTCTTTCCAGTCTCCTGCCATAGAATTATTGTGACCCACTGTTTACAGCTAAACTTGACTGAAAATTGTGGCATATAAAACTATCCATTCTGGAAACCTCAGGAATTCAGAGGAAAAACAGACAAAAAAGTCAGTTTATTGAAGATGTTACCTAGCTTTCTTAGAATAACCCAACTGTAAAATTTCAAAATGGTCTTCTTAAGTAATATGCGAGGCCCCCAAATTGCATTCTGTATTACTTCTATGTTCCAAATATCTTAAAGTTATCTAGCATAGGCACCATCGTCATAGACAAATAATAGGAGCCCCATGTGGAGGGGGAAGGTGCTTATCTATGATGGTATATGTTAGCCCCTTGGGCCATGGTGCTCTGCTGTTTGAGGCCCTGTTGGAGATGGGGAGGAAGAGGAAAGGCCAGGTTCCATCTAAAGTGCCTTCCTCAATGGGCTCGATTGTTCAACACCTGCAGCACATGGCTCAGGTTGAGGTATTTGAGTATTAGCAGTATCTTAAGTATCTGCACCCTTATCCAGAGATATCAACCCCAACCCTGGCCCCTCAAGATCCATGTCTCACTCTGGAAAGAGACCCTACCACAACAGCCCCCCTCGATCTCTGTCCTACTCTGGAAAGCAATCCTCACGTAACTTGTCTAATCTCATCCATATCCCTCTCCTCTCCCCTTCCACTCTCCCCTTCTAATGTGCCTTGTGGAACGCGCAATCACTCTCTAATAAACTTGCTTTTACCCATGATCTCTTTATCTCTAATGTTCTACATCTTCTTGCCCTAACTGACCTGGCTTCCCCCAGACGATACCGCATCCACTGCTGCTCTCTGTCACGAGGGCTAACAATTCTCCCATACACCTCTTTCCACTGGCCACGGTTGTGGTGTTGGGCTTCTACTTTCTCCCGCTTGCCAATACCAACCCCTCCTACTGCCTCAATCGCACTCCTTTCCCTCTTTTGAAGTTCACTCCATTCGCCTCTTCACACCACTTCCTCTTCGAGTAGCTGTTATCTACCGCCCTCCTGACAAGTCTGCCTTTACCTTCCTTACCGACTTCGACTCCTGGCTTTCCGTCTTTCTGGATTCTTCTTCCCCTACTCTTATTCTTGGGGATTTTAACATCCACATCGATAACCCCCTCCGATCCCCATGCATTAAAACTCCTCGCCCTTACCTCCTCATTTGACATCCATCTTTGTTCCACTGCCCTCACTCACAAGCACAACCACTGCCTTGACCTGATACTCTTCTCTAAGTTCTCTTCATCAAACTTCCGTAACTCAGTTCTTCCCGTATCAGACCACCACCTGTTAAGCTTTAATCTTCAACTCCCACTGCCTCAACCTCGTCCTGTCTCCTCCAAACTATTTAGAAACCTTCATACCACTGACCCCTTAACTCTCTCCTCCATCATTTTCCATCTCTCTCTCCCATTATATCTTCCAAATCCGTCGACGAGGCAGTAACCTCCTATAATACTGCACTCTCCTTGGCTCTGGATACTCTTGCCCCACCCACCCGTCGCCCTGTGAGACATTCCAAACCCCAGCCCTGGCTCTCATCCACCACCCGCTATCTACGCACCTGTACCCGCTCTGCTGAACATGCTTGGCTCAAACACCGCTCCCCCAAAGACTTTCTACACTTCAAATTCAAGCTCGGCTCCTTCCAATCAGTCATAGCTCTTGCCAAACAAGAATACTACAGCCATCTGACCAACTCTCTTGCCTCTAATCCTCGCCGTCTCTTTAATACCCTCAGTTCTCTTCTCAAAGTGCCCCCGCCCATTGTCCCGCCCTCCCTTACTGCCCAAACCCTGGCCGACTACTTCCATGACAAAATCCACAAGATCACCCTCCAATTCCCTACTTCTTCATCTACCTCCCCTCCTCCCCAATTCCCCCCCCACTCCTGCTACCTCCGCCACCATCTCTTCCTTCCCTGTGATCACTGAAGAGGAAACCACACTCCTCTCTTCCTCCAAACCCACCACCTGTTCCTCTGATGCTATCCCCACCCACCTCCTAAGCCCCATCTTCCCCACCATTGTTCCTTTCATCTCTCATATTCTCAATCTATTGCTCACCACTGCAACTGTCCCCGCAGACTTCAAACATGCTGTGGTCACACCTCTCCTTAAGAAACCCTCACTCGACTCCACCCGTCCTTCTAACTATCGACCAATCTCCCTTCTTCCTTTCATATCTAAACTACTTGAACGTGCAGTTCACCACCGCTGTCTCGACTTCCTCTCCTCCCATGCCCTCATGGATCCTTTACAGTCCAGCTTCTGTCCCTTACATTCTACTGAAACAGCTCTTACCAAAGTCTCCAATGACTTGTTCCTAGCTAAATCTAATGTACTCTATCTACTCTGTCCTCATCCTGCTCAACCTCCCTGCTGCTTTTGACACTGTTGACCACAACCTTCTCCTCGATACCCTTTCCTCGCTTGGTTTTAGGGGCTTGATACTATCCTGGTTCTCCTCATACCTCTCCCATTGCTCCTTCAGTGTATGCTCTGGTGGCTCCTCCTCTTCTCCTACCCCTCTTCCAGTTGGCGTACCTCAGGTATCCGTCCTGGGTCCTGTGACATAGCGAGTCCTTTTAGTCAGGGAGAAACTCCCAAAGATCAGCAAAAAAGTGCAGGGCTGCAACGTAAACAACAGCACATGGCTGGTTGTCAGGGAAACCAAGCCCCAGAGAGAGAAACAGGCCCCTGCTATCAGTTCAGCAGAGAGTCACGAGGTAATTATGAACACCTGCTAAGGGGTGGAGTCAGGCTTGACCCGAGGAAGCTGACTCATAAGGAGGCCCCAGTTAACACAGAGGGCAGGGCAGGAAACACGGAGAGAAAGGCAGAGAAGAGAGCTGAGTGCAGAACAGAGAAGGAAGAGAGAGATGGAGACGAGGAAAGGTCAGAGGCTCTGTGTGAGAGGTACAGCAGGAGCAGACCTTGTCAGTGGAAGTCCTCTCTGGGTTCTGAACAGGAGAAAAGGCCAGGAAGGCCATTGAATTATACTCTGCACAAGTCAGGTTGGGAACCGACAGCAATTTACAAACCTCAGAGAAAACCTGATACAGCCAGAGTAAAAGGTAGGCCCAAGGGCTGGAAGTACAATAACTACTGGGGGTTTATTGCCCAGGAGAGTTGGGGCTACGGTACAGAGGACTGTAATGAGAATGGTTATTTAGAGCTGTACCAAACCCAAGTGCTAATCCCAAGGCCTAGCGTAGGAACGGGCGTGGCTCCAGAAAGAAAGGAGCAAACAATTCCTGCCTCAGAAAGGAGGGCAGGGGAATTGAACTCTCTTTTGTAAATAATTCTTTGGAAGCAAGGAACTGTATTATTTCAAGGACAGAGGAAATAATATCTCTGTGTTAATGTTTGATGCTGAAGGAAGCTGCTTTATTTTGTCCTTTTGTCTTCCAGAAGTGCAAGAATTTATGTTACCTTTTATCCTGGTGAAATCCACCCCGGGAGGGGAATAAATCCCTTTTTGCTTTACCAACTTGAGTCACACTACTCTTCATTGAGCTATCAAAGGAAATACATTTCCCTACATGCAGTTCTACAGGAAATAGTAAACCTCAGTTCAAGAAGAAAACGTAACCTCCTTAAGCCCTACCTACCTATGGGTACTGGCAAGGGGGAACATCACAGTCCGCTCCTCTTCTCTCTCTATACCCAATCTCTTGGTGCGCTTATCTTTGCCCATGGTTTCCAGTACCATCTCTATGCCGATGACTCCCAGATCTACCTCTCTACACCTGAAATCTCTCCAGCAATCCAGACCAGGATCTCTGCCTGCCTTTCAGATGTCGCTGCCTGGATGTCTCACTGCCACTTGAAACTGAACATGGCCAAGACTGAACTCCTTATCTTTCCCTCTAACACCTCCCCTCCTCTCCCTCCTTTCTTGGTCTCTGTCGATAACTCTATAATCCTCCCTGTTTCCTCGGCCCGCAATCTGGGGGTTATCTTTGACTCCTCTCTCGCCTTCTCCACACACATCCAGCTTGTAGCTAAGACCTTAAGACCTGCCGCTTCTTTCTCTACAACATTAGCAAAATCTACCCCCTCCTTTCTGAACACACTACTAAAACCTTCATCCACTCCTTAATTACCTCTCGCCTCTACTTCTGCAACCTCCTTCTTGCTGGTCTCCCTATGTTCCATCTCTTTCCCCTTCAATCTATTCAAAACGCTGCCGCTCGACTAATCTTCCACCAGCCTCGCCTTGCCCACATTATTCCTCTCCTCAAGTCACTTCACTGGCTCCCTATCCATTTTCGCATCCAGTTTAAACTTCTCCTCCTGACCTATAAATGCATTCACTCTGCGGTCCCTCAATACCTTTCAACTCTCATCTCTCCTCACAACCCCCCTCGTGAACTTCACTCTTGTAACAAACTACTTCTATTCAGGCCCTTCACTCGCACCCCTAATTCCAGACTTCGCTCATTTCACCTTGCAGCACCCTATGCCTGGAACAATCTACCTGTGTCTATACGCCAGGCACCCTCCCTAGCCCTCTTCAAATCTAGGTTGAAAACCCACCTCTTCACTGTCGCTTTCAGATCTTGACTTCCATCCCTTGTCTACCGTGACTGTAAATGCCATGCTTGTCTGTCCTTTGTTTGCCTGACTGTAATTGCCATGCCTCGTACTTCTTGCCCTGAATAGACTATTGATTTATGTTCTGTTTGTTTTGTCTTGACTAGATTGTAAGTTCTAACGAGAGTAGGGACCGTTTCATACATGTCTGTACAGCGCTGCATGCAACTAGTAGCGCTTTAGAAATGCTTAATAGTAGTAGTAGTAGTAGTAATTTTTGGCATCTTCTGTATTCTCCAATGCTTTATTGAGCTCTGGGGAGTGAACTTCCCCCACTGCCCCTGCAAATGCTATTAGAATCGGCAGCCAGCATTGTCTCCCTGGTTCAGGTTGAAGACACGACTGGTGTTTTTGAGACTTCATTGGTAGGTATGAACCCTCCCAGTAGCACTGTTTCAGGGAGTGGAGACTAAATCCAGGATTACTTGAGTAGAAAGGCTAAGCTGCCTCTCTCTGGTAATCCCGTGAGTTGAGGAGACAGACATAGGAGAAACTGTTGATAACATCAATGGTGGACCTCCAGATAAACAGAATATCCTGGTTGAAGTAACCCACTCCTCTGCTCCTGTAGCTATAGTCTTTAAGACACCCCCATTACTGGACCCATCTTCAGGAGTTACATTAGGGAAGGTGTAGTTGTTGGTCTCTTAGATGAAGCCTGCACTAACAGGTTCTCTGCAGCACTCATGTGAATTTTCAAAGGGGACATCTATGAAGGTGAAGTGGCATTTTAAAAATGACATCCAAGTGCAATCTGGGGCGTCCAAGCCAAAATGTCTGAAAAAACCCCAAGCATTTCCAAGTTCAGGCATGATTTCACAAGCATGGACATGCCTGATAGGGACATCTGTGGGGGCATCTACATAGACATCCCCAGAACAGTATTCTAGACTGTGGACATTTTGAAAAAAGCCTAATGGTTGGAGTAGTAGGCTAAGACCAGTGAGGTAGGGTTCAAATCCCACTGCTTCTGTCATTGCGATTGTGCAAAGTACTGGGGATGGCAGAGTGCCATCTTCTCTTCACCCTCTGGATGTTTTAAAGCCCAAACAAGCACTTTCCCAATGCCTATTTGTGCCTGGAGCAAGTATAGCCTTAGACACGACTCCGGACATCCAGGATGTATTCAAGATTAGGTGGTGAGGTCCAGGTTCTTGGGAATGCCCTGGCCACACCTCTACCATGCCCCTATTCAGACTTGGACATCCTCATGCTGGGGATGTCCACAGACCTGGCTTCTAAAATGTCTCTGGAGAAGTCTCTGCTTTGGATGTCTCTATGCCTGTTTTCAGACGTCCAAGGCATGAATAAGGCATATAAAACAACTCCCTTAACCTTTCAAGAATCTTTAGAGGCAGCAGTATGAAGGTTGTGAGACTCAAACAGAATCTCTAACATTTCTTATAGAAGCCTTTGTCAATGACAATGTTGGAGATCTCAGTTTGGAAGGAGAACCTGCATTTCATTAAATTTTCTAGATCTCAGTACATTTTGCCTTTAGATATGCTTAAGTACTTTACTGAAGTTGTGTGGTATCCAGCTGATGCATTTCCACCTACCTTTAGTCTCAAGAGAGTGGTAGTTGGAAAAGTAGATACATAAAGGGGACTTGACTGTGGATAGCTTAGAATTATCTACATTATTGGAATCTTCTGTAGAAACTGTGACATGCTACACTGCTTGTAACATTTACACTGGAGTCCAACAGAGATCTGACTCTCAAATCCTTTTTTTTTGCTGTAAGGATTCCCTTTTTCATAATGAGAAGGTTAGGGTGTATCTGGATTTTTCCAGGGCTACCAAATTAAATGTAGAACTTTCTTGACTTTGTAGCAGCAAGTCCTTGATGTTGTCGTTTCTTTTTTTTAATGAAATTTCCAACTAAGTGTATTTCTTTGAATGAAAATACAGTTTTCTTTGTTGAGCTGGATCAGTTGAAGAAGTTTCTAGAAACAAGAGACTGTTCGACCTTCAATATAACATGATTCTGATTGGCTTGTAAATAATGAAAGTTATTGACTATTAGTCCACTGCAATTTCTTTTTTTTTTTTCTTCTTGCCTTCAAGTCAATGCTGACTCCTGGTGACCCAGTAGCTCTGATTTTTCTTGGCCGTGTAAAGAAAAGTATATTGCCAGACCTTTCTTCCAAGGCAATGGAGGGTTAAATGACTTGCCCAAGGCCACAAGTACTGCTAGTGGAAATCAAACCTTGGTCTCTTGGTTACCAAGCCAGCGCTTCAACCACTAGGCTACTTCTCCACTCCTTTTGCTCCTTAGTGGACTATAATTTCTGAAGGTATCTTAATTTCTTTTAATTATTTGTTATAAAAGGGCTATCTAGTTTCTTCACATATATTTCCTAGCAACATATGTGACAGGGGAAAATAAGACTTAAAGTGTGTGTACAGGAGGTCTAGGAGGCCCGCAGGGGAAAATGGGAATCCTGTACATATCTATATATGGAAAGGAATGTGCTGTGCTAAGACAAATTGATTGTTCTGCAAGGAAACGACTAACCTTTTTATTGAATATGATTTCTACAGAGGCACATGGGTTGTCTAAGGTTCCTCCAAAACTCTGGGCCACCTCCCCAACTGACGCCGGATTGGTCCCCTGTACGCCATACGTGGTACGTTTGAAGGATCCTCAAGCTGTTGTTTGTATCCGACAGTACCCTTTGTCTGGCCCTAAGGAAACTACTTTGCAGTCCATGATCCAGGATTTTGTCGCAGCAGATATTGTAGTTCCTACTGTTTCTCCTTATAATACTCCCGTGAATCTCGTCCCTAAGGGGGATGGGTTCCGTTTTACCCAGGATTTACGGGCCATAAATCAGCTCGTTGTCCCGCTGGCACCGGTGATGCCAGATATTGCCGGGCTACTTACTCTTATTCCTATGGAAGCCAAATGCTTTACGGTTATTGATTTAGCTAATGCCTTTTTTAGTGTACCACTGGACCCCATCACGCAGCCTCTTATGGCTTTCACCGATGCAGGCAAACAATATACCTGGACTCGCCTGCCGCAGGGATACATTGATTCCCCGGTGGCGTATTCTCTTGTTCTTAAGGCATCAATTGAAATGTGGCATCCGTCTTGTTCCTTCACCCTTCTCCAGTATATGGACGATTTGTTGTTATGTTCGAAAACAATCACAGATTGTGAAAACGACTCTGTATCCTTGCTCTGCCATTTAACCTCCCATGGACATAAGGCTTCTCTAAAAAAGCTCCAGTGGTGCTGCGAGCGTGTTACCTACTTGGGGTTTGTGCTGTCCCCTGGAAACCGGGTGCTCTCTCCCGCCCGAGTACAGGCAATTATAAAATTATCTCCTCCAACAGTGACACAAATGCTGGCTTTCCTTGGATTAGTATCCTTCTGTTGCGCTTGGATCCCGGACTGTGCTTATTAGGATTCCATATTGCGAAGGGCTACCTTGTAGTTACCAGGCTCTGCATCTATTGAATGGACCGAAGAAATGCTTTCTGCATTTGCCACTTTGAAAAAGCTGCTTATCTCAGCTCCTACACTTGGACTACCCGACTATGGGAAAATGTTTTACTTATATGTAAGGGAAGAGGGAGGAACTATGGCAGCTATTTTGGCTCAAGACCACGGTGGGGGGGGGGGGGGGGGGAATGCACCTAGTTGCATATTTATCGAAAAAATTGCCCCTTCAGGTACAGGGTATGCCTGCATGTTTGCGAGTCCTGGCGGCTTCGGCTATTGCCATACAGATGACTATCCCGATTACTCTGTCTCATGAGACTATCCTGTTTTCTACCCATTCTGTTTTGAATGTGTTAAAGAATCTCACTACGCAACACATGACAGCCCAGCGCCTTAGTGGGTATGAGGTAATTTTAACAACTACTGAAGGTTATTGGTTAAACAGCAATCCGCTGCCTTTACCCCGATGCTGGCCTTACAGGCCTTAATGCGCCCAGTAGATGACTCCGAGTTGCCCCAAGAAGAACATGATTGCTTAAAGTTGATCAACTTTGAGACGTCAGTACGTCCCGACTTGTCCTCCTCCCCGCTCCCGGACGCTCCACACACATTTGTGGACGGGAGCTATGTTCGTACCGCAGACAACCCCTACATTGCTTCTTATGCCATTGTAGAACTCCCAAATATTTTGCATGAAGCCCAGTTACTACCTTATGGCTCTGCACAAGTGGCAGAATTGGTAGCGCTTACTAGAGCCTGCGAATTATTTGTTGATAAACGTGTTAACATTTATACAGATTCCAGGTATACCTTTGGGGTGGTGCATGATTTTGGCCTCTTATGAGGGCGTAGGAGTTGGAAGATGGCAGACGGTAAACCAATTTCTCATGCACAACTGGTTAATGAATTGCTGGCCGCCTTATGTAAACCCAAAGAAGTCGCCGTTATTAAATGTGCCGCACACAGATATGATACTTCTATTGCCTCTCAAGGCAATGCTTTAGCTGATCTTGCAGCCAAACAGTGTGCACAAGCCCAAATTGAACTTTTACGTAGTAATAATATCTCTCAGGGCATGCTGACAGTTTCTTATTTGTCTGATCCTCCATTGTCTGAATATTATGTTTCCCCTCTTGAGCATTCTTTCCCCCTGTACCACTTGCAGGATGCTGCAGATCCCGAGGACATTATGTTGTTCCCAATACATAATATGAGTTTAAATTCAGCACAGATTTGGCAGGAAAAGGGGGGGGGGGGGGGGCAAAGAGGGCTACCAAAAGCGGCAGCCCCTCTCTTAATTGGTCAAGTACATGGGGTAGGGCATAAAAACAGGAAGACGGTTCTTAAGGAGTTACAAGAAATATTTGTTTGCAGAGATTTGCCTCATTTAGTAGAATCACAACTGAGTCAATGCTTAGTATGTGCTAGGAATAATGTTCAGAAGGGAAGAGCAATAGGACAATTGCAACATTTACCCCCACCCCAAGGCCCGTTCCAGGCCCTGCAAGTAGATTTCACATATATGCCACGATCGATAGGGGGCTATAAGTATTTGTTGGTCATTGTAGATAGGTTTTCAAAGTGGTCAGAGGCTTTTCCCACGACTAGGGAAGATGCTAGAACAGTAGCCAAAATTCTCTGTAAGGAAGTTATCCCCAGCTTTGGGTGTTCCCTTTCTATAGATTCTGATCAGGGACCAGCGTTCACATCTAAGGTGTTACAACAGATTACTCAGATGTTTGCCATTGATTGGAAATTTCATGTCCCATATCACCCACAGTCGTTAGGGATAGTAGAATGAATGAATCAAATAATTAAAGAAAAATTTAAAAAGGCTACACAACACGCCCCAGGAAGGTGGCCAGTGTATTTACCGGTTGTATTGGCAGAGATTAGGCTGACCCCAGGGGCATCTGGATTCTCTCCTTTTGAAATTCTGATGGGACGACCCTTCCCCTTCCCCTGGAAATGGCCCGAGGGAATGGTGATAATGGCGGATGACTTGCTGCTAGCGCAGGAAGAATATGCCACACAGTTAGCTAAATATTTGTGCACGGTGTCTGAACAAGTGTATAATGCTTTTCCTTTTCCTTCTGCAGAACCGACGCACCGGTTCCACCAGGGAGACTGTGTGCTGGTAAAGCTGTTTCATAAGAAGGGCCAGTGGGACCCGCTGTTTGGAGATCCGGAGGAGATTATTGCAGTTACTCACACAGCCGTGCTAACTGATAAGCATCCGACCTGGGTACACACCTCACGCGTTAAGAGTGCACCGGAGGATTCCTGGAAGATGCCTGACTCGCCCCAGCCATGAGGTCTGCCTGGCTGGTTCTGTTCTGCTTGTTATTGATCTCGGTTGTCATTGTGCTGACTATATATTATTTTACAAACGAAGGACCTTGGACGTAGGCACATCGGACGGAGAACAATGCAACTTGGATTCAGGTATCTCTCAATAGGTCTCGCCGGACTAAGCGAGAACTCCTCTCTCTGAATTTGTGGAAATCCTCTGTTTTGGAGATTGTTAGTCTGATGAACTTAACTGACTGCATTATCTGTACTCCTTTACCAAAGGGTCTAGCATATGCTACGGTACACGTTTCAAAGGTTCCCTTAAATGAGTATGCGAGACAACTTGCTTGTGTAGATAATAATAATTTTTCTGCCAGTTGTTATGAATCTTTCAATTGTTCCCAGA
Organism: Ichthyophis bannanicus; assembly: GCA_033557465.1. Taxonomy (NCBI): domain Eukaryota; kingdom Metazoa; phylum Chordata; class Amphibia; order Gymnophiona; family Ichthyophiidae; genus Ichthyophis; species Ichthyophis bannanicus. Next base: position 1,665,971 of record CM066035.1, read on the forward strand.
CGTGGTATATGATGAATATGATACATGATCCTTTGCGTGTATATGCTGACCAAAATATGATATTTGATCTATGTTTGATAACAAATGCATCCATTGCTTTTTCACACAGGTGTAACCTGTCATATAATGTGTTTAATGGGTCTTTTCATTTTATTAATAATTCAGTCATGATAAATTGGTTTAATCAATCCAGTAATATGGACCCCTCCAATAAGAAAAATGATTGGAGAAATATTACAAAGAGCCCGGTAATGTTTAATGGATCTGACTTCCGCTGGTATGTGGGAGTTAGTCCCATTTACCACGATGATTCAGCTATAGGGTCCCAAAATGAATCCCCATACACTTCATGCTATCTACCAATGTCCAGTTTTAAGAAAGAACCTCATCTCCTCCACTGTGGGAAGTCCTTTTGTGAAGTGATTTGATGGGCATAATATGAGTCGCATATGGACCACTGGCACAGATCTCTTCGCTGTGGTGGGTCATTATTGGTTGTGTGGGGAGATGATTTATCAACAAATTAACACGTCTTTGCTACCTTGTGCGTTAGTTAAAATAACTCCTTATTTGGCTCTAATACCTTTGAATGTGACCCATGGTAAAAGAAAGAAAAGGAATGCAAATCCTTGGTCACCTGATATTCCTGAAGATGAGGCTATTCAAGCTTTGCATCAATATATTAATACTACTTATCCTTTGACCAAAGTTCGCTTGGATGCCCTTAGCTATACTTCCTGGATCCCAGTTTTCCAAACCCCCACTATCACCGCTGAATTAGGTATGGCAATTCGAAGATTACAATGCTTGTTACATATACAAATGAAGTCAGTAACAGAATCCATTTCTAAACTTGCCGAATCCCTGGAACAGAATACTCAAATGACTTTACAAAATTGTAGAGCTTTAGATCTCTTACTAGCAGCTGAGGGCGGGGCTTGTACCTTTTTAAATGAAACTAATTGTTGTACTGTTATAGCAAACCACACAATTTTTGTCTTAGATGCCATGAAAAAGATTAAGACCTTATCTGATTTGAATATGGCCAATTTCAAGGGCGGTATTGATTTTGGTAACATATGGGGTGATGTTGTAAAATGGTTTGGCGGGTTGGGGGTGGTCTTAAAGGACTGATTATTGCCCTATTGAGCGGTTTTATAATTCTTGTTCTTTTTTGTTGTATATTTTCATTTGTCCTTGGCTGTTGTCGGAAGGCCCTGCAGAGCTCCACCACTTTTATGTACTCTTATACACCTGTTTCCACAGTGGCTGATGTACCTGAGCACACCACCACCGACCTCTAGTTAATAATGTCTGCTTAACTGTCCTTCAGAAGACTGTTCGTCTGTTCTTATAGTGGGCCTATGCAGGCCCAAAGTGGGGATTGATAGGGGAAAATAAGACTTAAAGTGTGTGTACAAGAGGACTAGGAGGCCCGCAGGGGAAAATGGGAATCCTGTACATATCTATATATGGAAAGGAATGTGCTGTGCTAAGACAAATTGATTGTTCTGCAAGAAAATGACTAACATCTGTGAAGTTACTGATAAGCTGTGGTGGGCCTCAGGGGATGAGTTGATGACGTATGTATATGTTTTTGTTCATGTATAAAAGACAGACAGCCCCTCTAACCTGTGGAATAAATTTACATACTACTTATATGCGAGTGTGTGTGTTTGTTCCCCTGGAATTCCAGACAGAGAAGGTAAGGTGGTTCCCCGGCCCAGGGGATTAGCGGGCGTCCTGAGGGTAAGTGGTATATAGTGCTGGGAAAGGAGTAACCCACACTTACAATAGGAAGATGTTGTATATTAATAATGTGTTAAGAAAAAAACAAAAGAATAACAAGGCACAAGTAAAAGAACAAGTCCCCATGGCACCTGGTGACTTATGAAGTAAATCATTAAGGGATAATTTTATCACATTTTCCTACATATAAAACCTGCTTTACACACAGAGAAGGACTTTTATAAAAGTAAGCGCCCGGGTATGCATGTAAAAACTATGTGCATGGTACATATGCATCTATTTTTAGGTGATCTGTATGTAGATGTTCATAGTGGTGTAGTTTGGATGGCATGGAGGTAGAGTTGTGATGTATGTGTGCATTTTATAAATATGCATACAAATGTGTAGAGTGGTATTCTCAGAAGCACACTTTATTCAAAGGATTCACCTATCAGGGGTGATAAGAGCCAGACCTGACATGGCCGTGTTTCGGCAATGCCTTCCCTAGGGGTTCTATGGCACTCGCTATGAAATCACATTGAGAAAATGTCCTTTCTTGCACATTGCTACATTTTTCTCCTTCACCAGATGCAAACGCCAGCTTCTGGTATAGCACAGAAGCCAGCATTTGTTTGAACTGTCATTTTGCAAGAGTAGGTATCTGGTGAAGGTGAAAGATATAGTAATGTGCAAGAAAGCAACAAAAAACACCCCTCTTGCAGCGTCATCAAGCACAAAAAGAGCAGGACACAATAGCTGTGGAAGGACAATTTTATTCAGCAATGTGAGGTCAATTTATTCAGCAACCTGGGTTGACCTCACATTGCTGAATAAAATTGTCCTTCCATGGCTATTGTGTCCTGCTCTTTTTGTGTGTAATGTGCAAGAAAGGACATTTTCGCTGTGATTTCATAACAGGTGCCATAGAACCTCTGAGGAAGGCATTAACAAAACATGGCCGTGTCGGGTCTGGCTCTTATCACCCCTAATAGGCAAATCCTTTGAATAAAGTGTGCTTTTGGGCATACTATGTTTTGGACTGGCTTTATTTTTATCTACACATGGTTATCATGCTTCAACATCAAACTGCTATAAATGTGTAGAGTACATGCACACATTGACATCTTTGGAGGAGACGTAAATTTGTGCATCTTTGGGGCTGGATCTGAAAGCCTATTTTATAAAGGCACATAAGTGCCTATGTTGCTTTTATAAAATAGATGCCTTTTTGGACATTGCACATAGACATCCTGTTATAAAATCAAGCCCTAAATAAATAATTGATTTGCTAGGATCTTCAACTCAACACTAAAGCAAAAAGTGTCCTGGGCTAGCTGAGAGGCTTCTGTTCCTGAATCATGGTCATGAAATACTTCCGTTTTTCTTATGATGTTTCCCAATTTCCTCCACTTAGTTATTTCCTGAGGAAGCTTTTAGCCATTTTATCCAAACTATTTAATAAAAGGTTACTGTATATATCATCTGACTGACCCTGTGTCCCATCCCTGGCACCTATCACTTACTTTGGTGGCCTAACTTGCTTGTTATGTCAGTTCATCTTTTCTTTCTGTTTCTCAGACTCCCTCAACTTATCAAAATCTAATGTTATTTTAAACTGCTGCAGTTAATTTCAAGCTTCAACAATTGTTGTTGATCTTCCCAAAGACATTTAGAGGGCATGGCACATGACTTATATGAATACCTTATTGCTAAAATGCAAAAGTATTGGTGCGATTTTCCTTCAGTAGTCTTGAGGAAGGCTGTATGTTTAATATACAGCAATAAATAAGAATTTACTTATCTATTCTGTATCTAGGGCTGTGGAATTCTTTTCTTTTTGCTGTGTTCAGAGTAGTAATGTAGGTGATCAGATAGGCATGCTGCATGATGTTTTTATTTTAGAATTTTAATGTACTTTATAAACATTTTATTAAGTACATTTTCCAAGCATTCATATCCCAGTGCAAGCTATATAAGAGAAAGGGTCATAAATGGCGGGCTCCTTCCTGCTGAGAACAGAGTTAGGAGCTTGTGTCACTGCTGGAACTTCGTTCTCCTGCTCCTGAAACAAAAAACAGCCTAAAAACCCATCCTGGGAACGTGAATGAATGAATGAACACCACTCAGTAAACCAGGATTTTGTCTGACCCTCTCAGTTCTTGTCCTCTCCTTCCCCCCCAACATTAAAAAGCTGAAGTGTGAACCCTCAACCTCTAGCTCCTCTTGGAACAAAGATGACCTTTAGAATGTAGCTCTGTTATATCATATGCCTTTATCTTTCCTCTAAGAATATCTTGCAGTATCAGAACTAAATTGTTAACTCTCGTTTGGAAGGGGGGTTTCCTTTTTCCTGTTGAGAAGAATTATTTCTCTATATTTTCCTTTTTAACAGTTCTCATTCTTTCTTTTTATTCAGTATTGGAATGTATGACAGAGTACTAATTTATGACTGAGGAATGTGGATTTGAGTGATCAGGTTGAAGCAATGGACAATGAAATGCTAGCAGAAATTAAGAAAGCAAATAAAATCAGTAACACAATAATAATGGGAGATGGCAATTATTTTGATATTGATTGGGTAAATGTCTCATGGGGACATGCTAGGGAGGTAAATGACTTCTTTGTGGAACAGCTGGGCCTAGCACGATTAAGAGAGGGGACTACTCTAGATATAAGCCTTGCTGTGATGCAGGATCTGGCGCAAGAGGCATCGATGATAGGGCTGCTTGGAGGCAGTGCTCATACTGTTCTTCCTGCTAGGAAAGACAAATTTATCATAATTTAGCAAAGGGAAATCTTACCTGTCCAATCTGTTAGCTTCATCGCATTTAACATAATCACTGAGGGGAAGACTACTGCGGTAGCATTTAACTTTAAATTTAGTTCATTTTTTATGATGGAATTTTTAAATGTAATTTGCTTTTGATTGTTCTTTTGGCTTTTATGCTGGTTTACTGCTTCAGTGGCTCATTGAGATGCCAGTAGATGGTATATAAGAATTTTAAATAAATAAAATTGCCACTCTATTCAGGAATCCTCTCACTCAGCAATTGTACAACTGAAGCACCTCAGACAGACTCGGCCTCTTTGCATTGGACCAGAATCATTCTAGCACTCTTGGTTTCAGCTGTTTACAGTATGTTCCTTATTTTGCTTACTAGTAATAAACTGACTGAGGGGGCTAGTTACTAAGCTGTGATAAAATATAGCATTTTACTAGTTAGTAAAGGTGGTAAAGGAATAATGCAGCTTGTGATCAGCCTTTGCATGCTATGTTATGTTATTCTGTTCCCCTGAGGGGTTATTCTGAACCACAAATAAGCTGCCTGTATGTGCGAGATAGACGTTTATCTTGCGAAAACAGCCAGAACCTTATTCTGAACCTCTGCAATCCTGCACATACACGGATTGCAGAACATGGGCGGGAAGGGGCGGAACAGGGGCTTGGTCAGCCATGGAGACATATAGGGCCAAATTCCATTCCCGACATCCAGGCCCTCTGTGCGCCCGGTTTTAACCGGACGTACAAAGAGAGTTGAAATTCTGATCCCGCAGGGCACGTCTAGCTCTGCGGGATCAGAATCACGAACAGGCCTGTACGTGCAGGCCTTGCCTGACTAACTCAGTCAGGGCTTTTCAATGGAGCCACAGTGCCATGGCATCCGGTTGCCATTGCACCACAGCTCCATTGAAAAGCTGTGATCCCTGGCCGCTGGCTTCTGATGCTGATTCCACGCAGCCTGACCCCTGATCTGGCCTCCTAAGGCCAGGATCGGGCTGCGGAGAATGTCCTCGGCTCCCCATGCCCCATCTGCGCCCCGGATCTTCTGTCTCCTACTGAAAAGGGGAACTTATTCCACCTTGGAGGTGGACTAAGTTCCCTGTGCAAGTCGCCAGCCCCGGACATACAGAGCCGACATTAAAATTGGCCCTGTATGTCCACGGCCTATGACCGCCCACTACCCGCTCTAACACCACCCAGGATCTGCCCCTTTCCCTTTCTCATCTACCTTCCCTGTACAAGACACGGGGAAAGTAAACAGGACTGGGAAGAGGCACGAATAGCGGGGATGGACGTCCCAATGGATGTGCCTTAGAATGACTCTGATAAAGCCTATTCTGGTGACACCCATGTATGTCTGCAGTCGGCCCCGCAGATGTCCAGGTTATACCTACAAAACTGTGGAATAAAGGTAGGAGTTAGAACTATTACTGTTCCTCACCCCAATGCAGCCACTAGTGGTGACTGATGTCTAACCCACATTGTGCACTGGTGTGATTGCAGTTCAGAAAACCACAGCATACAGTATTATGGAACAGAAAGCAGAGGAGAGGGAGGATGTAAGTCAGAGTAGCAGAAATAAACACCCCCGCATATGTATGCAGTAGAGCACAGATACTCAATCCAGCTATGCTGGCATTTGCAGTGTGAGCTTAAGGGACGCAACAAGGGCTCTCTAACAATGCCCACGTTCTGGCAATGATACTGGTGATGGAGTCATAGCACCGCATGTGAACATGTAAGTCCAACCATTGGTGCTATGTGGGGTTCTACAATATGCTGTATGCAATGTGTACAGTCCCCTAATGCAGAGGAGGGCATATGTGAATTCCATTGGAACACTATATTGGGGATATCTTATGCTGGTGGCTATATGGCACATATCTTATGCACAGGTTGCTGTTGTAGTTGTTTACATATGTGGCCCTATGATGTGCAATGCGCATACAGGGTTTCACCCTTGCGGCTGATATACCAGAAGGGCTGTTTTGGGCCTACTACAGCTCTGTATCTGTTAGAGGTCCACTATTGTAGTTATCCTGTATGTACATAGCCAAATAGAAATGCAGTGAGCAGGTATGATGCTGGGTTGGAAGTATTGATTGCTGTGGCTTCCTTCCATCAGAAAAGACATTCGGTGCGGGACATTCCTTTGGCAGATGGCTGTTACTGTGGGACAGCAAGTGAGGATGCGTGTGTGTGCATGGTTGGAGGGCTGCATGGTGGGGGGTGTCTAGATTGCTCATCCACATATCCGAGGGGGGAGGGGTAGGTATGCTTGGCAGGTACCTGGACCATAGGCTGTCTGCAGCATCACCTGGTGCCAGTGCATACAGGTAGGAGTGAGCAGGATGGTCCCTGTCACTACTCAGGGGAGCTCAGATGGAGGGCATGCAACGGTGCAAAGCACAGTATGGCATTCCCAGATTCACCAGCATTGGTCTCTACAAATGTGCACAGTTGTAGTACGCGACGATGGTGCCTCTGGGCATGTCTGTGTGGTACTTGCACTGCTGACTGCTGTCATTCCATTAGTGCAGGGGAAATGTTTGGGTAGTTCTCTATGGGGGACCTGTTCTGCTGGGATCATGTCCTTACTTAGCATTGTACAGTCATGTTCCTGAGATGTTGACGACGTGCATACTTCGGGAGGTCATCTACTGCCATGTATGCAGTGTTGCACTGCATCTTGTGCCAGTAGGTTCACTTTCTACCTGTTTTCCTGCTACATTACTGGTCACCGCAATTGCTTTATAGTGGTCTGGGCATGCCACAGACTAGTTTCTGTTGTCTAACTTGCATTCACCTGTACGTATCACCAACTTTCATTGTCATTCTGCCTGCCCAGATCTCTACCTGCCTTTCTCACATTGTTTCTTGGATGTCTCATCGCCGCTTGAAATTGAACATGGCCAAGACTGAGCTTCTTATTTTTCACCCAAAAACCTCCTCTCCTCTTCCTTCTTTCTCAGTCTCTGTGGATAACTCTCTACTCCTCCCTGTTTCCTCGGCTCGCAACCTTGTGGTTGTCTTTGACTCCTCTCTCTCCTTCTCCACACACATCCATCTGATAGCTAAGACCTGCCATTTCTTTCTCTATAACATCAACAAAATCCACCCATTCCTTTCTGAACACACTACTAAGACACTTATCCACTCCTTAATCACCTCCCGTCTTGACTACTGTAACCTACTCCTTGCTGGTCTCCCTTTGAATCATCTCTCTCCCCTTCAATTTGTTCAAGACTCTGCTGCATGGCTAATCTTCTGCCAGCCTCGTCATGCTCATATTACCCCTCTTCTCAAGTCACTTCATTGGCTCCCTATCTATTTCCACATCCAGTTCAAACTTCTCCTGCTGACCGATACGTGCATTCACTCTGCAGCTCCTCACTACCTTTCTTCTCTCATCTCTCCTTACAACCCCCCTCGGGAACTCTGCTCTTCTAGCAAACTGCTTCTATCTGTGCCCTTCTCTTGTATTGCTAACTCCAGACTTTGCTCCTTTCACCTTGCTGCATCTTACGCCTGGAACAAACTACCTGTGTCTGTACGCCAGGCACCTTCTCTGACCCTTTTCAAATTCAGACTGAAATCTCATCTCTTCGCTTTTGGATCTTGACTCACCTTGTTTCTTTACCATCCCTCCTTGTTTTATCCCTGTCTACACCTTCTGTGTTGCCTGTCTTGACTGGATTGTAAGCTGTGATGAGCAGGGACTGTCTCTTACATGTCTGTGCAGTGCTGCATATGTCTTGTAGCGCTATACAAATGCTCAGTAGTAGTAGTAGTAGTAGTAGCATTCAGCCTCATAACAGTTCTGTCTGTGCCCATAGCAGCTTCATAGCTGCACATTTTAAAGGGAGGTGTGGCTGTTCGTGGGTATATTGTGGAGATGGACAGGGTCGCAGACGTACATCTTTTCAGAATATGGTGAGCGTGGGGTTATACAAGGACGTTGTTGGGGTATACCTATCTTTGTACAACATTGTGATGTGTGCATGCTGCACCTAGCATGTCTATGTTGTTGATACTGTGCATGTGGCTGCGTCTATTCCCGCATGTGCAGAATCAGATTCTATTCCTGCACGTTTCTATTTGGACATACCCACTGCCCGGATGTGCACATTTTCAGAGTTGGCCTCCTGGAGCATTGGGCCGCTAGTGCAAGGCATGATGCTCTAGGGAGCCTTTATTAAAGGAGCCAGTACTGGCATACCAGAAAATGGGGCCAGAGGATCCCCACCAAACTGCCTGAGCAAAGAGTCAGCACCCACCTGATAATGAATCCACCATCCCCATGCAGAACCTGCTCTCCCCATGCCACATTGAAAGCCCCCTCCCCAGAAGACTGCACTCCCCCAGACCATTAAGTGTACCTCCCACCCCTGAAGGCCATCTGGGCCTATCTTCCATAATCCCTGGTGGTCCAGTGGGGGCCAGATAGGAGTGATGCCCACTTGCTCCTGTCCAGGCAGCCAGCCACTGGTTCAAAATAGCACCACGACCCCTAGTGATATTCTCACAGTACTACAGTACCTCTAGGGGTGAAGCTGCCTTGCTTTGAGTGGGCGTTAATTTTCAAGGAATAATGCAACTAGTGCTGCTCAGCACCAAAAAACATTTTTTGATTGTCATAATAATGTGATGTTCTGTATGCATTTGCATGCTTGTCATCTTATTATTAATTTATGCGTATTGGGGTAAATTAACATGCATTAAGGTAAACACATTAGTAACTGGGCAGTTTATACATTCTTATGATTTTATGACATGAATATATTTATTTATTTACATTCTCTTATATACTGTGCTATTCAGCATCAGTGTGGTTTACATTGAACAAACTGAAATTACATTGAACAGGGCATTATAACTTGGAGATAACTATTTTACAGGGAACATGGGGTATGGAGGGTTAAGGGGCTTGCCCAAGACCACAAGGAACACCTGTGGGACTAGAAACCCTAGTCCTTCTGGCCCAAGGTTGCTGTCCTCTAGTGGAATTTGAACCCCCGACCTTCTGGCCTGAAGTACCTTGCCCCAACCACTAGGCCACTCCTCCACTCCTGTGTAAATGGATAGCTTATTATAGCTGTATTTGCATAATGGGAATGTTCATGTATTGATTTGCAAATAGTGGTGATTTTGTTTTAAGGTAAAATAATGCACAATTTTGTTTCTTAACATGCATTAAAAGGCAAATATTGTATGCTATTCCCTTAGCAACTATCCACTTGAATCTTCGCCTTGGATATCGAGCTGCATGGAGCACATAGTATAGAAACTGTATATGAAATACAACCTTTCCAATGGATAGGAAGCTGTAGAACTATGGGACTTGATATGAGGCTTTAAGGAAAGAAACTCAAAAATGATGTCAAAAAGCAATTGTTCACTGAAAGGGTGCCAGATACTGGGAATGTCCTCCCAGAAGAGGTGGTGGATTCAAAAACAGTGAATCCCTAAGCGTAAGAGAAAGTATTGAGCACTTCAGCTCGAAATACCAATGGCATGACTTTTCACACGTCTATGAAGATATGGGAGGAGAGGGGAGAAAAAACTGGCATGGTGCAGCAGTTACAACCCTAAATGAAGGCATGGGGGTCATGGAGCAGCAGTTGCAACCCTAATCACTTTTCTTGGCAGACTATCTGGGCTGGTTTGGGCTTGTGGAGGGTAATTTTATAATAGGTCGCCTATGCAAAATGGCCAAGACATCACCTAGTTTTAGTCTATTTTATAGAGACACTGAGGCTCCTATGTGTTTCTATAAAATACTAGGGACTAATCATCCAAAATCATGCCTAAACTGAAGCCGTGACAACAAGTAAGTGTAAACGTTTGTTTCTATTTTGTCCAAAATGTGAGAAAATCGCCACTCTGCTAGTGCCCTGCCCATATTCTGCACCTGAACAGTCCTACAGATGGGCTGAGTAAAAGTAGCTCCTTCTAGCCACCATGCATACTTTTACCTGCCTAACCACTGAGGCTCCTGAGTAATTCAAAAGCCCTTTTACAATCAAAATATCCGGTATAAAACTGCCCCCTATATGGTGTCATCTATTATGTTCCTATATTACCACAGGGCCCTTTTACTAAGGTGCGCTAAGCAATTAATATGCATTATTGAGTGTGGTAACTACCTGCTCAGATTCACGGTAACTGTTACTATGGGGTAATGACAGTTACCACACACTAATTTGCTCACCAACTGCCACTTCCATGCTAGAATGCAGAATGGGTGGAGTAGGGATGAAAAGTGGGAGTGGTGAGCATACTGCAGTTAGTCCAGGGGGATATATTGTGCACTGTCAATGTTGCCATTACGTGGGTGCACCTAACGCCACCCAGTGGGTGGAGATAAGTGCAGCACGGTAATAGCAGCATGCGCTAGTGTCCTCAGGGATATACCGGTCATGCCCCCAAAAGTTACCGCAGAAGGTTTCGCACCTAATGCACATTAATTTTTTCACTAAAAGCACCTTAGGTGCAAAACCTCACTTTGGTAAAAGAGCCTCTATGTTAGGTTATATCCTTAATCATCTATATCTGCTGGATGTCTCGCCATCTCTTGCCCCTAGGTGAAGAAGAAAGGTTGGATGGCAGCAGTAATATTTCCTAGTCTTCTATGGTGGTGAGAGATCAAATGTGATGTAGAAAGTGTTTTAATGAAAGTGTGTACCACACCCCATTTTATAGCTTTTTTTTGGTGTACCGACCCCCAGATAGGCAAAGGACTTTCTTTTTATTCTGGAGATTTCCCTGGTTTATTCAGACTCAATTGTCTTGGAGATTCCAATATCCCATGGGATATGAAAAGCTCGGTTAAAACTAATTATGCCTTGGAGGTTAGTGATCTGATAGACTTGGTGAAAATGGTAGCACACCACCAGGCACAACACATTGAATTTACTCTTTTTTTCACTTTCGTTAGAAGGTGCCTTATTATTAATATGTTACTGACAATGGTAGTACCATGTTCAAAACATCACACAATTCAATTTACTATAAATGGGAAACAAGAGGAGTGTTTTGCAATGTGCGCTGAGTGCCTTTCGTGTAAACTTCACACTGTGGAGGTGGAAAGAGTGGTAGATGCATAGAATAGTCTCCCGGTGGAGGTATTAGAGACTAGGACAGTATTTGAATTCAAGAAAGCATGGGAAAAACACAGAAAATCTCTAAAGGGAAAATAGGGATTAAAGTAATTGGTTTGGAAGGACAGACTGGATAGGCTGAATGGTCTTTTTCTGCTGTCATGTTTCTATGTTTGTTTCCATCTATAAACAATATAATCGGCATGTTTACTAAAGGGCCACTGGTAGCATGGGAGTCATATGCTGTTGATGTGCAAAATTATCACAGCAGGGCTTTGCAGCCATCGTAACATGGGCATGGCCATGGCAGAGTATTACCGGCATGCCAGATGCATCAGTACCATATTAGTTGTGAATATGCGACCATAGCATAGTGGATGCGCTTGCAACACGCACCCTGCAATGGAAAGCCACAAATGCATTATTAGGGTGGCAGTAATTTACAGGAACACTGTAGACAGTAATAAATGGACTCAAGCCCTACCTACAGGACAGTGGTAACAGGCCAGTAGAGAATAGAGATGGATGACTGGGAATAGACACAACTGGCTGCACAGCTCAGAGCAGTGGGCGAGACAGGAAAATCAGGAAAACAAACACATGCATGTCTGTGCTGTGTCCCCAACATTTCTTTGGCTTCCTAATTGCCTGACTTGTAACTTTATTTATTCTTCATTTCTTATATTTCTTCAACAAGTGGTGATGTTGTGATGTTTTTGTTAGAAAATCAATAAATATGTTGTTAAGTGCCACTGAGTCGGTATCGACTCATGGCAACCCTCTGGATAGCTGTCCTAAATTGCGTTCAGTCTTCAGTCAACATAGTGGAATCCATAGCTGCTGTTATTGTATTAATCCATTTCATTGCTGGCCTTCCTCTTTTGCGTTGATCTTCACCCTTGCCAAGCATGATGCCTTTCTCTAATGATCTCTCGTTACATGATGTGTCCAAAGTATGAAAGTCAAAGTCTTGTCATCTAAGCTTCTAAAGAAAGTTTTGGTTTGATCTCCTCTAGTACTGCACTTTTGCCTCCCAGTATAAGCTGTTTAATGGGGAAGAAGGGATTTCGCTTCAAGACCAAAAAATGTTTATTTTCATGCTTTGTGAAGAATAGACAGAATTTTTATGGGATGCTCCAACTAAACTTTATCGAAGATTTGTGCAAAACAAAAAGTGCCTTGAGGTAATCTTTCTTTCTGGATTTGGATTGATTAAAAACTGTTTCAGCCAGTAGTATAAGTTACAATGAGAGGCCCCAAAACAAAATTTTGCTGAGGGCCTTCCATGCAGGCCCCCCCATGCGGGCCCCCCTTCGTGCACAGGATCTCCATAGAGCGGCGGTGGAGACTGTGGCAGCAAACGTATTTCATTGTGTTTGCTGTGCTGCCTCTGCTTTTGTAAGTTTGATGCGGGCCTGGCAAGCAGGGCCGAAGTCTTGCAGTGTGGCTGTTAAGCCATCTCAGAAAGGTCACTGTAGCAAGATGCTTTATACCCCCTCACTACACTGGGATGGTATGTTCCCCCTGCCAGTGGCATACTGGGCAAGTAAGGGTTCCAAAGGGATCCTTACTGTTTGTTTGGAAAAGGAATGCTAAATAACTAGTGTTTCCTTATAGTTCCTCCAGTTTAGTCCTCTACGTCTGGGTTGTGCACCTCTTCCTGCAGCTTGGAGACTGGGCATGTCAAAATCGTGACATCACTGGATATAGCCTGCTGGTAACTCCCATCAGCCCCAGTGTGTCCAGTCTCCATGCAGCAGGAGGACGTAGTGAGCCTAGGTGCTGGGCTCACTAAACCATATTAGAAGCAGTCTAGCCAGGATTGGAGTTGGTTGGCCTTAGGTCATCTAGTTTCAGTTAATCTGTTGAGGATGAATTATTTTAATTATTTTAATTGATTATTTTAATTACTTTGTATTACTTTTCATTAATTTTCCCTTAATTTCAGTCAGTTTCTTCACTTTGTTCAAAGCTCCAACAGTCCCGTTAAGAAGAACTCCTATCTAGCTGGCTATCACCTTTCTTGGTCATCGGTCTGTTTTTTAAAAAAAAAAAAAAAGAAAAAATTGCCGCTTTGGATCTCTCCCCCTGGACTGTACAGGCGAGAGCTCCGCGGTCCGTACCAGCGCTCAGTCAGTGTGTGAGCTGAGCAATGGCGGCTTCCGCAACGGTGGTATGAGTTCCCCAAGTGGTGAGCCAGCAGAGTGGCTCTTGCTGTGACGGCAGCTCGCGGCTGAGTCGAGCGGCCTCGCGGCTGGAGAGCTGGTTTTTTCCCCTCATGTTACCCATGTCATCCCCAGTGGCCGTCGGCACCACAGGTAGGGCCTTCGGGCATGGAGGGGCTCCACAGCGCCGTGTTTGCAAACTGAGTTTTTGGCGCCAAATCGAAGCTGACTGGGATAGGCACCATTTTAGGCTCTTGCTGGTCCTGCGTGGCGATGGTTTGCAACGGACCGCTTTCAGAGGAGAGCCATGGTGTTCTTTGGTCTGATGGACTGGCTAGGAAGGCCATAAAAGAAACAGGGGGAAAAGCTTTACCTCTGCCGGTATTTAGCCACAGCGTTTGGGCTGCCGAGCAATGTTTCTTGACCTGATGCAGGGGTACTACAGTCATTACCCCGAAACGTGCCACGTCGTGATTTTTAGCATTGCTGATTTGATGGAAATTACTACAGCCTTCAGTTAAGTGAATACTCATTTTATTTCATTGAATGATTAAAAGGAAACGCCACAGCGGTGTGAGGGCTTTTTCCTCTCTACTGGGCTGGCAATTCCGACAAAAAAATGTTTAGCTTTGTTCTACGGTATTTTTGGGCCTAGTTTTGATGTTTGTATTCTTGATACACTGGGCTTAGGTATCTTATATTTAGGTATTTAGCTCTTGGCAGAGCAGATCTAATTGCCCGGGGGCCGTGGCTCTTCAGCGAGGCAGTTCAGATGGCTGAGGTGTGCTTCCCGCGAACGGGCCATGGCGCGGATAGGCAGCATTTTTGCGACAACATTTATTTTCTTTTAGTCGCCTAGGGTGGACGTTGCCTATTTTAATTAATTATTTATTTCCTTAAATTGCTCAGTTTAAGGGCTAGATTGACAGTCCTATTTATTTTAAGCTTATTTTAAGTTTATTGTAACACAGTCGTTTAAGTCGTTGATTTCTGGTGACATGATCGTTCCCTACTGGCCAGGCCTCTGAGGAGCATCAGCTCAGTCCCGGGATACTGGTAGAAGGAGGGACAGAATAGATATATGCTTGAGACAGTGGCTCCTTTGGTAATTACTGTCTGCAGCGGTATTCTTTAGAAAAAGGTGCATAGTCTGCAAGCTTGTGGTGTCACAAGAACAGGTTTAAGAAACCTTAGGTTTAAAAAAAAAAGGAGGAATAATGGATAAACCTGTCAGCTAGGAGGTGCCTCTCATTCTGCTAATGGGCACCAGAGGGCGGCAGGTACACTCAATAGCTGCCTTCGGTGACCGACTATATCCAACAATCATTTGGCTGATTTCTACAACTCAAAAAAAAATCGCTGGGTCCGCCTAGGTACGCAGGGTTAGAGATTAAGCAAGCAGCTGTAAGATTCTGCAAATCAACCTTATATGACCCAGAATTAGAACTCTTAGCTTCTGGATCGTTTGTCTGGTGGTACGTACCCCTGAAGGTCACCAGATGGCAGCGCTGCTCAGGAATCACATGTATTATTTGTACTCCCGATTGGTGGGGGTTTGTATAATTCCAGTTTGCGTTCATCTTTAGATTCTCAAAGGCGGCGGTCTCTAAGACATCTGGTTACAAGGCTGCCTGTATCTCCCACAGCTGGCTCTCTGCTTGCAGGACTGCCGGGAGGGGTTCCTGTGCGTCTCATAGCTCTCCTTAGCATGACCATCCCATGAAAAGAGGCTGCCTCTCCAAGTGGTTGGCAGGGAATGGTAGCAGGTGCAGGAAAATGTCCATCTGGGCCATCTTGCTAAATGGCCCGTCCTCAGGATTAAGGAAGTCCTTCTCGGTAGCGCACTTTAGGGCTTAGCGCTCCAGGGCACTGGCAGGTTTCCTAGCTGAAGTTTCCTACCCTAGGGCCGCTCCAAGAATTCAATCTATGTTAACTGTGCTCGCTGCCCAGTGTTTGGGCTGACAGGGCCTGGGTCACCCGTGTAAGTCGATGTGCATTGGGTAAGTGCTCACATTGGCTTAGGCACGATTTTGGTGTCCATTCACGGTAGAGTGAGACTGCATTTCTATGCTCAGGCAGATTTCTAATGCTAATGTAGTTTGCCGGCAATTGAGGTTATTGATTTTGATATAGTGAGAGAGGTGCCCATTGTGTTAGGTGTGATTGAAAGTGTGGTTGTGGTTTCTTATGTGGCGTGGGCCGTCCTAATCAGATACAGTATCGCAGGCATCAGCTGTTCTTTCTCTTTAGCCTGGTCACCAAATCTTACCCCTCTACGTCTCTGCAGTCCAGGAGGCAAGTTCCCAGGTCCGCTGGAGAATCTCTTCTCAGCCTCTTCGCAATGCTGGCAGGAGGACTGGGGGTGCAGGAAAAGGAGGCCTCAAACCAGCTTCAGTTCTCATGTCTCTTCTCTGCCAGAGTTCTCTAAAGCTCACTTTTCCCAGTAATTGGCTTATTTGGGCTTCCTGTTGTTGTACAAGTCTAGGTGGCGTACTTTCAGATACTGTATTTATATTTCCTTCTCCCTGTAGGGCTCACAATTTGAGTTTTTGTACCTGGAGCAATGGAGGGTTAATTGGCTTATCCGCGGCCAGAAGGACAACCCGTGGGGCTGGAAACCCCAGTTCTTGTGTCCCATGTTTGCGGTTCTCGAGTGGCGTTCGACCCTTGGTTCTCTAGCAACTTGCCCCTAACGCTACGTCCCTGCTCCTTCCAAGACTTCGCTGAAACTCATTGCGCCCTGGGAGTTAGCTACGGGACCATAGGGCTAGGTACGGTCGCGTACATCCAAGGGAGAGGTCTTGGGCAGGTTCCGTTCTTAAGTATACAGGAGATACCATGCTGGGTCAGACTGGGGTCCTTTGGGTCCAGCGCCCAGTTCCCTGTAGAGGCCGTTCCGGGTCGCAGGGGCCTGGCAGTTTCCCAGAAAAATGAACAGGCTTCACAATGCTGGTACGGAGCAAGAAGCAAATTCATCTATGCTCATATTCAAAGAGTTCTGTTACATGAGTGACAGAGGTGGCACTCGGTTAGGTTGGGTGTCTTGTAGACCATATTGAAGTGTAGAAAGCTGGTGTATAACAACAAGTAAATAAGTTAATGACGGTTTCTTTAATAAAGGATTCTGGGCCTTTCCTCCAGGGATTGGGCCAAAACCTTTTATTCTCAGCTACATTGCGTAGATCTTTTCACACAAGGCGCTTGAAGGATGCAGGGGTCAGTCAACCGACGGAAACTGCGAGCGGTACACCGGGTGTTCCAGGCGTTCGAAGCTAGCATGCCAGTTCAAGCGGGGCGAGTGCGGTCCAACAACTCTGCGGCGATGGATCACATCTATCGGCAAGGCAGAGCAGGAAGGGTGACCATGGAGGCCGAGGCAGGGGGTCTCTTGAGCGGTTCAAGACTCGGCTTATGGCGATCTCGGTGGCGCACATTGTGGGAGAAGACAAGGTGACGACGGATTTCCTCGGCTGGATCCGGGTAAATGCCGAGCACTAGAAGTTACCTTCGGAGGTTTTCACACACTTCTGTTGTAAATAGGATAGCCAACGGACCTCTTGGCAACGTCTCAGGCTGTGAAAGCCGGTTGCTTTTCAGCAGGCAACACAAAAGGATGTCGGAAGGAGTCGATGCAATGATACAACGGTAGCCGTCGTCCGCTTTCTCTATGTCTTGCCTCCAGAGACGCTCATAGGCTGAGTGATGCCACGTTTCGAAGCGAATCGCGGAATTGTGTTCTTGGGGGCTGTGGGCTGACCGGGACGCCCGTGGTATGCCGACCTCATTCAGGGGCTTGACGGGAATCCATGGAGATTACCGACATGGGAGAATCGGTAGCTACAGGGTGCCCTTCAGTGTCCCAGGTGGATCGGTTCTCGCTTACGGTGTGGCCTTTCGAAAGACAAGGTTAAGGACACAAAGTTCCTCGGTGACAGGCATCGCCACCTTGCAAAAAAAAAAAAAAAAGGTGCTTCTTTGAGAACTGCGGTCCGCAGAGGCACATTGATGCAGCAACAGTGTCAGTCGTCTGGGTATCCAGTACTTCTACAGGACGGGTTGGATAAGGGATTGCCAGCCAGTTCCTTGAGAGTTCGGTTTAGCAGTTCTGTCTTGCTATAGGGGCAATGTACAGGCAGGGGCGCTCATACACAGCTCCATGGAGTACGCTATCAGACGGTTGATAGACTGCAGCCCTCTCGTAGGATATTACTTTCTCTGGGGGAGCGAATTTCGTCTTTAGGGGAGTTAGCTAGGGCACCATCTGAGCCCGTGCAACAGTCGGTAGTTAAGGAATGAACCTTGAAGTCAGTATGTTTGGTGCCCATCTGTTCGGTGAGGCGAATTTCGGAGTTGCAGGAGTTGGTCTGTAGGGAAACGTTTTTAGGTTTTTCTCTAGAGAGAAGGTGGCCTTGCGGACAGGTCCATTGTTCTTTGCCAAAGGTGGTTTCTTTTTCTGTTTCACTTAATTCAACGGACTCCCGTCCAGTGCTAGATGCAGTGGGGCAGAACATTTCAGTCCATAGCTTGCACTGTTTGGATGCCGAGAGAGCACGGCAGCAGGGTTTGAAAATTTCTGAATTTTGTCACAAGCAGACTCGTCTCTCTCTACGGATTGCTTGGAGGGTCCCGCAAAGGAGAAGCGGTGGCGTAGGATTCGATCTATGGATGGATTGGGGTGACAATCGCGTCGGCCTCTCTTCTATCGGGCCGTACAGTCCCGGTGGGCTTACGAGTCCGTCCTTCCAGGGTGCAAGCCACTTTCTGAGCGGAGTACAGTTCGATTCCGCCAGTAGACTCCTGTGGAGCGGTCACTTGGTCGTTTCTGCATACTTTCAGTAACAATTGCCACCTAGATGTTCTGGCGGCTATGCTTGCCGCGTTTGGGAAGGTGGCGTAAAGATCCGGCTGGAAAGGTCCCTCCCAATGAGTACTGCTGTGATACATCCCAGACGTAGAGGACTAACCTGGAGGAACGATAAGGAAATAGAAATTACACTTAACTGGTAATTGTTGTTCCTTGAGTGACGACAGTTTAGTCCTCATACCCACCCGGGGAGTATTCAGTTCAGAGTTTCCTTCTAGAGGAGGAGGAGGAGAATCAGTTTCAAAGAGGGATTAAGATTCTTTCAGTTCCTGGATCGCAGTGAGTATGGATGTCAGTGCTATTATCTTTCCCTGTTCTTTTCTGCGCTTTAGTGGGGCATACAGGGAAGGTACAGAATAAGGGGATGCGAGTTCGTAGCAATGCATAATTTTGATTATAACATAAATCTTAATTGAACATTCGTTTTTATAGTTCAGGGGTTCAGAGTTCGGGTTCACACAAGTTTAATGTTATGGGTAAAGTTCATTTAAAGCTACTTATCTGTTGCTCCTTTGAGTCTGCTTTGTCAATAGGTCACTGGGGCTGATGGGAGTTACCAGCAGGCTATATCCAGTGATGTCACGATTTTGACATGCCCAGTCTCCAAGCTGCAGGAAGAGGTACACAACCCAGACGTAGAGGACTAAACTATCGTCACTCAAGGAACGACAATTACCAGGTAAGTGTAATTTCTATATATACAGGTCATGCATATAGGCATACAGTCAGCAATCACTGTACTTGGGTTTATATTTTTAAGATGACTTACTTCTATGTAAGCTTTCCTCAGTGGAAAGTTCATTCTGGAAAAATAATATTCCTGTCAACTTATCAGTAAAAGAGGACTAAATTACATTAAAGATGGGATGCCTACTTTTGGGACCAAGATCAAATTGCACAACTCACTGTATTTTGATGAAAATTAATGTGGCGTGACATAATCATCTAGGTCTTGTCTCTCTTCCTTTCCTTCTGTATTTTATTTCCTTTCTTTTTTTATTTTTTAATTGCCAGATTTTATAGCTCATCTAAATTGAGTCTGAAACTCTCATTGATTTGACATTACTGAATTGATAATTCACACAATAAACTGCATCAAAATCTTGAGAAATGCTTTAGCTAGGTTTTAGGTTTTCTTTACAGTTTTTTGTGGTGGATAAAATAATGTTTTTGAGCATTACATTTCCAGTAGCAAGTCTTTGTGGTTTCCTCTTTTTCTCTGGTGCATGAATGTAACCGATGCTGGATAATTCAGAAGCAAGCATGATGACATGTTGGTGAGTTTGCTGATGTGGAATCTTTGGGTGGCCATCACATACTGTGGAACAAATTATAATATTAACAAGCATTATTGGAACACCAAGACATACCCTGTACTACTCCTTCAGAGCACTGTCTATAGACTATGGGCCTGATTCACGAAGACCAATAGTGGAGCTGGACGTCCTTGCGGGACATCCAAACCTGCTATCCGCACTCAACCCATGCTGCCTCCCGGCCCCGCTGCACATACAGAGCAACTGTGCATGTTGTGAGGAAAAGGGCGGCACAGGGGTGGAGAGGTGGCGGAGCATGGGCGAGACCAGCCCTTGGACATACAGGGCTGATTCCAGTGACTGCCGTCTACATCCGGGGATCATCGGGGGATGCCCTGCTTATTCCACCAAACTAGAATAAGAGTGGGGTGCCCCTCTGTTCCTGGCTGGCAGCTGCCCCCAGAGCCCAGCAGCTACCCCACCGGAGCAACAGGACACTCACAGTGGCCCCCATCGGGGTAAGGGTGGTGGGAAATTGGGGGTCACAAAGGCAGTGGGCAGGTTGTGCTGTGGGGAGGACGTCCCTGCGCTGATGCAGGGGCACGCCAGGCCATCCCAGGGCGTGATCCTGCACCCGCGGAACTGTCTTGCTCCCGTGGTACAGAATCATGTCCTAAGGGGCCTGTCTTGCTCGGACATGGGCACCCAGACAGCCCGCATGCCCCTTCGGGGATCAGGCTCCACACATTTTCAAAGGTCCAAAACCACAGAAGTTGGATAGTGAAAAAGAAAGACAGGAAGAAAATTGATGCCGTCGAATGATACCGTGTATACTATGTACTGCCCGAAGAACAAATTAATTGGTACTAGAGGAGATCAAAGCCCCAGGTTACAGAAGGATTTTTGCTACACTGCGCCTACCTCTCTGTAAAAAGTCAAATTCATTGCTATGCTTGCAGCTAAAAAGTATGGCCTGCATGCAATGCGCACAACACACACAAGACTGTTCTACACTGCCAATTTTCTATTATTTCTGCTTACAGGAAGCTATTTTATTAGAATGTAATTATATTACTGTTGCAAGGCTTGCACTGTGTTCCTCACCACTCGGCCTTTTCTCTTTTATTTCTAGCAAAGCAGGCTTTTCTGCTGTAAATTAATCCAGACGAGTGGCGTGCATAGGAATTCCAGAGATGGCCTCATTCTACAGCACATGGCTTCAAAAGTACTTCTGCTTTCTGTATCCTTAGACTAGACTCCTTTGTTCATGAATAAATGTAAATATGCAAACCAAATATACATCTGTGTAATTTGGGGTGAGGGAGGCTGCTGTCCTTTAGAAGGCACCGCTTGTCTATATATCACATTGGAAGACAGCCAGTGAGCAAGGAAAAACAGTTCCACTTCATCAGAAGAACGTTTCATCAGTTTTTTAAAAAAATGATAATTACCCATGAAAACACTTTAATACTACGATGATCTTTTATGTAGCTTTTAATTTGTTAAAACCCAAATATGCTGTGGTGTTTCTATCTTTGATAAAACCCCTTTCTTTCTTAGTGGGAGTCAGAGACAGCATTCTGACCCAGACAGGGTGTGTGTTTGCTCCCGAAGACCTGCTCAGCCATATTTCATCAAGTTGTTCTTTCGAGGCAGGTTAATGGAGGGTCCTGCACAGCTTTCGTCTCTGTTGAACTGAAAAAAAAATCACTTTTCTTTATCTCATAGAGGGGTAGATGATGGAAGCCTTGTCTATATAACATGTTGAGGGAAATAGGTAACATATAAACAAGGAAAAGACAACCAAAAATAGAAATGGAGCAACACAAAGCGCAAAAGACCACCGAGAGAGCCGTGAATCCATGAACCAACCATATTAGGTAATAGCAAGACTGAGGGAGTTATAGCAGCAAGGGGACCTACCTCCCCTCTTCCTTTCTCTTAGTGTCAGAATATGAAGTTCCTTTAGTTTACTCTCACATGGGGATATTAAAGCATTTCCTTATACTTTCATATGTTTGAAGTTCTCACTTTCGTAGTTAATAGCCTGAAGGCTGAAATATCATGGCTAACATGCTCACTGGAATCAGCTGGAATGTTTTTGTTTATAATTGCAAGGTTACAACCGTTAAGTCAGTTTCAATTAGGAAACCACTCTCCTTAGCGTGTAGCCTTTATATTTTGTCCAGTGCAAATCTCTGATGACTGCTATTTTAAAGGCATATTTTCCACTTGCATTTTTCATAATTCAGTCTAGATATTCTCCATTATTAGCTGCACTCTAGATCAGTATCACCATTTATCCTGTAAAATAATGCTGGGTTTATAATGAGTCAATCACCATTTATTGAGTCAGACGCATCGATCTCGTACTTAGGACAATGAATATTTCAATGCCGGAGTCAGGTACATTAATGTGCATCTGCACCCCCTGCCCTTTCTCGAGCACTGTCAGATATTGGAATTGCTACAGTAAGGAGACTTTTCAATAGGGAAACACAATTTTCTGTTCTTCTCATTGAAATTGCAGATGACGACCTTATGCCATGGAGCCATTTCACCCATCACCTATTAACTTTCAATGTCAGAGTGTATTCTTATTCTTCAGTACAGCACAATACACTTGGTGTGGATCCGGAATCCTGACATCATTGTGATGTAGATCAGAACAAAACAGAACATGGGAACATTGTAGTCTTAAAAATGTTTTTCCTGGGCTCATGGTACATTTAATGGCTATCAAAGATTTATATGCTTTACCCATTACTACAAAGGTTGGTGGAGTAGATTCTTTCAAATCTTGCCAAGACATCCTTTGTTTTGATTTTAAAGAGCTGAAAGAGTGCAGAGATGAAATAGCGGGCATGGGAAGAATCATAGCACTGAAGTGCTTTATCTGTTTTATATATATCATATCTTCTGCAAATTGAGGCAGAGAATGTGTGAAATTTATGAATGACTTTCCCTTGCCTCAGTTTCAAGAGCACTTTAGAAACCTTGCTTATATTTTCCTTCCAAAAGCCAAGGAGACTCAACATGCCGAAACTCCACTCCTGTGTATACCCACAGTGAAAGAGCATAAAAAAAGCAGGACAACTGTGCAGTAGGAAGCAACAAAGAGCTTTATTAGTATCCACGAGGTCACCCTACACGTATTTCTGCCGAAACCTTTCTCAGAAAGTAAGGAGGCAAAGGCTGGTCATGAAAGAAAAGAACATCAAGCTCTCTTCCCCTTGTTACATAGATTGAGAGAGTAAACAATTTGTATCCCTATCTGTGGTGAGGTCGATATCCCCTAAGGAGGCTTTGGCCGAAACACGTGTAGGGTGACCTCATGGATACTAATAAAGCTCTCCATTGCTTCTTACAGTGCAGTTGTCCTGCTTTTTTTGTGCTCAGTAGGTGCTGCAGATGGAGTGGTTGCTCTCTGTGCCCAAAGTGAAAGTACATGCCATGAAATAACGCATGTACTTTTACGGTTTTCTAGAGGCTATTTACACATGTAAACTGCCATCTTTGTGCTTATTTGGCCATGCAAAACTAGGCGCCCCTTATACAATTATCCCCTATAGAGGTAATTCCAGAACATGAATAAATGGGTTAGACATTTTTCTCACTAAAATGTCTAGAACTGTATTTCGAAACCATGCGGCCTTGCACATACACGGCGCTAACACAGGGATCTCAGAATGTGGGTGGGAGGGGCATAAAGGGATGTGGTAAGCCACAGAGACGTAGAAAGTGTATTCAGGAAAGGCCCATGTATGTCCCAAGTGTTTCCCGTGGTTGCCTATATTATAACATTAAAAAACACCCTGAAAGAAAAGTTGGAGGTTGATGTCTATCAAGTGAGACTTGATGATATGGATAGACAATTAAAAGGATTTTTTGAATATTTAAAATCTCTCAAACAGAAGAAGTTTTTTAGAGATAAAACGGACTATGATAATGAACAAGTGTATTATTGGATGTTTGCACCATCGGATACTACCAACTTAAAACGTGTGACTTTTGATAGTTCCTCTGGAGAGACAGATGATAGTAATGAGCTTTCAGATAGTTCTAAACCTAAGAAATCGTTTCAGGTTTTTCAATGGGGCCAGGGACATCGAGGGCGAACCCGGCGGGCCTACCAGGTCGACAATTGGGACCCCCCAATAACCAGACAATGATCTCGACTACAAAAGCCTCCATAGTGGTGACTTTAGCGCATACTCCTTTAACGGGGGATCAAGAACGTTTACTTAACTGTGGTCTTTCTTTTGTTCCAACAGTGTCCTATGATTCTTTTAAAATGTGAGTACATTTATACAAGATTTTCAGAAAGCTACGAATTGTGCATTATTTTTCGGAACAGTAGTGTGCTTCAGTTCTTTGAAACAGCTAAGTGTTGAAAATTTGATTTTGAAAAAATGCTTTTGAAAAAATGTTTTTGAGAAAATGATTAAATAGGATAAAACCGAGTGGAGAACATAGTTTTTAGTCTATGTCCCTTTCCAGTGCTATCCAACAAAAATAGTTAGAGAAAGTTTCACGGGGGTTTTAGTGATTTTTTGGAGAGGTACTTATCTTATCACTAATTTGGGGGCTTTTTGTTAGGATATATTATAACAGTGGCAACGTGGAATAAGACCAGGACTTAGAAAAATGTCTGCTCTGATCTGAGATGAATGGTTGTGGCACGTCTGTATTAAACTGGTGTGTCTGCTGTCTGGGAGGGCACAAGATGCAGTTGTAAAGAATAGAATCTACAGGTGAGGGTTGTTTGTAAGGTTAAGGAAGAATAAAAAACACTCCTACAGAAATGTAAGCACTGCAATAGTCTTTATTCTGGCTATGCTGATATTTGCTGTTTGCGCTAAAGGGGCTATTCTCGGCTTCCCTAACAATTCCAGTGTTTGGAAAAATGGGAATGTAGATGTAGGGATGGTATGTGAGGTAGTATGGAGCACAAGTGTGTTTGGCTGAGAAATGCAGATCATATGTGGTGTCCTGACACACCATGCCATTATGTCTTCACAGCAGTTTATAGGCGCAGGGCATGATTTTGGTAGAGGCATGTTATTGGTGACTGCAAGTGAGAGTGTGTGTGTGTGTGTCTGGTTTGAGTGTTGAATGGGATCTGATGTGCTCATCTGCAAATCTGGGGGGATATGAATGCCTGGCCAGTACCTGGACTGTAGGGATGACTACAGCATCACCAGGTGCTAGTGTGATCGGGCAGAATAAATCAGAACAAGTTCTCTATAGCAAAATGTCAAAACATAGCCATGTCACTAATAAGGGACCCTCAGAATGAGAGCATTCAACAGTGCAACAGCACTAATAAGGGACCCTCAGAATGAGAGCATTCAACAGTGCAAACAGCACTAAGACATGCCCAGAAGCACCATCATCAGTCTCTAAAAATGTGCACATTTGTAGGGAGTGATGATGGTGCCTTTGGGCATTTGTGAGTGCTGCTTTCACTGTTGAATGCTCTCATTCTGAGGGTCCTTATTAGTGACAGGGATATGTTTTGACATTTCGCTATGGAGAACCTCTTCTGATTTTTTTCTGGTCCATATTTAGCATTATACCGACTGTTTTCAGAGATGACCAATGCAAGCATAACTAAGGATGTTGTCTACTGCCATGTATGTTGTAATACAAGGTATGTAATGACAAATATATCACTTTCTACCTGCTGTCATACTATCTTAGAGTGCACTGAGATTATTTTGCAGTGTTCTGGGCATGCAACAGACTGGTATATATAATCTAGTTTGCATCAACATTTATATGTCATCAGTATTCATGTGTTTTTTACATCAGCACAACACTGTCAGTGAGAGGAGCAGCTTATGAGATGCGTGTTTTACAGGGGGGCGTGGCCGTTTACAGGTATATAATGGAGAAAGGTGTTATCGAAAACATCCATTATTTTTGAATATGGTGAGCTCAGGGATGTACAAAGCCTTTTGCTGCATACAGTCCTGTCTCCTACTCCATAATCCTTTGTTTGTGCCATGCCGAAAATGTCTATGTCCCCAATTCCGAAACCACGAGTGTGTCAATCCCTGTAGTTGCAGAATCATGTTTAAATTGTGTCCATTTTCAATTTGGGGGGCAGCACAACTTAAATATATAATCTCTGTGTATATATATATATATATATATATACAGTATAAGTGCTGTTATTCGCAGATTGTACATTTAGCTTTGCAATCTGAAGAGTACGTATAACTTTGGCAGCACAGTGAAAAGTATAATCTATGGCCCTAATTCTATAACACATGTTGCGGGACTGTACGTACCGCCAGGACGTGCAGCCCTGCAATCCACCTAAACCCTATTCCCCCACTGCCTCTCCCTATACGTCCTGTCCTTCAGGATGGGGAGAGCCGGCGAGGGGCAGGAGGGAGTGGTATCGGGGGCAGACTGCCAGCAGCTCATACAGGGCTGATTCAGGCCACGACCCTGTATGTGCAGCCAGGCTTGCTGGACTATACTGCTTATACCATTTCAGAGGTGGTATAAACAGTTATTTTTGGGAAATCAGAGCATGGCAGCCACTATCGGCGAAGGGGCCAGGTCTGGGGGAGTCCCTGCCACTTGATCCAGGCAGCGGGAGGCCAGCTGTGGGTTGGGCGGTGGGGATCTTGGGGTCTGGAGTCATGGCAGTCTGGGGTGCCTGCGGGTAGGATGTCCCTGCAGGATGGAGGGGCAGGCTGGGCCATCCTTGGGCCTGATTCTGGCTCACACCAGAATCGGGTCCTAATGGCCTGTATGTCCCTCTTCCAGAATTGGGCTCTATGTGTGTAGCAGCAGATATTTAGATCTTATAGGTATAGATTATACATAAAGGTGGGATGTCTATATATACTTCTATATTCAGTGGTACCGGTTAAACCTATTGTGCCGCCTAATATAAGTTATAATTCGAAATGAACCTAAGAACCTAAGAATTGCTATATGGGGTCAGAGAGATGGTATTTAAAGCCCACAAGTACCTGGCAGGCTCCCAAAAAGCAGCAAGATTCTGTGCTGTCTACCCCTAAGGATAAGCAGTGGCTTTCTCAAGTCCACCTTAATAATAGTTTATGAACTTTCCCTGCAGGAATGTGTCCAAACCTTTTTTAAAACCCTGCAACATTAACAGCGTTTGCTACATCCTCTGGCAATGAATTCCAGAGCTTAAATATGCATTAAATGAAAAATATTTTGTCCTATTTGTTTGTAATTTCTAGGTGTGATCGCTAATCTTTGTACTTTTCAAAAGAGTAAACAATCTATTTACGTTTACCCATTCCACCCCACTCAGAATTTGATAGACCTTTATCATATCTCCCCTCACCTGTCTCTTCTCAAAGCTGAAGGGCCCTAATCTTTTTCCCTTTTTCCCTTTCCTCATTATCATTTTGGTTGCCATTCTTTCTACCGTTTCTAATTCCACTATATCTTTTTTGAGATGCGATGACAAGAATTGCACAGAATACACAAGGTATGGTCGTACCATGGAGGGACAGAGAGATATTATGTTATTCTTTCTTTGATTATCCATTCATTTGCTAGTAATTCCTAACATTCTGTTTGCTTTTTTTGGCCGCTGCTGTATCCTGAATAGAAGATTTCATAGTACTGTCCACAATGATGACTAGCACTGGAATCTAGCACTGTGTAGCAGTAAGTTGGGTTATTCTTCCCCTATGTTCATCACTTTGCACTTGTCCACATTCAGGGGGTTATTTTAGAAAACCTAGTCATATTTTGGAAGTCTAAAAATGGACATAGAGATGTCTAAAGCATGGAGGTGCCCCAGAGCCATTTTAGTGGCTGGCTCTGTGAATGTCCATGGTGCAAGGACATCTAAGTCTGAACGGAGACATGGTGGAGATATGTTTCAGGCATTTCCAGAACTCGGACATCCTTGCCTGGATTTCAGTAATACTTGAATGTCCCAAGCTGTGAGCAAGCTTATGACTGTTCCAGGCATGAATAGGCATCGGAAGAGCGCTTGTTTGGTCAGCCAGGCAACCGTAGGGTGTTGAGAAGGAGGTATGCTTGTGCCCCCTATCTTTTCCATATTGATAGCAAATACTGATAAGGACTGAGGGCTCATGTTATCTTTTTTCATGCCACTGGAAATCTCCTTATGCTTGCTCCCCCATGATTTCCTAAGGGGGGCATCTATGTGTCCACAAGTGTGGATGTTCATACTGGGGACCTCTTTTACTAAAATCGGGCAGAGACCTAGATGTCCCTGGCATTTCTCAGCACGTTCTGCCCTGGACATCCTCAATTGTACTTGGACATCTTTATAAAATACCTTCACATTTTCATCCGCCATTAGGATGCCCAGTTTCTCAAGGTTCTGCAAGTTTTCACAATGCGCATGCAATTTAATAACTTGGTGTGATCTACAAATGTAACTACCTCATTTGTTGTTGCCAATTCCAGATCATTTAGAAAAATGATAAAAAGCACCAACCCTAATACAGATCCCTGGGGTACTCCACTATTTACCATACTCAATTGAGAAATTTGACTATTTTCCCTACTCTGTTTTCTCTGTCAACCAGCTCCCAGTCCAGAATAGGATATTACCTCCTATGCCATGATTTTTTAATTACCTCAGGAATCTTTCATGTGAGACTTTGTCAAGTGCTCCTTGAAACTCTAAATACATTATATCAACTGCCTCACCTTTATCCTTATGCATAGATTAGACATTTAAATTTTTTTCTGGATGTCCTGCTGAATGTTGGTCTCTAATAGTGCAGATAATCTATAATAAGGCCGTAGGATGATTGTAAAATTGCAGAAGTGGGATAGTGCCCATCTGGTGCTTGTGGAACTGCACTAGCTGCCTTTTAATCAGCACGTACAATTTAAGGCCTTATTGCTACTTTTTAAAGTACTGCAGACAGGTTGTCCCTCTTGTTTGAGGGATAGAGTATGATGAAATGAACCAACTAGACACCTAAGATCAAGTCAGGGGAAATTATGGAATGTCCCTACAAAGTTCGAGTTCCATTTGGAACGTTGATGTTCATAAACGTTTTTTTGTTCTTATTCATATTTGTAGAATAGGCTTCCACCAACCTTATGAAGTGAGGGTAATCTCCTGATTTCCATAAGAGGACGACTTTTTTGCATACAGCCGATCACCTTTGGTAATGCGATTCCATGTATCTAGTCTACAAAAGCCATGGTTTCCAGAAAGGGCAGCTGCCTCATAATTCCATGGTTGTGGAGTTGGTCATGCACAGGATCAAGAGCCAGAAGACACACTCCTCGGTGCCCTCAGGCAGGGAGGTGCACACCATGGATGCTTTGGGCAGAAAGTGCTACCAGGGCTCGATGCTTATAGACTTTATCCAGGCTTACCAGCTGTACTTCAGTGTTTCTGGACCCTGACCTCGACAGTCAAGGAGTGCTCCAAGTTCATCACTCATGTGGCCTATAACGGCTTTGAATCGGTGGCCAGAGTAGCTGCAGTGGGCATTAGTGCCCGCTGTCAGGCCTGGCTACAGTCCTCTGACTTGGAGCAATGGGTTCAGGACAACTTGGTCGATGTCCCCTGCTGAGGGGAGAATCTCTTTGGCAAGGGTAAGGTTCTTCAACCTAGAAAAGAGACGGCTGAGGAGAGATATGATAGAGGTCTATAAATTAATCAATGGAACGGGTAAACATAGATCAATTGTTTACACCATCAGAATATAGAGAGACTAGGGGACATGGATTAAGGTTCCAGTCTCTGTGGAGGCATGGGTTTGAATCCCACCACTCCCAGCAGCCTTTACTGGAGAGTGGAGGAGTAGCCTAGTGGTTAGAACACTGGCTTGGTAATCAAACAACCAGGGTTCAATTCCCACTAGCACTCCTTGTGACCTTGGGCAAGCCACTTAACCCTCCATTGCCTTGCAAGAAAGGCCTGGCAATCTACTTCCAGTGACACTGCCAAGAAAACCCAGGAGCTTCTGACTCACCAGGAGTCAGGACTGACTCAAAGGCACTTTTTTTTTTTTTTAGGGTACATGCAATAAAGCTACAGTGTAACACATTTAAGACTAAAGAAAATCTTTTTTCACTCAATACATAATCAAACTCTGGAATTCGTTACCGAAGGATGTAGTAAAAGCTGTTAGGGTAGCTGGGTTTAAAAAAGGTTTGGACAAATTCCTGGAGGAAAGGTCCATAAACCATTATTAAAGGAGACCTGGGAAATCCACTGCTTACCCCAATACTTTTGGGGAAACTGCTAAGTACTTGTGACCTAGATTGGCCACTGTTGGACACAGAATACTGGGCTTGTTGAACCTTGATCTGACCCAGTATGGCATATCTTATGTTCTTAAGCCCATGATGAACAAGGTTACCAAGCTGGAATCCGAGTTCCTGACCAGAACCAGGCTCTTCAAAAATACTTCTGACATCTCCCATGGAAGGCTTTGGAGAAAAAGTCCCTTTACCTTTAGAAGAGGAAGGCTTACAGAAATACCCTCAGTACCCGGCCTTCTCAGCTCCCCAACAGGGCCAGCAGGCCAAGGGACAGGAGAAAGATCTGCTTAAGCCTAAGGCCCCCAAACTCCAGGCAGTGACTGAATCACAACCTGGAGGGTGCTTTTGACTCCTGGGGCATAGCCTCTCCTCCCCTGAGAGGTCTAGCCCCACAGCACATATGAGGGCACCTGGTGTTCTTTTCCAGCTGGTGGTCCAACATCACCACTGATACCTGGGTCCTGCAGGTGGTGGGAGAGGGTTATCTCCTCCATATCGATCAGATGCCACCTACGTTCTTTCTAAGGGAGCTCCCGATAACTCCTCTTCACTGAGACCTATTCCAGTGAGAGTTGCCAGGATCCTGGTTGACAAGGTGGTGGAAATGCTCCTGTCCTACCTCAGGGGCAAGGGGTTCTACTCCTGGTACTTCCTGGTTTCCAAGAGGACCGGCGGATTTCACCCTATTCTGGATCTTCGAGATCTCAATAGGTTCCTGGTGAAGGAAAAGTTCAAAATGCTCTCCCTTGGAATGTTGCTGCCCTACCTCTGGCAGGGAGATTGGCTATGCTCCTTAGATTTCAAAGATGCATACACGCACATCCTTATCCATCTGCGCCACCGACAGTACCTCTGCTTCATCATCAGAGGATGCCATTAGCAGTATAGGATCCTACAACCTTGGCGTCATATTTGACTCCTCCCTTTCCTTCTCCACACATATTCAACATATAGCTAAAACCTATCATTTCTTTCTCTACAATATTAACAAAATTTGTCCCTTTTTCTCTGAACACACTACTAAAGCTCTTGTCCACTCTTTGGTAACCTCCCATCTTGACTATTGCAACCTCCTCCTTGTTCCTCCTCATATAGCAGTAGTACGCCTTCAGTGTCATCTACCTCCTCTTCAATCTATCCAGAGCTCTGCTGTGTGGCTAATCTTCCGCCAGCCCTGATACACTCATATAACCCCTCTTCTAAAATCACTTCACTGGCTCCCCTTCAGTTTCCGTATTCGATTCAAACTTCTCCTTCTAACATATAAATGCATTCACTCTACTGCCCCTCATTACCTTTCCTCTCTTCTCCCTACACTCCTCCTTGTGAACTCTGCTTCTCCTCTGGCTTTCTTCTCTCTATGCTCTTTTCTTCTTCTGTAAACTCCAGACTTTGATCTTTTCACCTTGCTGCTCCTTATGCATGGAACAAACTTCCTCTAACTTTGCATCAAGTCTCTTCTCGCCCTCTCTTCAATTCCATGCTAAATACTGAGCTCTTTGAGGCCTCATTTGGATCCTAATCCTCTGTTCTCATTATGTCTTCTTCCCTATTTGAACCGCCTCCCCACCTTGTTTCACTTGTATTGTTCTGTCTGTCTTGATTAGATTGTAAGCTCTACAAGCAGGAACTGTCTTCTTTATATGTTTGCACAGCGCTGCGTATGCCATGTAGTACTATATAAATGATTAATAGTAGTAATAGCAGTAGTACTACCATTTGGCCTAGCTGACCCAATACCTAGAGTTCATTGGGGCATTGTTAGAGATGGTCTAGGCCAGGGCCTTCCTCTCCCTCGACAGAGCCTAGTGCCTAGAGGCTTTTGCAAGGGAGGTTCAGGGCCGGAACTTGGCCTCTGCCCAGCTCATGCTGTGCCTCTTGGGGCAAATGGCCTCAACCGTGTATGTCACAACTGATGCCCATCTCCAAATGCATCCAGTTCAGTGGGCCCTCTGTTCCCAGTGGTCTCAGGCAATGGGACGCCTACAAGACAGGGTGATTGTTACCTGTCTCCTTGCTGAGCCCCTCGGCTGGTAGCAACAGCCACGGAACCTGCTGGCGTGAATGTCCTATAGGCCCCGACCCCTCATATGGTCCTCACCATGGATGCCTCCAAATTGGGCCAGGGGCCCACTGTGGCAATCTCCACACTCAGGGCCTGTGGTCAGCATTGGAGAGCCTCCATCAGATCAACTTTATAGAGCTCTAAGCCATTGCTTAAGCTCTCCGAGTTTTTCAGCACCACCTGTGGAACCAGTCGAATCTGATTCAGACTGACAATCAGGTGGTGATGTTCTATGTCAACAAGCAAGGGGGCATGGGGTCATCCCTCCTTGGAAGTGGTCCATCTCTGTGCTTTCACCAGCGAGAGAGGGATGCTCCTCAGGGCCATGTTCCTCCCTGGCCAGGACAATGGTGGACCGACTGTGCCAGGTTCTCCAGCCTCACGAGTTGTGGCTCAACCAGTGTGTAGCCAACCGATTGTTCTGTTGTTGGGGCCTCCCTGCGACAGATCTCTTTGCCAGCCCAGCCAATGCTCAACTACCCTACTTCTACTCCAGGGTACTGCACCCCTCCTGGGTGGTGGCCAATGCGTTTCTCATCCCGTAGATGGAAGGCCTTCTGTATGCCTATCTTCCCATGCCACTCATTGCCAATACTTTTTCAAGGTCCAGCTTAACTGTGCTACCTTGATCCTTATAGTCCCCTGGTGGCCCAGGCAGCTGTGGTTTCCTCTGCTCCTCAGCCTGTCTCAGGCACCCCCAGTCCCCCTGGACCTGCTCTTGCAGGAGGATGGCTCTGTACTTCACCCCAACCTAGGGTCCCTGGCCCTGATGGCCTGATTGCTGAAAGGATAGCCCTGACCCAGTTTGACTTGCCCAAGGAGGTGGAAGAGGTCCTGGCGGCATCACACAAGGATTCCACCTGACAGGCATATGCCTTGAAGTGGCATCACTTCTCTGTTTGTTAGGCAGAAAAGGGTGTCAACCCCTTCTTCTGTTTGTTGCAGCTGGTGCTGCAGTAACTTCTGCAGGTGTCCAATGCTGGTCTGAAGTCTAACTCCATCAGGGTACACCTCAGTACACTATCGGTGCACTATCACTTCATCGAGGGGATGCCCCTCTCCACCCAGCCTCTTGTGGCTTGCTTTCTGAGGGGCCTCATGCTCTCTCAACCACCCTCTGGACCGCTAGTGGCAGCATGAGATCTCAATGTGATCCTCTCGAAGCTTATTGCTCCACCCTTTGAGCCGCTGGCTTCCTGTCATCTCAAGTATCTGTCCTGGAAGGTGGTCTTCCTCATGGCACTCACATCTGCACGCAGGGTCAGTGAGCTCCACGCTCTGGTGGCTCATGCCCCCTACAACAGGTTCCACAGGAATAGGGTCATGCGCCAGATATACCCTATGTTCCTGCCTAAGGTGGTCTTCCCATTCCAGCTCAACCAGGAGGTGGTGCTTCTCACCTTTTTTCCATGGCCTCATGCTAACAGGGTGGAGGCTGCTCTCCATACTCTGGGCTGTAAACAGGCCTTGGCCAACTATTTGGAGCGGACCAAGTCTCATCGCCGCTCCTCACAGATTTTCATTTCCTACAACCCTATTTGCCTGGGCATAGTAGTCTCCAAGCATACTTTGTCCACCTGGGTGGCGGACTGCATTTCCTTCATCTATGTGCAGGCCAGTCTTTCACTGGAGCGTGACATCACGGCACACAGCGTCCAGGCCATGGCAGCATTTATGGCAAACCTCCACTCAGTTTCCTTGCTGGAGATCTGCCGGGCCACCACCTGGTCCTCAGCTCATACCTTTACAGCACATTACTGCCTGGAGGAGGAGTCCCAGCGGGACAGTGCCTTTGGCCAGGCAGTACTCTGTCATCTGTTTGGGGTTTGAGGCAACTCCTGCCCTCCGGCCCTTCTGTGTGTCCAGGCTACCAGAGAAATGGTTTCCCTGGTCAACACTGGGATCACTGCTGAGGTCTTGCAACTGAACTGTACTCATGGTTCGCTTTTTGGGTCACCCATTGTTTACAGTTTTTTTTCGGTAGCCCGTAGCTAGGGAGTCCCATATGTGAGGATTGACTTCCTGCTTGTTCCTGGAGAAAGCGTAGTTACTCACCTGTAGCAGGTGTTCTCTGGGAACAGCAGGAATCAGTCCTCACAACCCTCCCTGGAGTTGCTTTTGTTTTTGCCGTTTTGAGCTATGTCTTCATACTGAGGCAAGATGGCGTCCATGGATAGGAAGGCGACCATGCATGTGTGGTGGATCTTCCAAAGGCTTTTTTGGAAAGCTGGGGAGAGGTTACCATGTGGCCACCGTTGATGCTGACATCACCCATTTGTGAGGACTGATTCCTGCTGTTCCCGGAGAACACCTGTGGCAGGTGAGTAACTACGCTTTTCCCCCTTCTTCTCTGTGTCCCCACTCTGATTTTGCCTTCTTTCTTATCTTTTGATTTTAATGGCTTTCCTTTCCTTTTCGTCAAGCCCATTCTGTCATTGTACACCGCCTTGATGTGTGAAATGTGGTATATCAAAAAAATTTTTTTTAAATTGAATATATTTAACTTTTATACAACCAGACTTACACCAACATGTCCAAAGTTACAATAATATGCTACCATTCGTGACATGTCTACCCCACCCCCCACATAAGAAACAATAAACAGAACAGAAAATAATATTCATAAAAACAACCCAACCCCTACACCCCACAGGCACTCAGCAAGCCTATCTAGATCAGAGCTGACTACAAATATCAGGATAGGTAATCTAACAATCCGAGAAAAAGGAAGCAGAAAGAAAAAGGAAAAACACATGCGAATCTGTTATTTGCTACACCATACTCACATACCTATCCAGAGCAGACCATCTCTTCAACCTCAGAGCCTTCCCCTCAAGAGAGAGGAGCCTGTCTTGTATTTTCTCATATTTGCTGTAAAGGCAAACCTGGGACCACCAGTTTGCCCAACATAACTTTGTGGGATCTTTCCAGTTTGTTAAAATCAATTTTAAGGCTATCGACAGCATAAATGTTAATAAAAAGAAATGCTTCTTCTCCAACGATGGGATCTCTGCTAACGATCGCAGGGTAATTATGTTCCAGGAAAGAGGACAGGAGAAAAGAAGAATCTGCTGTATTCTGGACCATATTGGATCCCAAAATGTCCGAAGAGCGGGGCAATCCAGGAACATATGCCGCACGGACCCAGTTGTCTTCTTGCAGGTCCAACAGAGAGAAGAACCCCCCGTATGCCACTTAGCCAATTTTACTGGGGTAATATACGCTCTGTGCGCAAAAAAAAAACATCGATTGGGTGAGCGCTGCAGACCTCGAGCTGCGAATTAAGGTCCCCCAGAGGCGACTCCACGTTTGTTGCAGTATTGGAGTCCCCAGTTCTCCTTCCCATATTTTTCTTAGCCCCATTAGTGGCTTTGAGAAATGGGCTCGAAATATTGCGTACAGATTTGACATCCCATCTCTCCTAGCAACAGCCTCTTCCATAATGCTTTTTAGCCCCCACTCATGATCCAAGTCTCCAAAACACCTCTTTACCCCGGCAATACAGTGGGTAAGTTGCAACCATTGAAAATGACCAGAAGAGGGTAGTCCAAATTCCCTTTGCAGTTCGACGAAAGGCTTCCATGCCCCTCCTGCTGCCAACTGTCTAACTGTCCAGATTCCACACCTCTGCCAGCTCTCCCAGGCTATTGTAGCCTTGTTGATTTTGAACAAGGGATTGCACCATATCTGCATGAGAAGTGAAGGCGGATTTCGTCGCTCAATAATAGAACCAAAACACTGAAAGGCCTCTTGAGTGGCAGAGATAACTCGACCTCCCCTGGGAGACACCGGTCCCTTCATCCCCATAAGCAGAGTTATTGGATAGGGACGGACCAGACGCTCCTCAATCTCCAACCATCTGACCTTACTTTCTGTCAATGCCGCCATGGACCAGGCACTGCCTTGTTTCAGTATGATAGCCAAATGATACCAATAGAAATCAGGGAAGTGAACTCCCCCTTCATTTTTGGTCACCTTAAGCTTCTGTAGAGCTATCCGGGGAGTTTTACCTTCCCATAGAAAGGAGCTAATAGTCCGGTCTAGAGCTTTGTAAACACTGCGAGGGAACATAACAGGAATCATGGCCAGCTTATAATTTATCCAAGGCATCAATACCAACTTAACAGATTCGAGACGCCCCCACCAAGAGAGATGCAGGGGAGACCATTTTAGAGCAAAGGATCTTGCGTCCATCAACACTTGTTCTTTATTTATCTGAATCGTTTTCTCGAAAGGGGCACAGTAATGCACCCCCAAATACTTTACAGTAGAAGCTTCCCATTGAAACGAAAAATCCTCTATCAAACTCTTATGAGCAAGATGATTGAGCGGAAAGGCGACAGATTTCGCCCGATTAACTGTATAACCCGAAAGCCGGGAGTAATTGTCGATCAACTCCAACAGTGGTGTGAGCGATTCAGGAGATAAGAAAAGCAATAAGTCATCCGCATACGCCGACATTTTAACTTGCAGATCATCCACAACTATACCCTTGACCCCTTCATGTTGTCGGATGGCCAACATCAATGGTTCCAATGCAATATTAAACAAAAGAGGCGACATCGGGCAGCCTTGTCGCATTCCTCTCCGCAGATCAAAAGAGGAGGAGAGATCTCCATTAACCATCATTCGTGCAGTAGGTTTAGCATAAAGGACATTTATCATTTCAATAAAGTGCAACGGACAGCCAAACTACTTCAGGGTTTGAAACAAAAAAGGCCACTCAACCTTGTCAAAGGCTTTTTCCGTGTCGACTGATAATCCAATGTATGGTGCGTCAACATTATCTGCCACATCCAAGAGATTACACAACACCCGGGCATTATCCGCTGTGGATCTTCCTGAGATAAAGCCACATTGATCTGGATGTATTAATCACTGCATCACTTTATTTAAGCGGGTTAGCCAAGACCGTGGAGTATAATTTGTAGTCTGCATTTAAAAGCGATATTGGTCTATAGTTGCCCACCTCCGTAGGATCTCTGCCCGGTTTAGCTAACACGATTATTGTTGCATCAGCGAAGGCTCCAGTGTCACTTGCTTGCAGTCGCAGTTTCCTGCAATAATCCAGCATATGGGGCATAAGATCTTTAGCGAAAACCTGGTAGAATTCTATTGGAAGCCCATCCGGGCCAGCCGCCTTACTGCTTTTCATTCCTGTGAGGGCTACCATCAGCTCTTCCATCTCAATTTCCTTGTCCAAGTAGGCACATTGCTCCGAGTTCAACCGGGGATGATCAATCTGCTCCATAAATCGCAAAACCTCTGGCTCTGTACATTCCGTTTCCGATTGATATAACAGCTCATAAAATTTGCGAAACTCAGCCAGGATGTCCTTATTTGCAGTAAGTGTCCCTCCATTTTTCTCCTTTATAATTGCTATATGAGATTTCTCTCGCTGAGCCTTGCCACGGGCCACCAAAATTTTACCGGCCCTGTTGCTCCCACTATAATACCGGGCTCTTTGCTGAAATATATTCCGCTCTACTTCCTTGTTTAATATCATATTATACTGGAATCGTAACTTTTGTAATTGCGTTAACACTGTGGCATTGAATTTTTTCTGCAGGAGCCTCTCTCCGGCTCTTATTTTTTGATCTAAATTGCACATTTCCGCTTTCGCTTGCTTATTAGCAGCAACAGAGAAGCTAGTTATTTTTGCTCTGATCATAGCTTTAAAGGCCTCCCACCAGGCCCACAGAGAAGTATCCTCCGATAAATTAGTGGCAAAAAACTCATTGATGGCCTGCTGTATACTTTGTTTAAATGCTTCGTCCGCTAGC
Source organism: Ichthyophis bannanicus (assembly GCA_033557465.1). Classification (NCBI taxonomy): domain Eukaryota; kingdom Metazoa; phylum Chordata; class Amphibia; order Gymnophiona; family Ichthyophiidae; genus Ichthyophis; species Ichthyophis bannanicus. The sequence goes on from CM066035.1 coordinate 1,703,977, forward strand.
AGCGTTCGAGAGAAGGTCCAGAGATGATGGCTGGTGTGATCAGCTACCAAGACCAGCTCTAGTGTTATTGCCGCATGGTCCGATATATGTGAACTTAATATCTCCGCTCTCTGGACCCCATGCAACAAAGATTTGGAGAGCAAGAAGAAGTCTATGCGTGAGAAGGAGCCATGCGGGTGAGAAAAAAATGTAAAATCTTTTTCTAAGGGATGTAGAGCCCTCCACACATCAATAAGCCCCAGATCTTCCAATACAGCTTCTAGGACCACCCGGGCCTTGCTTTTCCTATCCACTCTTCCAGGCTTACAGTCCAGTAGGGGATCAAGCACCATGTTGAAGTCGCCCCCTAAAATGACTGGAGAATCTGCCACTTTATGTAGGGCCTCTGCTAAGTTGAAAAAACTGTGGGCTATCTGAATTAGGGGCATATATGTTGAAGAGGGCAAATTGCAATCCACCCATCTTCAATATAGCGTTAGCCCAGCGGCCTTCATGATCCGCCCTGGTCGAGATCACCTGAGTGTTCAGTGCTATGTTCACCAACGATATTACTCCTCCTTTCTTCCCACTGGCGGGAGAATGCGCGACCAATTGGTATTTTCCCACAGCTACCTTCAGCACCTCTTTAGTTGACAGGTGCGTCTCTTGCAGCAGCACTACATCCATATTCAATTTCTGGCAGTAGATGAGAATCTTTTTCCGCTTGGACGGATGGCTGATGCCCTTAACATTTAAAGATTTTATTTTAAGGGAGCTCATGAGGAAAACCTATTAGAGATCTTGCGGTAAAATGAAGGGTCTGCTCCGGATATGTCTTAGACTGGATATGCTGTAGCAAATATAGAAAAATACAAGGCTTACTAAGCGCCACTACACCTCCATCATAGGGGAATAAAGAAAATGGGTGAGACAGTGTAAAAAACATGATTACCGCTACCCAACCCCATTATATCTATAAACCCTCCCGACAAGCCCCCATCAAATACTCATATCAGCAATATGGGATCTTCATATAATACACACGAAATTCAGCTTGCCTGCTACAAAACGATAAAACTATGAATTAACAGTGCTGGCTACTGTACATCATCCCCTCCCCACTTTCCAACTTTGGTTCCACTGTATTAGCTCTCGTAACCATCCCCGCCCCAAGGAACAAAGAAACATAAGAAGAGAAGGCACTTAGAGAAAAAAAAACAAACAAACAGTAATACAATCAAAAGATACATTCCACTGCGCTGAGATAGTCCAAGTCCAGACAGGAACCGCAGCCCTCTGCCCAAGGGCTCCAACAGCCCTCTGTGAACGCTCTCGCAGCCATCTTTGCGGGAGCGCTTGCTCTCCTGAGCAGAAGATATGCAACTTCCATAGTCCAGACTACCAGTCATTGCATCCTCAATGCTTCTTGACCCTCTATGAATTGGGCAGCCGCCGCTGGATCGTCGAATGTCTTCGATTGGTTGTCTACGGTAATCTTAAGTCGCGCAGGGTAAAAAAGGCCAAACCTCGCCTGAAGCTTTTGTAGTCGCGGGCGAAGATCCAAGAACTGTTTCCTCTTAATCACGGTCAACTTGCAGAAATCAGGATAAAATGCTATGTTTTGACCTTCAAATTTCAACGGTGACTGTGCCTTAGCCACTGCCAGAATTTGCACTACATGCTGATGTTTCAATATGCAGAAGATAATCGGCCGCGTCTTCCGGTTATGTAGCCCCACTTGTGAAGGCACCCGATGAGCTCTCTCTATTTCCAACGGAGAGGAGAACTTCAGACGCAGAACTTCAGAGAGTAGACTCCTCACAAATTTAATCATGTCAGTGCCTTCCGCTCCCTCAGGAATACCGACCAGCCTGACATTATTGCGCCGCGACCTGTTGCTCAGATCTTCCAAATTGACCTCTAGCTGCTCAATTTTCCCATAGGCCTTATTAAGTCTACCAATTTGCTCCTCGTGTGCAGATAGGGCCATATCCATCCTATTCATCCTGCCCGTCAGCCCCTCCAACTGCCCCTTCATGTCCTGTACCTCCGATTGTACCCGGGCCAACGTCTCACCATTGGCGGTCACCAGAGCTCTAACCGCTCTGATTTGTCCCAAGATTTCTCGTTACCTCCTCGGAGTCTTTTGCGGCGGCCATCTTAAGTGGAGATGGGGGATCAGCTTTAAGTCTCTTGGAACCTGCGTTCCTGCCAGCCGCAAAGTCTAATTTTGTAGGTTTCCCACTCGCCATGACTCACACTACCAGGCGCCACGCACCAAATACCGGGGGGCCAAATATTTCTGCGAATACTCGCTGGATTCTTGCCGAGGTCGAGCGGAGCAACTCTCCTACACAGCCATCATGCTCTCCCGCTGGCTCCGCCTCGGTATATCAAAATTTTAATAAACCATAAGCTATGAACCAGACAGTGCTCCTGTGAAGCTCATGTACTACTACTACTACTATTTGTAAAGCGCTACAAAGCATACAGTATGCAGCACTATACATGTATAAGTAAGAGACAGTCCCCACTTATCGGAGCTTATACTCTAATTAAGATAGATCATACAACGACAACTGGGGACTGGGGTAATTCAAGGGGAATCGCATGATACAGATAGGTGATAAGCAGTAAGGAGATCAGGATCCAAAAGCAGCCTAAAAGAGGTGGGTTTTAAGCCTGGATTTGGATAGAGCCAGAAATGGAGGCTGGCATACTAACTTTGGTAGTTCGTTCCAAGTATATGGAGCAGCAAGATGGAATGAGTCAAGTCTGGAGTTGACAGTGGCAGAAAAGGGCACAGATAAAAGGGATCTGTCAGTAGAGCAAAGTTCCCGAAGAGGGGTGTAAGGAGTGATAAGAGAGGAAAGGTAGAGAGGATCTGCAGAATAAATACACTTTTAAGTCAGTAGGAGAAGTTTGAATTGAATGCGGAAACAGATAGGGAGTCAGTGAAGTGACTTGAGAAGAGGGGTTATGTGAGCATAGCTAGAATGGTGGAAGATTAGCTGTTTTGAAGAGACTGAAGGGGAGAGAGATGATGCTGAGGGAGAGTGGAAAGCAGCAGTTGCAATAGTCTATACAGTAGTTGACTAGTGAATGGATAAGGGTCTTAATAGTATATTCAGAAAGGAAGGGACGGATTTTACTGATCTTATAGAGGAAGAAATGGCAGATTTTAGCTATCTGTTGGATGTGTTCAGAGAAGGAGAGAGAAGAGTCAAAAATGACCCCAAGGTTGCAAGCTGACGAAACAGGGAGATGTAGAGTGTTATCCATAGAGATAGAGAAATAATTAAGGGGGTGGTAGCTTTAGGGGGAAAGGTAAGGAACTATGTTTTAGCCATGTTCAATTTCAGACGGCAGTGGGACATCCAGGCTGCAACGTTAGATAAGGAGGCTGAGATACGGGCCTGGATTCTTGGAGAAATTTCAGGTGTAGAGAGGTAAATTTGAGAGTCATCAGCATAACAATGATACTGCAAAGCATGAGAGCAGATGACTACACCAAGGGACTTAGTGTAGAGAAAGAAGAGGTCCCAACACAGAGCCCTAAGGTACCCTGACCGAAAGTGGGATGGAGGTAGAGGAGGATCCACCAACAGATACACTAAAGGTGTGATGGGAGAGATAAGAAGAAAATCAGGCCAGAACAGGGTTCCTAAAACCAAGGAAGTACAAAGCATCAAGGAGAAGGATGCGATCAACAGTGTCAAAAGCAGCAGAAAGGTCAAGAAGGATGAAGATCAAATTCAGGCCCTTGGCTTTGGTGAGGAATAAGTCATTAGAGACTTTGGCAACAACAGTTTCTGTAGAATGTAGAGGACAAAAGCCAGATTGCAGTGGATCCAGAAGGCCTTGAGAGGACAGAAAGTCTACCCAATGGCGGTGAATCGCATGTTCGAGGAATTTAGAAGCAAAGAGAGGAGAGATATGGACAGATAATAGAAGGATAGGTAGGGTCTAGTGAAGGAATTTGAAGAGGGGTCCCTAAAGCAATGGTTCTCAACCCATGGGACACACCTAGCCAGTCGAGTTTTCAGGACATCCACAATGAATATGCATGAGAAAGATTTACATACAATGGAGGCAGTGCATGCAAATCTCTTTCGTACATATTCCTTATGGATAGCCTGAAACCTTACTGGCTGGGTGTGTTTTGAGAACTAGTTTAGAACCTCTTCTCCAAAGCAAAGTTGAGCAGGCCCTCTCTTTAGCCTTCAAAATTTGACACCCTAGGCAGTTGTATAAGTTGTCTATGTCTAAATCCAGACCAACAACCATGACTAGTGATTGTTATAAGCATGAATAGTTTAGCAAACCTTAACAACTAAGCAACAAAGATAAAGGATTTGTGACCTAAACTGGAATTAAATTCATTTTTCAGCTGTCGCTGATAACTGTTGTGCATAGAACAGCATATTCTTTGATGACTTGCAGCAGCACCACACAGTACAGTAGTCTGGTCTGTAATCAGCCCTCTGTATGCGCATGCAGGTCACTTAGGATATGGATTCTGGCCAGTATCCATGTCAAGATGGATTCACAATTAATCTAGACTAGATTAAAGGGATTTGATTTCAAGTTCGATTTCTTTTTCCTCAGCAGTTAACCACTTTGCTATAAGGCTATTCTCGTCAAATAAGCAACCTGTGAGGCATAATAAGATATAATAAGCAAGGGGAATTACAATTGGGTTTGAACGTGGTGCTGGGAGTCAGTATATTTTAATAGGGTTTCACAAAGAAGGAATTTTATTATGGAAGAAGGATAATCATTGACATTGTGTAAACTTAAATTTATTTGTTCCAGATAACAGATGTTAATGAAAATATATTTATGTATATTTACAAAAAAACACTGAAGCTCATTTATTAAAGTGTGGTGTGTGCATTAGATATAAAAATTAATGTGCGGTAAGTGCAAAGCCAGTGCACTAACTGTTGGGGGCATTCTCACCATGCTTCCATACAATTACGGCACAGAAAACCCTCTGCCACACAGTAATGGCACTGAGAGTGTGAAGACACATACCGCCTCCTAAACAGTGGCAGCATGTGGTAAATTACAGTGTACTAACTGCATTGTGCAGTCCACGTCCAATCCCCACCGATAACCTGCTCCTTTCCTGCCACATAATGTGGTATTGAGTTAGCATGTGGACTGGATTAGCATGTGCTATCATACCAGCATGGTAACGATTGCTGTAGCGATGCACTCACAGTTACCTCATTCTAATTTATGTAATAAGGAGGTAATTTTATAACGAGCCACATAAAAGTCATGCCATCCATGCATGTAAATCTTGTATTTTCCATGACTTACATGCACAGATGGGCCTTTACGTTTGCATCTTAGGTGAGTGTTATTCTATAAGACTATGCATCAGACTGTTATACCACTGAATGAAGAGACAAATATAATTGGTATCTCAGAGATCTATTGGAAAGAAGATGGCCAATGGTACACTCCACAGTACAAATTATATCATGATGATTGTGTAGATCAAGTTGGTGGAGCAGTGGCACTATATGTTAGAAAAGGCTTTGAGGCAAACAGGATAAAAGTTTTGCAAGAAACAAATGCACTGTAGAATCATTATGGATAGAAATTCCATGTTTGAAGGGGAAGAGAATAGCAGTGGGTGTATAGTACCATTTGCCTGGCTAGAATGAACAGACAGATGATGAAATGCTAACAGAAATTATGGAAGCTAACAAAATTGGAGTCACAATAATACAAAATACAGGCATGGGGGAGATATAATTCAGACCTTTAAATACTTAAAAAGTATTAATGAACAAACAAACCTCTTCCAAAGACGGGAAAGCTGTAAAACTAGAGGCATAACATGAAGCTGCAAGGGGGTAAACTGAGAGGCAATGTCAGGAAATACTTTTTCACTGAAAGGGTGGTGGATGCTTGGAATGCCCTCCCGATGGAAGTGGTGGGGACAATGACAGTGACAGAATTCAAACTGGCATGGGACAGACACTGTGGATCCCTTAATAGCAACAGGATAAAATCAAAATAAACATAACTGACTATTTCAACAAATAAGGGGTGACCTACACGGAGCAGTTGGTACACCCCTAAACAAAGGCATGCGGAGGGGTGACCTGCATGGAACGGCAGGTGCACCTGCTCTTGCCGCCATGCTGGGCAGACTAGATGGATCATACTGGTCTTTATCTGCCATCATATACTATGTTACTATGATTTCAGTTACAGGTAATGCATGTGGGTGAATGTCACATCAAGACATACTAGGGAGATAAAGTTTTTAGATGAAATAAATGACTACTTTATGGAGGCAGCTGGTACAGGAACCAACATGAGGAGGGGCTATTTTGGGCCTAATCCCTAGCGGAACACAAGGCTTGGTGCAAGAGGTGACTATGTTGTGACAACTTGGATATAGTGATCATATTATGATAAAATTTGATTTAATTAATGGAGGATAAACAGCAAGAAAATCTACTGTACCAGCATTTAACTTTCATAAAGGGAGACTGAAAAAATGAGGAAAATGGTTAAGAAAAAACTAAAAAGATCTACTGGAAAGGTTAACATTTTGCATCGGGCTTGGGACAATGTTTAAAAATACCATCTTGGAAATCCCATATACTAGATGTATGCCACATTTTATAAAGGGTAGAAAAAAGGCCAAATGACTGCCTCCATGGTTTAAAGATGAGGTGAGAGACGTTGTTATAGCCAAAATACGTTAGCTCAAAAAATGAAAAAAGGATCTGAATGAAGAAAACAGGAAATAGTATATTCATAAGTACTAGCAAGTTAGATGCAAAGCACTGAGAGAATTTGAAAAGAAGCTTGCAATGGAAGCAGAAATTCATAATAAAACTCTTTTTAGGTACATTCAAAGCTAAAAGCCTGTGAGGGAGTCAGATGGACCATTAGATGAAAGAGGATTATAAGTGGCACTAAGGGAAGACAAGGGAGTATGTTTACAAATCAGCGGTAGCGGTTTCTGTGCAATATAGGAACTGCGGCCCCATTTAAGTCAATGGGGCGCGGTTCTGATATCACACAGAAGCTGCTACCGCCGATTACTAAACATTCCCCAAGGTCATAGCAGAAAGACTAAATTAATTCTTTGATTTGCTGCGGGAGGCAGAGGCATGACGGGGCAGAGAGTTGGTGCGACCGACCCCCGGACGTAAAGGGCTGTTTCCGCTCACGGCCCTGTATGTCTGGGAGCCACTGTGGGAGATGGCCTGTTTATTCTGTGTGGAGGTGGAATAAGCAGCAGACGACCCCCTGGACCGACAGGTCAGGATACTCGGGCCAGCGGTGGTGCGGTGGGTGGTCCTCACCGCCTGATCGGGGCACTAGTTGCTCCTGTTGGGCTCGAGCAGCGGGGATTTGGGGTCCCGGGGGGGGGGGCGCAGGACATGTGATGCTGTGTTGATGACATCCCCATGGTGATGCAGAGCCGGCCGGGCTGTCTCCAGGGCCTGATCCTGCACCCACGGGAGCGTCTTGCTCCCGCAGTGCAGAACTGGGCGCCGGCAGCGCTGTCTTGGTTGGGGCAGACCAGATGGCCCAGACATGCCCCATTGTGGATCGGTCTTCACACCACATTTGGGAAAATGCAAACTTAGTACTCTTTCTTAGGGTTATCATGCTGGGAGGAGACGCCTCTGGGAGGGAAACTTCTAACCACTATAAGACCGACCCAAGAACAGTTTCCTATCTTTGGCCAGCTTAACCACTGCACCGCAGAGATGGAGTAGGACTTTTCCCCAAGGGGGCAGGTGCTTCTGGCCCCACAGCCACGCACCCTAAGAAGGACAGAGAAGTGTCTGGTTCACCCCAGCCAGGAAGCCAGCAAGCAATTAAGTAATGACACGGACCGCTTAAGCCACTGCATTATCACCAAAAGCATAAAGGATGAAGTAGAAGAGAAGGAGCAGCAGGGAGCCCTGAATCAGGAAAGGAGGAGAGAATCCAGAGGACATCCCAGTCAGTAACCGATGCCTAGGGCAAGGAGCTACACCAGAGACTGCACCGACTGCAGCCTCGAGCTCACTGCTACTCTGAAAGAACATAGAGCAAGAGAGAGCTCTGCTCAACTCTGGGGCAACCGCCCAGTAAGTAGAGAGGACTGTAACTGTTTGTGGTATTTTTTTGTCTCTGCCATTATCATTTGCAAAACATGGGAATATTTTCATTGGCTAGTAAGTGGGGCTCTTAAAGTGTCACTTAACCCTCCATTGCCTCAGGTACACTTAGATTGTTAGCCCTTCAGGGACAAGGGAATAAAAAGTACCTGTTAGTATACATGTAAACCGCACTGATTCTAAAGAGCGCGGTATAAAAATATAATAAATAAATAAAATGAATAAATAAATGTCAATTATAAAATATTTTGTTTTGCAGCTATAATTTAAAAATTTACAACCCAAGCTTGTACATAAAATGGAAAAAAATCATTATCTGGAAATGATGAATTATGCTTGTTCCAAGAAATCAAATTTATACATTAAAATTATGTAGGAATGATTTCTTAATTTTTGTAAAAATATTGAGAAAGGCAAAGCAACAGCTATGGGAATTCAGTAGTACAGAATTTGTCAGGGGTGGCCAGATGAGCACAGCTGAATTGGCTTTATTCATCTGCAGTGGAACCATGGATATCAGTAAATATTTCTAACCTTTGAAGTGGAGGGTACTTTTTTATTTTTCAAACTTCTTTTATGGAAGCTTAACATATTTTCCATGAAACGGCAAGGGATTTGCAGATGACTACGTTTTCCTGTAGGTAAGTCTATAGTAGCGCCTTGAAGTTCAATAAATATAAAATACATTTCATACTGTCTGAGGTACAGTGTATCCCAGGGGTTGGAGGGCAGAGCTGTGAAACCTGAAGCTCATGTTTGAATCCTTTTACTGTAGCCTTTATTGGGGTTTTGCTGTCCTGAATGAGCCTGATCTTGGTTTGTCTCAGAAGCCTAAGCAGGGTCAGGCTTGGCTAGTACTTGGATGAGTGACCACCATGGAATACCAGGTGCTGTAGACTTACTGAGTAGACGAAAGGCCTGGCAATCTACTTCTGGTCACACCTTGCCAAGAAAGCCCAGGGGTTGAGTCAGCATTGATTGGACAGTACACACTCAATCAGTGTATTGCTTTGAAGAAGCCATTGAACTCTTTGCTAAACCTTTCACTTTCTCTCTCCTTTTTTGCCTTCACCTTAGACTGGTAGAATGGCTAATATCTAAAAGCTGTTGTAGTGGGTTCTGTTTCACTAAGAACCCCAAAGTTCTGTCTATATTTATAATATGCTGTATCCACATATTCTTCTTCACTGCTGTGGGGATTTGTAGCACAGCCTACTCAAGCCTTAGACAGACCATTTAGGGCAGTAGCTTCAGATAGGCAGCAAACAGCAGTGGCACTCGAAGCAAAACAATGGGTCCTCACAGCCACACCAACCCAAAGAACTATCAAAAGTGTTGGAATTGAAGTCATCATAACTGTTGGGTTTAATTATCAAATCCCAGAGGAAGAGGAACTTATGGGTCTAAAAATTAATTGGGGGGATGCAAAGCTGGAGGTTCACGTAGGCCCTGATTTGTAGAGTAAGGTGGACATTATGCCTGAAAGAAAATGTAAAAGGCCTATTTTAGAAAAGAATTGGAGGTCAGAATTGAGACGTTGAGGTGGCAATGTTTTTTCTAAAATCCGAATACAGAGGAGCAGGAGTGCACGTGTATGTGCCGATACATGGAACCATTTCACAAACCTAGGTGTCGTAAAAATCAACGGTGGCAACTTGGCACCTCCCATGGGTATGAGCCAGCACTTACACTTGTAGGTTGCCCATTTTGCTACCCTACGTGTAGAAATGCCATCCCTTAACTATGGAGGCCACTTTTTTATCTGTTAAATTTGCATTGAGAAATAAATTAGGGAGATTATGAAGGATAACCCCCTTAAGTCCTCCTATAAAGGACTGGCTGAAATGTGCACTTTTTACAAGCCTACACATGCCAGGGAGGAGGTTTAAATCCCAACATACACAATTTTGGCCATTCACATGTACCTCCTATTTGAAATGGGTAAAGCATGGTGCATTTTTGATCTGCTCTGGCCGCTCCCTAATCACATCCTAGACATCCCCTTTGATACGTTCATGTTGTAAGGGCATCCATGTGTAACCTGAGCCCTTTCTGAAATGGCCATTTACATCGTGAATAAAGCTTCTAAAATAAATCCCCAGAATGTTCAGCCCAATAAAAGGTCATAGAAATTCAAGAAAAGGGCCTAGAAGTGAAATCTGCCATTTACCTTCAAACATATTCAGAAAGGAAATGTGGGCAAAGTATAGAAGGCAAACAGCATTAGAGCAATGTATCAATAAGCAACCCATCAATAAGGATTTATGAAATGTTTCAGAGGATATTAGATATTGCCTCAACAAAAGCATCTTTTTTGTTGTTCTTTTATGACATAATTTGACATTTCTTGACAGGTTGTTGGCCTAGTGGTTGGGGCAAGGTACTTCAGGCCGGAAGGTCGGGGGTTCAAATCCCACTAGAGGACAGCAACCATGGGCCGGAAGGACTGGGGTTTCTAGTCCCACAGGTGCTCCTTGTGGTCTTGGGCAAGCCACTTAACCCTCCATAGCCCATGTTCCCTGTAAAATAGTTATCTCCAAGTTATAATGCCCTGTTCAATGTAATTTCAGTTTGTTCAATGTAAACCGCACTGATGCAGAATAGCGCGGTATATAAGAGAATATAAATAAATAAAATAAATAAATAAATAAAAATCGTGAATGCAAGATTAGTTTATGAGCAAACTGCCTTTGAAAAGCATCCCACTGTTAATAAAAAGAGGCTGGCAGTGTTAGACAACAGGTTACCCTATAAACCAGACCCCAAAATAAAACAAATACAGTATTTGGTTTTATGAATGATGCTAAAACAAGAAACAGAAAGATACGGTAGTTCTCATTTAATAACTGAAAAGGTCTGGCTTTATTTTGCATAATCAAGTCTTCTCGACAATACTTAACAAAAGAATAATGATCACTTGGTGGATTTAGATTAGCAAGCTGTGGTTTTTGGGGAATGTTGTAGCTATTTGAATAGCATTTTATAGTTTTGGCTAGAAACTATGAGCACTTGCAATTGCTCCCATTAGCTTGTGGGAACCCAAAGAATGTATGGGCAAACTACCGATTACGCTAACAGTACAAGGCTGACTAGTTGTTATTTTTGTATTTAGTCTGCTCTTCTGATTTGGTGAAGTAGTTGGTGCTGTTTGCTTTCTGGATTGTACGTGTTCTTTACCTGTCAAGGCATGACCTGTGACAAACATCGCCAGGGTACATGAGCTGCACAGCCCTAGATCATGGGGCAGAATAACATCAGAAACAACCACACTTTTAAACCACACATCAAAAGAAACTGGGAAAAAGTGGGCAAAACAAAATCAATGCAAAATACGTGCAAGCCAGTTAAATGCTGGAAAGCAATGAGCACAAATGCTCGAAGCTTAGCCAATAAAGTTCCGGACCTGGAAGCCCTAATGGAGGAAATGGACTTGGACATTGTGGCCATTACAGAAATATGGTTTAATGAATCACATGATTGGGATATAGCCATAGCTGGATATAATATATTCAGAAGAGACAGAGAAAATGGAAAAGGAGGAGGAGTAGCCTTGTATGTCAAAAGCAATATTAAAGCTACGGAAATGCAGGGGACATGGGGAAAAGAAGAAGCGCTCTGGATTGTGTTGGAAAGAGGAGATGGCACTGTCATCCATACTGCTGTAGTCTACAGGCCTCCGACTCAAATCGAAGAGATATATAACGAATTGATTATAGATATTGCCAAGATAACCACAAAGGGGGAAGTAATCATACTGGGTGACTTTAATCTACCCCATGTGGATTGGATTACTCCTTCTGCAAATCTGGAAAGAAGCAAAAATCTTTCCAAGATGCATTACTTATTGATGGAACCAACCAGGGAAAGCTCAACGCTGGATTTAGTGCTCACCAACGGTGATATCATGTCGAATGTCTGGGTGGGTGCCCCTGTGAGCAGCAGCAGCGATCATCACATGGTGTGGTTTGAGATAAAAGCCAAGGTGCAGTCCAATCATAGCAAGCTCAAAGTCCTAAACTTCAAAAACACTGACTTCGGGGGGGCGGAGCCTGATGTCCAGCGGGATGGTCGCATAACGCTGAGGCTCCCGAGAGGCCTACTCAGAATCCTGAATTAACACCGTACATACTTGGAACTTCTACTCTGATCTTGCCGGGGCACATTGGTGAGATGGCGGGGACCAAACCCACGCGCCTGGAATTTGGATCTCCAGCGGCTTCTCACGGCAAACGTTCCAAAACTGAACCCCCGTCCCCGCAGAAGGGGCTGGCCTTGCGCGAGGGCCCCGAAATGCAGCAGGAAATCCTCGCAGAGATTAGAGGGGTCAAGGACCTCGTGCAGTCAAACGGTTGTGAAGCACTCCGAGCGCTGCGGGAAGATCTTGGTGTACTGCAGGGCAAGCTAGAGGGGCTCTCTTCGCGTCAGGACAAAATGGAGAGCATATTGGACTCCCATGCGGCCCGGTTGTCCAAACTCGACAAAGTTGAACATCAGGTACGGGCCTTGCAGAAAGAAGTGGAAGATGGCAATAATAGAGCGCGCCGCAACAACTCGTGGGCATACCGGAGGGAGCGGAATCGGGAGACATGAAAGAGTTTTTATGCAAAATCCTCCCTTCCCTGCTCCAAATCACCTTTACCAAAGATTTGGAGATCGATCGCGCTCATCGTGTACCCACAAGCATAACGCTCAACAGGAAGACCCCGCGGCCTATCATTTTTCGACTTTTGAGATATCAACACGTGGAGCAAATTCTCAGTGCCTCTCGGGCAAAGGGCCATATGGAGTTTGAGAGCCACAAGATCTCCTTCTATCCTGACTTGGCTAAACCCACGGTCGACCGCCGAAAGCGCTTTCTGGAATTCCGGCCGAGGCTTCAACAACTACAAGCACGCTATGGCCTGATGTACCCGGCCAAGCTCCGAGTCACGCTTCACAATCAGACAAGAACATTTGAGGACCCTGATCTACTAGCGGAGTTTTTGGATTCCAAAGAAGCCGACTTGATGCGCTGACTTCCAGAATATTCCTGCAAGCATTCCCATATCCGCTGTACCTGCCATACTGGATCTGCCGCAGCCCAGCACAGAGTCAGGCGAGGGCAGTTTGTTTGCCTTACTTTTGATGATATCTGTGACCCGACTCCATCTACCCACAGTAGCCTCGATGAGTATCAGAGACAGTGTTAATTATGGACTCTGGTGTTTCTTTCTTTTTTTTTTTCATGTCTTTCTATTTCCTCTCTAGGGCCTCCTCCCGCAGACATATGGTCGCCATATTCATTGGGGGTTTTGCTTCTTCTCTAAGATACTTTGTACATACTTTTCAATATGGGGTGTATTAGCCAGCATACTCGGTGATTATGTCATTGTTGCACAGATTCTGATTATGTTGTATGTTTTCAAGCGCCCTTACCTAAAATGTCTATTACCGATTGATGGCACCATGTAAGATTTTCTCATTGAACGTAAAAGGAATCAATAATCCGATAAAACGGAAGAAAATCCTAAGCTACCTAAGTCAGGAAGCTGCGGATCTGATTTTTCTCCAAGAAACGCATTTAAATTCGAAGGACACTCTTAAACTCAATATTAAACCTTACATGGTGGCCGCCTATTCCCCAGCCGTTTCTAAGAAATGTGGGGTTGCCATACTGGTTAGGAAATCTTTGCATGCTACTATTATTGCGACTAGCTCAGATACAGAAGGTAGATGGTCCAGAGTTCACCTCAAGATAGGTAGCCTTGAAGTTACATGTATATGCCTTTACGCTCCTAATGTGGATGACCCTGCCTTTTTTGCTACCATTGCTCAGGTTGCGCAGGCCTCTGCTAATACTTCATTGATAATTGGGGGGGATTTCAATTTAGTCCTTGATCCCCTGATTGACAAACAGCGCCTAGGACAAGTGGTCCCCCCCAAGAGTCACACCACGCTTACCTCTTTGATCAAAGATCTTGCTTTAGTTGATCTATGGAGGTTACTACACCCCAATGAGCTTGACTTCACCTTCTTCTCTTCCCCTCACACATCCCAGTCTCGCATAGATTTCTTTCTAATATCAAAACTGTTAGTTCCTCAGGTGGACACTGCAAAGATTCACTTCCAACATATTTCAGATCATGCTGCTATTTCCTTTCAATTACACACTACTGCACCCCAAGGGAATTCGGGGGCCTGGTTCTTTGATAGAGCCCTGTTTTACTGTCAATGAATGGTGGAACCTCGTCTGCTTATATAGTAAATATGAGCAGATACCTCGGAGAGCTATTCCCCATGCCCAAACTCACTCTCGCTTGTCTAAATGGCAGATGCTCAATGATTATGTACAATCTGCTCATTGTTCCGACATGCCTGTTTAATGTGCACTCATCATGTTTCAGATCACCGTTAGGTTTTGTAACACAATAATGTAAGTACACGCCCGCTTCGGGAATGATTAGTTTCTAGAGAAGAAGCAGGGGGGAGGGGGGTGGCAGGGGTTTACTTTGGTGTATGTATTACACTTTATGTATCTGTCTTTTAGCTGTATGTCTTCCTTTTCCTTTGTTGTTATAAAACGAAAATAAAGAATTAAAAAAAACAAACAAAAAACACTGACTTCAGTAAAATCGCCAAGTACCTAAAAGAGGAGTTGGCAGGGTGTGTGTGTGTGTGTGTGTGTGTGTGGGGAGGGGGGGGGATAAGGGAAGTGGAATTGCAATGGGCAAAACTAAAGGTGGCAATAAAAGGGGCAACAGATAAATATGTAAGAAAAGTAAATAAAAACAAGAGGAGAAGTGGCTGCTCAAATAAAGGCAAAAAACACAGCTTTCGCAAAATTCAAAAGCTTGCAAACAGAGGAACACAGAAATGAATACAGGATCAAACTCAAAGAGACAAAAAGAGAAATAAGGATAGCAAAATCAAAGGCAGAGGAAAAGATGGCTAAAGATGTGAAATGTGGTGGCAAAACTTTCTTCAGGTATATTCGGGAAAGGAAGACAATCAGAGGTGGAATTTCAGGACTCAGAAGTGCTGCGAACGGACTCGTGGAAAGTGACATTGAAAAAGCGAAAGTGCTAAACAAATACTTCTGCTCTGTGTTTACTAAAGAAAATCCGGGAGAAGGACCACCTGTGACTCCCAAATATAAAAATGGGATTGAAGTAGATACCACACCATTCAGAGAAGATGAGGTGTTAGAGCAACTTGCAAAACTGAAAGTGGACAAGGCCATGGGACCGGATGGGATACATCCCAGGATACTGAAAGAGCTCAGAGAGGTCCTTGCAGGGCCATTAAAGGATGTTTTCAACAGATCCTTGGAAACAGGAGAAGTTCCTCAGGACTGGAGTATGGCTGATGTGGTACCTCTACACAAAAGTGGTGACAGGGAAGAAGTGTCAAACTATAGGCCTGTGAGCCTTATCTCGGTGGCGGGAAACGTAATGGAGGCACTCCTGAAAGAGGGAATAGTGGACTTTCTCAAGATCTGAAGCAACATGGTTTTACCGAAGGACGATCTTGCCAAACAAATCTGATTTAGTTCTTTGACTGGGTGACCAGAGAACTAGATCAGGGCATGTGATGGATGTCATCTACCTGGATTTCAGCAAAGCCTTTGATACTGTCCCTCATAGGAGGCTTATCAATAAACTCAGTAGTTTGGGGATGGGTCCCAAGGTGGTAAACTGGATCAGAAATTGGTTGACTGACAGACGACAGAAGGTGATGGTAAATGGAGCTCACTCGGATGAAAGGAAGGTGATTAGCGGGGTGCCCCAGGGTTCGGTCCTGGGCCCGGCACTGTTCAATGTATTTGTGAGTGATTTTGCTGAAAGACTGAATGGAAAGGTATGTCTTTTTGCAGATGACATGAAAATGTGCAACAGAGTGGACTCTCCTAAGGGAGTGGTTAACATGAGGAAAGATCTACAAAAGCTGGAAGAATGGTCTAATGCTTGGCAATTAAGATTTAATGCAAAGAAGTGCAGTGTCATGCACTTGGGTAGCAGAAGTCCAAGGGAAATGTACGCGATAGTGGGCGAGAGGTTGGTGTGCAAGGTTCAGGAGAAAAACCTTGGTGTGATTATTTCTGTAGATCTCAAGGTGGCAAAACAGTGCGATAAGGCGGTGGCAAAAGCCAGGAGGATGTTGGGCTGCATACGAAAAGGAATTACCAGCAGAAAGGAAGAGGTACTAATGCCACTGTATAAGTCACTGGTGAGGCCTCACTTGGAATACTGTGTTCAGTTTTGGAGACCGTATCTTGAAAAGGATGTAAAGAGAATGGAAACTGTTCAGAGGAAGGCGACCAAAATGATTTGGAGCCTGCATCAAAAGGCTTATGAGAAGAGACTTGAAGACCTAAATATGTACACTTTGGAGGAGAGGAGGGATAGGGGAGATATGATTCAGACCTTTAAATACTTAAAGAGAAATAATGAACAAACAAACAAACCTCTTCCAAAGACGGGGAAACTGTAAAACTAGAGGGCATAACATGAATCTGCAAGGTGGTAAATTGAAAGGCAATGTCAGGAAATACTTTTTCACTGAAAGGGTGGTGGATGCTTGGAATGCTCTCCCGATGGAAGTGGTGGGGGAAAACACAGTGACAGAGTTCAAAGTGGCATGGGACAGACACAGTGGATCACTTTACAGCAACAGGATAAAATCAAAATAAACTGAACCATTTAATTTCTCAACAAATAAGGGTGTCTTACACGGAGCGGCAAGTTCACCCCTAAACAAAGACATGGGGAGGGGTGGCCTGCAAGGAGCGGCAGGTACACCTACTCCTGCCATCTTACTGGGCAGACTAGATGGACCATACTGGTCTTTATTTGCCGTCATTTACTATGTTACTATGTTACTGTGTTAAGGAAAATTGTGATTTGTCATCTAAGGTTATTCATTCTTCTCCCTTCCCCACTTGTCTCCCTTGGGGTGTAGTTTGAAAGCAGTTTCAACCCAGATTGTAACAAGGAGTGGTTGAAGTAATACAGAATATATGCACAATGTTTTTCTGAACATTTATATTCAAAATTCCATCTCCATCTACTGTGTCACTGTCTTGAATTTGCTGCTGTCTAGTGAACTTGATGTATAGCACTGACCCATCTCTGTAGCCCACTCTAGGCTTTTGGGTCACATCTCCCAGGGCTGCGTTTACTGTAACAGTTTAAGATTTAAAAGGGCTCCATTGCTTAAGTGTGAAGTGAGTTCACAAAAGTGCACTTTACACAAAAAATAGCACAAAACAACTGGAAACACGCAAAAACACCTAAGTGCAGATGTGTGAATTTTTTTGCAAGAAGTGCACTTTTGTGAGGTCATTTCTGAAAAGTAGACGTAATAGTAGTACTAAACTTTCACATGAAGCACCCTTTAAGGCAGATTTTAGGTACTATGTAGAGGGGGGAATTCACATGTCCAGATAGGGAGGTGGAGAACTCTCTTATAAAAGGACTAGAAAGGGGGACTGTTACTTCTGGAGAGAAATCTGCAACTGTGAGTATATACTTCTGGTAATTTTCTAAAAAGAATTCTTTGTATTAAAGCTACTTAATCTGTGAACCCACTGTTTTTTGCTGGATCAGTTAGGGCCTAGTAGTAGCAATAAAAGTTTGAATTTAAAACACAGAGGAGAACTTTCTGGTTACATTTCATACCCAGCAGAGAGCTTGTAGTTTAAATTTAATAGTCACTCAGGGCCAAGTAACAGCAAAGTACTTTTAGTTTAAATTTAACACACAGAAGAGAGCTTTCTGGTTACATTTGGAACCCAGCAGAGAGCTTGTAGTGTACATTTAATAGTCACTCAGGGCCTAGCATCAGAAAAGTACTTTTAGTTTTAAAACACAGAAGAGAGCTTTCTGGTTAAATTTAGAACCCAGCAGAGAGCTTCTAGTTTAAATTTCATAAGACGTTAGAGCCTAGCAGCAGCTAAGAGCTATAATTTAAATCAAATCAGAATTTAGCTTACCTCAGCAGCACAAGACAGGGTACTGTGTAGCAGCCCTCTTTTAATAAGCGTTATTTCCCTCCCTCCCTCCCCACACCCACCCACCCCTGGGATAATCATAGCTTTATAGGTACTTACACATCTTAAAAGACAGGAGGTGCTTTCAGGTGAAGCTCATTACCCAAATCAGTCATACACTAAGGACCTGAGATTAATTAAGCTTCAGGTGAACAAGGTATATTACACTTATTAGGTACAGTTTTATTGGTATAAATACCCATAGCAACCCCTAGTAAGTAAGAACTTAAAGATCTAGACACAAACTTAAAACTAAGATGCAGACAGCAGTCCAGCAGCGGGATGGGGGCTTTCCAGTCTTTTGCATTGAGTGTCACATGTATGATTTTCTCCCAGTTGGTGAGAGGTCTTAAGTGTGCACTAGGTGCAAGAAGCTCTTTGCTCTCAGGGAACAAGTCCGTTCTCTAGAGGCTAAAGAAGCAGACTTGGAAAACTTAAGACAGACAGAGAGGTACATAGACGAGACCTACAGGGATATAGTCCTGAAGTCCCATCTCCAGTCTGGCAGCACCCCTGTTGCCATGCAGGAGAGAGGTCACGTGACAGGAGAGCATCACCCTGGTGTGGCAGGAAGTGATCCTGTAACTAGGACCTGTCCTCCAGGTGATGTAAAACCCTCTCGCACCGAGGAAGTTTCTCCAGGGCCATGTGCCCATGAGGGAAGGGTTAGGACAGCCGTTATAGTTGGTGATTCGATCATTAGGCATGTAGATAGCTTGGAAGCTGGTGGACGTGAGGATTGCCTGGTAACATGCCTGCCTAGTGGGAAGGTAGCGGACCTCACGCGCCACCTAGATAAGGTCTTAGATAGTGCTTGGGAGGAGTCTGCTGTCTTGGTACATGTCGGTACCAATGACATAGGAAAATGTGGTAGGGAGGTTCTGGAGGCAAAATTTAGGCTTTTAGGTAGGAAGTTGAAATCCAGAACTTCCATGGTAGCATTCTCCGAAATGCTTCCTGTTCCACGCGCAGGACCCAAAAGGCAGGCAGAGCTCCAGAGTCTCAATGCGTGGATGAGACAATGGTGCAGAGATGAGGGTTTTGGATTTGTTAGGAACTGGGGAACATACTGGGGAAAGGAGGGGCTCTTCCAAAGGGATGAGCTTCACCTTAACCGGGATGGAACCAGGCTGCTGGCATTAACCTTTAAAAAGGAGATAGAGCAGCTTTTAGACTAGATATTAGGGGAAAGCCGACAGTCGCCCAAGAGCGGATTGTTCGGAAGAATGTATCCTTGAAGGATACTACTAAAAGCAGAGAGGTTCCACAAAAGAGTAAAGTAGCCCAAATGCCCTCAAGTATGGAGCAGACAGAGCTTAAAGATCCCAATTTACCCATGTCTAACAATAGCCAAATTAACATGAATAAAATACATTCTCTAAAATGCTTGTATGCAAATGCTAGAAGTCTAAAGAATAAGATGGGAGAGTTAGAATATATAGCACTAAATGAAAGGTTAGATATGATTGGAATATCAGAGACATGGTGGAAGAAGGACAACCAGTGGGACACTGTGATACCTGGGAACAAACTATATTGTAATGATAGAGCTGATCAAATTGGTGGAGGGGTTGCGCTCTATGTTAGAGAGGGCATTGACTCAGAAAGGATTAAAGTTTTGCAGGAAACAAAATCTGCTGTAGAATCTATATGGATTGAAATTCCATATAAAAGGGGGAAGGCAATGGCAGTGGGGGTGTACTATCGAGCGCCTGGCCAGAATGACCAAATGGATGATGAAATGCTCAAAGAAATCAAGGAAGCTAACAAAAGTTACAGGGCAGTAATAATAATGGGTGATTTCAATTACCCCGGTATCGACTGGGTCAGTGTCACGTCAGGACATGCTAGGGAGATAAAGTTCCTAGATGAAATAAATAACTGCTTCTTGGAGCAGCTGGTTCATGAACCGAACAGAGGGGAAGCCATATTAGACCTAGTCCTTAGTGGAACACCAGATCTAGTGCAAGAGATAAGGGTGTTGGGGCCACTTGGCAATAGTGATCATAGCATGATCGCCTTTGATTTAATTAGTGGAGGAGGGATAGTAAGGAAATCCACAGTACTACCTTTTAACTTTCGAAAGGGAGAGACTATGATAAAATGAGGAAAACAGATAAGAAAAAACTAAAAGGAGCAGTTGCAAAGGTTAAAGACTTACATCAAGCTTGGGTGTTGTTGAAAAATACTATCTTGGAAGCCCAGACCAGCTGTATTCCATGCTTTAAGAAAAGTGGAAGGAAGTCCAAAAAACTGCCAGCATGGTTTAAAGGTGAGGTCAGAGAGGCTGTAGTTGCCAAAAAAGCATCTTTCAGGAAATGGAAAAAAGAGCCAAACGACGAAACCTGGAACTGTACATTCATAGCAAAAAACCTGTGAGAGAGTCGGTTGGTCCATTAGATGATAAAGGGGTTAAAGGAGCACTAAGAGGTGACAAGGCGATAGTGGAGAGACTGAATGAATTCTTTGCTTCATTCTTTACTGAGGAAGATGTAGGGATGTTACCCATGACTGAAGTGGTATTTAAAGGTGCGGAAGAATTGAAGGAAATATCGATACATTGGGAAGATGTCTTACAACTATTAGATAAACTAAAGAGTAGCAAATCACCTGGGCCGGATGGTATACATCCAAGGGTGTTGAAAGAACTGAAATATGAGATTGCAGACCTGCTATCAGTAATCTGTGAACTATCATTAAAATCATCTCTAATACCTGAAGATTGGAGGATCGCCAATGTAACACCAATTTTTAAAAAGGGTTTCAGGGGTGATCCGGGAAACTACAGACCGGTGAGCCTGATGTCAGTACCATGAAAAATGGTAGAAACCATCATAAAGAATAAAATTACTCAGCATGTAGATAGTCACAACCTAATGGGAGACAGCCAACATGGCTTTAGACAAGGAAGATCTTGTCTTACTAATCTGTTATGTTTTTTTGAAGGAGTGAATAAACAGGTGGACAAAGGTGAGTCGGTTGATATTGTGTATCTGGACTTTCAGAAAGCCTTTGACAAGGTCCCTCATCAGTGACATTTGGCAAAACTAAAGAGTCATGGGATAGGAGGCAGTGTACTATTGTGGATCAGGAACTGGTTAAAAGATAGAAAGCAGAGGGTAGGGCTAAATGGCCAAATTTCCCAATGGAGAAAGGTGAATAGTGGTGTACCCCAGGGATCTGTGCTGGGTCCGCTGCTTTTTGACATATTCATAAATGACCTGGAAAGTGGAATAACTATGGTTACACGATGCAAGGTTCCACATTAGGAACCACCACCCAGGAAAAAGATTTAGGCGTCATTGTGGATACCATGTTAAAACCCTCGGCCCAGTGTGCAGCGGCGGCCAAGAGAGCAAATAGAATACTAGGTATGATAAGGAAAGGAATGGAAAATAAAACAAAAGATATTATAATGCCTCTATATCGTTCCATGGTGAGACCGCACCTTGAATATTGTGTGCAATTCTGGTCGCCATATCTTAAAAAGGATTTAGCGATTTTAGAAAAGGTTCAGAGAAGAGCCACCAAAATGGTAAAGGGGATGGAAGGATACTCCTATGAAGAAAGGCTAAAAAGGTTAGGGCTCTTTAACCTGGGAAAGAGACGGCTGAGGGGAGATATGATAGTAGTCTATAAATTAAGGAACGGAGTGGAACGGGTAAACGTAGATCGATTGTTTACGTTATCAGAATATAGAAAGACTAGGGGACATGCAATGAAGCTACAGGGTAAACTATTTAAGACTAATAAAAGAAAATATTTTTTCACTCAACGTGTAATCAAACTCTGGAATTTGTTACCGGAGGATGTAGTAAAGGTTGTTAGTGTAGCTGGGTTTAAAAAAGGTTTGGACAAGTTCCTGGAGGAAAGGTCCATAAACCATTATTAAGAAGTGACTGAAGATATCAATGCTTGACCCAGTACAAGCATTGTGGAACTTGTGTCTCTTGGGGAAACTGCTAGGTACATATGTCCTAGATTGGCCACTGTTGGAAACAGAATACTGGGCTTGATGGACCTTGGTCTGACCCAGTATGGCATATCTTATGTTCTTATGTTCTTAATCTGCCAAACACAGAGCCTTTTGTAAAATAAGTGCAGGTCTGCATGTTGATGGCTCCCCACATCCAGCGGAAATAGCAATTTTAAAAAGCCACATGTGGGGAAAAATATGCAATGTCCCCCACATGTGTGTGGGAGCAACTTTCTAAAATCACTGCTCCCTAATGTACATGCATACCAGATCCTGTAACACCATTACTCATCCCAACAGATCACCTTCCCTGTCAGAAATCCCCCCTTCCCGATTTTCTCTTTGACATATGATTTTCTCCTTGACATAGCACGGTGCCTACCACTACTGTTGTATATAATCATAAATGTATATAGTTAAGAGCCCTAATGGTTTATAATTGCATCATGCCACATTTTGACTACTGCAACGCCATCCTACAAGGTTTACCTAAAAAAACCCTAAACATATTACAAATGGCACAAAATGTAGCTGCCAGGGTCATAATGAAGAAAAATCTAAGTGACCACATCACACCAGTGCTAATTCAATTACACTGGCTACCCATAACAGCTCGCACTAAATACAAAATACTAACAACCACCTTCAAACTCATCCACAACTTAGCACCTTCCTTCCTCAACAACCTAGTAAGATTGCAACCTCCTACCCGAAACAGAAGAACCCACAATTCCAACATCCTTCACACTCCAACAGATATAAGATCTGCCAAAACTAACACCAGCCACAGGGCTTTCTCATATGTGGCGCCAACACTGTGGAACCAACTCCCACCAGAACTACGAGCTAGCAATGACCTTCTAGACTTCAGAAAGAAACTCAAAACGCACATTTTCCAATCACATTTCAACCTGAACTAAACCCACAGATGGAGCAGCCCCTGACCACTGTGTCCAAGAAGATTATCCTGTATATATGTATTTATGTATATCTGTAAATTTATTTATTTATTTATTTAGCAAGCATTTGTAGCCCGCTCCTTCCAGCGATCAGAAGCGGGTAGGATTACTATTGTGAAACTGCCGAATCAAGGCAGGTACAAATTTTGTTTACATACAGATTGTCAGAAAAGCACATCATACAGAGTTAACACTTCTTAGCTATGGGGGAGTTCATTTACATATATACATAAATACATATATACAGGATAATCTTCTTGGACACAGTGGTCAGGGGCTGCTCCATCTGTGGGTTTAGTTCAGGTTGAAATGTGATTGGAAAATGTGCGTTTTGAGTTTCTTTCTGAAGTCTAGAAGGTCATTGCTAGCTCGTAGTTCTGGTGGGAGTTGGCTCCACAGTGTTGGCGCCGCATATGAGAAAGCCCTGTGGCTGGTGTTAGCTTTGGCAGATCTTATATCTGTTGGAGTGTGAAGGATGTTGGAATTGTGGGTTCTTCTGTTTCGGGTAGGAGGTTGCAATCTTACTAGGTTGTTGAGGAAGGAAGGTGCTAAGTTGTGGATGAGTTTGAAGGTGGTTGTTAGTATTTTGTATTTTGTGCGAGCTGTTATGGGTAGCCAGTGTAATTGAATTAGTACTGGTGTGATGTGGTCACTTAGATTTTTCTTCATTATGACCCTGGCAGCTACATTTTGTGCCATTTGTAATATGTTTAGGGTTTTTTTAGGTAAACCTTGTAGGATGGCGTTGCAGTAGTCAAAATGTGGCATGATGAGTGCTTGGGCCACTGTTCTGAAGTCTTGGGGATCAATAATATTCCGAATGGGTTGGAGCACTCTAAGCTTGTGGAAAACTGCTCTGTTGGTCTTTCGGAGGTGTTTTCCATCTTTAGGTCACAGTCAAATGTGACTCCTAGATACTTTATTTCTTTTTTTGTTTGGTAAGTGTTGTTACATAGTGTTATTGATGTGGGAGGGTCAAAATTTGGTTCTTTGGAGATATACATTACTTCGGTTTTTTTGTGATTAATTGACATACTACTTTGTTGTAACCAGTCTTGCATCTCTCCGATACATGTCTCCAGTGGGTTGTAGTCTGGGTTTTAGTGTCTAGTTGTGTGTATAGCATGATATCATCGGCATAGATGTGGTAATTAATTTCGTGCCGTGAGAAAATTTTGCATAGTGGCTGCATATATATGTTAAACAGAAGTGCTGAGAGAGCAGAGCCTTGGGGGATTCCCTGTGTTTGTGAGAAAGATTCTGCTTTTTCTCCGTTGAATTGAACCTGTTGTGTTCGATTTGAGATGTAGGATGAGAACCATTTTAGTGGGGTTCCTGTTATTCCTATTGATTTTATCCTATTTATGAGGGTCCCATGATTAACTGTATCAAAGGCAGCTGAGATGTCAATGAATACAAGAATGTACATTTTCTTTTTGTTTTCAAGGCCCTTTAGGAGGTTGTTAAGTAGAACTAGTAACAGGGTTTCAACTCCATGATGTTGCCTGAAGCCATATTGCTGGTCATCAAGAGGAGCACTGTCAGTCAGATGGTCTTGGAGTTGTAGAAGGACCGTTTTTTCTATGATCTTTGCCAGGAATGAGATACTTGATATGGGACGGTAGGAGGCTGGGTCTTCTCCGTTGAGTGTAGTGTTTTTTAGGATCGGTCTAATGACTGATTTCTTTAGTTCTGAGGGCATGATTCCTTGTTGTAGGGATAGGTTAACTATGTGTGCTATGTGAGGTGCTATGTCTTGTTTCACTGCCTTGATCCAGGATGCAGGACAGGGATCTAGTGGGGAGGTGGTGCTTTTCAGGCTTGTGACAATGGCTGTGATTTGCTTGGTTCCTATTTTGTGGAAGTGCTCCCATAACTGGTTTTGCGTTGTGTTGTTCTCACTTCTGATTTGTGGTGTTGGTGGGGGGGGTGGAGGACCAGGGGCCGTCAGTTTGGTCGCGTAGTGGTTTGCCAGTGTTTGGACCTTGATGGATTTGTTGAGGTTGGCATTTTGGTCGGTTTTGGTTAGTGATTTGACTAGTTCAAATAACTCTCGTGGGCGATTGATTGCCTTGTTTAGGATGTTGGTGTGATGTAATTTTTTTGCATTGTTCACGTCGTCTTTGTATTTTGCGAGATGGGCCATGTATTTAGTTTTGAGATCGGAGGATTTGGTTTGTCTCCATTTTCTCTCTATTTTACGGAGCTCCCTTTTTGATTTTATTAGAGTTCCTGTGTACCAGGGTTCCGAGTTGATCTTATGTGGGTTTGATGTGTGTTTCAGAGTTGGGTTAGATGTATTTTGGATGTGTGTGTTCCATCTGTTAGTTAGTTCGTCTAGGTCTGTGGAATCTAGGTTTATGTGGGATGCAATGGTGCTTATGAGGTGTTCCTCGTTGAGTTTGCTGAATTTCCTAATGGGGTTGGTCATTCTCATCTCCTTTGAGTTTTTGGGTTGGCACTGTAGTTTAAGTTTACAGTTGATTTGGTGGTGGTCTGACCATGGTACTTGAGTTATGTTTATTATAGGTGGTTCATTGCTTTGTTGTGGATTTCTGGGTATGAAAATCATATCTAGGATGTTTCCTCTATCGTGTGTGGGGTTGCTTATTATTTGTTGGAAACCCAATTGGTCGATGGCTTCATAGAAGGAGTCCGTGTGGGACGGAGGAATTGATGCTAGGTTCAAATCTCCGAGGATGATCTGGAATTTTTTGCTTTGTGTGGATGTGATGGTTTCTAGTGCTGTGGCTAGTGTTTCGTGTTGTGGTGAGGGAGGTCGATAGATTAGGCAGATGGATAATGCCATGCTCTCGACTTTAAGTAGGTCAAGATCTGGATTTGTGACCGTAGATGTGGTTGTGAGTTGAAGGCTGGTTTTGGCTGCTATAAGGACTCCACCTCCTCTTCTGTTGATGCGTGGGCAGTTGTATAGTTGGTATCCGGGCTTCTGTATTTGGTTCATTGTTGCAGAGTCTGAGTCAGTGAGCCATGTTTCTGTTATGCATAGGATATCTGGTTGTTCGTCAGTTAGAATGTTGTGGATAATATGCGTTTTATTCCTTATTGACCTAGCATTAATAAGGATAATGTTACATGTGTGATGTTCTTGGTGTGTGGTTCGTGTGAGTTGTATTTGAGATCCAATAGTGTTCTTTGCTTTGGTTTTAGGGTGTTTTTGAGATTTGTTCCCTTTGATATGGGTGTGTCGTTGGGGTAATTTACTTGGTGTTTGTGTGGTGGTGATAGGATTTAAGTTGTATTGATGCAGGATGGGTAATGGAGGGGGGGGGTGGAGAAGGTAGATTGGTGTATATAGTAGAGGAATGCAGTATTGTGAGTGTGGGATGGTTCTATATGAAGATGTTAGTATACACATGCTCAAAATCAGGAAGGTGTGAGCAGGCTCCATTTTATGTCTGCCAGAAATACTTGGATTTTGGATTCGAGTGGCGCAGTGTGGGGTGAAGTCAAGGCAAATGAACTCCCCCATAGCTAAGAAGTGTTAACTCTGTATGATGTGCTTTTCTGACAATCTGTATGTAAGCAAAATTTGTACCTGCCTTGATTCGACAGTCCAAGAAGATTATCCTGTATATATGTATTTATGTATATATGTAAATGAACTCCCCCATAGCTAAGAAGTGTTAACTCTGTATGATGTGCTTTTCTGACAATCTGTATGTAAACAAAATTTGTACCTGCCTTGATTCGGCAGTTTCACAATAGTAATCCTACCCGCTTCTGATCGCTGGAAGGAGCGGGCTACAAATGCTTGCTAAATAAATAAATAAAAATAAATAAATGTTGTATATAGTTTTGATGCCACTGTTATAATGTATCTTGCATTTTTTCCATGTAAACCGCCTTGACCCAGTGAAAAGCGGTATATAAATATAGCTAAATAAATAAATAAGTATGAACCCCTTCTGCACCCTTCCACAGCTCCCAAGGCATCCGATCACCTGTCCCCTTCACACATCCATCCAATCCCCCTTAGAGGCCCCCAAGTTATTCAATCCTCCAAACAGCCATCCAAACTACCCATCTGACCCCCTCCTAGGATAAAAACCCACCCACTCAACTCCCTGACAATACCAAATCCCAAACTCTCATTCCCTGATTCCCATCTAGAACTTTACTGAGGACTCTGCTGTTTAGCGAGAGCAGGAATGATCCCCAGCCACTCCTTCCCTACATGGCCCTGAATTTCAAGTTGTCCTCTGTGAGCTCCATGCTATTATCGTAGGGGTTTAGGTTGCCAAATAAAAACAAAATGGCGATTCCATGTCTGTATTGTAGTTCTGTCCAAACCACTCCCTCTCCCCGTCCTAACCACGCCTTTGGGACATCTAAAAATGCTAAACATCCCCATGTTTGAATAGCATTTACAAGTCTGCCAATCTACACATGTAAATACTGCTAGTTTCATGTGGGAATGCTTGTAAATTAACCCCTATGCATAAATGTTTCTGTAAATTCCGAAAAAATCATACAAAGTAGCTCATTACTGGAAACAAAATGTGAAAATGAGCTCATGAAGAAGGCTTCGCAGGCTTGCTTTGGTAGAAAAAACATAACCGCAACTCAAGAGCTGTAGCTACTTTTTCAAGGGCTGTCAGAAAAAAAGAGCCCACTTTCCGCAGTAGCAGCATGTCATCCTTAAAGAGCCCACTGGCCTGAACAGGAGGCCCTTCAGACTTCTGATCTCTGGTATTCCAGTGGGTCCAATCCCCCCCCCCAGGTCCCCCCCCCATGGGAAAAGCAGGTCAAAATCTCCCCCAAATTCACCTGAAGCCCTCTCCCTTCCATAAATGAGGGTTAAGTTGGCTCCAAATACCCTGCTTCTTCCATTATTCTCATCTCCCCCAGGACTCCAAGGGGTCAAGAGGGATGGGAGCAGAAGGCAAGGTATCAAGGGGAATGGGAGCAGAAGCGATACATACTTACTCTTTCCCTGGTGGCTGTTTTGATTGGTTGATTAACTTTATGTACCGTTTACTACAACCATTGCATAATATTAAAGCGGTGTTCCCTTATTTAGAAATCTGACTCCAAGTGGTAATACCATGAGATTACCGAGAGCAGCACCATTTTGAAGAAGACAGCCATTGGGGCAGGAGTGAGTGGATATTGCTTTTTCCCCCATTGCCCAGTGGGTGATGGTGGGATGATGGGAGGGGTGGGACGAGCCAGGCTGACCTGATCTTTATTTAGGGAAGAGACAGGGCTACGATATTCAAAGGGGCTCGGAAGACTTCTGACATTTTAGAACCATTTCAGGACTGGGGAGGGGCACATTGGTCCCACTAGGATCGGACGTTCCCCAGAAGAGGGGATCCAGAGGCCTCCTATTTGGTCTGGAGAGCCCCGTAATTTAATAATGGTGTTGCGCAAAGAGTATTTTTTTGTAATTTTTCACGCATTGCTTCAGCTTGAAATGTTTGAAACTTCTGGTTGTGGCAACATGTGAATAATCCTGAGTGTATTACAGTTAAGATGTAAATGAGCCAAGAGCTCATTTGCATTTCTTACCTAAGTTTCACGAAAAGGGTACTAATCTGCTAACATTTTTGAGAGTTAGTACATAGGAGCATTAGAGTGTAAATAAGTCAAACTGTTTTTCGACAACGGGAATGAAAATTCAGCAAGTTCTGTTCTTCCCAACAATAGTATTTTACATTCTGCTATGCCCTTCAGTGTTCTTGGAGTAGATGAAAATATGACCAAACAGTAACTTATTAAGTTAAAAAAATGCTGGAATGAAAATTGTGGCAGTACATTAAGCAGTCTTGCATGGCTTAATTAAGCAAATCAGGGTATTCATCAGAAAGTGTGTTCAGTGTTCAATGCCATAGGCTACATTAAGAAAAATCAATAACAAAAAATGCCAATTATGGAGCGAAGAAAGATAGCAATATCAGAAATCAAAATATTATTCCAAAAAATCCACAAGCTCAAACTCATTCATATAAAAAGGAGAAAAGGATCTCAGACCATCTAGAGGTCAGAGTCATAAGCACTCAGTAAATACATACTCAGGCCATGATTCATCCTCAATACATCAATGATCCTGAAAAAACTCCTTCCAGTATACTCAGAGCATATTCGCCGAATAATTCAACCAAAATGATCTGCACTTAGCTTTTCATATGATTCAATGTAGCAGTTGGTTCAAACAAATGACCCCCAATGCCACTCAAAACGTCTACCCAGGCGTTTCACCTTGCTTCCTCGGGGGAGGGGGGGTGTCAGATCTCACATACTGAAATAATGCTGTGTGGGATAAAAGGCAAATAAATTAAACAGATAAGAACATAAGATATGCCATACTGGATCAGACCAAGGTCCATCAAGCCCAGTATTCTGTTTCCAACAGTGGCCAATCTAGGTCCTATGTACTTAGCAGTTTCCCCAAGAGACACAAGTTCCACAATGCTTGTACTGGGTCAAGCATTGATATCTTCGGTCACTTCTTAATAATGGTTTATGGACCTTTCCTCCAGGAACTTGTCCAAACCTTTTTTTTTTTTTTTTAAACTTTTATTTTCATTTTGCAACAAACAAAAGAAACAACACACCAAAAAAGACAAAACAAGCATACAATAAGGAAAAGTAAACCCATTACCCCCCACCCCGATGCTTCTTCTCTACCCGATTATATCAGCATGTGAGCGCTTCCAATTAACAGTGATTATACATCAAACGATCAAAAGAGTATCTACAATACAGCATGATCATGAGACAAAGATATATACAAAGTCAGACAGTCAAATGAGAGCATTTAGCAAAATGTACATAGTCATTGAGCAGCTTCCATTGAGACCAATGAGAAGGAGTCTGAACGGAGAAAGCGAACAGACGAGGTATTTGTTCATATTTACTGTAAAGACAGGCATGAGTCCACCAGTCATTGGGGCTCAAATGGGAGCTAAGATTCCAGTATTACTTAATTAGGGAAATACTTAATTAGGGAAATAGCAATGCTAAGCATAAAGTTCGAAAGGAGATAAGCCATTTTTGGGAGAGAGGGGATCCCCGCAACTGGGCGAAGTCCCACTATCCTCCAAGAAAGGGGCTCCTGAGAGTGCGAGATAGACTAAATACGACCCCAGACCCGACGCCAGTAATACTGTAGTGCGGGATATTCATGCATAACATGAGGCAATGAACCAATGGCCGCAGGACGTGTCCAGCAACCATTGCCCTGAGTAGTGTTCCATTTGTCTAATCTGTGAGAAGTGTAAAAACACCGGTGGGCTAGAAAGGAGAGGGTCTGAATGAGTGAGGCGGATCGGGAACCCGTGTCCCTCTACTCCTGATAAGGCTCTATTGCTCCGAGATCAAAGTCACATGCAATTCTCTCTCCCATACTTTCTGCGCTATAGGGGTATCTCTAGGTATAGCATTACAGAAGGTTTAGTAAAATTGGATGCTACACCCGGTGAATTACCGAGAGGTCGGAAAGTCTCCAATCAACCTTATATAGAGAATGCCGATGGCGGGAGTACTCTAGTGGATCAAAGGCGATGCTGAAGTTGCACTGACCAGAGTCGGGAGTCTAAAGATTGCATAAGAGTAGTAAAGGCACCTAAAGTGTCTAAAAGCATTGGTGGATAGTGGGAGTCTGATGGGAGAGTCATACCAGGGAGAAAGGTAAGAGGAATCGGTTCGCGAAGGCCCGCTTCTGTATCTAGCCACACAGGTCTGCTCGGTACTGGCTCTTCCAACCAACGAGCACCTTGTTTGAGAAGAAAAGATTGAGGGAACACTTGAGTAAATCGCCACCAAGTATTAATGGAGCATTGGCAGAGGCCGAGGCCAACTGCGCAATACTTGCATAGTAAGCAGGGTTGTCCACATTCGGGGCATAATGCAAATACACGTGAATTAACTATCTCCAACCTCAAGGTGTACACGGGCCCATCTACCCTTCTTGTCAGCGCTAATATCAGGTACAGTAGCGTGCTAAGACTTCTTAACCAAAGTGGCTATCCCGTACCATTTGAAAACGGTGGGAGAATAGGCAGCTACCATGTGAGGCTTAGCATTGAGTTTCAGTGTTTCAGCAGAGTTTAAATGCGTTTCCTGAAGAAACACTAAATCAACATGCTCATGGCTAAGATAGCTAAGGATTTTCTTTCCGTTGAGTGGACCATTAATGCCTTTGACGGTGAATGATAAGATTTTACATAAGGCCATACAGAAAAGTTAAAAATTCTGAGCATGATAGCACACATAATTTCACTGTGTCCCTCAAACTGACTGTATCTGGCTGTACACATGACATAGGAAAAATAAACTAATATAATACAATGAAGCGCCCCACATTAACAAAGAAAACCGCAGTACGGTAGAGGAGAAGCAAAACCCCAAAATTACTGGCGACCATGTGTCTGCGGGGAGAAACCCCAGAGAAGGCCAAAATTGAAAAAACACATAACCTGTAGGACTGTGCGTGCTCCGAATCCGACCGAGGCACACATCATGAAGGGATAGGAGACCAAAAAACAAAAGTCATATAGAGAAAGAAAGAAAGTCCAGGCTATTTCTGTGCTTGGCTATGACCGCCGCATCGGGCCCTTCAAAATGGCGGATAGAGCCGGCAAATAAGAGTCCAAACTTTGGGATTAGCGCATCTGCTCTGCTTCTTTGGAGTCTAAAAATGTTGATAGTAGATCAGGATCTTCGAACGTCCTGGTTTGGTTATGGAGAGTCACTCGGAGCTTCGCTGGATACAACAGGCCAAAGCGAGCCTGTAGCTGTTGAAGTCGAGGGCGAAAAGCAAGGAGTTTCTTCCGACGGTCAACGGTAGGCTTTGCCAAATCAGGAAAGAAGGAGACCTTACGACCTTCAAATTCCAAATGATGATTCGCTCGGGCAGCATGTAAAATTTGTTCCACTTGTTGATATCGTAGCAAGCTAAAGATAATAGGCCGGGGGGTCGTGCGGTTGAGCGCCATGTGAGCAGGAACACGGTGTGCACGATCGATTTCCAGTTCTTTATGAAAGGTGATCTTCAGCAAGGAGGGAAGAGTTTTGAGCAAGAATTCTCTTATATCTCCTGCTTCCACCCCTCCGGCACTCCGAGGAGCCTCACATTGTTGCGACGGGCTCGATTATTGCTATCTTCTAACTCCTTTTGAAGATTCTGTATCTGACGCTCAGCCTCGTCCAGTTTGCCCAAGCGCACCTCGTGCGAGTCG
Organism: Ichthyophis bannanicus; assembly: GCA_033557465.1. Lineage (NCBI taxonomy): Eukaryota > Metazoa > Chordata > Amphibia > Gymnophiona > Ichthyophiidae > Ichthyophis > Ichthyophis bannanicus. The sequence continues at coordinate 1,736,271 of CM066035.1, forward strand.
AGGACCCCCGCCATGTTGTCCTGCCGTAATGAAAGACTTTCAAGTCGGTCTTGGAGCACTCCAAAGTCTTCTCGCATGGCTCGAAGCGCTTCTCCATTGGACTGCACCAATTCCTTCACGCCGCGTATTTCTTCCAAAATCTCCAGGTGCATCTCGGGGTTTTCACGAAATGGAACCATCTTCTGTGGGGAGGACACCTCTGTTTTGGAGCGTTTTCCGTGAGAAGAAGAAGGAGACCCGAAGTCCAAGCGCGCTGGTTTATGGGCCGCCATTCCCCCCGAGGTGCCCCGGTCAGCTCGGAGCGAAATAGTAAATTTGTGTAGGTATTAAGTCAGGATTCTAAGTAGGCCTCTCGGGAGCTTCAACGCAAAGCGTCCTACCCGCTGGACATCAGGCTCCGCCCCCGTCCAAACCTTTTTTAAACCCAGCTACACTAACAACCTTTACTACATCCTCCGGTAACAAATTCCAGAGTTTGATTACACGTTGAGTGAAAAAAATATTTTCTTTTATTAGTCTTAAATAGTTTACCCTGTAGCTTCATTGCATGTCCCCTAGTCTTTCTATATTCTGATAAGGTAAACAATCGATCTACGTTTACCCGTTCCACTCCGTTCATTAATTTATAGACTTCTATCATATCTCCCCTCAGCCGTCTCTTTTCCAGGTTAAAGAGCCCTAACCTTTTTAGCCTTTCTTCATAGGAGTATCCTTCCATCCCCTTTACCATTTTGGTGGCTCTTCTCTGTACCTTTTCTAAAATCGCTATATCCTTTTTAAGATACGGCGACCAGAATTGCACACAATATTCAAGGTGCGGTCTCACCATGGAACGATATAGAGGCATTATAATATCTTTTGTTTTATTTTCCATTCCTTTCCTTATCATTTTTATTTATTTTATTTATTAACAATTCTTATATACCGCACTATTAGACATCAGCGCGGTTTACATTGAACAGAAAACATCCGACAGTTTACATATGTCTGGTCAGTTACATTTAACAGGAAGTATAACTTGGCGAAAATAGGGGAAACTAAATACAATGGAGGGTTATCTGATAAGGGATATCATGGTTAACTATATACAAAGGTGGTACAATAGTACTTGGAACTGCTTGTTATTTCATTGAGAAGTTGGCCTGTTATGAGGGTCTGTTTGTTTGACCACTCAAGCTATTCGCCTGGGGGTTATGTTCGGAGCTGTCATTGAGATATTTAAGGAAGAGGAAATGTTTTAGTGCCTTTCTGAACTGACTCAAGTTGGGTACTGCTCTGATTTGTGCTGGTAAGTTGTTCCATAAAGTCGGGGCGCAGAGTCGGAAGGCTCTGTTGGCTGTTGATCTAGTGCATCTTGTGGTGTCATTTGGGATAACTAGTGTGTTTAATTCTGCTGTTCTTCGTGGCCTGTTTGGTGCAAGTGGTTGTATGAGGTTGGAGAGAGAGGAAGAGGTGAGCCCCTTAGCCGCTTTGAATGTTAGCAGTAAGGTCTTGAAACTGATCCTTGCTTGAATGGGGAGCCAGTGTAGCTGTTTTAGAAGGGGTGTTAGGTGATCTCTCCTGGATGCCCCGAGGAGTACCCTCGCTGCAGTATTCATGGCTAATTGCAGGGGGTTCAGGGTGGACCGGGGGAGTCCTTGTAGTATGGAGTTTGAGAAGTCGAAATGGGGGAGTATAAGGGCTTGATAAATGGTATGGAAATCATCCGGTTCAAGTAGCATGCGTAGGTGTCTGAGGGATCTGATTTTAAAGTAGATTGCCTTGACTGTGTTGGCTATGTGGTTCTTCATGTCAAGGTTTTGGTCCAGCGTTACTCCCAGGTAGCGTATCGCCGGTTTAACTTGGAGTTGGGCATCCTTTACGTTAATACAACTAGGAGGGGTGAAGTTGGTGTTCCTCGAGACGAACAGGACTTCTGTTTTTTTGTGTTGTATTCTCAGGTTTTGTGATAGGAGCCACTCTGATATGGTGTCAAAGCAGTTAGTCAGCGGGGTAAGGTCTAGGCAATCCAATGATATTGGCATATATAGTAGCACGTCGTCTGCATATATCATGTAACTGACATTAAAGGATTTGATGATGTCGCAGATGGGTTGAATGTATATATTAAACATCAATGCAGATAAAGAGGATCCTTGAGGTACACCTTGACTTTGTTGGAAAGGTTCAGATGTATCCCCGTCGACTCTGACATGCTGCCATACCTAGCATTCGATTTGCTCTCTTGGCCGCCGCTGCACACTGGGCCGAGGGTTTTAACATGGTATCCACAATGACGCCTAAATCTTTTTCCTGGGTGGTGGTTCCTAATGTGGAACCTTGCATCGTGTAACCATAGTTTGGGTTGTTCTTCCCTAGGTGCATAACCTTGCACTTGTCCACATTAAATTTCATCTGCCATTTTGATGCCCAGTCTTCCAATTTATCAAGATCCTCTTGCAATTTTTCACAATCCTCTTGGGTTTTAACAACTTTAAATAGTTTTGTGTCATCTGCAAATTTGATAACCTCACTCGTTATTCCACTTTCCAGGTCATTTATGAATATGTCAAAAAGCAGCGGACCCAGCACAGATCCCTGGGGTACACCACTATTCACCTTTCTCCATTGGGAAAATTGGCCATTTAGCCCTACCCTCTGCTTTCTATCTTTTAACCAGTTCCTGATCCACAATAGTACACTGCCTCCTATCCCATGACTCTTTAGTTTTGCCAAAAGTCTCTCATGAGGGACCTTGTCAAAGGCTTTCTGAAAGTCCAGATACACAATATCAACCGACTCACCTTTGTACATCTGTTTATTCACTCCTTCAAAAAAACATAACAGATTAGTAAGACAAGATCTTCCTTGTCTAAAGCCATGTTGGCTGTCTCCCATTAGGTTGTGACTATCTACATGCTGAGTAATTTTATTCTTTATGATGGTTTCTACCATTTTTCCCGGTACTGATGTCAGGCTCACCGGTCTGTAGTTTCCCGGATCACCCCTGGAACCTTTTTTAAAAATTGGGGTTACATTGGCGATCCTCCAATCTTCAGGTATTAGAGATGATTTTAATGATAGTTCACAGATTACTGATAGCAGTTCTGCAATCTCATATTTCAGTTCTTTCAACACCCTTGGATGTATACCATCCGGCCCAGGTGATTTGCTACTCTTCAGTTTATCTAATAGTTGTAAGATATCTTCCCAATGTATCGATATTTCCTTCAATTCTTCCGCACCTTTAAATACAACTTCAGTCATGGGTAACATCCCTACATCTTCCTCAGTAAAGACCGAAGCAAAGAATTCATTCAGTCTCTCCGCTATCGCCTTGTCGCCTCTTAGTGCTCCTTTAACCCCTTTATCATCTAATGGACCAACTGACTCTCTCACAGGTTTTTTGCTACGAATATACTTGAAAAGGTCTTTATTTCGCGTTTTTGCTTCCGCAGCAAGCTTCTTCTCAAATTCTCTCTTTGCCTGCCTTATCAATGCCTTGCATTTGACTTGCCAGTGCTTGTGCTGTTTCCAGGTTTCGTTGTTTGGCTCTTTTTTCCATTTCCTGAAAGTTGCTTTTTTGGCAACAACAGCCTCTCTGACCTCACCTTTAAACCATGCTGGCAGTTTTTTGGACTTCCTTCCACTTTTCTTAAAGCGTGGAATACAGCTGGTCTGGGCTTCCAAGATAGTATTTTTCAGCAACACCCAAGCTTGATGTACGTCTTTAACCTTCGCAACTGCTCCTTTTAGTTTTTTCTTAACTGTTTTCCTCATTTTATCATAGTCTCCCTTTCGAAAGTTAAAAGGTAGTACTGAGGATTTCCTTACTATCCCTCCTCCACTAATTAAATCAAAGGCGATCATGCTATGATCACTATTGCCAAGTGGTCCCAAGACCCTTATCTCTTGCACTAGATCTGTATACATACAAACACCTTTTTTCAACCTTTCCAGAATGAATTGGAACTTATGGCAAGAACAAAATTCATAACCACCTTCCCAGTATCAAAACTCCCTTGCTACATATATAAATTCCTTACAATAGTCTCCCTTTAAAAAATGCATATATATTTATATATACATTATCTAATCACACCTGAATGGAGGAGGAGGCTAGTGGTTAAAGCAACTGCCTTGTACCCAGAAAATCATGGGTTTGATTCTCACTAGCACTCCTTGTGACCTTGAGCAAGTTACTTTATACTTCATTGCTTCAGAAGAAAAGGCCTGGCAATCTACTTCTAGTGATACATTGCCAAGAAAACCCAGAGGCAGTTGGGTCACCAGGAGTTGCCACTGAAAAAAAAATCATGCTTGTTATATTGAACCATCTTCTCCCTACTTACGCTACTGGCAATACATACTCCCTCAACATTGCAAATGAGCATCATGCATGTATACCATTTATAAGAACAATTCCTCCAAGACCTCATTTACAATTTAAAAGACTCTATACAGAGCTGTGGATTTTTTGGAGTGATATTTTGATTTCTGATGGGCTACATTAACACAGTGTGCTCAGAAAACAGTAGAACTCTTCAAAAATATAGTATATAATAATAAATAAAGTAGCTTCATAGAAACGCTAACTTTATTAGCTTGTTGCCTTCTTTTATAGCATATTACTTACTAATAGAACCTTAATATTCTCAAAAGCTAACACCTTAAGATATTAATTAGCCTAAATATCCTGTCTTTTATATCTCTCCTTTGTGTGTACAGGATGTAAGGAAGCTGACATCTGGTGGTAGAAAGTAGTAATGTTTTGATTTAATTCCTACAGCTTTTCACATGTAGACCCTGTTGAAGTGGAAGAGAATAGAAAGAGAAAATGAATGTGTATTCTGGGGGAAATCTGGAATATGCCATGGCTTTACAAGATATGTGAACATTTTTATTTGCATATGCTACAAATATGTGCATACAAACTGCCAACATGCGTTTGTACCTGCTATTTCTGTGGAAAATAGATTGAGGGTGAAACAGTGTGTGTACAATTGAAAATTCAAATTTATGAGTGATGTTCTCTTCTCTAACTTGGTGTACCCATAGGAGTGCCTCTTTCTAATCTATAAGAACATAAGAGCACAAGATATTCTATTCTGGTTCAGACCAAAGGTCCATCAAGCCCAGTATCCTGTTTCCAACAGTGGCCAATCAGGTCACAAGTACCTGTCAGGTTCCCAGAGGATACACAGATTCCATGCTGCTTTTCCCAGGGGTAATGCTGTAGATTTCACTAGTTGTCTAATAATGCTTTATGGACTTTTCCTCCATGAACTTGTCCAAACCCAGCTACTCTAGCAGCCTTTACTACATTCTCCAGCAACAAATTCCAGAGTTTGATTACGCGTTGAGTGAAAATTTTTTTTCTCTGATTAGTCTTAAATGTGCTACACTGTAGCTTCATTGCGTGTCCCCTAGTCCTACTTTTTCAAGGGGTAAACAACCAATGTTGTGTTTTCCAGTTCCATTCCACTCATTATTTTATAAACCTCTATCATATCCCCTCTTCAGCTGTCTCTTTTCTAAGCTGAAGAGCCGTAACCTTTTAAGCCTTTCCTCAAAGGGGTATCCTTTCTTCCCCTTTTCTTATTTTGGTGGCTCTTCTCTGTACCTTTTCCAATTCCGCTATATCCTTTTTAAGATATGGTGACCAGAATTGCACACAATATTAAAGGTGTGGTCACACCGTGGAGCGATACAGAGGCATTATAATTTTCTTGGTTTCATTCTCCATGATACCTAGCATTCTATTTGCTTTCTTGGCCACTGCTGCACACTGGGCAGAAGGTTTCAACGTATTATCCACGATAATGCCCAGATCCTTTTCCTGGGTGGCGATTCCTTTTTTTAATATTTGCATTTAAACATTTACAGTTCAAATAAGAATAAAGGAAACAAATCCCCACTCAGAGAAAACAGCAAGCAGATACATAGTTCCAAAAAATAAAGAAGGGAAAATTAGCCAACATCACGGAGAGCATTCAAAAAACCCCTACAGATAACAATTTTAACAAAGCAATCAAGCAGCATAAACCACACAATTACTGCCATAAAACTCTACTCCAATACAGTGCCAAAGCGTATGGCACTATTTACCTTCTAAATCCTGATCCTAAGGAACGGTAGCCACTTGATCCCTCAAAAGCTTCTCCAGGTGGGATGGATCTTGGAAAACATATCTAACCCCATTCAATGTAATCACACATTTGCAGGGGAATCTAAGGTAAAAGGTACCAGCAAGAGCTAATATTCGAGATTTGAAAGAAAGAAAAGTCTTCCTTCTCACCTGGGTGGCTTTAGAAACATCAGGGAGCAATTGTATTCTAGCACCACAAAAAAAGAGATTCCTTAAACTTAAAATATCAGTGACTTGGGCAAAGGAAACCACTAAGGTGGCTCTAGTGCCAATGACATCCAGGGAATCTTCTAGAAAGGCTGAGGGGCAGATCAGGTCTCTCAACCAGAACGTCCTCTCCCTCCTCCCAGATGTCCTTACAGTTTATCAGAACATAATACAATTTAAATAGTAAAATGTCATCACTATTAGACACAAAATTTCCTTCAAGAATCTCTGATGAAAGCAATCGAGTAACGGAGAAATTCAAAAACCAAATTTTTACTATGAAGAGAATTTTCAAAGGATTTCAATTTGTGGTGCATCATAAGGCTGTCCTTAACAGAGGACATGCCTACTACATTCAGAGAGGACACCTGGATGTCCAGTATGGAGTCCTTTTCCACCAAGGTTTCAAATTGAACATCCACTTGTTTAAATTTTGCAACAGCTTCCTGGGAGGAATCACAGAGTTGCAAAACAATAGTAGACAAGAACGTCTCAGTATGTGACACTATTTGCCATATGTTCATTTGCCAAAAGTTTCATTCCATGTAAAACAGCTGTAGCACTGTTACGTTATGTTCATTGTAAACCATCTTGAATCGAAGAAAAACGGTATATAAAAACTGTTAAATAAATAAATAAATATGTAAAGAAACCTGAACAGCAGGAGGCTAAATAACAGCCTTATCTAAAGCATACACTGCAGGTTTAGAAGAAACGGCAATACTCTCAGGCCCTATTGTTACAGGGCCTGACTCTATAATGACTTCCTGAGGACTAGGTAGCAAAGACGGACAAGGTACAGGGGACGGAGTCCGCTCGAAGGAGCTTAAAGACGGTCCTTCCAAGGACGTCTGCATTTTATCTAAATCTGGCATACTGTTCAATTGTTTACACCATCAAAAGCTGGAAAGACTAGGGGACATGCAATGAAACTACAATGTAACCCATTTAAGATTAAGAAAATATTTTTTCGCTCACTGTGTAATCAAACTCTGGAATTCATTACTGGAGGATGTAGTACAAGTAGTTAATGTAGATGGGTTTAAAAAAGGTTTGGAAAGGTTCCTGGAGGAAAAGTCCATAAACCATTATTAAAGAGGACCAGAGAAATCCACTGCTTACCCCAGGATAAGCAACATGAAATCTGTGTACCTTTTTGGTAACCTGCCAGTTACTTGTGACCTGGATTGGCCACTGGGATATTGGGATTGATGGACATTGGTCTGACCCAGCATGGCATTTCTTATGTTCTTATGTACCCATCAGGCTTGGTATACTGGCTTGCCCCTTTTTCTTTCTTCCTCATTGGTTCCTTAAATTTCCTCATGGTCTCTTCGTTCCTCATAGCATAGCCTTCTGCTTACTCTACTGTTCGCTGGCAGTGTTGCTCTTGCTCCTGTTTTCTGTCTCTGCTCCCACTTTCTGGAATGTGCTACCTGTTGAACGTCACCTTGAAGTTTAAGGAAGGTTCAGGCTTTTCCCACACGGTTGATTTTTTTTTTACTTTGGTGCATGACTTCTTCCTTTCTTGATATGGGCTGAGCTTGGTCTACAGTACCAAGTGTAACAATAACACCAAATTGAAGAAGAATATAAGCAGAGCAATCTAGGATGGAAACTTCTAGTTCAGAATATTATGCAATGCTCGTACCATTGTTTAAACCCGAGCAAATCTTTTTCTAATTGTGCCACTCTCTTTTTCAAAAATAGTTTATCGTTTATTCATTTGATATCCCACAGATCCAAAATACAAATATTTAAGCAGTTTACAAAAAGTCAAAGTTCAGGGTAAACCAACAGGACAGACATGGCAAAAATCAATGCAGAGATTACAATAGTCCACACTAGATACAGAAGAGAAGAAAGGAAAACAAAGTTCAGCCCATATAAAAAAAGGAAGAAGTCACCCACAAAAATAAAAAAAATTCAACCATGTGGAAAAGCCTGAATCAAATAAAAAGGATCCTAAAGTGGTTCACAAAAATTCTAATGCAAAATCATACATATAGTTTAAAAAAGACTTCACTACTACTTTCTAACAATATTTGCATCTTATTTCACTAATTTATAGTTTATATTTATTTGATATATTGCAAATCAAGTGTAAATGTCTAAGTGGCTTACAATTTAATAACAACTGAATAAAACAATACAAGGGAAGCATAGAAGGGTACAAAGTTTCCACACTGAGGACACAAGGGCAAGAGGAAACCCAAAACTCTGGTGGATCCAGTCAGCTACTGTGCACCCATATTGCGCAATCACAAATGTGTTATACCTGAGGAAAGATTTAGGTAAGCTTTCAATTTTCTGTTGGAAGATTCCAGCCTAATAATCTAATTTCTAAAAAAAAGAGAATTAAAAAAATCAGATTATGATAACTATCTCTCCACTTGAACATAGCCATCCTATGGCTGAAATAGAAAAAGGTTTGAATCCTAGTCTGCTCTCAAAAATTAACTTTCACTTGATGATAGGAGAGAAAGAAGAGTCTAGAACAGGGGTGGGCAAACCTGGTCCTGGAGGGCCGCAGACCAGTCAGGTTTTCGGGATATCTCTAATGAATATGCATGAGATATATATGCATTAGAGATATCCTGCCAACCTGACAGGTTTGTGGCCCTCCAGGACTGGATCTGGAGACCCCTGCCTTACACCTCTGTCATTTAAGATTGTGAGTGGACAAGGTGCAGATGTCCAAGACATCAAAAAGGTTAGATAGAATTTGTCACAGTCCTCCTTACTTCTCACCACCACCAAAAAATTGTCTATTAGACAACTTTTTGGTGGTGGTGAGAATCGAGGAGGAATGTGAGACATTCTATATACCCTTTCGATGTCTAGGACATCTGTACCTTGCCCACTCACGATCTTAAATGACAGAGGTGTAAGGCAGGGGTCTCCAAATCCAGCCCTGGAGGGCCACAAACCAGTCAGGTTGGCAGGATATCTCTAATGCATATATATCTCATGCATGTTCATTAGGGATATCCCGAAAACCTGACTGGTCTGCGGCCCTCCAGGACCGGAGGTGCCCACCCCTGGTCTAGAATCAAATAGAGCTCAAACGGGAGGCAAATTAGATAAAGCAAAGATAAAAGTTTTCAAGGCGATCAGAAAGGAGAAAGGAGAAAAGAAAGCTTTTTAAAATATTAGTATGAGAGAGGGAAAAGATCACATTGAAAGAGCAGTTTGACTAGACTGGAGGCATCAGAAGAAGTTGTGTGTGTTGTGTATGGCGGGAGGAGAGGAAATAGGTTGGTTGATTAACAGAAAGTGTGTGCTATTTGTGCATTTTGTTATTGAAGATACTTGAGAAAAATGAGTAGATGGAAGTTCATATTCCTCCTTTAGTTCTGCAAAAGATTTAAGTGATATTTCCATAAACAAGTGAGTATTTCCGTAACTGAAAGTGCTTCCTAAACTAAAGTTGCTGCAGAAACATTTCAGTGGCTTCCTTGATCCCACTTATTCAATGTGGTTTCTATAGTCATCTTTATATATTTACCGTATATTTTTGGGATGCCTAATCAAAATAAACTCTAGGTAATGTGCATAATAGACAAATAAAATCAAACATCATCTTTAGTAATAAATAATAAATAAGTTCTATGTAAACCGCCCCTGATCACTGGAAGGGGCGGTATAAAAAAAGCACACAAATAAATAAATACATAAATAAATAAAATAATGAATACAAGATCACACAAAAAAATGAATGATGTTGTTGTTAAGTGCTGTCAAGTTGATGTCAACTCATGGTGATCTTGTGGATAATTATCTTAAACTGCGTTCAGTCTTCAGTCAGTGGCTAATTGTTGATCCAAGCAGATTAAAGTTATCTACTATCTCTTCTCCATCAAGGATGAGATGATTGATTTTGCCAATGGTCAGGATCTTTTCTTCTTCAAGTTAAGGTGAAGAGCTGTAGACCCATTTTAACACCACGTACCTTTTCTTTCTGGACAAACAGGAATGAAGTCCTCACGTATGGGACTCCCTAGCTATAGGCTCCCGTAACCAAATAAGGGTGCAGATGATCCAACATGGGCAACTAAGTACACCTGCCTTCTGGCAACAGGCCTTTAGTTGTGATTTGGACATCCGAAGATGTGTACATGGATGTCAAAATTATGGAGATGTCTCTGTAGCCATTCCAGAAACGACGTCCGCAGACATTTCTGGTGCAGAGATTTCCAAGTAGGCATGGGGGTGTGGCAAAGGCATGTCTGGGGAGGTGCAATGGACTTACACATCTCCGTTCAATCTCAGAAAGGTCAGAGATGTCTGCAGGAACATCCATGTTTATACCTGCTCCAGGCACAAATAGGCATCAGGAAAGTGCTTGTTTTCACCTTAAAGCATCCAAAGAGTGTAGAGAAGATGGAGAATTAAGTGATTAGCCTTAGATCACAAAGGCCCACACTGATTTAAACCGTGGCCACACTGCTCTTAAGCCACTACTCTAACCATTATGATATTAGGTCCTGAAATGTTATCCTGGGGACATATCAGGCATGTCCACATTTCCAGAATCGTGCTTGTACATTCACATGCCTACTTTTTTTTCAGACATTTTGGCTTTGATGTCACTTGGACACTTGCACTTGGACATCCCATTGTGAAATGTGCCTCTAAAGGTTTTCCTTTTTCTTTTTAGGTAGCCTGAACAGAAAAAAATGGGCTTAGGGAGGTGCAGTTGGATTCTAATCCCCAAACAGATTCCATAGTACTGATTGGCTGAAGTTCCTGCCATATCAGGAAACCCTATCTAGACATTAGTGAAATATGAATATGTGGACAGAAGACCACATTGCAGCTTTGCAAATCTCTTCCATGGAAACTGAGCACAAGTTGACCACTGATGCAGCCATGGCTCTGACATTTTGAGCTGTGACATGACCATCAAGGCTCAGGCCTGCCTGGGCATAAGAGAAGGAGATACAGTCTGCCCAAGGCCAGCCCAAGGGTTTCAGCCATCCAAGACAGAAGCTCCGGATGTGAGGCCCCTACCACTACCCAGATGTACTGCCCCCCTGACCATGCTGCCAAGCTGTCCCCCCCACCAGTGCCAATACCGTCTTCAGGAGCAGGGGCGGCTCGTCTCAGTGGCAGCAGCAGTTTAAAAGCAGCAGCTTTCTGCTTCCATCTTTGGGGAGGCAGCATGGCTAGAAAGGACTAGAAAAGGGGACTGTTACTTCTGGAGAGAGATCTGCAATTGTGAATATATACTTTTGGGAATTTTCTGAAAGGAATTCTTTTTATTAAAACTAATTAATCCGTGAACCCACTATTTTTTGTTAAATCAGTCAGGGCCTAGTAGCAGCAGTTTAAGTTTACATTTAAAACACAGAAGAGAGCTTTCTGGTTAAATTTTAGAACCCAGCAGAGAGCTTGTAGTTTCAATTTAATAGTCACTCAGGGCCTAGCATCAGCAAAGTACTTCTAGTTTAAATTTAAAACACAGAAGAGAGCTTTCTGGTTAAATTTAGAACCCAGCAGAGAGCTTGTAGTTTAAATTTCATAATAAGTTAGAGCCTAGCAGCAGCAAAGAGCTATAATTTAAAACAAATAAGAATATAGATTAGCACAAAAGGCAAAACAGGGTCAGTACTCTTTGAGCAGCAAATAGTGTTCTAGAGACCTTTACAAAGAGGCCTTCTACCTAAGGGGCAAGAGACCTGTGAAACATTTTCAATAGGTGTAAACACCAGGTGGCAGATCAAAAGGCCATTTTGAAAGACTCCTTCTATCCAAGCAAGAACTGTTAATCATCCAGGAAGTTGGTCACAGCTTACCTCAGCAGCACAGGCATAAATAGCTCAACCAGAGCTCTGTGATCCTCAGTCTTGAAAGACTAGAAAAGGGGACTGTTACTTCTGGAGAGAGATCTGCAATTGTGAGTATATACTTTTGGGAATTTTCTGAAAGGAATTATTTTTATTAAAGCTAATTAATCTGTGAACCCACTATTTTTTGTTAAATCAGTCAGGGCCTAGTAGCAGCAGTTTAAGTTTACATTTAAAACACAGAAGAGAGCTTTCTGGTTAAATTTAGAACTCAGCTGAGAGCTTGTAGTTTAAATTTCATAATAAGTTAGAGCCTAGCAGCAGCAAATACCTATAATTTAAATCAAATAAGAATATAGCTTACCTCAGCAGCACAGGACAGGGTACTGTGTAGCAGCCCTCTTTTAATAAGTGTTATTACCCTCCCTCCCTCCCCACACCCACCCACCCACCCCTGGGATAATCATAGCTTTATAGGTACTTACACATTTTAAAAGACAGGAGGTGGGAGTGCTCTGTTGGTGTGTGTGGAGGTGAGACCCTGACCATCGGGCTGGTGTGCTTTCTGCCTGACTCCCAACGCTGCAGTCCTTCTTGGCTACATCGGGCAGGCGTGCCCAGGACAGCTTGCTCCCTGCAGGACCTCCTGGGGTTTAAAAACGGCTGCCTGCAATCATCTCGCCGGAGTGCTCTGTTGGTGTGTGTGGAGGTGAGACCCTGACCATCGGGCTGGTGTGCTTTCTGCCTGACTCCCGATGCTGCAGTCCTTCTTGGCTACATAGGGCAGGCGTGCCCAGGACAGCTTGCTCCCTGTGGGACCTCCTGGGGTTTAAAAACTGCTGCCTGCAATCATCTCGCCGGAGTGCTCTGTTGGTGTGTGTGGAGGTGAGACCCTGACCATCGGGCTGGTGTGCTTTCTGCCTGACTCCCGACGCTGCAGTCCTTCTTGGCTACATCGGGCAGGCGTGCCCAGGACAGCTTGCTCCCTGCGGGACCTCCTGGGGTTTAAAAACTGCTGCCTGCAATCATCTCGCCGGAGTGCTCTGTTGGTGTGTGTGGAGGTGAGACCCTGACCATCGGGCTGGTGTGCTTTCTGCCTGACTCCTGACGCTGCAGTCCTTCTTGGCTACATCGGGCAGGCGTGCCCAGGACAGCTTGCTCCCTGCGGGACCTCCTGGGGTTTAAAAACTGCTGTCTGCAATCATCTCGCCGGAGTGCTCTGTTGGTGTGTGTGGAGGTGAGACCCTGACCATCGGGCTGGTGTGCTTTCTGCCTGATTCCCGACGCTGCAGTCCTTCTTGGCTACATCGGGCAGGCATGCCCAGGACAGCTTGCTCCCTGCGGGACCTCCTGGGGTATATACGCCTGTAGTGTTTCCTCCACGATTGTGGAGCACGATTGCGGGGCGTGCTTTGAAGGGGCGTGTTAAAGGGGCAGGTTCTGCCCCTTAGACGCCCCTTCGACGCAATTGCGACGCTTGCGGCATCTGGGTGAGTGTTTCCTGGCGTTTTGTCCATTGTTTTTGGTGTGTGATTGTTTTGAGTTACCTATTTTAGTGTAATATGGGCAAACGTAAGGGTAAATCTCAGGTTAAGCCCTCGGAGGCCGGTTCTGGAGATAGCAAACAGACCGGTCCCCTAGATAAGCACTTTGCACCTAAACCGCTGGCACAATCCTCTCCTGAAGGGGCATCTTTGAGCCCGGGTGGGAGAACCCCTCCTCCTTGCCCAGTTCCGTTAGATGATACTGCGTCTTTTTTACCTTCCAATGTCCGCAGACCTAACGGTTTTATTTCTTTACCTACTCCGGTACACCTTGCAACTTTGGAAGGTGTCAAGGAACTTCCAGTTCTGTCCCCTGATGAGGAAGTCACCTTAAAAGATTTATGGGGGGCCTTAAAATGCATCAATACTAAGGTATCAGTTGCGGTAGGCTCCTTATGTCAATATACTCAGGAAGCTGCTGTTTCGTTTCAGCAGCTTGACAAAAAAGTCTCCCTTTTGGATTCTGTGGTTGCTAAATTGGAATCTCAAGTTTCTCCACTTCAGGCAGTGAATGTGTTAGGCATTAAAGATTCCCTGATTTTACACTCCAAGGTAGAAACCCTGGAGAATTCAATTCGGGCTTATAATTTACGTTTTTTTAAATTTTCCTCAGACCTCTTTACTTTCACCTAAAATTCTTCTGGATAAATATCTGAAGGAAATTTTAGCAATATCTGATTCTGTTGATGTTCGACAGATATATTATATTTCAGCTGCTATTAAGAAGGTGAATCCAACTGAGGGTGAGACAGATGAAATCGTTCCTTCTGTGGCTAACATTACAGCTTTTTTAGAAGATTCCCTTGATTTAATTTCCGCTCGCGCTACCTTGTTAGTCACTCTTTCCTCATTATTAATTAAAGAACGTATTTTGAAGGCCTTCTTTAAAGCTAAATCGTCTAAATTCTGTGGACAGACGATAAATATATTTCCCGATGTTTCACGTCCTACGCAGATGCGTAGGCATCAATTTTTGGCTTTTAAACCTCGAGTGTTATCTATCGGGGCATCGTTTTTTTTACGATTCCCCTGCAAGTGTGTTATTAATTATAATAATGCCTCTTATATTTTTCAGGATGTGTCTCATTTAGAAAAGTTTCTAGCGGATAAGCAGATTACAGGGGGGAATGGTGATGTATAATTTACCTCCTTATTGTGGTCCTTTGGGACTTGTTTGCTTTCATCCCAGTGGATGTTTGTTTCCTATTTACTTGATACAGTTTGTACTCTCTTGATGTGGGATTTAGAAATGTTCGCTTATTGTTATCCTTTGTGTATACCTATTTTCTTTATATATTTGATGGAATGTTTATTTCCTTTCATTATCTTGTATAATGTAATTTGTTAAAACCTAATTAAAAAAAAAAAAAAGACAGGAGGTGCTCTCAGGTGAAGCTCGTTACCCAAATCAGTCATACACTAAGGACCTGGGATTAATTAAGCTTCAGGTGAACAAGGTATATTAAACGTATTAGGTACAGTTTTATTGGCAACCCTTAGTAAGTAAAGAACTTAAAGATCTAAACAAAAACTTAAAACTAAGATGCAGACAGCAGTCCAGCAGCGAGATGGGGGTTTTCCAGTCTTTTGCATTGAGTGTCACATGTATGATTTTCTATTTGGTGAGAGGTCTTACGTGTGCACTAGGTGCAAGGAGCTCTTTGCTCTCAGGGAACGAGTCCGTTCTCTAGAGGCTAAAGTAGCAGACTTGGAAAACATAAGACAGACAGAGAGGTACATAGACGAGACCTACAGGGATATAGTCCTGAAGTCCCATCTCCAGTCTGGCAGCATCCCTGTTGCCATGGAGGAGAGAGGTCACGTGACAGAAGAGCATCACCCTGGTGTGGCAGGAAGTGATCCTGTAACTAGGATCTGTCCTCCAGGTGATGTAAAACCCTGTCACACTGAGGATGTTTCTCCAGGGCCATGTGCCCATGAGGGAAGGGTTAGGACAGCCATTATAGTTGGTGATTCGATCATTAGGCATGTAGATAGCTGGGTGGCTGGTGGACGTGAGGATCGCCTGGTAACATGCCTGCCTGGTGCGAAGGTAGCAGACCTCACGTGCCACATAGATAAGGTCTTAGATAGTGCTGGGGAGGAGTCTGCTGTCTTGGTACATGTTGGTACCAATGACATAGGAAAATGTGGTAGGAAGGTTCTGGAGGCTAAATTTAGGATGCTTCCCGTTCCACGTGCAGGACCCAAAAGCAGGGCCGGATTTACCTTGAGTGAGGCCCTATGCCAACAAAAATTGTGGGCCCCAGCAGGGGCGGCCCAAGGGGGGTGTGGGCCTCATTTGCATAAGGGGCCTCATTTGCATAAATATTTGCATAATGTTACCATATACTAACTTTTAGTAAACGTGCCTCTTAATGAGTGTATGGATAAAGAAAGACTAAAAGATTTCTACATTACTATAATCCAGTGCCAACTGCCAGACACATTAGGAACTACTACAAACACTGCCCATTTAGAACCCATAGCAAACCCGCCGTATCCTAACAGCACTACCAGGACTCACAAAGCACCATACTCTACCAATCAAAAGGCAACACTGCAAATATTAAACCAATACATTTCAGAGAACAACAATACATGACCTACTGGGGAAAGAGAACAAGTGGCAATGTCAAATAGGAATTATATAAACAGAACACCTCAGCTCAGTTACACATGCAGAACATAGACCATCACCAAACAAGTAATCACATTTTAGAAACAGGAAGACAATAATTAAACTGGGAATCCCAAAAGCCAAACTTGGAATGTACAACACTGTAGAAATAAAACTATACATTAATTTGCTCTTGTACTAAACAAAGCGCAGACGTCAATGATGCACATTTACCAGAGCTGACATATTCCAATTAATAAATTCAAAATAAAGAGATATTTTTCTACCTTTTGTGCATTTTTTTCAGCTGCAATTGCTCCAGCCACTTTCTTCTGGTTTCTTCATGTCTTCTGCTAACTCTCCATCGTCTGCTGTCCATTTGTCCTTTCTTCTCTCTTCTAGTTTTTTTCCATTCTCTCTCTACATCTGCTTTAACATACTAATCTTTCTCCTTTTGCTCTTTCCTCATTCCTATTTCATCCAGTCAAATTTTACCCCTCCATCCTCAATCCCCACTTACTCTCCCAATACCCGGCCAATTGTAGATTTTTTTATCCCTCCCACACAAAATATTTTTCCCTTCTCCATTTTACTCTTCCAGCCCCATCCCATTCTAATCCTCCCCCAACATCAGCTCCCTTCTAGTTCCAGCCTCACCCAGCATCCATTCCCTTCTAGTCCCTGCATCAGCCCATTTCCAGTCCTAGCCACCCATCAGCCCATTTCCAGTCCTAGCAACCCCCCAACCCAATACCAGTCCTAACCCCCCATCACCCCATTTTCAGTTTAAGCCCCCCCTATAACCCATTACCAGTCCTAACCCCCCATCAGCCCACTTCCAGTCCTAACCCCATCAACCCATTTCCAGTCAGCCCCCCATAGCCCATTGCCAGTCCTAACCCCCCCCATCAGCCCATCAGCCCACAGCCCATTACCAGTCCTAACCCCATCAGCCCACCTCCAGTCTTAACCCCCCCCAGCCCATTTCCAGTCCTAACCCCCCCCATAGCCCATTACCAGACAGCCCCCATCAGCCCACAGCCCATTACCAGTCTTAACCCCCCCAAAGCCCATTACCAGTTCTAAACCCCCCCAACAGCCCATTATCAGTCCTAACCCCATCAGCCCACCTCCAGTCTTTAAACCCCCAGCCCATTTCCAGTACTAGCCCCCCCATAGCCCATTACCAGACAGCCCCCAACAGCCCACAGCCCATTACCAGTCTAAACCCCCCAAAACCCATTACCAGTTCTAACCCCCCCCCAACAGCCCATTACCAGTCCTAACCCCATCAGCCCACCTCCAGTCTTAACCCCCCCCCAGCCCATTTCCAGTCCTAGCCCCCCCCCCATAGCCCATTACCAGACAGCCCCCATCAGCCCACAGCCCATTACCATTTTAAAACCCCCCAAAACCCATTACCAGTTCTAAACCCCCCCCCAACAGCCCATTACCAGTCCTAACCCCATCAGCCCACCTCCAGTCTTAACCCCCCCAGCCCATGTCCAGTGCTATCCCCCCCTATAGCCCATTACCAGACAGCCCCCATCAGGCCACAGCCCATTACCAGTCTTAACCCCCCCAAAGCCCATTACCAGTTCTAACCCCCCCCCAACAGCCCACAGCCCATTACCAGTCCTCCTCATCAGCCCACCTCCAGCCTTAATCCCCCCAACCCATTTCCAGTCCCAGTCCCAGCCCATTTCCAGTCCCAGTCCCAACCCATTTCCAGCCCCAGTCCCAGCCCCCCCAATTACCAGTCCTACCCCCTCCCCCTCCCCCTCCCCCGGCCTAAAGTAAAATTTATTTAAAAAAAAAAACCTGCTGGCAGCCGCCGGGGGGCCCCCTCTGCTGCCGCGGCAGCATGGACTTTCCCGCGGGGGCCCCCTCTGTAAGCTCGGTCCCTCCCTCCGTGCCTCCGTGTCTCCCTCCGTGCAGGCTGTTAGAGACGCGAAGGCAGACTGTCTCCTTCGCGTCTCTGTTAAGCCCGCAGGGGCTGATGGGAAATTTCCCATCAGCCCTGCGGGCTTAACAGAGACGGGAAGGCAGAAGGAGACAGTCTGCCTTCGCGTCTCTAACAGCCTGCACGGAGGGAGACACGGAGGCACGGAGTGAGGGACCGAGCTTACAGAGGGGGCCCCCGCGGGTCAGTCCATGCTGCCGCGGCAGCAGAGGGGGCCCCGCGGCGGCAGCCAGCAGGTTTTTTTTTATTTTATTAAAAAAAAAAGCCTAACTACTTCAATTTTTGTGGGCCCTTTGCAGCTGTGGGCCCTACGCCATGGCGTACATGGCGTATAGCTAAATCCGGCCCTGCCCAAAAGGCAGGCACAGCTCCGGAGTCTCAATACGTGGATGAGACAATGGTGCAGAGATGAGGGTTTTGGATTTGTTAGGAACTGGGGAACATTCTGGGGAAAGGAGGGGCTCTTCCGAAGGGATGGGCTTCACCTTAACCGGGATGGAACCAGGCTGCTGACATTAACCTTTAAAAAGGAGAGAGAGCAGCTTTTAAATTAGATAATAGGGGAAAGCCGACAGTCGCCCAAGAGCGATGGTTCGGAAGAATGTATCCTTGAAGGATACTACCAAAAGCAGAGAGGTTACAAAAAAGAGTAAAGTAGCCCAAATGCCCTCGAGTATGGAGCAGACTGAGCTTAAAGATCCCAAATTACCCATGTCTACCAATAGCCAAATTAATATGAATCAAATACAGTCTCTAAAATGCTTGTATGCAAATGCTAGAAGTCTAAAAAATAAGATGGGAGAGTTAGAATATATAGCACTAAATGAGAGGTTAGATATGATTGGAATATCAAAGACATGGTAGAAGGAGGACAACCAGTGGGACACTGTGACACCTGAGTACAAACTATATCGTAATGATAGAGTTGATCAAATTGGTGGAGGGGTTGCGCTCTATGTTAGAGAGGGCATTGAGTCAGAAAGGATTAAAGTTTTGCAAGAAACAAAATTTGCTGTAGAATCTCTATGGATTGAAATTCCATGTAAAAAGGGGAAGGCGATGGCAGTGGGGGTGTACTATCGACCACTGGGCCAGAATGAACAAATGGATGATGAAATGCTCAAAGAAATCAAGGAAGCTAACAAACGTTACAGCGCAATAATAATAATGGGTGATTTCAATTACCCCGGTATCGACTGGGTCAGTGTCACGGCAGGACATGCTATGGAGATAAAGTTCATGGATGACATAAATGACTGCTTCTTGGAGCAGCTGGTTCATGAACCGACCAGAGGGGAAGCCATATTAGACCTAGTCCTTAGTGGAACACCAGATCTAGTGCAAGAGATAAGGGTGTTGGGGCCACTTGGCAATAGTGATCATAGCATGATCGCCTTTGATTTAATTAGTGGAGGAGGGATAGTACAGAAATCCACAGTACTACCTTTTATTTATTTATTTATTACAATTTCTTATATACCGCACTATTTGGTATCAGCGCGGTTTACATTATAACATAACGACCATGACAACAAACTGTTTGGTTTTACATCGAACAGGGGTCCAAACATGGATAACAGGGGTCACTATATAAATGAGATATTTACATGGTATGAGTAACTTGGATAACAGGGGTCAATTATATACATGAGATATTTACATGGCAATGAGTACAAATATCATAATGAAAGTGAGGGTTGTTTCCAAAGTGGGTCATTTCTTCAGAGGGGATGTCTAGGTGCCATTGGTAGTTGGGTAGCATTGCAGGAAAAGATGGTATTTGAGAGCCTTCCTGAACTGCGATAGGTTGGCAATAGCCCTGATGTCAGGGGGTAGAGCATTCCAGCATTTAGGTACATAGTATCTGAAAGCCCTGTTTGTGGTTGATATGTTGCACTTTGACGATGCCTTTGGTGTTACTAGTAGGTTTATGGCTATCGCTCTTCTGGACCTGTTGGGGGGCACCATGTGAATAAGATCCGTGAGTGAAGGGGATGAAATACCTTTGATTGCCTTGAATGCTAGGAGTAGGGTCTTAAAGATGATTCTCCCATGGATAGGTAACCAGTGAAGTTGTTTGAGAATGGGGGTCACGTGGTCACTTCTGGCTGCTCCGTGTAGGACCCTTGCTGCAGCATTCATGGCCAGCTGTAATGGAGCCAGTGTGGATTGAGGAAGCCCTTGTAAGATGGCGTTTGCAAAGTCGAAGTGAGGCAGTATTAGCGCTTGGTATATGGTCCGGAAGTCATCTGGGTCTAGCAGGGATCGCAGATGCCTGAGTGAGCGGATTTTGAAGTATGCAGCTTTGACAATGTTTTTTATGTGGTGTTTCATATCCAGGCGTTGGTCCAACGTAACTCCAAGGTATCTTATTGTTTCTTTGGTTAGTAATTCAGCTTCCTTAACACTGACATGGGATGGAGGAGTAAAGTTGGGGTCTCTTGAGATGAAAAGAACCTCCGTCTTTTTATGTTGAATGCGTAGATTCTGTGATAGAAGCCACGCTGAGACGGCATTGAAACAGTCTATTAGTGGTGCTAGGTCCATTTGGGCTGTGGAGAACGGCATGTATAAAAGAATGTCATCTGCATATATCAAACAGCTCACGTTAAATGATCTTATGATGTCGCAGATGGGCTGCATGTAAATATTGAATAGTAGGGAGGACAAGGAGGAGCCTTGAGGTACACCTTGTTTTTGATGGAAGTGTTTTGATTCCTCTGATCCGGACTTCACATATTGCCATCTTGCTTCCAGATAGGATTTACACCAACCTAGCGCAGTGTTGCAGATGCCCTTCTCTTTTAACCTTCCAAGGAGGATTTCGTGACTCACCGAGTCGAACGCAGCGGCGATGTCTAAGAAGATGAGCACAAAACCTTGATGGATGTTGTCTGTGCCTGTGATTATAACGTTGAATAGGCTGGTGAGTAGGGTCTCGACTCCATGATATTCTCTAAACCCATGTTGGCAGTGGTCTAGGGGAGCCGCGGAGTCTATGTGATTTTGAATTTGCCGTTGTACCTCTTTCTCAGTTATTTTGGCTAGGAGGGGAATACTGGCTATTGGCCTATAAGAATCGGCTTTTTGCGGGTCAAGCTTGGGGTTTTTCAATAATGGCCTAATGGATGTCTGCTTGAGTGATGCAGGGAAGTATCCTGTTGTGAAGGAGAGGTTCATAAGGTTTGCGATGAATGGACTGAACACATCACGTAGTTCCTTGATCCAGAAGGCTGGGCATGGGTCAGTCTGTGCGATGGAGGTGTTGAGTGATGCTTTTAACTTTCGAAAGGGAGACTATGATAAAATGAGGAAAATAGTTAAGAAAAAACTAAAAGGAGCAGTTGCAAAGGTTAAAGACTTACATCAAGCTTGGGTGTTGTTGAAAAATACTATCTTGGCAGCCCAGACCAGCTGTATTCCACGCTTTAAGAAAAGTGGAAGGAAGTCCAAAAAACTGCCAGCATGGTTTAAAGGTGAGGTCAGAGAGGCTGTTGTTGCCAAAAAAGCATCTTTCAGGAAATGGAAAAAAGAGCCAAATGACAAAACCTGGAAACAGCACAAGCACTGGCAAGTCAAATGCAAGGCATTGATAAAGCAGGCAAAGGGAGAATTTGAGAAGAAGCTTGCTGTGGAAGCAAAAACGCGAAATAAAGATTTTTTCAAGTACATTCGTAGCAAAAAACCTGTGAGAGAGTCAGTTGGTCCATTAGATGATAGAGGAGTTAAAGGGGCACTAAGAGGCGACAAGGCGATAGCGGAGAGACTGAACGAATTCTTTGCTTCGGTCTTTACTGAGGAAGATGTAGGGATGTTACCCATTACTGAAGTGGTATTTAAAAGTGTGGAAGAATTGAAGGAAATATCGATACATCGAGAAGATGTATTACAACTATTAGGTAAACTGAAGAGTAGCAAATCACCTGGGCCGGATGGTATACATCCAAGGGTGTTGAAAGAACTGAAATATGAGATTGCTGACCTGCTATTACTAATCTGTGAACTATCATTAAAATCATCTCTAATACCTGAAGATTGGAGGATTGCCAACGTAACACCAATTTTTAAAAAGGGTTCCAGGGGTGATCCGGGAAACTACAGACCGGTGAGCCTCACGTCAGTACCGGGAAAAATGGTAGAAACCATCATAAAGAATAAAATTACTCAGCATGTAGATAGTCATGGCCTAATGGGAGGCAGCCAACATGGCTTTAGACAAGGAAGATCTTGTCTTACTAATCTGTTGTGTTTTTTTGAAAGTGTGAATAAACAGGTGGACAAAGGTGAGTCGGTTGATATTGTGTATCTGGACTTTCAGAAAGCCTTTGACAAGGTCCCTCATCAGAGGCTTTTGGCAAAACTAAAGAGTCATGGGATAGGAGGCAGTGTACTACTGTGGATCAAGAACTGGTTAAAAGATAGAAAGCAGAGGGTTGGGCTAAATGGCCAATTTTCCCAATGGAGAAAGGTGAATAGTGGTGTACCCCAGGGATCTGTGCTGGGTCCGCTGCTTTTTGACATATTCATAAATGACCTGGAAAGTGGAATAACGTGTGAGGTTATGAAATTTGCAGATGACACAAAACTATTTAAAGTTGTTAAAACCCAAGAGGATTGTGGAAAATTGCAAGAGGATCTTGATAAATTAGAAGACTTGACATCAAAATGGCAGATGAAATTTAATGTGGATAAGTGCAAAGTTATGCACCTAGGGAAGAACAACTCAAACTATGGTTACACAATGCAAGGTTCCACATTAGGAACCACCACCCAGGAAAAAGATTTAGGCGTCATTGTGGATAACATGTTAAAACCCTCGGCCCAGTGTGCAGCGGCAGCCAAGAGAGCAAATAGAATGCTAGATATCATAAGGAAAGGAATGGAAAATAAAACAAAAGATATTATAATGCCTCCATATCGTTCCATGGTGAGACCGCACCTTGAATATTGTGTGCAATTGTGGTCGCTGTATCTTAAAAAGGATATAGAGTTATTAGAAAAGGTTCAGAGAAGAGCCACCAAAATGGTAAAGGGGATGGAAGGATACTCCTATGAAGAAAGGCTAAAAGGTTTAGGGCTCTTTAACCTGGAAAAGAGACGGCTGAGGGGAGATATGATAGAAGTCTATAAATTAATGAACGGAGTGGAACGGGTAAACATAGATCGATTGTTTACGTTATCAGAATATAGAAAGACTAGGGGACATGCAATGAAGCTACAGGGTAAACGTTTTAAGACTAATAAAAGAAAATATTTTTTCAGTCAACGTGTAGTCAAACTCTGGAATTTGTTACCGGAGGATATAGTAAAGGCTGTTAGTGTAACTGGGTTTAAAAAATGTTTGGACAAGTTCCTGGAGGAAAGGTCCATAAACCATTATTAAGAAGGGACACAGGATATCAATGCTTGACCCAGTACAAGCATTGCGGAACCTGTGTCTTTTGGGGAAACTGCTAGGTACGTATGACCTAGATTGGCCACTGTTGGAAACAGGATACTCGGCTTGATGGACCTTGGTCTGACCCAGTATGGCATATCTTATGTTCATGTTAAAAAGCAGCGTTGGTGCCTGTGGCAGGCCATGTGCTTTGGCACATATTGTCTGCCTCTTCTCACCTCCCTCCGATGCAGCTTCCAGTCAGGGGGGGATCATAACTGGCACGCCATATGTGCCAAAGTACCTAAGAATGTCCTCCAAACACAACTCGCTTTGCTGTGTCATGTGTGCAATGCTTGTACTGGGTCAAGCATTGATATCCTGTGTCCCTTCTTAATAATGGTTTATGGACCTTTCCTCCAGGAACTTGTCCAAACATTTTTTAAACCCAGTTACACTAACAGCCTTTACTATATCCTCCGGTAACAAATTCCAGAGTTTGACTACACGTTGACTGAAAAAATATTTTCTTTTATTAGTCTTAAAACGTTTACCCTGTAGCTTCATTGCATGGCCTGCCGCAGGTGACATGCTGTACCACTCACTGAGGTCTGCTGCCCTAGGTGGCTGCCAAGCCCACCTAGTGAATGGGCTGGCCCTGAATCAGCTAACGAAATGGAAAGAGAGCATTTGGAGATGACATATTGGGATCAAAAGTAAAAAAAAAGTTGGATGGACTTCTATGGACTTTTGTCCACTGCCAAGGCTCACTTGCAGTCCAACATGTGTAACACAGTTTGCCCTTTATGGGCATGAGGTTTTGGGAAAAATGTTGGTAGGACAATTGACTGACAGTTGGAAATCTGATACTACTTTTGGAAGGAATTTAGGATGAGTATGGAGGACTACTCTTTTATGATATATTTTGATGTAATGTGGATGAACTATGAGAGCCTGAAGCTTGCTCACTCTGCGTACTGACGTGATAGCCACCAAAATCAAACCCTTCCATGTCAAAAACCTCATATGGCAGGAACAGAGTGACTCAAAAGGAGGTTTCATCAGCTGCATAAGAACCACATTGTGGCCCCAAGACACTGTGGGAAGTTTGTAGGGAGGCTTCAAGAGAAGCAACCCCAACATAAAGCGAATAACTAAAGAATGTGCAGAGATGGACTTCTCCTCTACACCTTGATGATAAGTTCCAATTGCACTGAGGTAAGCCCTGATAGAGTTGGACTAAGTCCAGATTCAGAGAAGTGTCAAAGATACTCAAACAGTTGTTGTGTGGGACAGGTGAAGAGATCTAGGGCATAATCTTCACACCAGACAGCAAACCTCTTCCACTTGCATGAATGGGATTTACTTGTTACACTCCTGGAGACCAAAAGGACATCAGCCATGCCAGTCGGCAGGTTGAGCTCAGATAACATTAGCCTCTCATCATCCACAACGTGAGGTCCAAGGACTTGATATTGGGGTGCAACATCATTCTGTTCTTCTGCAAAAGTAGATCCAGCGCTTGGCCCTGTCAGAGTGGCTCCTGACTGGAGAACTGCAGCAGAAAAGGAAACCAAGACTGTTGGGGCCAATAGGGGCCTATTAGAATCATCTTGCCTCTGTCTGTTTTGAGCTTCAGGAGGGTTTTTGCAATGTGAGGTATTGGAGGATACACATATAGAAGACCCGCCCCCAATGCAGAAGGAAAGCATCCAATGCTAGTTTGCTGTGTGATCTTACTCTGGAACAGAACTGATCCACTTAGGCATTCTGAGGAGTCACAAACAGATCTATTGAGAGGATGCCCCACTCTTGAACGATGTGTGCTGCAACCTCCCTGTCCAGCATTCATTTGTGTAGTTGTAGGACTTGACTCAGTCTGTCTGCCAGAGTGGTTTGTTCACCTGGTAGGTATGTGGCTTTCAAATCCATCCCGTGGGCAATGGCAAACTTCCAACCTGACTGTTTCCCAACACAGGAGGTATGAACCCGTTCCTCAATGCTTGTTGATGTAGAACGTTGTTTTTTGATTGTCAGTTGGAATCAGAACAATTTGATTGGCTAATCGAGCTCTGAAAGCCTTTGGAGCATTTGCTACAGCAACTCCAAGAAGTTGATCTGGGGAAACTTTCCTGGAAGGCTCAATTGCCCTGAGTGTGAAATCCATCGAGATGAGCTCCCCAATACAATTTGGATGCATCTGTCATCAAAAACTTTTGAGGTGGATTGTCCACCATTGCAATGACTGAATGAGTGGATGGTGACATACAGACAATCCCTAAGTTGACCTGTGGCTGGATCCACTGAGTCCTCAGAGTCCACTGAGCCTGTCTCAAATGGAGATGTGCCAAAGATGTTATGTGTATTGTAGACAAAACAATAACCCAAATCAGGAATGAACAAATGATCAGAACAAAGAAAAAAGACCTGACCTCCAATGGTGAAAATTTATTTTTGTCGGAGCTGCCACGCCAAAAGTAGGCAGAATATAATCCATCCTCTCACTGCGGCCACTCCTTTTAATACAGTTTTCAAATAGGTGAGCAAAACTTTAACACCTAGCTTTTCTTCAAACTTTTTTGAGCTTGAAATCAACAGAGGAATTCACAGACAACAACGTGTCATGTTTCAGGTCTACAGAATGACGACCCTGCTTCAGGTTGAAAAATTCTCACAGTCACAAAGGCTTTGATTAAAGTGAAGAGAAGAAAACATCCAGCATTTTATGGAACCAGCGTCTGATGTCCGTGCCGACGAAAGCTAAAGCTGTAAACCAATCAAAAGCTCAAAATCACTCACCAACCAATCCAAAAAAGGAAATATCCCACTGACAGGGGAACCCTCAGTTGTAATTGGATCTGATCCCGTCCTCGAACAGAGCAGAAAGATCTTGATAAGGGAACACAAAAGCAGTCATAGAATGCTATGCCATTCTAGCATAGCATTAAGGCCAACCGGAAAAACAGTATTTAATTTATATATCCAATGTTGCTCCAGTTTTTGTAGTTTAGAGACCCGATTTCCTCCTCTGGGGTCAGATGGAAGCAAATCTAC
This sequence comes from Ichthyophis bannanicus, assembly GCA_033557465.1. Lineage (NCBI taxonomy): Eukaryota > Metazoa > Chordata > Amphibia > Gymnophiona > Ichthyophiidae > Ichthyophis > Ichthyophis bannanicus. Next base: position 1,762,952 of record CM066035.1, read on the forward strand.
TATATGCCACCATACGTGATCAAAACTATGTGCTTGTTGGAGACAATGGTCAACCAACAGAGCTGTGAGTGTTTTTGTATGGAGACGTGAAGCATGCTCACCTAATCGTACCTTCATGTCTCGTGTGGTGGACCTATATTGTAGAGGAAGCAAGGGCATATAATTAAATAGACCACATAAGATGACTGACATGTGGTGCGCCATTTAGATCTATATGTACACGAAGTGTGAATATCAAGCCAGATCATGCCTGTAATAGAAGTTTCACAAAACCGGCAGGACCCACATTGAAAATGGCCTGGATCATCATGAAAAGATGGGCGGTCAAGTGGAGATGTTAATTTAATTAAAGAATCATGCAAATTAGCCCCCCTAAAGTAAGCCACACGCAGATTCTTACCTCGAAAACATGCATGAAGATTTAATACTGGCCAAAACTGATGTAAGATTTTGACCACTTTAGAAATACCCCCGATGTAAGGAAAAATACCAGTAATGTTGTCATCCGATGTTTGGGTAGACTGATCCTTTTCAGTATGTAGCAGCAGCCATTCACGCTGCATGAACCTGGCATGCTTAAAAGCTGCCTTAATAATGACCTAGTATAGTTAACAACCTACGAGCTGTGACATGCTGACTCAATTGAGTCTCCCATGCTGGCGCTGTCAATCTGTGAAGTCTGTTGTGCAGGAGGAAGGCTCTCTCCTGAGTCATGTCGAGAAAGGCTCCAATGAATTCCAAGTGTTGAGTGGGCTGTAGATGGTATTTCGGATAATTTATGACGAACCCTAGTAGTTCCAGCACCCGAATGGGTGTTGATTCTCAAACTCCTTCCAGAGTGGTACTCTTGATCAGCCAATCCTCCAAAAAGGGGAAGACATTCGCTCCCAGCATCCGGAGGTAAGCTGCTAATACTGCCAGCCATTTTGTGAAGATGTGTGGTGCTCAGCCAAAGGGAAACACCCGGTACTGGAAGTGTTATCCCTCAGGACGAATCTGAGATACTTCCTGTGGGTGAGATGTATCTGTATGTGTGTACACATCCTTCAGATCCAGCGAGCATAGTCAATCTCCTTTTGTAGATAAGGAAGTAGGGTGCCCAAAGAAACCATTCTGAACTTTTACTTGATGAGGTATATCTTCAGATCCCTGAGGTCTAGGATGGGAAAGAATCCCCCTGTTTTCTTGGAGGATCAGGAAATACCTGGAATAAAATCCTTGCCCTGTTGGTATGAGCTTGATTGCAGGATTCCCCAAGAGGGTGGTGATTTCTCTCTGAAGCACTTCCTGATGCAGAGAGTGGATGTGGTGCACCCTTGGGGGGCAATTTGGAGGCAGGTTGATTAGATATAATTTATAACCACTTTGGGCAATTTGCAGAACCCAAGTGTCTGAGGTTATGAGTTGCCCACCTTTGGGGAAAAAAGAGTAAACCTGCCCCCTGTTCTATATAGATCGTAGCAATGGAGGGGGCCACTGTGGTGCCCATCGCTATCCCAAAACTCTGTAGAAAATATTGCTGTTGATATAAAAAATAATTCTTATTAAGCACCAGTTCAAGAAGGTCCAACAAAAATGCCCGCGGAATCCTAAAAAAAAAAAATGGTGATGGCAAAAGCCAGAAGGGTGCTTGGGTGCATAGGGAGTGGAATGATCAGAATAAAAGAGGAGATGATAATACCTAGTCCCTACTGGAACTTCATTTGGTGTCAGGGCCAGCCTAAGGATTTCTGCCTCTTGAGGCAGAATCCTGGTTGTATTTCCCCCGCCCCCCGTCATTCTGTCGAGTCATTCCCCATCACCACTGTTGATTCCATCTCTAGGGATGGGGCGGCAGCTCAGCTCGACGGTGGCGGCAGTTTGGTGCCCGCAACAGGCCATGTGCTTTGGCACACATAGCCTGCCACTTCTGACTCCCCTCTGATGCAATTTCCTGTTGGAGGGGTTCAGAAGTGGCAGGCCATGTGTGCCATGACATGCTGCCCACTGATGTCTGCCACCCTAGGTGGCTGCCCTGCTCACCTAGTGGAAAGGCTGACCCTGTCTGGAGTCTGCACCTTCAAAACAATATAACAGGATGGAATCAGTACAGGGGGTGGCTACTAAAATGGTCATTGTTCTTCATCATTAGACATATGGGGATAGATTTAAAGAGCTCAATATGTATACTATGGAGGGGTGATATAACAGAAACATTTAAATACCTCTGTGGAATAAATTCACAGGAGATGGGTATCTTCCATTTGAAAGGAAGCTCTAGAATGAGGGGTCATAGGATTGAGGTGAAAAGAGATAAACTCAGGAATAATCTGAGAAAATATTTTTTTACTGAAAGAGTGGTGGATGCATGGGACAACCTCCCAATGGAGGTGGTAGAGATGAGATCTGTATCTGAATTCAAGAAAGTATGGGACAAATACAGAGGATCTCTGAAGGAGAGAAAGGGATTATAGAACTTAATAGTTCTCATGGATTGGTAGACTAGAAGGGCTGTATGGTCCTTATCTGCTGTCATTTTATATTTTTCTATGTTTCTATGTATTCTCTACCTTGGTGAAGAGATCGCCTTCTTTCTATTGCCTGTATAGTCACCATCTTTTTCAGGCAATAGCAAGAAGGTGCTTTTGCCTGCAAAAGATGATATATTTTTAAAGGGAGGAGTAGCCTAGTGGTTGGGGCAAGGTACTTCAGGCCAGAAGGTCAGGGGTTCAAATCCCACTAGAGGACAGCAACCTTGGGCCAGAAGGACTGGGGTTTCTAGTCCCACAGATGCTCCTTGTGGTCTTGGGCAAGCCACATAACCCTCCATTGCTCATGTTCCCTGTAAGTATTAGTGTATGTGTCTCATATCCCTGCATGTTAAATGTATCCCCCAATTGTGTTGTGACCGCTTTGATTGAAGGATAAGGCAGTATACAAAAACTGTCTAAATAAATAAATAAATATTCAACAACTGTCACAGCAGAACTGAGGATACCAACTCCTCTACTATAAGCATCAATACTGGCTCTCAAGAAGACATAGAAACATGATGGCAGAAAAACACCATATGGCCTATCTAGTCTGCCCTTTTGTATCAACTACTATAGTCTCTTATTTTCCTTTAGAGATCATGTTTGTCCCATGCTTTCTTGATTCAGATACTGTCCTCATCTCTACTACCTCCACTGGGACACTTTTCAACACATCTACCACTCTTTCAGTAAAGAAATATTTCCACATATTATTCCTGAGTCTATGTCCTTTTACCCTCATCCTATGTCCCCCTCATTATAGAGCTTACTTTCAATTGAAAGAGGTTCTCTCCTGTGCATTTATGCCATGGAGGTTTTTAAACATCTCTATCATATCTCATCTCTAATGCCTTTCCCCTAAAGTATGCATATTGAGATCTTTAAGTCTATCCCCATATGGTTTATAATGAAGACCACTGACCAGTTTGGTAGCTACCCTCTGCACCGACTCCATTCTGTTTATAGTAACATAGTAACATAGTAAATGACGGCAGATAAAGACCAGCATGGTCCATCTAGTCTGCCCAGCAAGATGGCATGAGTAGGTGTACCTGTCGCTCTGTGCAGGCCACCCCTCCCCATGTCTTTGTTTAGGGGTGAACCCACCACTCCATGTAGGACACCCCTATTTCAGACATTAGATGGTTCAGAAATTAGATGGTTCAGAAGTTAGATGGTACCGTTTATTTTGTTTTTATCCTGTTGCTGTAAAGAGATCCACTGTGTTTGTCCCATGCCGGTTGGAATTCCCTCACTGTGTTTGCCCCCACCACTTCCAGCAAGGAGGGCATTTCAAGCATCCACCACCTTTTCAGTGAAGAAATATTTCCTGACATTGCCTTTCAATTTACCACCTTACAGCTTCATGTTATGCCATTTAGTTTTACAGCGTTCCCGTCTTTGGAAGAGGTTTGTTTGTTCATCATTTCTCTTTAAGTATTTAAAGGTCTGACTCATATCTCCCCTGTCCCTCCTGTCCTCCAATGTGTACATATTTAGGTCTTCAAGTCTCTTCTCATAAGGCTTCTGACGCAGGCTCCAAATCATTTTGGTTGCCTTCATCTGAACAGTTTCCAGTCTTTTTACATCTTTTGCAAGATATGGTCTCCAAAACTGAACACAGTATTCCAAGTGAGGCCTCACCAGTGACTTGTACAGTGGCATAAGTACCTCTTCCTTTCTGCTGGTAATCCCTCTTTGTATGCAGCCCAACATCCTCCTGGCTTTTGCCACCGCCTTGTCGCACTGTTTTGCCACCTTGAGATCATAAGAGATAATCACACCAAGGTCTTTCTCCTGAACCATGCATACCAACCTCTCGCCCCCTATCGTGTACATTTCCCTTGGATTTCTGCTACCCAAGTGCATGACACTTCGCTTTTTCGCATTAAATCGTAGTTACCAAGCATTAGACCAGTCTTCCAGCTTTTGTAGTGCCACCCACCCACTACCTGGGCCTCGAGGGTTTCCAGGCTGGAGTGGCCTTTGGTGCCCTTCAGGGGTGAAGTACTACTATTTGACCCTAGGGATTCTGGGTAGTGTAGTCCTGAGCCTCCTGAAGGATGGAGATTGTAGTTATAGCTCGAGCAGACAAAGGCAGGCAAAGAAAAATTCTTTTTTTTAAGAGGTTTATTTCCAACGCTTTGCAGTTCAGTGCAATCAGACGCAAAAGAAGATTATGGCACATTCAACAAAAGATGGGAAAACCAAAATATACAGGGTTTGCAATGCTGGGCTAGCTTTCCATTAGCTTATTCACCGTTCCTTCTTAGACTCACATTCAGGTAATCATGTGACTCTTCCATGAACTGAAACTAAATTCTTCTTACAACAGCAAAGCTTCTCAGCTCCAGGAAATGATTCCACTTATTAAACTTTCATAAGCTTTTTCACCCTGGTAACAGGTAAGTTAATCTTCTATTATATTCCTTTCATATAATTTTAAAGCATTCAGTCAAGATTCTTTTCAATAGTACAAGTAGAGCAATCCATGGCTAGATCTTGTTCTGTTGAAGGCAGGGAAATATCTAACGGCATCTCTTCTTCACAGCTATTGGCATGCTGTGTTAGATTAAAAGGAGAGACTGCCTTTTTCTCTAAGAATTCCCTAAACTCTGCCAGAAGTAATTCAGCCTGCTTCTGTCCTTTGCTAAGCTGATGTCTTTCTTCTGCTTCAGGTAAACGTTTATTTAAGATATCTAGCTCATGGTAATTGGCTATGCTGTTTTTGTCAGCACAACAGTTCTCCGTATGAGTAAAACCCCTCCCCCACTTATCCTTAAAAGTAAGTGTTGGGTTTTCCTTTAACAGTTCAACTCGCTCTGGAGAGTTTCTGTACAGACAATTAAAACTAGAAATGTCAGCTTTACCTTGGCTCAAGTCTTCCCAATAAGGCTCAGCACTTTTCCTTCTATTGGCTTTCAGGCTGCAAGCTCCAGCTGGCTTATTAGTGTCTCTTATGCTGCTCAAGTGTATATCAGGCTGAACAAATCTGCCATAGTTCTGTCTGTCGTTGTTCTGGCTTTTAAAGCTATTATTCCAGCTTTCTTGCTTCCTAGTATCACAGTTGCTAGCTCCTTCAACCCCACTTCGTACCTTGTGCTGAGAGCGTCTCCAGGATAAATCTTTACCCCACTGGTTACTGCTCCAAGGTCTTGCTTGGTTCTCAAGTAGCTCAGGCTGTAGTTTTAGGTCTCTCAGTGCTTCTGAGTCCTTCCTTCCATAGAAGTCTCTCAGTGCCTCTGAGTCTCCTAGTAACTCCCTTCGTGACTCCAAACTGCTTCTCTGTGGATCCCAGCTGTTCCTTGTCACATGCTTCTCCAACTGTTTCTGTTTCCACTTCTGTTCCAGATTCTGTTCCAGATTCAGATTCAGATTCTTCTGTGTTCTAACTGCCTGCGTATTTAACAAGCTCCTACTGTGTTGCACTGCCCGCCTCCTGCTTGGGCGTGCCCAATCAGTGACCTGACCTGTCTCCTCCCCTAAGGTGAGGTGTGGTTCCTGATCAGCTGCATGTTTTTTTCCTTCTGAAGAGAAAATCCTGCTTTTCAGTGCAGTACCACTTTTCTCCACCGGATCTCCGTCTATTTCCATTGCTTCTTGAGAGGCGTCTACGTCACAGTAGATCTTTCCTCATGTTAACCACTCCTTAGGGGGAGTCCACTCTGTTGCAAATTTTTGTGTCATCTGCAAAAAGACAGACTTTTCCATTCAATCCTTCAGCAATATCACTCACAAATACATTGAACAGTGCCGGGCCCAGGACCGAACCCTGGGGCACCCCGCTAATCACCTTCCTCTCATCCGAGTGAGCTCCATGTACCATCACCTTCTGTCGTCTGTCAGTCAACCAATTTCTGATCCAGTTTACCATCTTGGGACCCATACCCAAGCTACTGAGTTTATTGACAAGCCTCCTATGAGGAACAGTATCAAAAGCTTTTCTGAAATCCAGGTAGATGACATCCATTGCATGCCCCTGATCTAGTTCCTTGGTCACCCAGTCAAAGAACGCAATCAGATTTGTTTGGTAAGACCGTCCTTTGGTAAAACCATCCTTTGGTTGTGGGCATGTTCACTTCTGTCCTCAAGCATTTGGTAACCTGTCCAGCTGCTGGGTCTTGTTGTTGTAGGTAGCCCTTACACATGCTGGAAATTGCAGTGCAAAGCAAATCCCATACCAAGCCAAAGTTAAACAGGAGGGTACCATTGCTCTCCTGATTTCTGCCACCCACACTGTGTAATCATTAAAGAACTCTACTGCCCTTTTATTCCAGATCTCTGTTAGCCCGGTATGGACCTAATCAACAGTTTGCTTCTCAGTGAAATTCAGTATCCGGGCAATGACTGGTTGAGGCTTTCCCACTCCCTCTCTGTGCAGACCCACTTGATGTATGCGCTGCGCTATCATGCATGCCTCCTGCGAGTACAGACCCAACTGTTGTGGTAACGAGTGCTCCACAATGTTCCATAGCTCCCCATCTTTAACAGTCTCTGGCAGCCCCCCCAACCTGTTGTTATTATGCCAGTTCCTGTTTTCTTGATCATCAAGTTTATTAAGCAGGATCTGCCGGCTCTGTTCCAGCTCCAATATCCAGACCTCCATATTGTCCAATCGATTTTCCTGCTGATCAATACATCCCTCTGCCTGCTGTATCCACACCAGCTGGGACTCCAAACTGCCCTTTATATCATCTATTGAAGTCTGCAGTCTGGAAAGTTTGTTGTCCAGCACAGCAATGATACTTTTTGTAAGTTCTCAGATCGCCTCCTCTTATAACGTAAAGACGGGGCTCCTTGCTCTGCCACCATTTTCCCTTCTCTTTCCCTCTCTCATGCCTCTCTGGGCATTTTGATCGGCATTCGTTGATGGTTCACATCTTCAGTCTGTTTGTCGGTCACCCAGCACTGTCTGCAGGAGTTTCAGGGGTGTCACTGTGCCCTAAATTTCAGTAATTTCATGCAGATTTTGATAATAGAAGATAGGAGCAGAGCTCAGCCCCGAGGCGTCCGCTCAGGCTATCGTCATCACGTGACCCTCCTCCGCCAGCATATCTCAGATGCATCAGTTCTGTTCTTTCTTTCAGATATTCAGCTTTCATTCCAGGAAAAGCTAGGGGTTCTCTTATTCTTAGATTTGTTCTTCTAGGAACATCTTTATCTTTCATTATCTTATTCAAGCTTGGCTTTCTTGTTATTCTCAACATTAACCTTCCTGTTTCTTCACTTTATTCCTCCCTTCTTCCCATTCCTGTCAATTCTAGAGCTCAGGATGATTACAGTAAGATATCTACTACCTACACTTGATAATTTCCTACTTTGAATTCTTTTAATCTTCTGATTGACGTGACCTTTGTCTTATAAATGGTCTTTGTCAAGCAGAGGCTAAATTGCTTTTGGATGAATCAAGTTCTAAGTGTTACATGTCAGTGATAATGAAGCAGGCACTCTAATAGTAAATGTGATTTAATCCTCCATCATGAGTTTAAGGTCTAAAATAAATCAATAAATGAAATTATTCTCATCCAGAAGGGGCTCATGCAGTTGTGCCAAAATAATTTTGGCATCTACTGGAAGAGCTGCAAGTCTAACTAGATCCAGGTTGTAATAAAATCCAGCAACAAAAGGAAACTTTTAGGGGGAAAGCATTTACCCTTTTGAATACAGACTTTATTTTCCTAGAAAGTGAATAACTTGTACAAGAAGAAAAATTCTGATAATGGCGCTGCTTGCTTTGTCAGAAAGCACATTATTCTCTCCTAAACTGCAATTCAATTATACCCTAACCTACATTTCATAACAGAGCACAAAACTGCGAGAATTGAAGATTGAACAAAAGTCAGTACGCACTGTCTTTGGAAGTGTTCTTTTGTTTTTGTATTTATTTTTAAAAAGCTGCAGAATTAAACTTGTATAAATCAGTGGCGCTCAAACCAGTCCTGGGCCTGCCTAGTCAATTGGGTTTTCAAGAAATTCCTAATCGATGTTCATGGGGTATATTTATGTGGCTGTCTCCAGTGTATAACTATATTCATTATGAATATCATGAACAACTGAGGAGACTGAGGACTGATCTAAGCCCATGGTTGTAGGGTCACAAAAGGAATCCTGCAGCATAGACCCTAACTGGGACTTCTGCTATGATGAATGAGCTAAGGGAGTTGGGAGAGGATATATAAATAGAAAGAAATGCCTGGGTAGTTGGAATGTGCATGGAAAATATCTCATTGTTAGATGATTTTTGGATTCAGGCATTTTTTCAGTTTATATCACACATTTGTTTTAATAAAAAACATTTTAATGTGTTTAATTCATAGGATAATGTGCATCAATTGGATTTAGTACACATTACATTTTTTAAGGTGCACAATGTTCATGTGGTTCAAATCTCACTGATACTCCTTAATCCTCCATTGCCTCAAACTCAGGGTCCCTTCTACTAATAGCACAGGAAAGTAGTAGCTGTTACCATGCTGGTATGATAATTACCGTCTACTAATTCACATGTTAACTGCTCATCACACGATGGGGTGGGGATTGGATAGGTTATGGGTGGAGAATGTGAGTAGACTGGCTATTGAAATTAGTGTGTGGGAATTATTGCCCATTGAATTAGTGTGTGGGAATTAACTGACACTTCTGCAGTTAGCAAGGGTGCCCTTGATACCACCTCAAGAGGTGGTGTTAACCCTTTGAAGACAGCAAGGTTTCTAGATTGATGAGATGTATGTAAGTGACATGTTAGATTCAAAAATACTTTTGAACAACAAATACAAAAATGTCAATGGGGGGTGGCCCTATAAAAAGGGACATTTGTCTCTATGGTCGTCAAGAGAATAATGGGACATATTTGTCCCGTGTGTTAATTTACACATAACATCTCAGTTATATTAAAAAGTCATGTTTATATTTGTTTTTAATTAAGGGTAATCATGTAATTTTTCATATATTTCTGTTTATTGAGCAACTTGAGCAAAATTTATTTAGAAAATACAAGTGCAAAAACGTTAAGCATGCAAAACCTTAGTATATCAAGCTTCTGTCTTAGAGTGAGCATCAGCATGAAATCAAAAAGATTTATTATATTTGAAAATAGGCAATTAGACATTAATATAGTAAATAGTAAGCAAAAGCCTAATTGTCTGACAAACAGTTCAGGCTATGAGAATCAGCAAAGCAGTTACGTGTCTTAGTGTAGCACAAGTGAATGCTACATGTGTCACAGAAGCTGTCTGTGTGATTTTCATCTCCAGATTTGGCACACTGAGCACATCGTCTGCGTCGATCACTTCTTGTCAGGGAATGTTCTGGTTTTAGTGCTGGAAGAACACACCGTGAACCTCTAACTGGTGCTGATGGTACATTTCTTTGACGGTTGGAGTACCGTCCAATAAGACCCCTTGCTATCATCTGACGATATTCCAATGGTGTTATTGCCTTATAATCTGGGTCCCTCTCTTGTTGCAGTTGAACATAAATGCAATGATTATTTTTGACAGCAATATCAAGAAGATCAAAGAAGAGTTTCAAGTAATACTTAATTTTTGACTTTCGGTCAGTCTCGTACGAAACCTTTTTTTGGTCCATGAGGTCCTTACCACCCATGTATTTGTTGTAAGTTGTAACAATGGAAGGACATGAAACACACAGTTTATCTGCAGATCCTGCTTGCCTTCTTATCACATACGTGACATCATCCTTTGAACATGGTAGGAAATTTGATAATAGAATCACTGACCTGTTGTCCAACCATTTCACACAAGTAACACCATTTGCTGTCATATAATCCATGTCACCACGTTTCATTTCCTTATCTGATTTCAAGTTCTTTGGCATGTGCTTCCAGTCTACACGAACTGTGCCACATAGGTAAATCTTCTTTTGTAGCATCTGAAATTGCAACATTGGCGAGTTGAAGAAATTCTCAATAAAAACTTGGCAACATAGCTGTTCGAGTGCTTTTGAGAGCATTATGACCACCCCCTCCCCAAGCCCATACTCTGTCTCCATTTTTCATCCAGTATACAGGTCAAACTGGTAAAGATAGCCTGAGATCGCATCACATCTGCACCACAGTTTAAATCCCCACTTCACAGGCTTGTTCCTTATGTACTGCTTCATGATGTTTTGGCCTTTGAATTTTATCATGTGCTCATCAATTGACTGCTGCTTGCTTGCATTTCTAGCTGCCTGGAAGCATCGATTGAAGTGGTTGATCAATGGGCGAACCTTGAAAGCCTGATCACACTGTGGGTGAGTTCTCGGTAGCATATCATCATTATTTGAAAAATGCAAGGCAGAGCGAATTGTTTCAAATCGCGTCCGAGTCATTGCATTTGCAATGAATGGAACCTGCAGATCTGGTTGAGTAGACCAATAATCTCTAATTGTGGGCAGAACATGGTAACCCATGACCAGACGCATCCCAAGGAAGGCTCGGAGCTCATCTGCATCAGTGAGAAATGGAATGCCTCTTTGCTTCATATATAGTTCACTCTGTTCTGCGATTAGTGAGACTAAGGAGTTGAAATCATACACTTGTTCAAAAACAGAAACTGCACTAATGTCTTCAGAATCATCAAACTTCAGATTTACTTTTCCATATTCGTAGTCAATTGTCTTGAAGTTGTCTTTCACTGGCTTCTTTCCCCATTTGATGTGTACTGTAGTTTGCACTGACCTGCCACTTGCTCGTGATTTAGTCGTTGGGGGCAAGTCTTCATCCATTGGTTGTGTTGCTTGTTTTTGAATATCATCAGGATGATTGGCATCATTTGTCTTTTTTCGTTTGTGTGAATTCTTTCTAGAATTTGATGTAGTTGGCTGCACCTGAATCAACTGTTCTTTTGCTCCGGAGACTACTGATGGAGATGGAGTCTTGATGATACATTTACGTTTAGATTTACCATAGAATGTCGCAGATATGAATGTTGAAGCTCCACTGGCTAGATTTGTACTACTACTAGGATTAGTAGTTTCAATTGTCAAAGAATCAGGATGTTCTATGACCACTTCCTCGTCAACATTGTCGACATCTTCAAGCAAGAAATTTTGATCTTCGTCATCAAGAAGCAAATCATCATCATCAGAATCGCTGCTCTCAGCATACAAGAGTTGTTGTATATCTGTTTCACGTATTCTAAACAAACGCTCACGCATCTTTTTTCAAAGTATGGTTTTCTACGAATTGACGAATGATAACTAACTGTTAGCATGTGACAAATGTAGTACTGTATTTTTTCAGTTATAGACCACAGGGACAAATGTGTCCCAGAGCAATAAAACTCACTAAAATTGATAAAAATAGCAATTTCTCTAAAGAAAACTATTCATTTTTGTCAAAGGCATGCGCGTAATTAAATATGAACGTTCACATAACATCCGGCTTCTTACATCATTTTCTATGGAACACCAAAAGAACACAAATTCCTATTTCCATATTGGTAAATTATGAAGTGCTTTATAGAAAATAAATGTTACATGAATTGGTCATTAAACAGAATCATTTGACAGAATAAGGTTTTATCTTGATGTGAACAGAAATTAAAATGGATTTTAAATAAAAATTGCATGTTTTATGAGTTTTAAAACTAATGGGACAAATATGTCCCCTGGTCCTTAAAAGGTTAAGTGCATCCTGCACGAATTACAAATGAACATAAAGCACAGGAAAGGACATATCAGTACAGTGACTGTAGGAGAGATGTTGGCCATGCCCTCGATAGTTCTTGCATGCCTTTTGCACTTACTGTGCATTAGTTTGTACTCGTAATACATAGTAAATGCAAAAAGCTTACCATATTTTAATAAAGGGACCCCTTAGATTGAAATCTGCTCAGGAACAGGGAAATATCTATTGTACTTGAATATAACTTGTTTTGAACTAGTGCCTAGGGGTGTGATCCAAACCTAATAAATCAATAATGAATATACATCGCTATTGGGTGGTTGTGAACGAAGATTTATGGCCCTGGGATCCTAGTCCCAGTTTGAAGAAACAGTAATAATTTTCTGGGCTAGAAAAATAAACACAGTAACTATCCAAAACATTAAAAAATGTCTCAACACAAACACATTATAGTGAGAATCCTGGAGTACTGTAAGAAGAGGAGAATAACTTTACAAGTGTGAGTGGCAGAGACAGTGGTCAAGGTAAGAAATAAAACACTGAAGCAGCAATTCAGGAAATACAAATGCAGAAAGGAAACCTCAACAAAACTGCTTACAAATTCAGAAAAGAATCCTTTCCTTTCCTTTTGAAAGCAGAAGGAACTCTCTGATGGTTCTTTCAAAATCCCCAACAATTCCCTTTGTTGTTTAGATTCTTACTTCATTTCTAGAAAGCAAATTTTGTAAGGGCCCAATATTCAAAAGGCATTTACATGGTTTACAGCCCAGTAAACCGTGTAAATGCCTTAACTTGAGATATTCAACAGCACTTACATGGTAACTCCCCTATGCGCCCAGAGCAATGTTCCCTCTAATTTTCTGTAGGCTGTGTGCGCATAAAATATCAGCTGTGCAGCTTTTGAAGGAAGGTTAAATTTTTGTGCGCCACATAAGGATACTCAGAGTTAAATACTTTAAAATTTGACTACACGTCAGAATACAGTATGTAAACCACATTGATTGCACTAGAAAATATTGTAGAAATTGTGAAAACCATAAATTCACAACAACTTTTAAATTTTAAGACTTCTGTGTTGTTTTCTATCAGAATCAGAACCGTAATTTTTGTGCGCTCTGTTGTAAAGTATGTGCGCTCACTCGGCGAGGTGTGTGCGCGCGCACACGCGCACAGCTTAGAGGGAACAGTGCTTTGGGGCATGTTGGGGGCATTCCAGGGTATGGCAGAGGTGGCAACGAGTGATAACCAGACAGCAGCGATTTTGCATGCTGCCTGGTTAGCGATCTGCGCTGAAAACATAGGCGAGGAAAACCCTTGCCTATCTTTTGGTGCAGGGGTTAACTGGGCAGCATGCAATATCGTTGCTGCTCGGTTACCTAATGCAGTTTCCATCGTGTGTGGTGATCCCCAAATATTCGATGCTGGGGCTGCATATGACTCCGGCATTGAATATCTGGGATTAAAGGTCGGCGGGCAGGACTATGTGCCGTAGCGGCACAGGGCCTGCCCAGAAGACTATTGGCTTTTCTTCCATTGCCTTTTCCCCTATTATGATTCTTAGGGGATCTTTTACTAAAGTGCGGTAACATTTTGCACTTAGCCCACATTAGGAGCAAATACCAATGCGAGGTAAGTGTCGAGGGCGTGGCCAGCATATCTCCTACAGTTACTGCACTGAAAATTCCCTTACTGTACATTGAGGTGGCGTTACGTGCATCCACTGTAATTCCCAGGCAATGCGCAGTCCACGCCTATTCTCTGCCCATTGCCCAGACCCTGCTCCATTGTGCGAGGATCATCTAACATGAGAATTATCATGTGCTGTCATGCCAGTGTGCTAACAGTTACCGCAATCCGGTGTTAACTGTTAGGTGCGTGCTAATTCATGCATTAACGGCTTACAACACTTTTGTAAAAGGGCCACCTAGTAAATATTAGTACCTCATGCAACCATCATCCTGATACATAATAAATATCATTATGGCATTAATACCTGATGCCAGAAAAGAGATTTTTAAAATAGGGTGCTTGAGCATTCTTAGAGGTGCACAAAAATGTGAAAATATAGCAAGAACCATATTAGGGCAAACAAAAAAATATCTAGAAATAATAGAACAAAATGGAAAGAAGAACAGAGAAGAGGATAAAAGATACCTACAGAGCAAAAGAAGCAGGCAAAGTCTGAGATATTTTGTAGAATCTTGAGAGCACTGCTGGCTTCATATACTAAATTCCACATTAGCCATAAAGAGCAACTTGCAGAGTACTTGGCTACAAAGGGAAAATAATCTTTCCACTGTCATATTCTGGAATAAAATCAACCTCTAGCACAGTTGGAAGCATAAATTATTTTGGAAAGCTTGGCGTATATGTTTATTTGCTGAATGGCAAAGATGCAATTCCCTTTAGAAACAAGCCCTTATACAAAGTCCATATTACCAGTCGCACCATCTATCAAGCATGTCTAACCTTTGACCCTATTTTCATTAGGAACCACTGCATTCCATCTGATTATCACAGCCGGTGTGGGAGAAAGTCACAAGTGCACGCAGAAAATGGGATAAGGCAAAGGAGAGTTTTTGATTGATTCATCAGACTGTTTTGCACATATTAAAGACCTTAGTCCTTGCCTCTCCCCTTTTGAAGTGAAAAGGCATGATTTATTCACTGTTTATAAACTTGATAAATAGACAGATTTATTGGGAGAGACAGGAACCATGCTTTTTAAAATCATTTGAATTATGGAGCCAGAGTGATTTTTTTTGGATTATTCTTGTACCACACAGGAGATCTATTGTTTATTGCTGAGTCTCCAAAAGGACACGATTAAAACATGTGAATGCATAACAAGCATTGGCATCAACTGTAGGGCTTGTAAAGTATCTAAATTTAGGAATAAACAGCCTAATACCCTTTTTTGAGAAATATTTAAAAAACCCCCATCAAACATATCCCATAAAGCAAAAAGAAAAAAAACCAAAACAGAAAAACCCTTCTGTCCAACAATGTACACACACAGAATAGGAGGGCAGGCACCATAATCTCCAATTCACAAAAAAGAGATAAAGAAAATGAGTCTAATGTCTGTGGATTAAAAAATTATTTATATTTCCAATAATCATGACAGTGGTTTGGTTCTAGCAAGAATGACCATTAGAGCATTTTTGTGAGAAGTGTAAATAAATATTATGGCATGTTTATTGAAGTGTGCTAAGAAGTTAGCGTGGGGTTTACAATGTGGTAACCGTTAGCATGGGCCCACTTTAACAGTTAGCATGCACCAAAAACAGCGCCATGGTAAAAAATCCATCCTAAAGGTGGGTTCTGGAGTAGAAGAGTAGCCTAGTGGTTAGAGCATTGGCTAATCAAGAGACCGGTGTTCAGTTCCTACTGGCACTCGTTGTGGCCTTGGGCAAGTCACTTAACCCTCCATTGCCTTGGAAGAATGGCCTGTCAGTCTACTTCCTGTCAAACTGTCAAGAAAACCCAGGAACTACTGGGTTGCCTGGAGTCAGCATTGACTTGAAGGCACACAGAGAAAAGGGTAGATTTGGGGAGCAGATGGGAAGTGGCTGCTAGTAATAACTAGTTTGTAGGATGCTGTCCCAACTACAAAAAGAAATCCTCTGATAGCTAGCACCAATAACAGTTCTTTCCCTAATGCTATATGTAACCTGAGGGTTAAAATAAAATAATTTTTTCCTGGCTAGGTTGGGGAAGTGCTGTCCAGAGCTATCTATGGCAGCTAGGAATGTTTCTTTCCCCTGTAGGGAAGTTTTGCAGCCTCCAGAGCTGTGTGTTTATGTGGGGAAGGTGAAGGGATCTCTGCAGGAATCTCTTGAGTGAGCTGCCTTTCTGGAGGGAAACTGCAGAGGCAGAAACGGGGAATTGAAACTGAAACGAGCAGTTGAGGCTTGTTTGTGGAAAAGGTGAGATGTCTGGGACATTTCTGAGTGAAGAGGGAGCTGAAAAAAGTGCTTTTGAAGGTGCTGAGTAAAGAAACTGTATATGGTGACCATTTAGAACTTTGGGTGAGTGGCTCTGAGAGAAATACTGAAAGAAAGGCTGAGATTCTTACTAAGTAGAGAATATTTCTTAAAGGAAATTAAATTCTCCTTGGAATTCTGTCTAAGGTCTAGAGAAGCCATTTATACTCAGAGCTGGAAATTCAGAATCTGAATTTAAACTCTAATTCTGAATCTGACTTTAAAATCTTGAGAGTGGATGAGAGGATTGATTTTATAAGAAATATCCTCTTGGACTAGAGAGGAAAAAAACTGCATTTCCAGAAGTAGGTAATTTCTGACTGAAGTGACTGAACTGTTTATGTGCAGAAGTGACTGACCAGTTCCCTAAGAAAAGAAGGGGTCATTCAAACCTAAGCTGTGACTGAACTGTTTGTGTGCTGCTGAAGCAGAACACATAACTTAAACATTCTGCTGGGCTCTGTGCTTAGTTAATTGAGACTGACCATTAATGGGTCTGAGAAGATAGTCTCATTCCTGGATTGAAAGAATAAAGTAGTCCCTAGCTGGCTCAGTCAAGGGAAGAGTGTTTGGGAGATTGCTGCATGAGGGTGTGGTTGGGTTGCAGTCTAGAGTGTGAAGATGTGAAGTAGATGTATTCAAAGAAACAAAGGAAGTCAGGGTGTATCAATTATCCTTTTATTTAATTAGATTGGGAAAGTGTTATAGTTGCTGACCCCCCCCCCCCCCCCAATATTCTTTCTTAAAGAGGAAAACATTTTGCCCCAATTTAAAGGATAGGCAGGGTTTTTCCTTGTTGATTTGTTAAAGGTAGGGAGTAGGATCCACACAGAAGAGGACATCTGAAGATCCTGGGAAGATCTTCAATCCAGTAGCAGAAGGATCTGGAGTCCCGGGCCTCTACACAAGAAAGAACTGAGACAAACAGGGAAAATATATTTGAGCTCAAATAAAACAGACACTGGGGAAAAAAAAAACACCAGGAACATTAGGAATTCCAAAAATGTAATTTATCTATTAGAGGGGGAAAAGTTTGAAGGTTTTGAAAAGGAAAATATGAATTCCTTAGTAGGAATTGGCATGGACATTTTTGTGTAAAAGTTTCACCAGCAGATCTAAAGAATGACTTGACGTACCTGTTACTTGTTGTGACTGAATGCACGTACCTGAGTTATGGCTATGTTGATGTGAGCAAAATGTTACTGTGGGTTAAGAAGCATATTTTAGATGGTTACACTATGGTAATATTTAATAAATTGCACTAAAAATCCTATTCCTGAAAGTAAATGTCTTCTATGTAGTCCATTATTACAAATCACTACCTAGCTACAATTAATACCTGTAACATCACCTTGATAGTGGCTTATCTACTTTAGTTTCTTTTCATCTTGCTCTCTACTTGCCTCATAGTAAAAAGAGAATAAGACAAGGTTAGTGAAATCTGTCAGCTTTCACCCGAAGAAACTGCCAGACCGACCACTTGAGCCATCTGACTACATTTAAACCTCATTGGTGCTATTGCGAGTG
Organism: Ichthyophis bannanicus; assembly: GCA_033557465.1. NCBI lineage: Eukaryota > Metazoa > Chordata > Amphibia > Gymnophiona > Ichthyophiidae > Ichthyophis > Ichthyophis bannanicus. Next base: position 1,780,606 of record CM066035.1, read on the forward strand.
AGTCTGGCAGTAAGCTCTTCAGGGTAAGGAGGGCTACATGTATCCATACCTACTGTCAATGCTATGTCCAATGCCCCATCTACTAGATACCAGAAAGAACTCGTGGTAATTGTCAGGGGGTGGTTGGAGAATTGGGAGTGTTGGGCCTTACATTGTAGGGATTACTGATAGGGGAGACGTTGTGGCAGAGGGATACAAAATGTGTTGCGGTGAACGGATCTGGGGTGGAGGTTATCATGGAGAGGGGATTGGAGTAACCAAATGTTACTCCAAGTTCATTGTTTGTTATCAACAGTTTCTATATGGTTCTGAGTTCTACCAAATGTTACTCCAAGTTCATTGTTTGTTATCAACAGTTTCTATATGGTTTTGAGTTCTATGTTAATTCTGTTCTAAAATTGTTCTCTGTAAAATTGTTGGCTGTAAAATAATAGCTTCTCTATTATTAACTTTTGTTACATGTAAACCGCTACTGATCTCTGGAAGTGGCGGTATAGAAAAATTGTATAAATAAATAAAATAAATAAAACGTGGGGTAGGGGCATGTACATAGCATTGAGGATGTGATTGAGGAATTTGGCATGTGGGCTGTCTGTGAGCATCAAACACTGAGGAAAGTTCTTGCTTGAGATAAAAGGAAGTACATTCCCTAAAGCAGGATTAGTGAGTATTGAATCAGATATAAAGGCTCATGAAGTACTGAAGACTTTTTCCTTCCGCCATAAAGAGATAGATGCTGCAGTTATTGATGGTTTTCTATTGTTCTTCATATTCTCTGAACTGATTTAAATTAATTTGTGGTGGGGGAGTGCTGGATTTTGGTTTTTGATCTTTCCACATCTTCTGGCAATGAGTTTCAGGGCTTAATTATGGGGCATGTTTAGTAAATCCTGCTAATGACTAGGGTGGGCATGACATGCTAAAAGGTAGCACAGGGCCCTGACTAAAAATCTTCCACTAACAGGTTAGCATGTGAATGGGCAAAGACAAGGTGTGTTGGGGTGAAATATGGGCATTGATGATGTATCATTGTTAGTGCAGGCATGGTGGGCATGCGCAAACCATGACTGTTGCTGTTAGAGCAGCTGCACTTAATGCCACCTCAGTGGGTGATGTTAGGTTTTACCACATGTTGGGTTCCATTGAGCCATGGATTAGTAATGTACCAATGGCAGTGGGATGGATATACATGTCCCTAAAATTGACGTGGGCTTCCATGCTGGTTTCACAGCCCGGCTGCAAACTAACAGTGCGCTTTTTAGTAAACATTCTCCTTTATGTTAAGTGAAAAAAGATTTTCTTAAATTTATTTTAAATCTACAATTTGGAACTTCATTTCATATCCCCTAGTCTTGTACTTTTAAAAGAGTACAATTGATTCACTTTTGTCCATTGCACTCTACTTAGTATTTTATAGAACTCTATCATATCGCCTCTCAGCTATCTCTTCTCCAAGATGGAGAAACCTAATCTCTTTAGCCTTTCCTCACAGGAGAGTTTTTTCCAGTCCCTTAATCATTTTGGTTGCCCTTCTCTGTCTCTTTTCTTTTTTAAAATTTGTAACATTTTTATTAATTTTGTAGATACATCATAAGACAACAACCATATACAAACTATGTTCAGTTCATCCCCTCCCCTCCCTCCAACCCCCCTCCTCCCCCCCTCCACTTCGGATACATATCATTCAACTATGAGGTGTCTCCATTTCACGTATAAATTCCACTGCTCATGGAAGCGATCCTCCATCTAGCCGTGGCTATAGTCATACAGTAAACCCAGTCCAATTTTTGCTGTACCTCATCCATAACCAGTGTCTCCTGGTCCCTCTAATGTTTTGCCAGAACCAGTCTGGCCACAACAGTACACATCCTGGCTCTGCACACTCCTCACCACACCTTGTAACGGCAAATTTAAAAGAAAGGTTCTAGGGTCCTACAGCACCCATCCCCCTCCCATCTCCCCTATCAGGGTCACCACCTGCTCTCAATATTGTACTACCTCCAGGCAACCCCCTCCACATATGATAAAAGCTACCTACTCACCCACATCCTCTCCAGCACACCTCAGCCCCGCTTCCCCTCCCTCCCAGTCTATCCAACCTCTCAGTGTCCCAATACATGCAGTAGAGAATTTTGTAGCCATGCTCCACTATAGATGTGGCCACTGAAAGCCTCCTCTTATGCTCATAGATGGATCTCCAATCACATTCCTCCATTTGCCCTCACAGGTCCTCCTCCTATTTAGCTCATCAGGAGGGGTCTACCCTGCAACTTCACAACACTTATTTGTAAAGAATCAATATCAATTCTTTGAACCCCTTCCATGTCAGGTAGGTCTTCTCAAACCCTGCATTTAACCCCATGGAGGCCATCTCTGGCCTGGCCGAACTGCACATAGTGTCGAATTTGGTTATAGAAAAGCCTGTGCCCAGCTTCCTGGTGAGCCATAAAACTCAACATCTTAACCTCTTCATCCAGCAATTGCCCCATATGTTCATGCCCCAACATCCACCATTCCTGAGAGGCCCCATAAATACTCCTCGGTTCAAAATCTGGGTTGAATAAAATAGATGTATTCCAATAAATCCGTCTTGACCTGCAGAGAGCTTCCTTTTATTTTTGAGAAGCAGTGACAAGAATTGTACACAGAACTTAAAGTGCAGTCACACTGTGGAGCGATACAGAGGATTATGATAGTGCTTTGTTTTATTCTCTATTCTTTTCCTAATAATTTCAAACGTTCTGTTTGCTTTTTGGCCATTGCTGTACACTAAGTTGAAGATTTCAGCATATTGTCCATGACATCATTTTCCTGGGAGGTGATTCCTAATATGGACCTAGTATCATGCAGCTATACTTTGGGTTATTCATCCCTAAATTAAACACTACACTTTTCCATAAGAACATAAGAAATGCCATAATGGGTCAGACGAAAGTCCATCAAGCGCAGTATTCTGTTTCCAACAGTGGCCAATTCAGGTCACAAGTATCTGGCAGTTTCCCAAAAAGGCACACAGGTTCCACAATGCTTGTCCCTGGGTAAGGAGTGGATTTCCAGTGTCCACTTTAATAATGATTTATGGAGCTTTCCTCCAGGAACTTGTCCAAACATTTTTTAAGCCCAGCTACACTAATAGCTTTTACTACATTCTCCAGTGAGAAATTCCAGAGTTTGATTACTTGTTGAGTGAAAAAATATTTTCTCTTATTACTCTTAAATGGGTTACGTTGTAGTTTCATTGATTGTCCCCCTAGTCTTTCTACTTTTAGATGGAGTAAATAACCTATCTACATTTAAGGCACTCAACTAGCTACTGGGGAAGAGCTGAAGACTTTTCAGAGTAAAGCCAGCATTTATGATGTGGTTAGATCAAAGTCCTCGGGACGTCTGACTGCTGATGTAGCTGCGCATGAAATGAGTCAGAAGTTGTAAAGATGTTTTACATATTGGGACATTGAACGTACAAAGCATGAACCAAGGGAAGTTGGAGGTAGTCAAGAATGAGATGGAACGTGTACAATTTGATCTGCTGGGTGTCAGCGAACTGAAATGGACTGGCATCGGGCACTTTGCAGCAGATGATCACATGGTCTACTATGCTGGAAATGAAAGACAAAGAAGAAATGGTTTTGCATTTATAATAAAGAAGAAACTTGCAAGAACTACAATGAAATACAATGCAGTCAGTGAATGCTTAATCTATATTTGTCTACGAGGAATGCCTATCAACACAACTATAATTCAAGTATATGTCCCAACAACAGCTGCAGAAGAGGATAAAATTGAAGAGTTCTGTGAACAAGTTCTAGCTGAAATTGACAGAACATGCAAACAAGATATCCTGATATCATGGGTGACTGGAATGCAAAAGTTGGCAACAAAGAAGAAGGCAAAGTGGTTGGAAAATATGGACTTGGCAACAGAAATGAAACTGGAGAAAAACTGATAGAAATTTGCAAGACCAACGATCTATTAATCTCAAACATCTTCTTCCAGGAACACAAGCGGCGACTGTGCACATGGACTTCACCCAATGGATTGCACAAAAATCAAATTGACTACATCTGTGGAAGTCAATGATGAAAAAGCTCTATAACATCAACAAAGACAAAACCTGGAGCTGACTGTGGTGGAGATCATCAACTACTAGTATGCAAACTCAAGCTCAAGTTGAAAAAGATCAAACCACTCACGAATGCAGCAAAACATGACCTTGAGAATATACCACTAGAATTTAAAGAAAGCCTGCAAAATTGATTTGCTGCTTTAGATACAAATGACAGAGCTCCAAAAGAGTTATGGAATGACATCAAGAAGATTTTGTTGGAAGAAAGCGAGAAGTCTCTACAAAAGGTGAAAAAGCAAAAACGGCCAAAATGGATGATGGCAGAAACTCTGAAAATTGCCCAGAAACGCAGAGAGCTAAAGCCAGAGGAGAAAGACAGACAATCACAGAACTCAACAGAGATTTCCAACGTGCAGCAAGACAGGACAAGGAAAAGTACTACAATGACACATGCAAGGAAATAGAAGCAAAAACTATTAGAGGAAGAACAAGATTGGCTTTTCTAAAGATATGAGAGTTAAAGAAAAATTTCCAGCCTTGAATTGGAATGTTACAAGATGCTAAGGTTCTATGTTGAATGACGCTGAGAAGATCAAGAAAAGGTAGAAAGAATATAGAGTTTTTATATGCTAAAGATCAAGTGGACCAACAATCATTTCAACCTGTACCTTATGATCTGGGTCCATTGGTGATAAAAAAAGAAGTTGAAGCAGCATTGAAAGCCCTATCAAAGAACAAAGAACTAGGCATTGATGACATTCCCATAGAAGTATTACAGCAAACATGCAGCTGTTACTATACTTACAAGGTTCTGCCAAGAGATTTGGAAGACAACATCATGGCCAACTGACTGGAAAAGATCTGTGTTTATAGCAATACTAAAGAAAGGTGATCCAATTGACTGTGGAAATTATCGCACAATCGCTGTGATCCCACATGCCAGCAAGATTCTACTGAAGATTATTCAACAGAGACTACAACCATACCTGGAACAAGAACTACCTGAAGTACAAGCAGGGTTCAGGAAAGGGCAAGGAACGAGATACATCATCGCGGATGTGAGATGGATCCTTGAAAAGACTAAAGAATACCAAAAGGATATCTATTTGTGCTTTATCGACTATAGCAAGCTTTTGACTGTGTAAACCATGAGAAACTCTGGGCCACATTAAGAAGCATGGGTATACCAGAACACCTGATTGTTCTCTTGCACAATCTGTACATTGATCAAGAAGCAACAGTTTGAATGGAACAAGGAGTAACAGAATGGTTTAAAATGAGCAAAGGTGTAAGACAAGCCTGCATACTTTCCCCCTACCGGTTAAATTTATATGCAGAACAAATCATCAGAGAAGCAGGATTGTATGAAGACAACAGAGGTGTGAATACTGGTGGAAGACTTCGCTATGCTGATGATACCACATTACTGGCAGAAAGTGAAGATGATCTGAAACATTTGCTTCTCATGATCAAAGAACATAGTCTCAAAATGGGCCTGCACCTTAATGTAAAGAAGACAAAGATCATGACAACTGGCAAAATTAACAAGTTCATCGTTGAAGGAGAAGAAATTGAAATTGTGGACAACTTTATCTACTTGGATCAACTATCAATAGAAAAGCAACAAGCAGTCAAGAAATCCGACGACGCATTGCTCTTGGCAGAATGGCTTTGAAAGACCTAGACAAGATTCCCAAGAGCAGAGATGTCTCTCTCCATACAAAGATTTGACTTGTTCAAGCCATGGTATTTTCAATAACATCATATGGATGTGAAAGCTGGTCAGTGAAAAAGATAGGAAGAAAATTGATGCCTTTGAATTATGGTGCTGGCGGCGAATACTGCGTATACCATGGACTGCCCGAAGAACAAACCAGTCAGTACTAGAGGAGATCAAACCTAAGCTTTCATACTTTGGACACATTATGCGAAGAGAGAGATCATTAGAGAAAGACATCATGCTTGGCAAGATAGAAGGTCAACGCAAAAGAGGAAAGGCCAGCAATGAGATGGATCGATACAATAACAGCAACTACAGGTACGAGTCTGTCAACAATGAGCCACCTGACTGAAGACCAAAAACAATTTAGGACAACTATCCAGAGGGTCACCATGAGTCGACACCGATTCGACGGCACGTAACAACAACAACTCCATTCATTCATTTATAAACCTTTATCTATCTCCCCTCAGCCATCTTTTTTCCAAGTTGAAGAGCCCTAACTTTTTAAGCCTTTACTCATAGGGGTATCCTTCCATCCGCTTTACCATTTTTGTGGCTCTTCTCTGTATCTTTTCTAATTCTACTATATCCTTGTTAAGATATAGTGACCAGAACTGCACACAATATTCAAGATGCGGTTACACCATGGAACGATACAGGGGCATTATAATATCCTTTGTTTTATTCTCCATTCCTTTCCTTATGATTCCTAGTATTCTATTTGGTTTCTTGGCCGCCACTGCATACTGGGCGGAGGGTTATCCATGATGATGCCTAAATCCTTTTCTTAGATGGTGGTTCCTATATGGATTCTTACATTGGGTAACCATAGTTTGGGTTGTTCTTTCCTAGGTGCATAACTTTGAACTTTTCCACATTAAATTTCATCTGCCATTTGGACATCCAGTCTTCAAATTGTGTTTTAATAACTGAATAATTTTGTGTCATCTGCAAATTTGATCACCTCACTTTTTATTCCCATTTCCAGGTCATTTATAAATATGTTAAAAAAGCAGCAGACCCAGCACAGATCCCTGAAGTGCTCCACTAATTACCTTTCTCTATTGAAACCATTGGCCTTTTAGCCCTACTCTCTGTTTTCTATCCATGTTAAATTTCATTTGACATTTGGATGCCCAGACTTCCGGTCTCCCAAGGTCTTCCTGGAATTTCTCACAATTGGCATGCAGTTTAACAATTTTGTATAATTTTGTGTGATCTCCAAATTTGATCACTTCACTCATTGTCACTATTTCTAGATCAATTTAAATATGTTAAAAAGTCTCAATCCTAATACTGATCCCTGTGATACTTCAGTATTCACCTTTCACCACTGAGAAATCTGGCTATTTAATCCTAATCTTTGTTTCCTATCTTTTAACCAGTTCTCAATCCACAGTAGGATATTACCTCCTGTCCCATGAATTTTTGAATTTCCTGAGGAATCTTGCATGAGGGACTATGTCAAAATCTTTCTGAAAATCAAGATACACTGTATCAACTAGCTTCTCTTTATCCACATATTTATTCATGCCTTCAAAAAATGTAACAGGTTTATGAGGCATGACTTCTTTTTGCTAAATTCATGTTGAGTCTGTCCTAATAAATCATGTCTATCTATGTATTCAGTAAGTTTGCTATTTAAAATAGATGCTATCATCCCTAAAAGGATTTCCATTGCAAGCATTGTGGCTTTTAAATACAATCTGTCTGCCTGAAAGCTCTTAAAGGGGTTTTGGTTTTCATTTTTAATAGCTAATTCTTTTTCTGGTGCTGCATTGCAAAAGGGGAAATTTTTGTGTTCTTGGGTAAAGCTCAGCTGTTAATTGTTCTTTTTCTAGCTTTCCATTCAAAACAAGCTCTTTGAAGCCACTGACCTCATCAGGTGTTAGATCCCTCTCTAACCAACCCAGCTCACACCCACCCGATGTGTGAATTCTTGCTAAATAGGGCAACTCAAACATTTTGCCATAACTCAAGGAGCTTTGATTAGGTAATTTTACAGAGGGAACACATTAATCTGTATTTTTCAGACACATAATATCAAAATTTACTAATATAAGATAATAACTGTCTAGCAAGGAAGCAGGGCTTTACACAGGGACATAGAACAGTGCTGTTAAAACACGCATAAAAGAGGGTAGCTGCTTTTTCTCTCAAAGATAGCTGAGGAAAAGTTAGGGACTTTGGTAAGTCTCTCTTTTTTACTTCAACAGTTACCAAAGCTCCACTAACTGAACGATGGCTGAAAAAATCGTATTGCCAAAGCTGTTGCCCCCGTTAGAGCTTCTGCCTCTATCCAGCCAGTTCCATGTGCAGGATGCCTACAAGCTGAAATTTTCATGAATTAAATGGAGGAGCTCAGAGAAGAGGTGGCGAGGCTTAAAAACATTCGATACAGTAAGAAGTACATTGATGAGATGCTTCTTGAAGTATCCAAACTCTCAAACAGAGGTGAAGATGCGATGTTAGAGAATTAAGAGAGTTGGACACGAGTTGCCAGAGTCTTCAGAATTGACAATCCAACTCCTCCAGCCCTTGAATTGAAGAACCAGTATGCAGCCTTGGAAGTGGAGGAGGTGAAAGAATCCCAGGAAAAGGAAGAACCAGAGCTCAAAAGCACCCCAAAGTTGCAGAATCAGTGACTACAAGGCAACGAAGGGTAGTGGTGGTTGTTGACTCTTTTGAGGAATACTGAGGCATCCATCTGCTGACCAAATTTGATGTCCAGAAAGGTGTGCTGGCCGCCAGGTGCCAAAATCTGAGATGTTATGGAGAGTTTGCCGAGACTCATCAAGCCTACTGACTATTATCAATGTTGCTCATCCATATCGGCACAAATGATACTGCTAGGGATTGCTCTGTGTGTATCAAAAGTGACTTCATAGCTCTGGGTGAAGCAGATAAGTGTTCAGGTGGTGTTCTCTTCAATCCACCCTGTTGAAGGTACAGTGGTGTGCAAAAGTCTGGAATCACTTGTAAATCTGAAGCTTTTTCAACTTTGTGACCTTATATCTTAATTTCTTTTTCCTCCCAGTGGCTTTTTCTGTGTATCTCATGATAAGTGATAGTTTTGGCTATTAGGACCAACTTTTAGCATTGGTTTGGCCCTTATTTTCTGAGTTTGTTCCCCATAGTTGTCCTGTTGATAGATTTTCTGTGAAAATCGCGTAATGTACATTGTTGGCTAACGATATATTATTGTAAGTTGCCACCCACCCACTCCCTGGACCTTGAGGGTTAAGGGAGGGGCTGGCCTTGGTTGCCCTTGAGGGTAAGGTTGTAGTTGTGTTGGAGCTCAAGTAGTAAGGCAAGGCAAAGAAAAATTTCTTTTGTGAGGTTTATTTCTCCCGCTCCAGAGTTCAAATGCAGCAGACGTAAATGAAATAATGTAGCACAAAACAAGGCTGAGAAAGTTAACTAAACAAGGCTTTTCACTGCTTGGCTAAATGTCCATTACTGATCACATTCAAATGTCATGTGACCTCCTTTCAGTAACGTAACAGAAAACTGGTAACAGCAATACTCCTGAATTGCACACAATATGTTTTCACTTATTCTCTTCACATAAGCTTCTTTAGCATGGCAATCAGTGAGGTAAGTTTCTTATCTTCCTTCATAAAACATTGGCAAGCATATCATTTAAATGTCCTTTTGAATCACACAAGTAGAGCAGTCCATCGGGACTTCCTGCTCTGTAGACGGCAGAGAAATTAAAGGCATTTCTTCCTCACAGCTGCTCATAGGCTTTGCTACGTTATTGGGAGAAACTGCTCTGCTCTTAAGGAACTCCCTGAATTCAGTGAGAAGTAATTCAGCCTGTGTATTTTCTGAACTAGGCTGATAATATCCTCCTTCAGGTAAATGCTTGTTTACAGTTCTTATCTCTTGGCAATTATCAGTGCTTCTACTTGGACAAGAGTTCAGCGTGTAAGCATTTCCCTTCCCCCACCTATCTCCATATGAAAGTGCAGGGTAAAACACTTTAGCTGTGCTTGGAGAGTCTTTCAGAGTTTTAAAAGGAAAACAGTTAGGCTTCTCTTGGCTTAACCAATTACTATCAAACTTTCTGCCCTTGTCCTGTCTTTCACAATTAAAGTTTATTCTTTCTGGCTTCCCACTGTTAAGCTTGCTAGCCGTTCCAAACCCACCAGATACCTTGTGCTGGGGCTTCTTCCAGGGTATTTCTTTCTCCCACTGCCTCCTATTCCAAGGTTCTGCTTGGTCCTTTAAACTCCTGAGCTGTAGCCTTGGGTCTCTCAGTGCCTTTGAATTCTTCTGCTTACAGAAGTCTTTCTTTGCCCCTGAGTCTCCCAGGTCCTGTCTGCTCCTTCGTGGATCACAGCTGCTTAGTGGTTCTCTCACCAACGGTTCCTGGTCCTGGTCATCTGACCTGTCCTCATCCAGGTGCTTGTGTCCTGACTCCTCCTCTCCTTGCTCCACTCCTTGCCAATCTCGCTGATCGTCTCTTTGCCCTTCTTGCTGACTTCCTAACTGTTTCTGTTTCTGGGTTCTTAACAAGCTGCTTGAGTACTGCACTGCCCACCTCCTGCTTGGGCGTGCCCAATCAGGGACTTGGCTTCTCTCCTGCCTTGAGGTGAGGTGTGGTTCCTGATTAGCTCTGTGTTTTTTTCTCTCATAAGAGAAAATCCTGCATTCCCCTGCCGTACCGGTTCTCTCCACCGGATCACTATCAGTTTCCATTGCTTCACAAGAGTCTGCTACATCACAGATCCCCCCCTTAAGATATCACGGGCTGGCTTAGGCTCGTCCGCACAGCACGTGATTCTACTTAACGCATCCGCGTTTTGATGGAGCTTTCCAGCCCTATGCTCCACCTGGAACTCGAAAGCCTGTAAGGCCATAAACCAGCGGGTTAGCCGGGAATTATGGTTGTGCATTTGGTTCAACCACTTCAATGGTGCATGGTCTGTGATAAGAATGAATCTTCTCCCTACTAGATAAAAGCGCAGCGCATCAATAGCCCACTTGATGGCTAAACACTCGCGCTCAATAGTGGCGTAATTCTTCTCCGCGGGTGCCAATTTCCTACTCAGGAATAGGACTGGGTGTTCCGTACCCTCATGACGCTGGGACAAGACCGGGCCCAGACCTGTATCTGAGGCGTCTGTCTGTAGTATAAATGGTTTTGAGAAGTCCACTCCCCTCAAAACCGGTGCTTCACACAGTTGACATTTCAAGAGGTCAAACACTTCTTCAGCTTCTTCATTCCATTTGAGTGTATTAGGAGCATTCTTTCGCAGCATGTCTGTTAGTAAGGTGGTCTTTTCCGAAAAGTGTGGAATAAATCTTCGGTAGTAGCCTACCAATCCCAAAAAGCTGCGCAATTGTTTTTTATTGGCTGGTTTTGGGAAAGCCTGTACACTTGCGATTTTGCTGACCAACGGTTTTACCACCCCATGGCCCACGACATGACCCAAATATTTCACTTCCTGTCCCCCAAAGAGACACTTGGCAGGGTTCAACGTGAGGCCCGCATCCCGAATTGCTCGTAGAACAGCTTCCACTCTTTGTACATGCTGTATCCATGTCTCACTATGGATAACAATGTCATCCATGTAGGCGACTGCGTAAGACTGATGTGGATGAAGGACCATGTCCATAAGGCGTTGACAAGTGGCCGCAGCGCCGTGTAGGCCAAAGGGCATTCTCTTGAATTGATAGAGGCCAATAGGTGTACTAAACGCCGTCTTTGGCCTGGCCTCTCTGGTAAGGGGCACTTGCCAATACCCTTTTGACATGTCAAGCATCATCAGATATTTTGCTTGTCCCAGTCGATTGAGCAACTCCTCAATCCGCGGCATGGGATACTTATCAAACCATGATATTGAGTTAATCTTCCGAAAATCAATACAAAATCGGATTGAGCCGGTTTTGGTACCATGACGATGGGACTATTCCATGGGCTCCGGGATTCTTCGATTATCCCCATGGCTAGCATCTCTCCCAGCTGTCGTACTACCTCGTTCTTTTTCGCCTCCGGTAGTCAGTAAGGGCGCTGCCTTATCACTTCGCCCGGGGGTGTTATTATCTCGTGCGCTATCAATCTTGTTTCTCCGGGTACCGGCGTGAGAACATCTTTATACCTTGATAACACTTGGGTAAGTTCCTGTTTTTGTGCCCACGAGAGTCCCTCATCCAGTCGGGATTCAGGATTCTTCTTGCAGTCAGTCAGCTGGGGTCCAAGGTCCTCTTCTTCGGCCTCCTCCCTCTCCACTGAGACTGACAACCCTTGCAAGCTGTTGGTCTCTGTGGACCCGAAACCTTGCGTGCCCCGCACCGTTGTGGATAAAACAGGTACCTCTTCCAAAGGGGGAAGTCCGACGCATTCACAAATTAATTGTGCGATGCGGTCTCCCGTTTTCACTCTAAAGCTGCTCTTCCCAAAGTTAAAAAGGAGTACTTTTACCGAGCCACGGTAATCTGGGTCTATTACGCCCGCACCAATGTCTATAAAATGTTTTAGGGCTAGGCCCGACCGTGGAGCTAGTCGCCCATAACATCCAGCAGGTAACTCTATTTGTAGCGCCATGTCCACCAGTGCCTTTCCGCCAGCTGGGACTACTATCTCTTCTGCGCTGGTAAGATCAAACCTGGCTGCATTAGGTGTGGCTCTCTGGGGTGCTTGAGCGTTAGGGGTCATCTTGCAAAACCTTAAGACAAATTTAGGTTTTCCTACGCTGTCTGACCTCGGACCTTCTTTCCTCTGGCTACCTTTGTTGGCCTGGGCCAGTAAGGGTCGAGGAACTGACCTCACTTTCTCTGTGGCCAGAGCTTGTGCTTCCTCAGAGACTTTTCCTGCGCGGGACCCCTCTCTCTCCTGCAAGCCTTGTACTAGCCCCTGTGAAATTGTGGCCAGTCCTTGCCTAAAATTACTGCATGGGGAAGACCCGGGACCACTGCTAAGGGGATAGTCCTTCGTGTACCTAACCCAGTTATGTGTAACTCATATATGGGATAGGAGAAGGTTCCTCCGTGAACGCATCTTATTTTAGCGGAACTCACAGGCTGAATTACTTCCTTGCCCTGCATGGCTTCTATTCTCCGCCACAACTCTTCAGAGAGCATGCTTACCTCAGCTCCTGAATCCAGAAAAGCTTGAGCGGTAATTCCCTGTATTTCCACAGACAGAAGAAATCCCTGTCTATGTTCCACATGACTATCCACTATCAAGGCAGTCTAAACAAAACAGTGTTTTTGCGAATGTCCCTCTTGCCCACATTTGTAACATCTTAGCCTAGTCTTAGAGCTTTTCCATAAAGGCATGCACATTTTTATCGGGTCCTCATGCACCCTCCCGTCCCTTTCTAATTTGCGACTGCCTGACTCCTGAGAAGTAGTGCTAGCTCTCTGGGCAGTTAGCTCTGCCTCAATGTATCTCTCAGAGAGTGCAACAGCTTCTTGGGGAGTTTTGCAATTTTGCAAGATTAGGAAGGTGCGGATTCCCTGAGGTAGAGAGTTCATGTATTGCTCTAATACCAAGTCATCAAGTATTGACTCCACCGACCTCCCTTCTGGAGTTAACCACTTGTCAATCAGGCTTCTAATCCTATGACATAATGACTTAGGAGTCTCACTCGGCTTTAGTCTCACACTCCTCAAACGCGTGTGGTAGACCAAAGGAGTGAGCCCTAATCTCTCTCTTATGGCCTTTTTCAATTCCTCATAGTTGCCAGCCATAGCAGCAGGCATGGCGCGGTAAGCGACCATCGCTTCCCCAGTAAGGGATGCTGCTAGTCTTAGCGCCCAGTGTTCTTTAGGCCAGGAGCTAAGGCGAGCTACTCTCTCAAAGCTATCGAGAAAGTCATCCACATCATCCTGATTAGTTAGCTGCCCAAAGTTGAACAAAGTTCCTGTCTGTAGACCAACAGGGTGTACAGTGTCTGTTAGTGTGGAACCTGCATTGGATGTTGATGGTCCAGCGGCTTGCTTCCTCTCTTTTATCCATTCCTCCATGAGAGTCAGTAGCGGTTGCTGCTGTTCACGTAGGCTTGCGTTGGCTTTTTCCTGAGCCTCTAACGCAAGATCTCTCTGGCGCTCCAGCTGCATCGCCATCCAGTGGAAAATCTCCTTGGCGTCCATTGCCATCTTGGAATACCTGAATCAGAATCAAAAAGACAGACCCAAGTGCGGAATCACAGAACACTTGTCTATCTGCGCTTTTTCCCTTTTTTTTTCTCTTCCTAGTCACCACTAGGCTATACCCTTGCCCTGGTATCCAGGTTACCCGAGGTGGATACCCTTTACCTGGCTCAGGTGGTATACAAGCACGTCAGGAACAGAAGATCCTGCCAACTACGCCACTTTGCCACCCACCCACTCCCTGGACCTTGAGGGTTAAAGGAGGGGCTGGCCTTGGTTGCCCTTGAGGGTAAGGTTGTAGTTGTGTTGGAGCTCAAGTAGTAAGGCAAGGCAAAGAAAAATTTCTTTTGTGAGGTTTATTTCTCCCGCTCCAGAGTTCAAATGCAGCAGACGTAAATGAAATAATGTAGCACAAAACAAGGCTGAGAAAGTTAACTAAACAAGGCTTTTCACTGCTTGGCTAAATGTCCATTACTGATCACATTCAAATGTCATGTGACCTCCTTTCAGTAACGTAACAGAAAACTGGTAACAGCAATGCTCCTGAATTGCACACAATATGCTTTCACTTATTCTCTTCACATAAGCTTCTTTAGCATGGCAATCAGTGAGGTAAGTTTCTTATCTTCCTTCATAAAACATTGGCAAGCATATCATTTAAATGTCCTTTTGAATCACACAAGTAGAGCAGTCCATCGGGACTTCCTGCTCTGTAGACGGCAGAGAAATTAAAGGCATTTCTTCCTCACAGCTGCTCATAGGCTTTGCTACGTTATTGGGAGAAACTGCTCTGCTCTTAAGGAACTCCCTGAATTCAGTGAGAAGTAATTCAGCCTGTGTATTTTCTGAACTAGGCTGATAATATCCTCCTTCAGGTAAATGCTTATTTACAGTTCTTATCTCTTGGCAATTATCAGTGCTTCTACTTGGACAAGAGTTCAGTGTGTAAGCATTTCCCTTCCCCCACCTATCTCCATATGAAAGTGGAGGGTAAAACGCTTCAGCTGTGCTTGGAGAGTCTTTCAGAGTTTTAAAAGGAAAACAGTTAGGCTTCTCTTGGCTTAACCAATTACTATCAAACTTTCTGCCCTTGTCCTGTCTTTCACAATTAAAGTTTACTCTTTCTGGCTTCCCACTGTTAAGCTTGCTAGCCGTTCCAAACCACCAGATACCTTGTGCTGGGGCTTCTTCCAGGGTATTTCTTTCTCCCACTGCCTCCTATTCCAAGGTTCTGCTTGGTCCTTTAAACTCCTGAGCTGTAGCCTTGGGTCTCTCAGTGCCTTTGAATTCTTCTGCTTACAGAAGTCTTTCTTTGCCCCTGAGTCTCCCAGGTCCTGTCTGCTCCTTCGTGGATCACAGCTGCTTAGTGGTTCTCTCACCAACGGTTCCTGGTCCTGGTCATCTGACCTGTCCTCATCCAGGTGCTTGTGTCCTGACTCCTCCTCTCCTTGCTCCACTCCTTGCCAATCTCGCTGATCGTCTCTTTGCCCTTCTTGCTGACTTCCTAACTGTTTCTGTTTCTGGGTTCTTAACAAGCTGCTTGAGTACTGTACTGCCCACCTCCTGCTTGGGCGTGCCCAATCAGGGACTTGGCTTCTCTCCTGCCTTGAGGTGAGGTGTGGTTCCTGATTAGCTCTGTGTTTTTTTCTCTCAGAGAAAATCCTGCATTCCCCTGCAGTACCGGTTCTCTCCACCGGATCACTATCAGTTTCCATTGCTTCACAAGAGTCTGCTACATCACAAAGTATGCTTTAAGATATTATGGACACACATCAGGTTTCCTTCAAATTAATGTATGTGGCCTTGAAAAAGGCAGTTTTTATGTGTCAGTGAAGGCTCAGTATTTGATGGGCCACCCTTTGTTCTTGATCATCTGACTGCACCTTGTCGGCATCGAATCAACCAGTCTAATAAGGTGATCGTTGCTGACAATGTGGTTCCAAGCTGCAATGAGTGACTCAATCAGCTCACGCTTTGATGTCGGATATTTGGATATTTCCAAGGCCACCTTGTGCCACAGGTTCTCGATTGGATTCCGATCTGGAAACTGGGCGGATGTTGTTCACCTGTCTGGAGCGATGATAGGGTGCATTGTCATCTTGGAACAGGAACTGGGCAGGAAACAGCTGGTGTGCTGATGGCACCATGCACTTTTGCAGTATGGTAATGTACTTGGCCCCATTGACCATTCCATCAACGATATGAAGACATCCAACGCCACTGGCAGCCATGCAGCCTGTCAGACGGCTGCCTAGGGTGAGAACTTACACAATCTTGACGATGCATATATTCATATGATTCTTGCAAGGTATTGTGGGTATTGTAGTTCATTCATTCCCAAACACAGCTGATGACAATAATTTGAGTTGTGAAACCAAGTGGTAAGATCAATAAAATACTTCTTTTATTGATGGGGGTTTAATTTACCCAGCACATGTATGCTTGATAGCACTATAAATGAGGTTACTTGCTTGCAGTGTTTAAAATGGATAACAAAAAGTCACAAAGTAAACCAGAAAACAACCTTCAGCTTGTCAGGCAATTAGCTAATGTTTTCTTAGCAAGTAATTACCAAATACAAAGGCACAAAGTAAAGAATAAACTTTGCTGGTTAGGATAACTTCTGCTTATTTTCCACGCCGATCTCAGCAGTGATTCTCCCTTGCTCACACACACAATCAGGTGCAGCCCTAATTACTATCAATGGACCAGCTGAAAGCCTTTAGCTGGCTGGCTGCTACTGTGTGAGCCCAAATCCTGCTTTAAGAGCTGTTTGCAGTGGAAATAAAGAACAAAGTTAGGTTTCTTTGTGATGGCTGATGTGTTTGCTCACGGAAAACTAGCAATAGCATTTAGATAGAGAACAGTCCATATAAATAGTTTCATCTGCTGTATCTCTCTCTTCATCAACAATCATAGGGTCAATATCATACATTGGCACAGATGAGTCTTTCATTAAGGCACTATCATGAGAATGCTTATTCCCTTGCTGCCATTCTCTATTATAGATAGGGTCTGGATCAGTGTTCATACCTGAGCCTCTCCTGCCATCATAATTCCTCTCTGTAAAGCCTGGCCAATATGTAATCCAATTCTGATGTCCAGCCTTCCAATCTTGATCCCTGGACACTGGATCTCCTCTCACATACCTTCTGGCCTTGGTCTGAAAGTCCCTTCCACGTGCAGTCTTCTCTCTTCCAGGTAGCCACTGGTGATTCCTATCTCTGCCACTCCATTCCTCTGGCTGAATCCAGTCCAATGGACTCTGCTGGCTTTTGGAATACCTCCCAGTATGAGTACTGCCTTGGAATCTCCCAGACCTTCCAATAGCCTTTCTTCTCTTCCTTCCAGAGAGTTTCCTTCTCTCTCTATCTGCGTGGCTTTTGCTGAAGCTGTTCTTCCAACTGTTGCTGAAACTGTTTCCTGAAGAATAATCTCTATTCTTATTCTTTCCTAATGTGTGCTGCTCCCTAACACAGCGCAGCTGTGTTGAATCAAGCCCTGCCCTTTGAGATGAGTGCTTAGGGATTACCTCATAGCTCTCTTGATTGCACACACATTCTCTCACTTCAGCCCCTCTCATGGCTGCTGGAAAGCTGGTGCATTCTGGGACTGGTAGTCTTTTATGTGAAAACTCTGTTTTCTCAATTCTACCAGAACTGACAGGTTGCTTGTTCAGAGTCACATCATCTTTTCTATAGCTCCTACCTGAGCTATGATAAGCTTCCTTATCACAAGCCCCAGACCATGACCTTCAAAGGATGCTTCACAGTGAGGTTGAGACACTCAGGCTTGAATTCCTCTACAGGAAATCTCCTCACATAGGTGTGGGCCTGGTTACCAAACAGACAGAAGGTTCTTTCATCGCTAAATAGCACCTTTTCCCACATTTCAGTCGACCAGGTTGAGTGCTTTCTCACCCACACGATCCAGTTGCGCCTTTGTATGTCAGTCATCAGTGGCTTATTCCATGCTTTGCAGCCCCAGAGACCAAACTGCAGGCACGGGCGACGAACTGTTGATGAGCTGACACTGACCTCACTCTTGTCTGACCACTCTCGAAATAGCTGAGGAGAGGTCAACTTGCGATTAGTCAGTGAAATGTGTCATAGTGCGTGGTCCTGGCGTGATATTGATGCACATGGACAACCTGAACGAGGCTTGTCCACCACTGAACCTGTTTATTTCTTCTTCTGTACAATCTTAACAACAGCACTCTGACTGCAGCCAACTTTCCTGGCTATCTGAACATAACATACTGGGTCAGACCAAGGTCCATCAAGCCCAGTATCCTGTTTCCAACAGTGGCCAATCCAGGTCATACGTACCTAGCAGTTTCCCCAAAAGACACAGGTTCCACAATGCTTGTACTGGGTTAAGCATTGATATCCTGGGTCCCTTCTTAATAATGGTTTATGGAACTTTCCTCCAGGAACTTGTCCAAACCTTTTTTAAACCCAGCTACACTAACAGCCTTTACTAAATCCTCCGGTAACAAATTCCAGAGTTTGATTACACGTTGAGTGAAAAAATATTTTCTTTTATTAGTCTTAAATAGTTTACCCTGTAGCTTCATTGCATGTCCCATGGTCTCTTTTCCAGGTTAAAGAGCCCTAATCCTTTTAGCCTTTCTTTATAGGAGTATCCTTCCATCCCCTTTACCATTTTGGTGGCTCGTCTCTGAACCTTTTCTAATAACACTATATCCTTTTTAAGATACGGCGACCAGAATTGCACACAATATTCAAGGTGCGGTCTCACCATGGAACGATATAGAGGCATTATAATATCTTTGGTTTATTTTCCATTCCTTTCCTTATGATACCTAGCATACTATTTGCTCTCTTGGCCGCCGCTGCACACTGGGCTGAGGGTTTTAATATGTTATCCACAATGACGCCTAAATCTTTTTCCTGGGTGGTGGTTTCTAATGTGGAACCTTGCATCGTGTAACCGTAGTTTGGGTTGTTCTTCCTTAGATGCATAACTTTGCACTTGTCCACATTAAATTTCATCTGCCATTTTCATGCCCAGTCTTCCAATTTATCAAGATCCTCTTGCAATTTTCCACAATCCTCTTGGGTTTTAACAACTTTAAATAGTTTTGTGTCATCTGCAAATTTGATAACCTCACTCGTTATTCCACTTTCCAGGTCATTTATGAATATGTCAAAAAGCAGCGGACCCAGCACAGATCCCTGGGGTACACCACTATTCACCTTTCTCCATTGGGAAAATTGCCCATTTAGCCCAACCCTCTGCTTTCTATATTTTAACCAGTTCCTGATGCACAGTAGTACACTGCCTCCTATCCTATGACTCTTTAGTTTTGCCAAAAGTCTCTGATGAGGGACCTTGTCAAAGGCTTTCTGAAAGTCCAGATACACTATATCAACTGACTCACCTTTGTCCACCTGTTTATTCACACCTTCAAAAAACCATAACAGATTAGTAAGACAAGATCTTCCTTGTCTAAAGCCATGTCGGCTGTCTCCCATTAGGCCATGACTATCTACATGCTGAGTAATTTTATTCTTTATGATGGTTTCTACCATTTTTACCGGTACTGACGTCAGGCTCACTGGTCTGTAGTTTCCCGGATCACACCTGGAACACTTTTTAAAACTGGTGTTACATTGGTGATCCTCCAATCTTCAGGTATTAGAGATGATAGTTCACAGATTACTAATAGCAGGTCTGCAATCTCATATTTCAGTTCTTTCAGCACCCTTGGATGTATACCATCCGGCCCAGGTGATTTGCTACTCTTCAGTTTATCTAATAGTTGTAATACATCTTCCCGATGTATCAATATTTCCTTCAATTCTTCCGCACCTTTAAATACCTCTTCAGTCATGGGTAACATCCCTACATCTTCCTCAGTAAAGACCAAAGCAAATAATTCATTCAGTCTCTCCGCTATCGCCTTGTTGCCTCTTAGTGCCCCTTTAACTCCTCTATCATCTAATGGACCAACTGACTCTCTCACAGGTTTTTTGCTACAAATGTACTTGGAAAAGTCTTTATTTCACGTTTTTGCTTCCGCAGCAAGCTTCTTCTCAAATTCTCCCTTTGCCTGCCTTATCAATGCCTTGCATTTGACTTGCCAGTGCTTGTGCTTGTGCTTGTGCTGTTTCCAGGTTTCGTCGTTTGGCTCTTTCTTCCATTTCCTGAAAGATGCTTTTTTGGCAACAACAGCCTCTCTGACCTCACCTTTAAACCATGCTAACAGTTTTTTGGACTTCCTTCCACTTTTCTTAAAGCATGGAATACAGCTGGTTTGGGCTTCCAAGATAGTATTTTTCAACAACACCCAAGCTTGATGTAAGTCTTTAACCTTTGCAACTGCTCCTTTTAGTTTTTTCTTAACTATTTTCCTCATTTTATCATAGTCTCCCTTTCGAAAGTTAAAAGGTAGTACTGTGGATTTCCTTACTATCCCTCCTCCACTAATTAAATCAAAGGCGATCATGCAATGATCACTATTGCCAAGTGGCCCCAACACCCTTATCTCTTGCTCTAGATCTGGTGTTCCACTAAGGACTAGGTCTAAAATGGCTTCCCCTCTGGTCGTTTCATGAACCAGCTGTTCCAAGAAGCAGTCACGTATTTCATCTAGGAACTTTATCTCCCTAGCATGTCCTGCCATGACACTGACCCAGTCGATACTGGGGTAATTGAAATCACCCATTGTTATTACTGCGCTATGAGTTTTGTTAACTTCCTTGATTTCTTTGAGCATTTCATCATCCATTTGTTCATTCTGGCCTGGCGGTCGATAGTACACCCCCTCTGCCATCGCCTTCCCCTTTTTACATGGAAATTCAATCCATAGAGATTCTACAGTAAATTTTGTTTTCTGCAAAACTTTAATCCTTTCTGACTCAATGCCCTCTCTAACATAGAGTGCAACCCCTCCACCAATTTGATCAGCTCTATCATTACGATATAGTTTGTACCCAGGTATCACAGTGTCCCACTGGTTGTCCTCCATCCACCATGTCTCTGATATTCCAATCATATCTAACCTCTCATTTAGTGCTATATATTCTAACTCTCCCATCTTATTTTTTAGACTTCTAGCATTTGCATACAAGCATTTTAGAGACTCTATTTTATTCATATTAATTTGGCTATTGGTAGACATGGGTAATTTGGGATCTTTAAGCTCTGTCTGCTCCATACTCTTGGGCATTTGGGCTTCTTTACTCATTTTTGGAACCTCTCTGCTTTTGGTAGTATCCTTTAAGCAGAGACGCTTATCCTCTCTGCTTTTGGTAGTATCCTTCAAGCCTCACTAAAGAGCAAGTTTTTGAGTGCCCTACTGAAGTCTTTAGAGTCGTTCAGGGCCCTTAATTCCATAGGGAGGGAGTTCCACATTGCAGGGACTAGCAGCGAGGGTGCTCTCTTAGACGTTGCTTGTTTAGTTCTGTGATACCCTGTTGGTGTGCTTATCTTGTTGACACTGTTGGTCTTTCTGGGTCTTCTGCTGGCATCTTTGGATATTATATCCTGGAGTGCAGAGTTGCAGATGTTCTTTATTGAGGTATTCCAATTTTCCAGTAAATTGGCTAGATCTGTTTGGGTACGAACTATCTGTGGTAGGACTTCATTCAAAAAGGTTTCTTTTTCAGATGTCTTGAATCACGTTGTCTTGGATTCTTTATTATTAGTAATGATCCAAGGAAATATGGAAGGCAATGCAAAATCAATTAAGTAGTGGTCCATCCAGGGGATTTGTAATGTTTGTGGGGGTGAATAAAGGTAATGTTGAATGTCATTGTTGGGTAGAAATATTAAGGCTAGAGTGTTGCCTTCATTATGAGTAGGCACATGGATAACCTGTTGAAAGACCATATCAGTCATAGAGTTGAGAAAACTCATGGAGTGTGAGTTATGCAGAGAAGGAAGGTTAAAGTCACCCAGAAGGACTAGTGACTTTTTTGATGATGATGTACAGTTTCCATAATTGATGTAAGACTATCTGAAGTAGAGTTTGGAGGTCTGTATATTAGACAGATCGACAAGTTTTCATTCTCTATATAAAGTATGTTCATACCATCTATATTTTTAGTTAGGTTTAGGATGTTTATCTCTCACACTTTCCATCTTCTAGCTCTTACTGAGACCTGGCTGCTCCCTGATGACACTGCTTTGGTTGTTGCCCTCTATCACGGCGGCTACCAATTCTCCCACATTCCTTATGCCATTGGCTGTGGTAGTAGTGTTGGGTTTCTGCTTTCCCCTTCCTGCCAATTTCAACCCCCACTTCTAACCTCAGTCTCACTCCTTTTCCTCCTTTGATGTCCACTCCATCTGCCTTTTTAATTCTTTACCTCTCCGGATAGCTGCTATTTATAGACCTCCTGACATGTCCACTTCTACCTTTCTTACTGAATTTAACTCATGGCTTTCCTTATTTCTGGATTCTTCTTCTCCCTCCCTTATTCTTGGTGACTTTAATATTCATGTCGATAACCCTTCTGACCCCTATGCTTCTAAGCTCATTTCCCTAACCTCTTCATTCAATCTCCAGCTTTGCTCTTCTGCCTCCACTCAGCATGGTCACTGCCTTGGCCTTGTTTTCTTCTCTAATCATTTACCCTCTAATTTCCATACCTCAGTTCTTCCCTTATCTAAACATCATCTGCTAAGCTTCACTCTTCATCACTGTCTGCCTCAATTGCACCCTGTCATCTCCTATCTTTTTGGAAATCTTAATGCTATTGATCCATTGGCTCTTTCCACTATTGTCTCATCACCTCTTTCCTCCACTTTGTTTCTAAGTCTATTGATGAGGCTATAGTTTCCTATAATACTGCTCTCTCCTCTGCTCTGGATGCTCTTGCTCTGCCCATGCCATGTCCTGTGAGGCACACTATACTTCAGCTCTGGCTGTCTTCAACTACCCACTACCTATGCTCCTGTGCCCACTCAGCTGAGAACATTTGGCTCAAATCCCACTCCCTTTCTGATTTTCTTCATTTCAGATTCATGCTTGATTGCTTCCAATCAGTCATAGCGCTCACCAAGCAAAACTACTGTGCCTATCTGACTGTCTTGCCTCTGATCCCTGCTGTTTCTTCTCAATTCTCAACTCTCTACTCAAAGCGCTTCCACCTCTGACCTCTCCTTCTTTTTCAGCCCAAACCCTAGTTGACTATTTCCATGACCAAGTCCACAAGATTACACTCCAATTCCCCACAAGATCAGTTTCTTCCCCTCATCCCCCTCAATTTCTATTACCCTTTCATCCTTTTCTAAGACTTCCGAAGAGGAAACCTCTCATCTTCTTTCCTGCTCTAAACTTATTACCTATTTCTCTGATCTCATCCCCACCCATCTCCTCCTCTGTCATCCCTTCCATCTCATATTCTCAACCTCTCACTCTCCACTGCAACTTTACCTACAGCCTTAAGTATGCTATGGTCACACCTCTTCTCAAGAAACCTTCACTTGACCCTACTTGTCTTTCTAACTATCGACCCTTCTCCCTTCTTCCTTTCATTTCCAAACTTCTTGAATGTGCAGTTCTCCACCATTGCCTTGAATTTCTCTCCTCTCAAGCACTCCTAGATCCACTTCAATCTGGCTTTCATTCCTTCCATTCTACTGAAATGGCTCTTGCCAAAGTCTCCAGTGATTTGTTCCTGGCAAAATCCAAGGGTCTTTACTCAGTCCTCATTCTTCTTTACCTTTCCGCTGCTTTTGACACTGTTGACCACCACCTTCTCCTTGACACATTGTCCTCACTTGGTTTTAGGGGCTCTGTGCTATCCTGGTTCTCTTTTTATTTCTCACATCAATCCTTCAGTGTTTGTTCTGGTGTTTCCTCCTTTACTGCTATCCCATTGTCAGTTGATGTACCCCAAGGGGGTTCTGGGCCATCTCCTTTTCTCCCTGTATACCCAGTCCCTTGGTGCTCTCATCTCCTCCCATGGCTTTCAGTATCATTTTCATGCTGATGATTCTCAAATCTATCTATCTAAACCTGATAGTTCTCTGATACTCGAGGCCCGTATCTCTGCATGCCTTTCTGACATCGCTGCCTGAATGTTTCACCGCCGTTTGAAACTGAACATGGCCAAAACCAA
The DNA here is from genome assembly GCA_033557465.1 of Ichthyophis bannanicus. Taxonomy (NCBI): domain Eukaryota; kingdom Metazoa; phylum Chordata; class Amphibia; order Gymnophiona; family Ichthyophiidae; genus Ichthyophis; species Ichthyophis bannanicus. Next base: position 1,804,592 of record CM066035.1, read on the forward strand.
CCTTTTTATTTTTCCCCCTAAACCCTCCCCCTTTCCTCCTTTCTCTATCTCTGTTGATAACATTCTTATACTTCCTGTTTCCTCATCTTGCAACCTTGGGGTCATCTTTGATTCCTCCCTCTACTTCTTTACACATATCCAGCAGATAGCTAAAACCTGTCATTTCTTTCTCTATAGCATTAACAAAATTCATCCTTTCCTTTCTGAACACACTACTAAAACACTTATCCACTCTTTAGTCACCTCCCATCTTGACTATTGTAACATCCTCCTTGCTGGTCTCCCTCTGTGTCATCTGTCTCTCCTTCAGTCTTTCAGAGCTCTGCTGCATGGCTAATCTTCCACCAGCCCCGATATACTCATATAACCCCTCTTCTCAAATCACTTCATTGGCTCCCTTTCCATTTTCATTTCAATTCAAACCTCTTTCTGACCTATAAATGCATTCATTCTACTGCTTCTCACTACCTTTCTTCTCTTCTCTCTCCTTACACCCCTCCTCACGAATGCCACTCTTCCTGTAGCTTACTTCTCTCTTTGCCCTTTTCTTCCACTGCCAGCTCTAGACTTTGATCCTTTCACCTTGCTGCTCCTTATGCCTGGGACAATTTACCTGAATCTGTATGTCAGGTTTCATCTCTCCTCCTTTTCAAATCCATGCTAAAGGCTCACTGCATTGAGGCTGCCTTTGGATTCTAATCCCTTGTTCTCCTTCTGTCTCCTTACATTTCCCTATTTGTACACTTGTTCTCAACTTTTGTACTGTCTGTCTTGATTAGATTGTAAGCTCTAATGAGGAGGGACCATCTTTTATATGTATCTGTACAGCACTGCGTACACCTTGTAGCGCTATATAAATGATTAATAATAATAATAATAATAATAATAATAATAATAGTAGTAGTAGTAGTAGTAGACTATATAAGTCATATGATCTTTTTCTGCTAACATGTTTCTAGGTTTCTATTTTGCCTGACACTGACATCAGGCTCAGCAGTCTGTAATTTCTTGGATCACCCTTGCAACCTTTTTTAAAAATAGGCACCCTCCAATCTTCAGGCATCATAGATGATTTTAATTATGGATTGTAGATTGCTCATAGTAGATCTGCAATTCCATTTGGAGTTATTTCAGTACTCTGGGGTGTATACCACAGGAGACTTATCAATAAACTGAGCAGCCTGAGGATGGGTCCCAAGGTGATGAACTGGATCAGAAATTGGTTGACCGACAGATGACAGAAGGTGGTAGTAAATGGAACTCAGAAGAAATGAAGGTGAGTAGTAGAGTGCCCCAGGGATCAGTCCTGGGACTGGTACTGTTCAATGTATTTGTGAGTGATATTGCTGAAGGATTGAAGAGAAGAGTCTACTTTTTTGCAGATGGCATGAAAATTTGCAACAGGGTGGACTCTTCTGAGGGAGTGGACAACATGAGCAAAGATCTACAAAAACTGGAAGAATAGTCGAATGCTTGACAGTTAAGATTTAATGCGAAGTAATGCAGAGTCATGCACTTTGGATGCAGAAATCCAAAGGAATTGTATGTGATAGGGGGCGAGAGGTTGTTGTGCACGGACTAGAAGAAGGACCTCGGAGTGATAATGTCTGAGGATCTCAAGGTAGTGAAACAATGTGACAAGGCAGTGGCCAAAGCTGGAAGGATGTTGGGTTGCATACAGAGGGGAATAACCAGCAGAAAGGAGGAGGTATTAATGCACCTATACAAGTCATTGGTGAGGCCTCACTTGGAGTATCATGTTCAGTTTTGGAGACCATATCTTACAAAGGATATAAAAAGACTTGAAATGGTTCAGAGGAAGGTGACCAAAATGATTTGAAGACTACACCAGAAGATGTATAAAAAGAGACTTGAAGACCTAACTATGTATACCCTAGAGGAGAGGAGGGACAGGGGAGATATGATACAGACCTTTAAATACTTAAAGCAGTGCTTTCCACATTTTATCCCATATGACCCAATTTAGCAACTGAAAATTCACATGACCACAGATGATGATGAAATCAAAATACTGTAACAGCTCTTCAGCCTCCTTTGCCTCCCTCCACTCACCTATAGCAGAAAGCAGTGGCAGTCAGTACAGGGTCCTCTGTGTCAGTGGGCAGTGTGTGCTTACATGCCCCAGTATTCTGCATGGGTTTCCAGCCTAACAGGAAGCTTACTCAGGTGGGGGCACTGCCACTAATTAGCATAGGTCACAGTGATCCATCCACTGATGATATGACCCCGTTTGGGTCCCAACCCCAAGTTTGGGAACCATTGACATTTTTAGCCTTCCCTCATAGGGGTATCCTTCAATCCTCTTTATCATTTTGGTGGCTCTTCTCTGTACCTTTTCTAATAATGCTATATCCTTTTTAAGATACAGTGACCAGAACTGCACACAATATTCAAGGTGCGCTCGCACCATGTAATGATACAGAGGCATTATAATATCCTTTGTTTTATTCTCCATTCCTTTTCTTATGATTTCTAGCATTCTATTTGCTTTCTTGGCTGCCGCTGCACACTGGATGGAAGTTTCCAACGTGCTGTTCACGATGAGGCCTAAATCGTTTTCCTGGGTGGTGGTTCCTACTATGGAACCCTGTATCATGTAGCCATAGTTTGGGTTGTTCTTTCCTAGGTGCATAACTTTGCACTTGTCCACATTAAATTTCATCTGCTATTTGGATGCTTGGTCTTCCAATTTATCAAGATCCTCTTGCAATTTTTCACAATCTTCTTGGGTTTTAGCAACCTTGAATAATTTTGTGCTATCTGCAAATTTGATTACCTCATTCGTTGTTCCCATTTCCAGGTCATTTACGAATATGTAAAAAAGCAGCGGAACCAGCACAGATCCCTGAGGTACTCCACTAGTCACCTTTCTCCATTGGGAAAATTGCCCATTTAGCCCAACCCTCTGCTTTCTATATTTTAACCAGTTCCTGATGCACAGTAGTACACTGCCTCCTATCCTATGACTCTTTTAGCCCTACCCTCTGCTTTCTATCTTTGCACCATCGACTCATCCACGCATTGAGACTCCGTAGCTCTGCCTGCCTTTGGGGCCCTACGCATGGAACAGGAAGCATTTTGGAGAATGCTACCCTGGAAGTTCTGGATTTCAACTTCTTACCTAAAAGGCTAAATTTGGCCTACAGAACCTTCCTACCACACTTTCCTATGTCATTGGTACTAACATGTACCAAGACAGCAGACACCTCCCCAGCACTATCTAAGACCTTGTCTAGGTGGCGCATTAGGTCCGTTATCTTTTCACCAGGCAGGCATGTTACCAGATGATCCTCACGTCCACCAGCTACTCAGCTATCTACATGCCTAATGATCAAATACCAATTATAACGGCTGTCCTAACCATTCCCTTTTGGGTACATGACCCTGGAGTAACCTCCTTAATGCGAGAGGGTTTTTCATCACCTGGTGGACAGGTCCTAGCTACAGGATCACTTCCTGCTACACCAGAGTGATGCTCTCCTGTCACGTGACCTCTCTCCTCCATGGCAACAGGGATGCTGCCAGACTGGAGGTGGGACTTCAGTACTATAACCCTGTAGGCCTCGTCTATGCACCTCTCTGACTTCATTATGTCCTCCAAGTCTGCTACTCTAGCCTCCAGAGATCAGACTCGTTCCCTGAGAACAAAGAGTTCCTTGCACCTAGTGCACACATAAGACCCCTTACCAACTGGGAGAAAATCATACATGTGACACTCAATGCATCTTAGTTTTAAGGTTGTGTTTAGGTATTTAATTTGCTTACTTACTTAGGTTTTGCTGGGGATACTTATACTAATAAAACTATACCTAACATGTTTAATGGACTTTGTTCACCTTAATGTTAATTAATCTCAGGTCCTTAATGTATGCCTGATGAGGATAAACAACCACACCTGAGAGTGGATATGGGCTCCTCCTTCCCTTTAAGAGGTTTAAGCACCTAGAAAGCTACGATTATCCCAGGGATGGGAGGGCATCGGGGAGGGAGGGAGGGAAAGAATACTTATTAAAAGATGACTGCTACACAGTGCCCTGTCCTTTGCTTCTATGGTAAAGGATTACCAATTTTATGGATGACTCACACAGCCCTTGGTTTGATAGAAGGGGCATTTTAAATTGCCCTTTGATCTCTCACTTGCCTTTAACACCTATTTAAGGCAACTTCACGGATCTTTTGCCTCCTAATTGGAAGGGCTCTGTGTAAAGGTCACTAGAAACAAGTTTATTTTTCTTTCTACTCAGAGACTATTCTGCTTGTATGCTGCTATAGTTTGATTTGATTTAAGTAAAAAAGCTCTAGAAACAAATTTATTTCAGTAACTATTTACTCTATTTTACTTTCTAGGTTAAGCTAAACTCTGATTTGATTTAAATGAAAAGCTCTCTAGAAACAAATTTATTTCAAAGTCTACTCTTATTTTATGTTCTATGTTAAGCTATACTTTCACTTAAACACAAAGCCCACTGGTGGTACCAAGACCTGACTGACTTAGCAAAAACACAGAATTCTAAAATACACAGATTTATCAGCTTTAACCCCAAGAAGTCCCTTTTACCCCAAGATTTAGAGTTTACCCCTGACAGGCCTTGTAGCACCCAGGCTTGCACACTCATGGTTTGCCACTCCTGCCCCCTCTCATACAAACTTCCTGTCGGAAGGAGCAAGAGTGGCAGGCCATGAGTGCATGCATACCCATGGGTGCTTCAAGCCCACCGTGGCCCAAAAGGCCTTGCTCTGCCACTGATTGCGGTGCCACCCACCAGGAGCTGTTGCCTTAGGCCACCTAGTGGACAGGCCAACCCTGGTTCGGTGACTTCTACCAAAGAGACAGTCCTTCTGCTCTATCTCCCCTCTTCTCCCATGGTGCATCATCCCTTTCTCCCTCCCTCTTCCCCTCTGCTTTCCCCTTCCCCTCTCTCTCCTCCCACTCTGCATCTTCCCTCGCTCTCTCCCCCTCCTCCTGTAGTCTGCCGTGTCTCTCTCTCTCTCTCTCTCTCCCCCTCTTCCTTCCCTATTACTCATTCAAAGTCTTGCAGTAAGTAAAGGCAGGAAACATCCTTTTCAGGCCTCTCTCATTGACCATCAGTGCAGGATTTGTTCCTGAAGCTGCACCAAGCGCCAGCTGAACTCCCTGTACTTTTTCAGCCTTGAATTCCTGACAGCAACAGCAGCAGTTGATCTTTTGCTATCTGCAAAGTCTTCCCTCTATTGCTTTCCACCCCCTCTAACTGAACTTCTTGTTTCTGGAAAGTGTGGAAGACTACAGGACTGGTGAGAGAAAGCATTTGTTGAACTGCTGTTTGGATTTCGGGGTTGATAGTGAAAATGCTGTGGTAGCAGGTGGTAGAGGAGAGATGGAGGACCATGGGGAGTGCAAATGGGGAAAAGGAAGAGAAAGGGAGACATGCTAAAATATGGAGGAGTGGGGCAGGACAGATGCTGGATAATGATGATGGCACGGGCCAGAATCCATTTGGCTTGCCAAGTGCCACATGGGCTGGAGGAAGAGTCTGCGGGCCAGTATTAACCCACAGGCCATTGTTTGAGGACCCCTTGTCCTAGTAGAGAACTATTAGATGAGATAAATCAAAGAAAGTATAATCTACATTTGTTTAAGAAATTAAGGGGCCCTTTTACTAAACGTCACTAACTGGTTAATATTAGCTCATTTTAGCATGTGGTAACTCACCATGGTGAATGCTAGCAAGCGGGCATGTCAGCTACGAATTGGCAGAATGCATGTTAACTGCCAAACATCGGGGAGATCAGAGAGAGAATCAGCTGTGTGTGTTTGTTTGAGCTGCGATTGAAAATAAACCTGCAACCAATCACTGCTCTTTACAACGGATTTAGAACTGCCTCAGCAAGGGCTTTTCAGCGATCGGGGAGATCAGAGAGAGAATCAGCTGTGTGTGTTTGTTTGAGCTGCGATTGAAAATAAACCTGCAACCAATCACTGCTCTTTACAACGGATTTAGAACTGTCTCAGCAAGGGCTTTTCAGCGATCGGGGAGATCAGAGAGAGAATCAGCTGTGTGTGTTTGTTTGAGCTGCGATTGAAAATAAACCTGCAACCAATCACTGCTCTTTACAACGGATTTAGAACTGCCTCAGCAAGGGCTTTTCAGCGATCGGGGAGATCAGAGAGAGAATCAGCTGTGTGTGTTTGTTTGAGCTGCGATTGAAAATAAACCTGCAACCAATCACTGCTCTTTACAACGGATTTAGAACTGCCTCAGCAAGGGCTTTTCAGCGATCGGGGAGATCAGAGAGAGAATCAGCTGTGTGTGTTTGTTTGAGCTGCGATTGAAAATAAACCTGCAACCAATCACTGCTCTTTACAACGGATTTAGAACTGCCTCAGCAAAGGCGTGCCCACGCCTTGCGGGCCTGCGCCTGAGGGCCTCGCAAGAGGGCCCTTTGGCGTGGCCCTTAGGTGGGACCCTAGGCGAAGAAGAAGTTATATGCATGAACATGAAAAACAACTTTCAACCAAGTGCAAGTATAGACTTATAGTGTCGTCTCTTATATACATGCAATGTTGTTTTTACCATTCTACCTCATCTGTTTACAAGGTTTCCCTGTAATCCTACAACAGCAATATAGCCAAAGCAATTATAGTTGGCTACCCCCTTTCACTTGGATAGTGTTATGCAAATACATTTTCGTAAAACCGCAGCCACGGCAATATGGCACTTGTATTAATCATAGCTCTGATAGGCATTTGCATCTAAATGAAAGATCTCATGTCAAAACAAATGTAATTCAAGCATTATCCAATTCAGAGAAGCTAATTAGCATTGAATTAATTAATGCTAGATCTGTATGCAATAAAATCCAAACTATAGTTGATCATATAGATGAAGCACAAATAGACGTGCTATGCATCACAGAATCTTGGCTACATCCGTATGATAATGTAATTCTCAATCAGCTTGTCCCAGATTCTTACTCTGCTTATAGCTGCTCTAGATCTGTCAGACGTGGAGGAGGTGTCCTTATAATCGCAAAAAAGAATTTACGATTCAAAATACAATGTAGTTTAGAATCGCAACAATGTAACTCCATTAACATTGAGAATAAGCACATGGCAATTAGTTTACATTATAGAGCACCAAAAGCGTCTTCTGCTGAGCTTGCCTCAACACTGGAGTCTATTTGTTCTATCACTTCCCCGTACAAACCCACAATAGTGCTAGGTGACTTCAACCTTAAATCCATTAACTGCAGAGACTCCGAGACCTTTCTTCAAGCAATGGGCTCACTAAATTTCACACAAATAGTCAAGAAACCTACACACATATATGGTTACTCGCCAGACCTCATTTTTGCCTCAAATGATTTGACCTTAGGAGGTCTAATTTCAATTCCTACCATTACCCCAGTTCCATGGTCAGATCACTACATAGTTAGTATGGAAATTTTATTACAAACAAAAAATAATTTAAGACTAGATGACAAATGCTATCATAGACGTTTTAAAAAATTTGACAAAGATACATTTATACAGGATACCTTACCTCATCTATCTGACGATTCAGTAGAAATAGAGACACAAGTAAACAAATGGAATTACATAATTTCTAATGCAGCTAGAATGACAGACACAAGTCCAAGGAAATCAAGGATCAATAAGCTACATCACAAGCCATGATATTCTAATGCTATACGTCTGATGAAAAGAGATCTCAGAAGAATAGAGCGTAAATGGAGAAGGAATAAGGTTTCAGAATTAAAGCAGATATATTTAACAAAACAAAAGCTATACGACGAACGTATTAAAGTTTCAAAGAAAGAATACCATACAAATATAATAAATAACTCCATCAACAAACCTAGAGAGCTTTTTGAAATTGTAAAGAGTTTAACAAAAGAGCAAAAAACAGAAGGTGAAGCTGAAATTGAACCGCAGAAGTATGCAGATTATATTAAGGAAAAATTCCACTCTAAGGTAAAAGATATATTTAGTCTCAACTTGAATTTGGTCTCAAATTTCAGGGTCTGGAATACATTCTCTTTTCCTTCTAAAGAGCAACTCTCGCACATTATCTCTTCCATAAACACATGCACTTCTCCAACCGATCCATGTCCTGTATCTTGGATAAAGTCCACAAAGTCAAATTTTATTCACATAATACAAAACATTGTGCATAATTCCCTCTCTCAAGGTAATTTACCAAAGCACTTAAAGCTTGCAACTGTTAGACCAATCCCGAAGAAGACAACGTTAGACAAGAATAACCCAGCTGCCTACCGGCCTATTTCCAGCATACCCTTTTTAGCGAAAATCATTGAAAAGACAGTGCAACTTCAACTCCAAGAACACATTGATATTCATGCGCCTTTAGACGATAACCAACATGGTTTTCGCCCAAACCATGGAGTTGAAACCTTAATGATTTATCTTTTTGATTACGTTCTCCGTACCATTGATGACATTAAAAAGGGTATTATAATGATTTTTATAGACATTTCGGCTGCATTCGATTCTGTAGATCACAATAGGCTATTACATAGATTAGAGGAGATTGGTCTACATGGGGTCACATTAAAATGGTTTCAATCATATCTGACAGAGAGATTTTTACAAGTAAAGATTGGACAAAAAACTTCTCTGCCCATAAGAGTATTACAAGGTGTGCCACAAGGTTCCGCTCTTTCTTCGCTTCTCTTCAACATTTATTTGCAGCCAATTTGCAATATTCCATTAAAAAGTGGCATAAAGTATACAATTTATGCTGACGATATTATGATTTTCACAACTATCTCCATCGAGAAACCTGATTTTTCCAGCATCACAGATTGTCTATCACAAATGTCCACCTGGTGTAAAACCAACAATATGCAAATTAATTTTAGCAAGACAGAGGCATTATTTGTATCTCATAACCAAAATTTTGCACATCCACCTGTCATCAAGATAGATAATTCAATTATTCCTATTAAATCAGAAGTGAAATATCTTGGAGTTACTCTAGACAAGGAATTAAATCTCAGATCACACATAAACAAGACGATTAGAAGCGCTTATTATAGAATGAAAATCATCAGAAGACTAAGGCCGCTTCTGGAAACTGTTCACTTCCGCAATGTTTGTCATGCTCTAATTACACCATTACTTGACTTCTGCAATCCAATATATCTGGGTCTAGCTAAGCAGTCACTGAAGCCTTTACAGTTAGCGCAAAACACCGCTGCTCGTATAATTTTTGGTCTATCAAGTAAAGAGCATATAACTCCTATCTTAAAGGAGCTTCATTGGTTACCAATATCATCTCGTATTAAATACAAAACAGTAATTTATATTTTCAAGATAAAGCAACAATGTTCTGCAAAAAGTCTGACGTATCTTATCCGGTCAGATATTAGCAACAGACCTAGGAGAAGTGTATCTGAAAATAGAATCAGCTCCTCAAATGACATCAGAAAAACACGCAAGGAGACCTCTGAGAGAGCTTTCTCGTTTGCTGCGACTTCCATCTGGAACTCCCTACCTAATGATCTGAGAGCAGCTCAGGACATCAAAGACTTTAGAAAACAACTGAAAACAGTTTTGTTTACGGAGCACTACGGTCATGCAATCAACTAATTAATTTTTAAGAAAGCAATTATTTATATATACATTGTACAATAGCTCACTTTATAGTATAGCTCACAATATATATAGTGCACCTTTTCCCAAGACATTTAATCATATATTTACAAACTATGTATATATTATCACAGATTTTTTCACTATTACTAATTTTCTCTTTTGTTAAACCGCTTTGATTGTATGATAAGGCGGTATAAAAATCCAATTAAATAAATAAATAAAATAAATAAATAAAATAATGTGGAGTGTGAGCAGGTTAGAGATTAAGAGGCCTATTTCATTGTGGATGTCCTGGCCTCTGTGCGTCCAGTCGGTACCGGACACACAGAGACAGACGGGATTTTGATCCCGTAGGGCACGTCTAGCTCCCATGAGATCAGAATATTACCTAAGCTTGTACGTGCAGGCCCGGACCTGATTCCGGTAGGCCTGTATGTACAGGCACCTGCTTGGCTAACTCAGTCAAGGTTTCTGAATGCAGCTGTGGTGCCATGGTGTCCGGTTGCCATGGCACTGCGGCTCTATTCAGGAGCCGTGATCCCCAGCTGCCATCGACTTTGTGCTTTCCCCGCAGCCCAATCCCCGATCTGACCTCCCACGGCCAGGGTCAGGCTGAGGGGAATTTCCTGCGCCCCTCCACACTTTGACATGCCCTGGGCCTGCTGTCTCCCCCTGGTTACTCTGCTGGCTCCTGAAGTACAGGGCCGACATTAGAATTGGCTCTGTACATCCAGGGCTGCAGACTGCCCACTGCCCGCCCCATCTCCACCTTTGCACTGTCCCTTTCCTGCCCCCGTCTAACTTCCCTGTACAAGCTCCCTGTTCATACGGGTAGGCTTAGCGGGGACGGGAAAGGCATATGAATAGTGGGGATCGTCCCAACAGGTTGTCCATCCCTGCTATTCATGGTTCAGAATAGACCCCTAAACGTGCAGAACACATTAACGCACAAGCACCGTCAATGTGGCAATTAGCTTGAGTGCATCTAACGATACCTCTGTGAGTATTATTAGTTATACCCACGTTAATTGTCCTGCACTGTAACATGCACATTCATGGGTTAATTCCCGGGAACATGCTGGTCAGGCCCCCGATAGCTTTGCACTTACTATACATTAAAAATGCAGGTTGAGTGCAAAACCTTGGTGGCATTTAGTAAAGGGTCCCTAGAACATTTGAAAGTTAATAAACATTTTAGCACCTAAGTAGATTATCTTAGATCTTAAAAAGCTTTATTCTTTTTCCATCTATCCCTAGAATCATTTTGGAACACTCTGACTAAAAAGATTATAAAACATTGCATCACGAGTGCATAATTAAATAAAATATGCTTTTAAGCCACATAAACAGTCTCTGGCAATAAAAGAAGATGTGCTTGCTGATATAACAATGACTATTTTTCTGTCTATAATGAAATGTTTTGTTTGTAAGCAACCTGTTTAAAAGGACGGCAGTAGACATTAACAGCTTAGTTATACCACATTTTATAGAAAGAATGCATCTGCTCTTTTTTTTTGCATAAACAACATAGGCAACAAAACCGCTCTTAATGACTCAGAAGCAAACACCCCTCAGCAGCAGTTCCAGTTTGTTGAAAAAAAAAATACTCTGAAGCGAGAGCTCAGTTCAGCGCTGTCACATTAAACCTCTAAATTTACTACAGTATGTAAATAAATACTGCGGTTATTTTATGGTGGAGTTCTTCTGGCTCCACAGGGTACATGGAGCTTATGTATACAAACTTTCACTTCACATTCTAGGTTTTTGCTTACTACAGAGACGAAGAAGGAATGTGATCCTGCAGACGTTCTGGGTGTTAGCATATAAATGAGAATATGAAGTGTTCCACATGACCTTGGATGCCACTGCTGCACTACTGCCTCATTGGGTGACCTTGAAAGTGAAATCTGAAAAAGGAATTGGTCAAAACCAGCAATGGTACAGCCACTACTTCCTTCGCCAACTGGATTTCTGAAAATCTGTTTGCCAAGCCATTATTTATTCCCAGGCAAGGGATTACAGGTCCTGCTGATTGGATTTCCAGCACTGCCTGCAGTTCTTTGGCTGGTAGGGTCTGGGGAGCCCACCAACCCAGCTGAGTGACTTGTTGCTTCCTCCGTTTGGTCTCTGTCCATGTCATTTTTCATCTTCCCATGCAGGGAAAGCTCTGTGCATAACTTTTCTGCTACACACATTACCTAATGCTGATGGAAATGACATGCATGCAGATTTTGGCACATGTGTATTTAAAAACAACACAGATGGACAACTGGTCAGGCTCATAAAAGATTTGTACAATATTTACAGTATAGACCACCTAAAAACTATCTCATGCTACAAAAGTGAATTGGATCCCATGCATGTTTCAGGAAAAGTATATAAATCACAGTTAAGCAGATTTGTAGATTAGCTCAAGCGCAGAATTGAGTAATGAATGAATGGTCTCACTACAATATACAGAACTCTTATTATGTCCTTGCAGTTATTCAGAATTAAGTTCCTGACATCATGTTATTGTTGTGTGCCATCAAGTCTCCTGAGATCATGAGCATCTAGAAATAGTCAGGGGAAGCTCACAGGATGTTACATCCATTATGTCTACTTAAACAAAGAATAAGAGGCCAAAAATACTAGCCTACATTTTAGTCACTACATAACTCTTTAAATATGTTCAAAGCCCCCTAAGTGAAACTTCTTTGTATTAGTGTCCAAAATGGAAAATAAGATATATTTCTTTGAAAGAAGCCTGAGTACTAACCTCTGGATTGGTGTTCTTACACTTTTTAGCTAACAACAAAAGAGGCGTGATATCTTGCAGATGGTCAAGTTTGTATGGCTTTCATTTGGGAGATATTCCTAGCTCATGTTAGTGAGGATAATGGCCACAGTGGTCAGGTCTGTGCACCTCACAACTAGGAGATGTTGGTTAGAATACTGTATGCAGGGTTAACCGGGAAGAATGGGCCTAACAAATGCTTATCTTCTACAGACATCCACCAATGCCCCATTTTACTAAGATTTTGCAGTTAGTGCAGATGAATGCACAGTATCTGCACATCCTCTGCATTAGGTGTGGGGACATGTTCAGCATCTTTCCATGAGGTTAACACATAGACAATACACTTACTGCACATTAACTGTATTGCGGATAATGCAGATGCACTTAATGCCCACCTGCAGTGTAAACAGTTAAAACATGGCACCACATGGCAGGTTAAGTGTAAGGCAAAGTCTCCCCCCATTCTCCACCCCATTCCATATTTGCCAGTTATTGCAGGAATTAGTGCATGCTAAGCGTCAGGCTTCTGCATCGTTAGTGTGGCATTGCGCTAACAGTGTGTGCCAATTTCCATGTTAACTGCTTAACACACTTTCATGAAAGGGCCCTAAGTTTCAAACATTATAAAGACAAATAAACAATCCTATTCTTAAACATGTGCAGACTAGACGGACCATACTAGTCTTTATCTGCCGTTGTATACTATGTTACTATGCTAAATTTCCTTCTATAACCAATAATGGCAGCAGCAGTATTGCAGTGTGGACTTACAGGAATCTCAGGCAGAAGTAAATATATTGTCTGAGGGCCACAGGACGTGAAAAAAAAGCACCAAAGTAAGAGTGAAGTTATTGTCCATATAGTGGATCTGCCTCATGTTTATTTCAAATACGTTTTATTGTACGCCATGCTGAGCATTTGCTCTTTGGCTGAGTATCTCAGGACTATTTCTTTTTTTAAGACAGTTGCTATTCATCAAAACCCAAACATTTCCCATGATTCACCTTCCAGTTGCTAAAAATAATTTGGATGCACGGAGTGAGGAAGTACACATCACCTAACTATTTCCAAACTAGCAGCTAGGATTGTTGATGTGCACTCCCGCGTTAGTGCGCACCAAGGACATGAACGTGCAGATTTACTGCAGGTCCTATTTTATGCAATGGGACCTAGCTAATGGGGCATCTTTGCTATAGTTTAATGTGTGCTAACAAAAATGAAAGTATGTTAACTGCTGCCATGGCCCACAGAAATAAAAGTGCCACAGCAGCACTTAACATGTGGTAACGTTTAGTAAGCATGACCCAATGTGCACCAAGAGCATTAGGGCGAACTACTGCAGTGCCACCTTAGGAATTCTAGCTGCTAATGTCAACAGTAAGCAGCTGATTGAAGTTAGTTATATTTTTCAGTTTCTTTTAATATTTGTCTCCTTTTTTTATCTATGTAGAAGGGAATGAGGTTTGAGGCTGCACCTTCAAAAAAAAAAGTTCAGACTTTTAGCAAGGGACCTCGTGTACAACAGTTGAAGGGACTTGGCTAAAGTCCCTTCAACCGGTCACAGCCAGTCTGAAAGGCCGGAGCTGCCCTGCACACAGCTAAGACTAAGCTTTTTTCTTTCTATCTCTGCTGGGTTTTTATTGCAAATATAGAATATTAACTGTTGGTTAAACTGTAGGTATTGGGAATATTGCTAATTGCTGGTCCTACATTACGTTTGGGGATAGTCAAACTGCTTGATTTCCTTGTGTAGCTTTAACAGATATCTGAGTGTGCCCACAATACAGGTATAAGCCTACTGGGGCAGGGACACTTGGGTTCCCGCTCACCCTACCCCTCACCCCACCCACCCCTGGGGCTGCATTGCCTATATAGTGGCCAATCTAAATAAACAAGATTCACCAGGAAAAAACCTCATCAAAAAACTTATCTTTTTGTCGGAGCAGGCCGAAGGAGGGACGGTATAAAAACACGTCCCACATCAGATGGCAAGCTTCTTTTCGATTATGGTTCCCCACCATCAAACATATTTGCCACTTATCTTTCAATGTTTCACATCTTTCATCTGTCCATGGATTTCTTTATTGCAGACATCACTCCCAAAAGACAATTCCTCACGATGTGCACGTTTCGGGCAAGCGCCTTGTTTCAAGTGCTTATAATCCACGTCAAAGACAAGCAACGATACCAGAAAACGCCGTCACCGCAGCTAAGGTTAATCATTTGATAAGGCTGAATGGAAACATTTAAACAGGAACCAGCCAATAGGGACAGGGCAAACTCCACCATTAGGGGAACCCCTATCGCCATTGGTTCACCATACACGACAGCTGGTGACCTCATAACACGCTCTGCCAATTGATCTCACGGTTAAGTCCATTAGGTTCAACAGTATCCAACTGAAATATCCATTTTTGCTCCAGCCATTGTAACTTCTTCTCCCGATCACTACCTCGGGGGTCCAAAGGAACATGATCAATAACGGACCACCCGAGGTCCTCAAAAGCATGATTATGGGTGATACAGTGAACTACCACTGGGGCTGTATCCACTCATTGACGTAAATGCGAGGCATGCTCCGATAGTCTGATTTTGATTGGATGAATCGTCCTACCAATGTATAACAGATGACAAGGACATTGTAGAAGACAGACCACATATGCTGACAGGCAAGTAGTGTCCCATTTACGTTTATAAGTTCTTGAAGTTTTTGGATGCTTCCATACCAGTCCTGAGAATGTGGTCGCACAATAAATACACTTATTACACGGACAATGCCCATTAATCACCGGCGATGCTCGCACCCGATCAATCTCAAGCTTGCCGTCTGGTGTGGGACGTGTTTTTATACCGTCCCTCCTTCGGCCTGCTCCGACAAAAAGATAAGTATTTTGATGAGGTTTTTTCCTGGTGAATCTTGTTTATTTAGATTCTTATTTGTTTCACTGGATGGGTTTGGTGATATATTGATATATAGTGGCCAATAGCTTGGGATACGCCCACATTCTCTTAACCAGCATGTCTTGTATTCAGTGCAATACCTGTGGTACTTTCATTCCAAGACGAATCATTTGGCGCCTAAGAGCATGTCCTATGTGCCTAAGGTCATCTGCCATGCATAATGAATTGACTCTACTAAGGGAAGCCCTAGCTGCCATGCATAAAGAATTGTCTTTACTGAGGGAAGTACTGACTGCAATGAAGCACACCTCTTCTAGGATACAGACTGAACAAAGTCCACCACTGTTCCCACAAAGAGTCAAACACACCAGGAACAAATGGATCACAGTGGGTTTGGGTAGATTGCGACCTGTGACACAGAGACATCCTATACATCAAGAGATATCCCTGCATAATGCATTCTCTGCCTTAGTTAATGAGGATGCCCAATCCAAAGAAACTGAATGGCCCTTAGAGGAGTCAGTCAATGCCAAATCTCCTGCTAAAGCACCAAATATGAAGAAAAACTCACAAAACAGAAAACTACTACTACTTGGAGATTCCACCATCAGAGACACCAACTTGGGAACACAGTTCAAAGGAGAGAAGATAGTCAAATGCCTCTCAGGCTCCTCAGCTGGCAGGAATACAAACCAAATTATTGATGTACTTAGCGCAGAAAGCAAACACTCCAAACTTGATGTTGTCATCCACTTGGGTACAAATGATCTGGCTAGAAATAGTGCCTCTACAGTCCAAAAGGACTTCCAATCTCTGGGAGAAAATCTCAAGCCCATTGTTAACACTGTTGCATTCTTAGAAGTTCTTCTACCTGTTCTAGGTAAGGGGGCAAAAAGGCTAAATCGCATTAACTGCTTTAATACATGGCTCCAGACCAGGTGCAAATGAGAAGGATTCAGATTTATTGGCGACTGGGAAAACACATGGACCAAAAACTATACTGTGCTGACGGACTACACCTCTCTGTTGCAGGGAAAAGAATCCTACATGGAAAATTCAGGCAGTATGTCAATTTGCATTTAAACTATAAGAAGGGGGTGACGGATGGGGAAGGTCAAGTTCTGGATGTCACCCCCTGCAAAAGCAGAATAACAGAAACAACCACACTTTTAAACCACACATCAAAAGCAACTGGGAAGAAGTGGATATAATAAAATCAATGCAAAATACACACAAGCCAGATAAATGCTAGAAAGCAATGAACACAAATGCTTGAAGCTTAGCCAACAAACTTTCGGACTTGGAAGCCCTAATGGTGGAAAAGGACTTGGAAACTGTGGCCATTACAGAAACATGGTTTAATGAATCACATGATTGGGATATAGCCATACCTGGCTATAATCTATTCAGAAGAGACAGAGAAAATGGAAAAGGAGGAGGAGTAGCCTTGTATGTCAAAAGCAATATTAAAGCTACTGAAATGCAGGGTGCATGGGGAACTGTCATCCATACTGCTATAATCTACAGACCTCCGACTAAAATTGAAGAGATAGATTATGAATTGATTATAGATATTGCCAAGATAGCAACAAAGGGGGAAGCGATCATATTGGGTGACTTTAATCTACCCAATGTGGATTGGATTACTCCTTCTGCAAATCTGGAAAGAAGCAAAAAAATTGTGGACGCTATCCAAGATGCATTACTTAGACAAAAGGTGATGGAACCAACCAGGGAAAGCTCAACGCTGGATTTGGTGCTCACCAACGGTGATAGCGTGTTAAATGTCTGGGTGAGTGCCCCTGTGAGCAACAGTGACCATCACACGGTGTGGTTTGAGATAAAAGCCAAGGTGCAGTCCAATCATAGCAAGCTCAAAGTCCTAAACTTCAAAAACACTGACTTCAATGAAATAGCCAAGTACCTAAAGGAGGAGCTGACAGGGTGGAAGGGGATACGGGAAGTGGAATTGCAATGGGCTAAACTAAAAGGGGCAATAAAAGGGGCAACAGATAAATATGTAGGAAAAGTAAATAAAAACAAGAGAAGGAAACATATTTGGTTTTCCAAAGAAGTGACGGCTCAAATAAGGGCAAAAAACACAGCTTTCGCAAAATTCAAAAGTTTGCAAACAGAGGAACACAGAAATGAATACAGGATCAAACTCAAGGAGACAAAAAGAGAAATAAGGATAGCAAAATCAAAGGCAGAAGAAAAGATGGCTAAAGATGTTAAGTGTGGCGACAAAACTTTCTTCAGGTATATTCGGGAAAGGAAGAAGATCAGAGGTGGAATTGCAGGACTCAGAAGTGCTGGGAACGGACTTGTGGAAAATGACATTGATAAAGCGAAATTGCTAAACAAATACTTCTGCTCTGTTTTTACTAAAGAAAATCCTGGAGAAGGACCACCTGTGACTCCCAAATATAAAAATGGGAATGAAGTAGATACCACACCATTCAGAGAAGATGAGGTGTTAGAGCAACTTGCAAAACTGAAAGTGGACAAGGCCATGGGACCGGATGGGATACATCCCAGAATACTGAAAGAGCTCATAGAGGTTCTTGCAGGGCCGTTAAAGGATGTTTTCAACAGATCCTTGGAAACAGGAGAGGTTCCTCAGGACTGGAGAATGGCTGATGTTGTACCTCTACACAAAAGTGGTGATAGGGAACAAGTGTCAAACTACAGGCCCGTGAGCCTTACCTCGGTGGCGGGAAAAGTAATGGAGGCACTCCTGAAAGAGCGAATAGTGAACTTTCTCGAAACCAGCGGGTTACAGGATCCGAGGCAACATGGTTTTACCGAAGGACGATCTTGCCAGACAAATCTGATTGAGTTCTTTGACTGGGTTACCAGAGAACTTGATCAAGGACATGCGATGGATGTCATCTACCTGGATTTCAGCAAAGCCTTTGATACTGTTCTTCCTAGGAGGCTTATCAATAAATTCAGTAGTTTGGGGATGGGTCCCAAGGTGGTAAACTGGATCTGAAATTGGTTGACTGACAGACAACAGAAGGTGATGGTAAATGGAGCTCACTCGGATGAAAGGAAGGTGATTAGCGGGGTGCCTCAGGGTTCGGACCTAGGCCCGGTTCTGTTCAATGTATTTGTGAGTGATATTGCTGAAGGACTGAATGGAAAAGTCTGTCTTTTTGCAGATGACACAAAAATTTGCAACAGAGTGGACTCCCCCGAGGGAGTGCTTAACATGAGGAAAGATCTACAAAAGCTAGAAGAATGGTCTAATGCTTGGCAATTAAGATTTAATGTGAAGAAGTGCAGTGTCATGCACTTAGGTAGCAGAAATCCAAGGGAAATGTACGCAATAGGGGGTGAGAGGTTGATGTGCACGGAGCAGGAGAAAGACCTCGGTGTGATTATTTCTGTAGATCTCAAGGTGGCAAAACAGTGTGACAAGGCGATGGGAAAAGCCAGGAGGATGTTGGGCTGCATTCAAAGAGGAATTACCAGCAGAAAGGAAGGGGTACTAGTGCCACTGTTTAAGTCTCTGGTGAGGCCTCACTTGGAATACTGTGTTCAGTTTTGGAGACCAGATCTTGCAAAGGATGTAAAAAGAATGGAAGCTGTTCAGAGGAAGGCAACCAAAATGATTTGGAGCCTGCATCAGAAGCCTTATGAGAAGAGACTTGAAGACCTAAATATGTACACTTTGGAGGAGAAGAGGGATAGGGGAGATATGATTCAGACCTTTAAATACTTAAAGAGAAATAATGAACAAACAAACCTCTTCCAGAGACGGGGAAGCTGTAAAACTAGAGGGCATGAGATGAAGCTGCAAGGTGGTAAATTGAAAGGCAATGTCAGGAAATGCTTTTTTACTGAAAGGGTGGTGGATGCTTGGAATGCCCTCCCGATGGAGGTGGTGGGGGCAAACACGGTGACGGAATTCAAAATGGCATGGGACAGACACAGTGGATCACTTTACAGCAACAAGATTAAATCAAAATAAACTGAACCATCTAATTTCTCAACAAATAGGGGTGTCCTACATGGAGCAATGGGGGGGAGGTGCGGTGGGTTCACTCCTAAACAAAGATATGGGGAGGGTGAAGACATGGGGAGGAGTGCACCTGCTCCTGGTGGGTGCAGCGCTAAACAAAGACATTGGTAGGGGTGCACCTACTCCCTAAAAGATATGGGAAGGGATGCACCTACTTCTGCCATATTGCTGGGCAGACTAGATGGACCATACTGGTCTTTATCTGCCGTCACTTACTATGTTACTATGTAAAGTGCACTCCATGTGCAAAATAGCACCAACCATCTGGAAACACACAAAAATGACAAATTTCAGGCATGTTGTGCTATTTTACATGCAGATTGCACTTTTGTGAAGACACTTTGCAGTAATAAGCTTTGTGTGAAGGCTGCTTAAAATTGTGAATTAATGAGCTGCTGCAATAAAAATTCAAGCTAAGCACCTCATTAACGAGAAAGTGGTCAAAATGAGCATGCAAAAAAGGCTTTGCAGTTTCTTTAGATGAAGACAAATAACCACACATTCGAAGGTGCACATCCCAGAACAAAGCTCAATGTTGTATGGTGGTGAACCATTTAAATGACCCTCATGGCTCACTTCAGAGTTCCCAAAGAAACCCCTAGGACTCTTTTGATCCCTGGTCATCTAGCAGCTCCCTATGTCCCCTTCCCCAAGTCCCAATGAGGTCTGCTCTTACTTTCTTCCAGGGAACTTCAAAGCTTTGGTGAGCCAGCGGCCCTCAAACCCCAGCCCTAATGCAGGTCTAAGACATTTAAAGATACTCCAACTTAAAGTCCATTTCCTCTATGCCCAGACCCTTAAATCCTAAAAATTGAGAGCTGCCCACACCACCTCCTTAACCAACTTGGTCTTGACTCCATCGCTGCCATTCCCAAAATGGTGGCTGTTGACGTCTAGTGGTAGTCTCACAGTATGACTCTTAGAGGTCAGCCTGCCAAATTAGAGTTTATTTAACAGGTTTCTTATACCATTTTATCATTTAATCAAAGCAGTTTGCATTGTAACTTTAACTTGGTAATGTACATTAAACAGGCACAGTGATAATTTGGATTTTTCTGAGGCAATGGAGGATTAAGTGACTTGCCCAAGGCCCCAGGGAGTGCTAGTGGGAACTGAACCCTGGTCTTTTGGTTTCCAAGCCAGAGCTCTAACCATTAGAATGCTGCTCCACTCGAGTTGGCGAAAGGGAGGTCAGGTCCTCTAGACTGCTATATAAATGATCAGTAGTGGTAGTAGTAGGGATTGGAGGCCTGAAAAGGGGGGGGGGGATCTCTGAAGCAAGCCATGAGGGTCCTTTAAAGGGTACCACCACCACATGAAATTGGGCCTTTAAAAAAAAAATTTACACATTAACATGGTCAGGAAAATGCGACATTCCTGGTCATGACGATATGAACAATTTTGTGCAATATTTAGCTTTGGAATGCTGACGACTCGGACCTCATTTGCATCCCATAGCTAAATTTTTAAAAAATCAAGTAGTAACCCACAAACATTTTCATAGGTTAGTACATCATGCCCAGAGTCATATATTTTTGTGGACAATTGCTTGAGCTTCCCTACAGAAGTCGCATTTTTGAAATTTCAAACTGTTCAGAGCAAGTAGAAAATTGTGATAGAATGTGGATGGAGCAATTTGTTTCTGGAGGTGGCTCTATGCATTGCAAACGTTGAGTGCTATGGCTTCTGTTTTGGAGAATTTGGAGATGCTAAAACAAATGAGAAACAGCTGTGAATCAACATGGAAGAGTGGAAAATATCCCCAAGATGAACCAAATACCTTTTTGAATCATGAGAAAAAAATGCCATCTGCTGAATAATTCCAGTTGTTTGACCATTTATGCAGGGCCGGTGCTAGGGTTTCTAGCGCCTCCCTGCAACCTATAAATCGGCGCCCCTCCCTCATTATTATTAATGTTGGCTGCACACTACCCTCCTTTTTCCCAAAACCGCTTTCTGAACTCTTTTCAAGCGGTATTAGCATTTCTCCTTCAAATCCAGTGTTGTAAGAAAATCGCAGCGAAAGAGCAAATGCATAACCAAAATAAAAATATTTAGCAGTAAATATTAAGCATCATACAAACAGACTGTGATAGTCCAAAGAAAAAAAAAATCTGATTCTGGTTATCTCACTAACAACAACATAAACATTCTCCAGTATCAAGCATATTGTGAACTAATATAAAACACTGCAAAAGTCACTGAAGATCTACAAGGCCAAATCTACCATACCATACCAGCATACACTTCCAAAACTCATACAAAACACTGTAATGGGTCCCAAAACATCCATACACCTATTTAAAAAGCTGTACAAGTCAAATTACTACAATACAGATACCTACATACAAACTTCATGTTAACGGAACACCTGGCTTTGGTCGCACACTCAGAACACAGATGCTTACCAAGTACAGAATAAGTGACCACAAACTAAAGTAAAAATAAAAATATGTAGACAGAAATTAAAATGAAACCCCAAGAAGCCAGACTCCGCATGCAGTGCCACACCAGATAAGAGATGCAGTTCCCCATACTGTGTAAAATATAAAGATAGTGCAAAGTCCAGTCACAAAACTGAAAATAAAATTATTTTTTCTACCTTTGTTGTCTGACGATTTTTGATCATGCTGGTCCTGATCTGAGGTTTCTGTTTTCCTTTGTCTTCTCTTAGCGCTCTTTCTATGGTCTATAGTCCATCTGCCATTTCTTGTCTGTCCTTTTGCTTTCTTCATTTTCTCCATCAGCCTTTTTCCAGTCCCACTAACTCTCCCCAGTATCAGCCTCCTTTACAGTCTCCCCTCCCAGTGTCAACCCCCTTTCATTCCAGCACTGCCACTGGTGTCTATTCCCTTCCAGTCCCCCTCCTTCTCCATTGTCCAGCCCCTTCTAGTCCAAATACCATCCTGAGTATCAGCAAACTTCCAGTCCTAGTACCCCCTCCCATGTCAGTTCTCTTCCAGTCACCTCTCCTCTGTCCATCCCCCTTCCAGTCCCATCCCCAAGTGTCAGCTCCCTTCCGGCTCCCCCTGTGTCTGCTCCCTTCCAGCTCCCCCAGTTTCTGCTCCCTTCCAGCCCCCCAGTGTCAGCTCCCTTCCAGCTCCCCGCAGTGTCTGCTCCCTTCCAGCTCCCCACAGTGTCTGCTCCCTTCCAGCTCCCCCAGTGTCAGCTCCCTTCCAGCTCCCCAGTATCTGCTCCCTTCCAGCTCCCCCCATGTCTGCTCCCTTCCAGCCCCCCACCCCCAGTGTTTGCTCCCTTTCAGCTTCCCCTGCCTGTGTCTGCTCCCTTACAGCTCCCCCCAGTGTCTGTTTCCTTCCAGCTCCCTCCAGTGTCTGCTCCCTTGTAGCCTCCCATGTCTGCTCCCTTCCAGCTCCCCCTGTGACTGCTCCCTTCTGGCCCCTTTCCTTCCCTCCCCTTCTCTCCTTGACTCATCCTTCAAAAAACGAAGGCAGCCGTGGAAACATTTCTCTGTTCCCGCAGCTCTGCTCTCTTATAAACTGCTGGGTCACGGAGTTTCCAGCAGTAACAAGCATTTCCTGTTTCTCAGGAGCTAGCGACGGCGCCCCTCCACTGCTGGCGCCTTCCTGCCACGCTTACCCGGCTTACCGGGTAGCACCAGCCCTTTGCAAGACTGTGGCTTATTTCAACAAGTTCATACAAATAGCTGCAAGATGTTAATGATCCATGCATGCAAAAAAGGTTTTTATAAAACAAACCCAAATATGTACAGCCATAAAATTGAATATGCTAATAATTTAAAAAAAGGAAAACAAGAATTTTAATTAGAAAGTTAAAGTAACAAACGTTAGGGGCATATTTACTAAAGTGTGCTAATGACTAGGGATATGGTAACATTACCATGTGCTAAAACAGCGAGTGCAGTAAAAATTCCCCACTAACGGCTTATCACGTGATGGGGCAGTGATTGGGCGGGATAAGGCAGGGAGCAGGTGTGAACTCCACATTATATTTAGTGGAGTGGGGTGGGGGGGGGGCAGAATGACCACTCACTAATTGTCAGTAAGGCAGTCAGCGTGGGTGCACTTAATGACATCACAATGGGTTACATTACATGTACTCATGTTAATTGCAAATGACATTACCACGCGGTAAGGAACATTTATATGCGGGAAGTGCAGGGAACATGCTAGGCATGCCCTCCAAAGTTAGCACATAGTCTTTGCACCTACTATGTGCTGATTTTTCCTCTTAGCTTGCAGTAAGTGCAAAAATGTTTGACACTAGTAAACATGCCCCTTGGATGTTTTTGTACAAGGGCTATTTGTATTGGTGAAGTGTTTTGCCATACACATATACAACTTTGAAAACGAATAGTGTCAAAATAGTAACTTTTATTTTGGTTCTATGCCTGCAGTATTTGGAAAATTTTCTAGGCTGCATATTACATATGGAAAAGTATCCAATAGAGTATTGTGAAAGCGTATGATTTAGTTTCAGTACATATTCCCAGATGTTTAAGTTGTACACTTTGGAAAATGTAGTCCCTAATATCAACCACGGCATAACATCTGACCCCTTTCTCCTAAGAGGTATAGTTACTGGAAGTAAGGAAAGATCTGGGGCTATATCCAGCAGAAAGATTTATATATATATATATATATATATATATTTCAATTTAACAACTCCGTTTTCCAAACAAGGAATGCAATTTTTATAAAAAAAGAAACACTGAATAAATAAAGTTTGAGTGTTGGCCTGGGAAAATAATCCAAGACAGCATTCCAGCACTGCTGCAGAAAGAGGTACAAAACTACAGGACTTATTTCAGTCTGAAATGAAATGCTGCTGCAAAGGCGATCCACTGATTCAGAATTTTCTGGCTCCTCCCACTCATTCTCCGCTCCCCTAGCAGTTAATTCTCTGTGTGTACCTATCACAGAAATAAAGAAGGAGGTGATATATTCCTATACCAGCTGGCCATGACAATTAGGCTGAGGATGGGGTTTCACAGTCTTTACTCCTGTGCCACAGAGGTTGATAAGACTATAGAGAATTTTTGATGGGAAGTGTCCACTTTTCATGTTAAAGTTTGAGTGAAATGATTCATGATTTGAATGTGCACATCGTCTTTAGTCCCCAATTTACAGATTATACTGCCAGTCCTTTCTTATGCAGACCTTTAGCCATCCCATCTTACATTTATCATATGCTAAAGGACCTCCAGCATCCCTGCTTTATGCTACTCTGGCTTAGCAGTTCCTTAGTTTTCTTATTTATTTATTTTATTTAGTTACCAGGATTTTTACACCACTTTATCATTTCAGTCAAAGCGGGTTACATTGTAACTTAAACTTGGTAATGTACATTAAACGGGGACATTGATAACTTGGATTTTTCTTTTACTTTCATCTCTGGAATCGGGTGTTGTTCATAGTTTGGCTGCAGACTTCTTCAATATACTAGTAGAGTACAACATTGTCATGAAGCTGTATAGGAGTCCTCCGTCATGCTGCTGCTGGTAGTGGGAGGTGCCGTGATATCGCATTTTTAGTCATGAGGAATGGATGCCTGCTCCTTGTGACCAAAACTACGATATCACAGCACCTCCACCTACCGACAGTAGCGTGGATGGAGGACTCTCATAAAGCTTCAGGAGAACAGTGGTGCTACTACTACTGCTACTATTACTAATACTCATCATTTGTATAATGCTACAAGGTGTAGAATCTTCCTTCCCTTGTGATTACAGCACACCATTTCTACCAACCGCACCCATAAGGAGACTTCTTCAGGCCTAGCCAGTAAGAGAAATGATAAGCTTCTAAGCTTCTAATTCTACCACCATTCTCGTGAAGGCTATGAAAGCAAGTAGACTATTCTCATAGGTCCTGGTAACCTCGGATCAGAAGGGTTTATTTCAACGAGACAAAAATAGTCTGTTAGTATCAGGGCAGGATTAACCTTTTGGTAGCCCTAGGCCAAAAAGTGTATTGGACCCCCATCGTACTATGAATACATTTTAAAATGCTCATAAACAGGTCCTCGTGTGGTTCTGACTGCAGAGGAAACCCGGCAAAGGAAGAAACGGCAGGTAAGACCTCTGCTCACCACAGACTCTTGCCAAATGGAGGACAATGAGTAGGGGTGGAGAGAATATACAGAGCTCTGTGTGCAACAGTGGCTCCGGCCTTCTCAACGCTTCCTGCTAGCAGCGGACTTGCCAGGGCAACAATCTGCTTTGGGAACCATCAAATTAGCACATCTGAGAAGGCCCTTCCTGAACATTTGGGGCCTAGGCATATGTCTAGTTTCCCTATGCCTTAATCTTACCCTGGCCAATATTCAAAGGGACTTATACATGTGTCGGTTATCACTAAACATATAAATCCCCTATCTGTGAATTTTCAGAGGCACGTTATGGATGGCATCATGGAAAATTTCTAAACTCTCTCTGTCAGATGCTGACAGGGCAGAGCGAGGGTGAAATGAGAATGTTCAGCGACATAGTATGATGACATTCAGTTGTTATCGTATAACTAAGGGGTCCAATTGAGGCCAATAATGAAAGCTTTCCTAAATTTAATTGCACAGCTATATGGATAAAGCTGAATATCACTGCTATATGTACAATTGCTGGCAGCAAGTACTCTCTGCGTGTATTAGCACTCTTAACTTTCAGTATAGTGGTGCTGGGTATGCATAATTCTTAAACACCACGGCCAGTGTTTAAAGAAAAAGACACTTGCTACTGAGTTTGAATATTAACCCTAATGTATATACTATTTAAAAAAATATGATGTTTAATCCTCCTGCATGCCAAGGGTCATTACATCAGCATGCAGGACTGGTCCCTCCACTAGGTGGGTCAGGCATCTGCCTAGGAAGGCACAATTTGGGTGGCAGCAGAAGTCAGTGGCTAAGCTAGACCAAGGGTTGGAGCAGCTGGGACAAGATCTTAGGCACCCGTGTGACTCAGGTCTTTCAAAACAGGCCCACCCCTTTCAAAACAGGATGCAGTTGAGCATGTACAGATGGTCAAAGCCACGCTGACTCTGGTTTAGAGTCAAAGGCCTGGGTGGTGCAATAGTAGTGACAGCCGTAGGCTGAGTTGCTGCATGCCTTCGGGGGGAGGGGGCGGAGGGGGATACTGAACACCTTGGGGGGGGGGGGAGGGGAGCAACGATAGCTCAGGGGAGAGGGGAGATACTGGGCATGAGGGGGAAGGGTCTTGAGCCACATGGGGCGAGGGAAAAATAGCTGAAGGTTCTCCTAGGGTTCAGATATCCTTGGGTCAGCCAGGACCGCTTTTACCTATGGCCCAAAGGAGCAGCTAAGTCCAACAACGAAAAAGCACAGTTCCACGTGCCACTAAGAAACCGAGTCCAAAAACGAGGAGAGCGGAGGAAGAATATCTTTTATTGAATAACTTTGGGGCCAGTGGCTTAAGTTAGTCAATAAAAGATATTCTTCCTCCACTCTCCACGTTTTTGGACTGGGTTTCCAAAGGAGCAGCTATCCTGGGCCCCTGCATAATGGGGGCCCAATTGCCCATAAGTAAAAAGTAGTTCTGAGGTTGCTGGTCCAATTGCTGTTGGTCAGTAGTCCCTCCATTCTCTTTCTTTTCTGAGGGCCAGGCCTGGCCAAACTGCAGAATTTAATTGTGCAGTGCACTGGAATTGCCAAGCAAAAAATTAATAAACAAGTTGGCAGTCAATTATAGACTCAGTTAGTGAGTGGCAGTCTTCTCTTTGTGCTCCCCCTCAAAGCTGAACCTTGCTTGACAGCACGGCCCCATCGCCACCACTTATCAAAAAGGCAGGCTTATCTGTAGTTAGCAAGGGGCCTGTGGCAGGCAGGGTGCAATTCATGCATCTGCACAGTGTAGGCACTGGACAAGGCTGTACCAGAACCGGTTATTTAATGGGCCTGGCTGGTGAGGTGGTGCCGAACATTGGCCAACTGCCAGGCTTGCTGCTTATCAAGAAAAGTAAGTTTCCTGCATCTTTGCTTGTGGGTATGCATATAATCTGAGAAATCTAGTGCTAATTTACAGCACTTTTCACATACCCTGGGATTAGGAGTGAGGTTCATTACTATCATAATATATGCTAAACTAACCCATTCTTTTGGAGAAATTGCCCTAGACAAAAAGCTACATATTGCCCCAAGAGGGAAGAGCAAAGCATGATGGGCGATACTGAGATTATGGGTAGCAGCTCTAAATGACTTTGGAGGTGTGGGGGAAGATGATTTGACGGTGACTTCTCTTGTTGCTTCAGTAAACTTTCCTTGTCTCTCTCTGCCTACTCTGAGGTGCTTTTGGAATGCAGCAATAATGACAATTCTAACAGTAGCTTCTAATAGTTTCTTATTGTTTTCTTCCCCATGGGAGCAGACTGCCTTGCTTATTTTGGGGGGCCCTCAATTCTCTGAAAATACTGATTCAATGTTTCTGGTTTTCACCCTTGTCTGAGATATTCACATTTTCTTCCTGCATGCCAAATTTGGTGATTTCCCATCCCTTTTTTTTTGATAGTTACTATGCCTACAGACAGAGGAGCAGACAGATGAACATCGATCCATTGTGCTAAAGTAAGCTTCCTTCTAGAGTTCCTAAGATGGAACGTGAATAGACAACTTATCAAAACGTACTGGGAAATTGCATTTGCAGAGGATGGTGCTGGATGATCAGATCCCATCCATTGCTGTATTGTCAAAAGGGCTTAAATGCTTTAGAAAACTGGCCTTGTTAATGGTGTATTAGAGTCACTGATTAACTGGAGCAGCGGAAGAGCAAATGTAAAAATTAAAGAGGATCCATCCTCAAAAGTTTGTCCAGGGCCCCATAAGTGGTTAAAGTGGATATGGCGTCAGCCCTGTCAGTATGTACCCAGTGAGACTGGTTGGAAGGGCATTGAGCCCCTCCACTCTCCATATCCAAATGCATTTCATCCTTAAGTCACTGCCAAAATCCACGTTTGATACTACACTTGATCAAAGCAAAACCAAAAATGTTTCTAAACATGTGAATGGAAAATGATTAAGCATGGGGCAGATATTGCTCAGTTGTCAAAGAGAACTGGGTGGCCATGTAACCTTTTTTAGCTGGGGGGATGCATTTTGCAGTGATTTTCTTAGTCTGTAATGCAGTTTGTTCTAGTTCCCCAGTGAGAGTGAGGGGAAGATTGGGCTGTCGTAGGGGTTTATATTTTTGTGCTTTTGTAAGGTTTTTATAAGTTGTGGGTGGGAGAATATGCTTTTGATTTGTTATTTTTGGTTTGTGGGAAGTCTGCTTCCATTGGGAAGGTCAAGCTGTGCTTGGGATTCTTATATGCTTATGTTGCATAATTTATTTTGTTTGTTGTTTTGGCGATCAGTCACACTGCGACACATCCTGAATGTGGGGTTCACCTGCAAAAAGTCGTAATTAACTGACATTACACTGCATTATGAGAAATTCTTTAATCTATTCTTAGCTGTTAAAATGGAGAAAATGAGTTAACTTGCCTCTCATTTAATTTCATTTATGTCCATTTATATGACACTTTTATAGATTAAACATCTAATCAAAGTAGCTTAAATTTTTATAAAAAAGCATAAAAACAAATAATGAACGTATGGAAATTTTATAATAAAACATAAAACCCTATCATACCTACAGCCCCTGCAAACCCCACAGAGGGGTTGGTGAAGTAAGCTGTGCTACCCTTTAGGGCAGTGGTTTACTCCTGATTTTCTCATGCTTGATTTTTCCCAATGCAGAAAGAAGGATTAATACTGGAAAATCAATGTAAAACACTGTGCTAAATGGTAGCGCACTAGACATGTAAAATGCACATAATTTGCTGCATAAAAATTGCTCCCAATGTAAAAAACTGCTAAAATCTAGCGCAATTTATTCTTTTTGTAGCACTGAATTTTTACGCCAGCTCAGGCAGAGGGTGATTTGATGTGACGTGCAATACTTCACCTCATATCACTCAAGAGCCCTGGTGGCCTGCCCCAATGCTTTCTGGGTTCAAAATGGTGGCTCTGACCGCTAGCATAATCCCACAATTCTACTGCTAGCGATGAGATCCACCATTTTGAATCTGGTTGGTAGCAGGGCAGGAGCCGAGGAAGATTGCTCTTTCACCATCCACTAGACTACCAGTGCAAGTTGGGGGGAGTGGTGGTTTAGTGGGGCTAGGGGGAGGGTTGGGGGTGAACTGATGCAGGATTTGTTCGAGAGAGGTTGATTGGGTAGGAGGGATCAGCTGGGGGATTAGATCTAGGGGTCTGAACAGGCCGAAGGATTGGATTAGAACAGGGGAACTTGGATCAGGGAGTCTGACCAGAGTAAAGGGACTTGGATCGGGGTAGGGGGATCGGATCATGGGGGCTCTGATCGTAAATGAGGTTGTTTTTTATTTAGTTTAGCTGGGGCCCATGTTTTATGCATTGGCAGATAGTGTGGGTATACCCATGCTATCCACCAGTGCATGCAATGCAGAGCCCTTGCACTATGTGGGTGCCCTATATGCTAACTGCACCTTAATTTTTGCAGTTAAGATGCTGTACATGCAAAAACTTACTGCACTTTAGTAAACATGCTCAAAATGTATATTTATCTTCTAAACATTTAACCTTGTTACTTCCTGCTTCATAGATACCTTAAAGCTCTAACACAGCCTACCACTTACAATTTCACACAGCTGTGTTTTTAGCTTTCATCTAATATCTGCCTTGGGAACAACTTATTCCATCTAAATTCTTGATCAGTTCTAGACATTGCTCCATGTGTGGGAAAAATGGTTGTGAGCAGCCTACTGTCAGTTTTCTTATATAGCTACATTCATTCTATTTGATCAAATCACCCTGTCACGACATACCCATTTGACAGCCTTGCAGCAGAATTTTAAGGCGGAATCTCACCGTATATGCCTAGTTAAGCTATAGAAATGATAAGAAGTAGTACTGCAGTAGTGGTAGTAGTTCTAAAGTTATTAACTTTGACTATAAACTGGACCAACGCCTAATCCACATATAAACAACATGACTAGGACAATCTACCACAAGATCCGAACCCTGCAACACCTCTGCTCACTACTGGAACTACCTGACTTCTGCATGACCATCTCCTCACACTTTGACTACTGTAACTCAATCTATAACGACCTACCAAAATCCACCCTACTTCCGCTACACACAGCATTACACACAGCATCCTGCATCATACAAGGAGCCTCGAGACATGATCACATAACGCCCATCCTTAGAAAACTGAACGGGCTCCCGCTACTAAACTGAATCAAATACAAAATACTGCCCTTAAACTTCATAATCATCAACAACCAATCCTCTTCCCATTTGCAAACACTACTGCATAACCAACAGATCAAGAAGACAATGCACCAAAACACTTTGATCATACCGCATGAAAAAAAAAGAAAGTAACCAACAGGCATGCACAAGATTGTTTGAACTACATGCTCCAAGCCTCTGGAACACCCTAACCAAGAAAATCAGAAACATCACCGAACTGATCACCTTCCGGAAACACCTAAAGACTCACCCATTCACAGACCCACCACATAACGCTCCCCCCACTCCTCCCCCAGCCTCCTGCTGATCCTCCTTCCCAACATCCCACCCCACCCCCTCCTACAAGAAGTAAAGAAAAATATGTACATATTCTATATTCAATGTAAATACCAAATCACAAAGTTCAATCATAACCTTCTATGTACTGTTCTCCCTCTTCTCCTCTGTACACAAGTTATTGTTGATTTACATAAGTTAATGTTGATTGTAGCCAAATGTAACCCTTGTTAAATGTATACTGCTTTGACCCTGTGAAAAGCAGTATAAAAAACAGTTAAATAAATAAATAAATAAAATATAACTACTGCCATTCCCAGCATCCAAACCAATTGGGCGAAAAATCTGTAACTGAAAAATCCATTTCTTTTCTAAATATCTGGATTCAATGGTGACTGGCGCCACTATCTAGATAGATAGTGTCAATAGCTAACTGGATAAAGTTAGGACAGCCTTTTTGCTGTCCTAGTCATATCTCCGTGGTTATCTGTTTAACAGATTGAATATCACCACTAACCAGATAACTCCTAACTTTATCCAAGCTCCAACCTCCGAATTTCCCTGAAACGGTTTGGAGGGTGCCTCTGAATATTTTGCTGGTGGGTCCTTATCTGTTAACAGGTGCTCCTAACTGGATAAGTGCTTTTGAACATTGGCCCCTGTAGCTTTATGCCATTAATCTTCTGGTATAGCAGAATCCCCTCAGTGTGATAACAAAAGGTCCAACTATGGAATATGTATTTATATAAGCTAGTCCTAGCAAGTTTGGTAAACGTTTCTAAACATAACCTTCTATTGGTTTCTAGAAACATCTAGTAATTGTGGATTTTACTAATTCAGATTATCTTAGATTCTATTGGCTGGCACTTTTCTGATAAACTGGATGGAATGAAGAAAGGCTAAAGAGGTTAGGGCTCTTCAACCTGGAGAAGAGATGCCGAGGGGAGATATGATAGAGGACTATAAAATCCTGAGTAGAGTAGAATGGATAGATGCAAATCGATTATTTACTCTCTCAAAAAATACACGGACTAGGGGATATGCCATGAAGCTACAAAGTAATATATTTAAAACAGGAAAAATATTCTCTCTCTCAACTCATTGCTGGCAGATGTGATAAGTGCAGGTAGTATAACTCAGTCTAGAAAATGTTTGGACAAATTTCTGGAGAAAAAGTCCATAAACAATTATTAAAGTGGTCGGTGGTCCAACCTCCCCACCCCTTCCACTTACCCACCACTGCTTATCTCTGGGGGTAAGTAGCTGGCTGTTTTTGAGAAATATCAAATAGTTGTGACCTGGATTAGACACCTGAAAACAAGACACTGGACTTGATGGACTTGTGATCTGATCCAGTATAACAGTTCTAAGACCCTTATGTGATTGTCTTTTTATATTTTACAACAGATGGAAAGCTAATAAGAATTATGTAAAATAAATAATTGTTTAGGTTAGTTTATTAATGGTCTCCATCTGTTTGTCTGTAAGCACAATGGCTGTTCACCCCTCCTGGCAACATAAGCAAATGGAGACAGGGAAAAATAACTAAAGCTACTTCTTGCACATTTCCAAGGCCCTCCACACATACTTACATATACCTCACACTATCCCTATATACCTTGAAACCCCACATATGCAAACCCTCATACACTCCACACACACTTCACATATACCCCTTCATATACTTCACAAATGCACCCCAGAGCACAACACATACCCACACTCCTGTCAGTAATATGGGGGTGTTATAAGAACTAGTGCAATCTTCTCCCAGTTACCAATCCAAATAATCAAATGGATATCTAGGCAAAAACAGTATAGGACATATCATCACTATGTAAGTTTTATGATGGGATAATATAACCCATAACATTGGCATATACAATAAATTAATTTTTTTAAATTACAAGTAGTTAATTGATTATAAGGGAAGTTTCTCTGTACAAACTACAAAGGACATTATCTCAGTCTCTGGTTTCCTCTTGTGGGATAAAAGTAAATATGTTGCCTTTATTCCCTTCAAATTGAACCGAACACTGTTTTACATGATCCTGGCACGATGTCTGAAGAATCATCCAAGGCATGGGTCCAGGCTTCCTCCGCTGTGAGGCACCTACCAGCCTTTAGAAATGTGTGCAGTAAATAGTTTATAAGTCATCTCATGCCAGGAAAGCTCCCTGCAAGCAAGCCAGAGAGATAGAAACATTTATTGTAGTTGCAGTTAGAGATAGAAGTTACGGCCAGGCGGGAGAGTCAGATAACAGACGGGCAGCATGCATTACAGGAAACGTCAGGGTAGCTCCCTGTTCTTTTTTCTTGCCACCTCTTCTTAAGATCTCTTTTAGCATATCAGCTCAGTATGCAAAAGAAGGGATTGTACCTAAAATGTACCAACATGATTAGCAAGGACAGGCGAGAGTTATGCCTAAGTAGACTGGATCCCTCTCATCTGATATGCAGTATCTTCCAGGATCACTGAGCTAGTTCCTAAGGAGGTCTGTTTTTCTTTGCTATTAGGCTCAAACAAGGAACAGTGTTTATCTTGGTTCAATGCAGTTGAGTCTGTCTGTAGCATCCCAGAAATCGTTGTCTTCTCAACTCTATTTTCTTTTATTCATGAAATATCCATATTCCTAAGAAGAGACTGCTGCTATAGCTCCTATATTCCTCTACACACTTCCAAACAACATAGACACACATACTTTAGCCCTCCATAGTACCTCTATACACCTCTACATACTCAGCTCTACAATCCCCACTCCCACAACTCTCACACATAGCTACGTTTATATCCCTCACAACACATTGCCCTTTACACACATGCCTTCTACACATACTCCACACCCACACCCACACCCACACACCCACATACATCTACAGCACCACATTCCCTTCCCACACACATACTTACATATACTTTCATTCACTCTCACCTCCCCCCGCAAACCTACAAATCCAAACATCCCCACATCGCATACCCCATATTCACCCACACATATACCCACCAGAGAAAATACCCAACAAAGTTTCTCTTTTCACATCCCCTCACAGAAAACCTAGATTTCCTATTCGTCTCTCCTGGCCAGTCCAGGGAACCTTAGGGTTGTCAATCTCCTTCAGCAGCTGAGGACTGAAAACCAAAAGTTTTGCTGACAGGGTATAGCCACTCCCCCTGATGACAGCTCTTCAGTCTTCAGTCCTCAGCAGCTGAACAGGACGTGGAGAGCTGACAGGATTCTTGAGATAGGCTTAATTCTAATCTAATCCACATGGTCCCCCCCAACAGATCAAGAAGAACATCAGCTGTAAATTTGCTAGCTATACCAAAGGCTTCGACAAAGTCCAACACGAACACCACAAACAGGGCATTCAGTTTTTATGTCCCAAAATGCTGGAACACCCTACCCCCTGACATTAGAGCCATTACCAATCTATATCAGTTCAGGAAGGCTCTCAAAACATACCTTTTCTGCCAATACTTCCCAGACAGCAACTGAACTAGATATCCCCTCCAAGAAATGACCCAATCTAGAAATGCCCTCACACTGCAGTGTAGATAGATTATGTATATAGTTAACCCAGTTATCCAAGTTTGTACTCCTGTTCAATGTAAAACCTGACAGTTTGTCGTTATGGTCGTTGTTGTTATGATGTAAACCGCGCTGATTCTAAATAGCGCGGTATATAAGAAACTGTAATAAATAAATAAATAAATAAATAAATTCAGTAAAATTCTGAGAAAGTTGGCTCTAGCAGGGCTCTAACTTCTCTCACCAGCTATATAGATATATAGATATTTTATTCTTCCCTCCCGTTGTATTCAATTAAGCTAATTGAAAAAAAATATATATATATAAGGAGGAGGTGAGACGGTCCGTGGCAGTAACTTTAGCAGCAGCAGTCAAAAGGCAGTGCCTGCCTTGCTTCTAGGACATCTCCGGTTGGGGGGGAAATGTCCTGGGAGCCCTAGGTTCCACTCGCCTAACTCGGCAGTGGCGATTCTCCAAATTCCGCTGGCTGCGGGAACTGGAGCATCGGACCATTAAACAGCCGCGATCTGGTGAGTGTGTGTTTTTTCTGGCTGGGTAGTTTTTAGCGTTAGGTGTGCAGTCGGTATTTTCGGAGCTCGCAATTGTTTTCTTTTCTAAGCCGGCGGCAGATCGTTTGTCGGCACGCGCAGTGCACGCGTTCATTTGTCGAGTATAATGGAAGGCAAGGCTGGCATAGGGGAGTCTGAGAGTCCTCTCCTCATGGCGGAAAAGGTGGAAACGGCAGCCATCTTACCTGAGAAAGCCGTTTCGCCCGTCAGGCAGCATAAACAGGGGAAAAGAAAGACAAAGTCTGTTAAAGAATCTTCTACTGCTATACAGGAACAGCAAAGGTTGCTGAGGTTCAGGACAACCTCTCTTCCTTCTTTTCTCTGGATTTTATTTTAGTGTTGCATAGGGCTTATGCCTTAAAGGTAGCCCAGGCTAGCACTAGTTCTTCTATTCCCACTCTTGAAAAAGAGGTGAATACTGAAGACTGCAGGGTTATTCCTGGAGAGGGCTTGTCTCAGCAAGGTGCAGGGGCTGCGACAAGCCTAGAGACTGTCGAGCCACAGCTCTCAGAGCCTCAGAGGTGTGAGGAGGCTGATGCCTTCTCTGAAGCAGGTTTTGATCCTTGGTTGGGGGAGCTGGAGGAAGGTGAAATTGCGCCGGGCGAAGATCCGAATCTGTTTCGGGTTTTCCGCAAAGAAGAGTTAGGAGTGCTGATTGGTCAGTCTCTGGCGGCCTTAAATATTCTCCTGCCTACGGTGGCACAGGAGCCGCTAGAGGATCCCTTATTGCAAGGGTTTAAAATGGAGAAGCGCTGTTTTCTGGTACACCGGGTAATAAAGAGTATGATAGAGTCTGAGTGGGAGTTCCCAGAGGCTACCCCAAGGGGAGGGGGGGGGGGGGTCGCGCTCTGGGTCGCCTTTATCCAATTCCGCAGGAGGAGAAGGAGCTGCTGAAAATGCCTAAAGTGGATGCTTTGGTTTCAGCAGTGACAAAGAAGACAACAATTCCAGTGGAAGGAGCAGCTGTGCTTAAAGATCTGCAGGATCGCAAGTTGGAGGTGCTACTCAAACAGGCATTTGATTCTAATGCCCTAGCTCTGCAAGCCTCTATTTGCAGTGCTTATGTATCTAGAGTGTCTATCCATTGACTCCAGGGTGAGTCCTCTGCGGAGACGGAGGGAGGCTCCGCTGGGGAGGGAACAAAGTTGGAGTCAGCGGCAGCCTACCTGGCAGATGCCTTCTATGATTTGGTTCGTATTTCTGCGAAGTTCATGGCGTCCCTCATTGCGGCAAGGCGGGTCCTTGGGCTAAGAAATTGGTCTGCTGACACGTCTTTGAAGTCCAGGCTCAGTAAACTCCCTTATAATGGTAAGCTGCTGTTTGGGGAGGCCTGGGAGAAGATTGTGAAGGATTTGGGGGATTCCAAAGGGGGTCGCTTACCTGAAGATCGGCCCAAGACACTCAGACCGCCATCTGCGCAGCGTGGACAAGGAAGAGATTTCCGTAAATTCCGGTGGGCACATTTTACTCCCTATCCAAGAGGGCGTTTCCTGCCTAGGGAGCAGTCCTTTCGAGGTGCTAGAGGATTTGGCAGGGGCTATTTCAATGCCCAGCAGACCTCAGCCAAAAAGTCACAATGAAGGTCGGCTGGTCCAGGTGGAGATTCCTGTCGGAGGTCAATTACAGAGCTTCCTCTCTGCCTGGACCGCGATAACTTCAGACCAATGGGTGCTGGAGATCATCCGAGACGGGTATGCGCTGCAGTTCGTTCATCCGTTGTTGGAGGCATTCATGGTGTCCCCTTGTGGTCTTGGAGCCAAGAGGCAAGCAGTAGAAGACACTCTTCACCGTTTATTGCAACTGCAGGCGGTTGTGCCAGTGCCTCCAGACCAGTACGGTTCAGGTCGATACTCAATTTATTTTGTGGTTCCCAAAAATGAAGGATCGTTTCGACCAATTCTGGACCTCAAACACGTAAACTATTGTTTAAGGGTTCCGTACTTTCGCATGGAAACTCTGAGGTCAGTTATTCAGTCGGTGCGGCCGGGGGAGCTGCTGTCATCCATAGATCTCACAGAAGCTTATCTACACATTCCGATCAGACCGGATCATCAACGTTTTTTAAGATTTGCAGTCCCCGTGGGGCATTTTCAGTTTCGAGCATTGCCGTTCAGATAATGGTGGTCGTCGCCGCAGCTCTGCAAAAGGAAGGAATTCAAGTTCACCCTTATCTCGACGATTGGTTGATCAGAGCAGCATCTCGGCAGGAGTCGCTCAAGGCTACTTTGCGGGTGGTGCAGGTTCTGGAGCAGCTCGGTTGGGTTATCAACCGGCTAAAGAGCCAGCTGCAGCCGCAGTCACGTCTTATTTATCTCGGGGCCGAGTTCGACACGGAGCGAGGGTTGGTCTTCTTACCGGAGATCAGAGTGTGCAAAATGTTGATTCAAGTGCGAGCATTCTTGCGGCTGCAGGTACCTTCGGCATGGAGGTACTTGCAGCTCTTGGGGTCCATGGCAGCGGCGTTGGATCTGGTACCCTGGGCCAGGGCACACATGCGTCCCTTGCAGGAGGTGTTGCTGTCCAGATGGTCTCCACAACTTCATCCCTTGTCGCAAAGGCTGCTCTGCCTAGACGTAGTACGCGACAGTCTACGTTGGTGGTTGGACACGAGTCATCTGCGAGCAGGAGTTCCGTTGGAGCACCCGGTTTGGGTGTTGGCGACGACGGACGCCAGTTTATCAGGCTGGGGAGCTCATTGCCAGGCTCAGGTCACTCAGGGGCTCTGGTCTCGGGAGGAGAGTGCCTTCTCAATCAATCTGTTGGAACTCAGAGCGGTACGTTTAGCGCTTCTAGCTTTCGTCCCTCTGCTAGAGGGGAAGGCGGTTCGAGTTTTCTCCGACAATGCTGTGACAGTATCGTACATCAATCGCCAGGGGGGCACAGGCTGTGCACCCTTGCTGGCAGAGAGCCAATCGATGATGCTCTGGGCAGAGGCTCATCTGGCGGCTTTGTCGGCGGCGCATGTGGTCAGAAAGGACAATGTCCAGGCCGACTATCTCAGTCGGCATGTCATCGATCCCGGGGAATGGGAGTTGAATGCCGCGATCTTTCACGACATTATGATGTGCTGGGGACGTCCAGTAATGGATCTCATGGCGACATGCAACAATGCCAAGGTGTCCCGTTTTTTTCAGCAGGCGCAGGGAGCACATGTCAGAAGGGCTGGATGGTCTGGTGCAGCCTTGGCCGTGGGGCAGACTTCTTTACGTGTTTCCTCCTTGGCCGCTGATCGGCCGCGTCATTCAGTGTATAGCGGGTTACAGGGGGGAAGTGATTCTCATTGCTCCAGATTGGCCCAGGAGGCCTTGGTATGCGGATCTAATACAACTTCTAGCAGCTTCCTCTTGGAGATTGCCAGATCGGGTCAATCTTTTGAGTCAGGGACCCGTCCTGATGCCGCAGGTGGATTGCTTCTTGCTTACGGCTTGGCTCTTGAAAAGCAACGGTTGAGTTGCAAAGGTTACTCTCCATCAGTGGTGGACACGATGTTAAGATCTAGGAGGCCATCGACGTCCTTAGCCTATGTTCGCGTCTGGCGTGTTTTTGAAACTTGGTGCACGCAGCGTAGCGTTAGGGCTTTTTCGGCGGCTTTGCCTGATGTTTTGTCATTTCTTCAGGAGGGCTTACAGAAAGGCTTGGCTCTCAATACCTTGAAAGTCCACGTGGCTGCTCTAGCTTGCTATAGAGGGCCGGT
Source organism: Ichthyophis bannanicus (assembly GCA_033557465.1). Taxonomy (NCBI): domain Eukaryota; kingdom Metazoa; phylum Chordata; class Amphibia; order Gymnophiona; family Ichthyophiidae; genus Ichthyophis; species Ichthyophis bannanicus. The sequence continues at coordinate 1,843,252 of CM066035.1, forward strand.
CCAAGGCAAAACGTTGTCGACACATGCAGATGTGCTGCGGTTTCTAAGAGCAGTGAAGATTCTAAGGCCGCCGGTAAGGCATGTGGTGCCAGCTTGGGATTTGAATGTGGTTCTGGAAGCATTAGCTCATCCGCCGTTTGATTCAGTCTCCATTGGAGGTTTGCAAGAGTTATCGTGGAAGACCGTGTTTCTTGTAGCGTTGTGTTCGGCTCGGAGGATTTCAGATCTGCAGGCGCTTTCTTGCAGGGAGCCGTACCTGCAGTTTCTGGTGGAGAGAGTTATTTTGTGGCCGGTGCCTTCTTTTCTTCCTAAGGTGCTATCTTCGTTTCACGTGAATCAGACTGTTGCTCTCCCCACTTTCACTGATGTTCCGGGGTCTCGGATGGATAGGACTTTACAGAAGTTAGATTTGGGGCGAGTGTTGAAGAGGTACCTTAGAGTTACCAAACCTTTTCGGAGCTCGGATAGATTATTTGTACTGTTCGGTGCTCCTCGGAAGGGGCAAGCGGCTACTAAGGCGTTGATTGCTCGGTGGGTAAAGCATGCAATAGTGGCGGCTTATGAAGCTGGAGGTAGGTTGCCACCACTAGGTCTCAAAGCTCATTCTACGCGGGGGCAAGCGGCGTCTTGGGCGGAGTTTGCGCTGGTTCCCCCGGTGGATATTTGTAGAGCCGTGACGTGGTCCTTGCTGCATACCTTCACGAAGCACTATAGGTTGGATGTTCAGGCCAGGGAGGATGCGAAAGTGGGGGCCTCTGCTATTGTAGCAGGGCTTGCGGGTCCCTCCCAAGTTTAGGTACTGCTTTGTTACTGCCTTAAGGTTCCCTGGACTGGCCCGGAGAGACGAATAGGAAGGAGAAATTAGACCTTACCTGCTAATTGTCTTTCCTTGAGTTCTCTCCGGCCCAGTCCAGGGCCCACCCAATCAAATCTAAAGGTTTCGTGCAGTTTTTGATTTCCTTTTCCGCATCCTCCGGTTTTCAGAAGAATAGGGTTTTTTGGTTCGTGTTTCTGGTGGATGTGGTGTTTGAGGCTCCACCTGGATTTCTAAGGGATACCTAAATGAGATAAGAGGAAAAAAAAATTGGAAGATTTCACACCAACTCTGGTGTAGACTTGTACGCCGAAAGTGGGCATTTGCAAGAGTGATACAGCAGTAGTTGTGAGATGTTTTAGCTGAGATAGTTGATTTAGTTTAGTTAGGTGCTGTCTATGTGCCTATTAATGTTAAACTGCTTTGTTATGGAAGACTGAAGAGCTGTCATCGGGGGGAGTGGCTATACCCTGTCAGCAAAACTTTTGGTTTTCAGTCCTCAGCTGCTGAAGGAGATTGACAATCCTAAGGTTCCCTGGACTGGCCCGGAGAGAACTCAAGGAAAGACAATTAGCAGGTAAGGTCTAATTTCTCCATAGTCCCATATATTGTACAATCTGCTCCGATCCATAGTTCCACACTTCTGCAATTACTCTTCACCTACTCATACATCCATAGACCAAAAAACACATACTATAACCCTGCCTTAACACACAACCCTACCACACATTGCTTATCCACAAAACCTTCACCTACAAACAAAAATCAATTCTTCCAGGTGTGCTAGACAATGCATAATGGCAACCATGCTAGCATTGTCCATACCAATAGGCACACATACTAATGCTATAATGAACATAGAAAAAGCTCTACATACCCAGATCCCCTAAGAAACATGGTACTATGGAGGGCTAAGGTATGTGTGTGCATGTTGTTTGGAAGTGTGTGGAGGGAAACAGGAACTATAGCAGCAGTCCCTTCCTATGAATCAATATCCCCAATTCAGTGATGGTTGAATTGATAAACTGAAGAGTAGTAAAATCACCTGGACCAGATGGTATACATCCAAGGGTGCTGAAAGAACTGAAAGAGAAGACTGCAGATTTACTATCTGTAATCTGTGAACTATCATTAAAATCATCTGTAGTACCTGAAGATTGGAGAATGGCCAATGTAACGCCAATTTTTAAAAAGGTTCCAGGGGAAATTTGGGAAACTATAGACCGGTGAGCCTGACATCAGAACCAGGCAAAATGGTAGAAACCATTATAAAGAATAAAATTATGGTTTAATGGGAGAATGCCAACATGGATTTAGCCAAGGAAAATCTTGTCTTACTAATTTGTTATATTTTTTTGAAGGTGTGAATAAACAGGTAGACCAAGGTGAACAGGTTGATATAGCATACCTGTATTTTCAGAAAGCTTTTGACAAGGTCTCTCATGGGAGGCTCTTAGGGGTATGTCTTCTAAGGAACGTTAAGGTAGCAAAGGTGCCATTTGACAGGCATTATCAGCATCCGTGAGTGGCTAATGCTGCAGAAGGTGTAAATATCACTAGAATAACATGGGTTAGCTGGTCCCCTAGTATTAAGGTGAAAAGGGGTGGAGATTGGTGTTAATGGGGTGGAGATTGGGCAGGGATAGGGTATGCTCCATTATAGCTGGTTGTTGTTACCATGCGTTAGAGGCGCAGCTGGCACGAACCCCAATGCCAGCTCAGAGCTCATGTTAAGAGCTACCTCTGAAGGAAGAGAGCCGTTTATGTCATGCAAGCAGCACACAGGAAACCTATTTAGCTGTCTACAATGTGCTACTCCAATTATAGCCCTAGAATTAGTGATAGTAGTGCTCCATTGGCAGTAACAGCATGGGGTCCTAGAAATGAAGTGGACTATGTTGTTGGTGCCGAATTGCCACAAGAGGTGGCATGGGAGCAATACAGCGCCAGTCTAGGGTGTACATCTGTGATGTTTGTTGTGGCTCTGCTGTGACAGCTGTGGCCCATATACATGCTATTCTTGTCTGAAATGATTTGGCCCTCTGCCACCACACGGAGGGAGGAGTGGCCTAGTGGTTGGGGCAAGTTACCTCAGGCCAGAAGGTTGGGGGTTCAAATCCCACTAGAGGACAGCAACCTTGGGTCAGAAGGACTGGGGTTTCTAGTCCCACAGGTGCTCCTTGTGGTCTTGGGCAAGACACTTAACCCCCCATTGCCCATGTTCCTTCTAAGTATCAGTGTATGTGTCTCATATCCCCTCATGTTAAATGTATCCCCCAATTGTGTTGTGACCACTTTGATTGAAGTATAAGGTGGTATACAAAACTGTCTAAATAAATAAATGTTAGAATTGTGTGCGCTGGGGTGGGGGTTGTAGTTGCTTCTTCCTATTGCTAAAGTAAAGCCTAGTCCTGGCCCTGCATGTCAGGTGAAATGCTGCTGTGTCTACTGTCATGGGCTTGCCAAGCATGTCACTGGCAGGTAAAGTGTAGGCCATGGTGAATTCTCCCATCTTTGCACTGGTGAGGTTCAAGGCAGCAGCTTATGTGTCCACAGCTCCTATTGGAGGGGGAGGGGAGGACTGGCATGCTGTGACTAGCTAGCATGTGTGCTACTGCATTAAGGCTACCTGCAGCACTGAAATGTTGCCTGTGCCATGATTGTAGGGAATGAAGGATTGGCTGACATGACATCCACACAGATTGGTGGACCCAGGTACCTGCCTAGGTTGCCCACTGGATGGCCCATCCCTGGGTACTGTGCCTTGAGCAACTGGGGTTAGGACTAACCATGCATTTCCTAAGGAGAGACAACATTGTGTGACTCAGCCTGCATTGTGACAGAATGCATGGCCAAGCCCAAGAAATGGTGCCCATACACATCACACATGTGGCCTCTATAATACAGAGAGACTGGGGAGTGGTGTCTGCCACCTGCTATTGCCTTTCTCTGAATGTGCATGTGTTGGTTCCTGACAACATCATCATCCCAAAGTGGTGGACAAGTTGCCTGTGTCTACCCATGACTCTTACATCTTGCAATAATTAGCAGTATGACAGCACCTTTAGGGGGAAGGGTTATATCAGGATGCCCCCAACATATTGGGTGGATATGTTCATGTTGGTGGAAAAATATGCCACTGAGGCAGGCATACAATGCAATATGATAACAGCACATGTCAGAGGACAAATAACCACCCTGCTCCCTCAGTTGCAAAATGATGACCATAATGTGTGCAAGAACGGGTGACCTTTCCATGATTAAACCGTCAGGCAACCACATCCAGCTGAGCCATATGTGATGCTAGTTGCCCTCCTGTGTTCTGCCAAATATGAGATTATTCCAGACTGGGTCACCTGTACACACCTGGAAATGGGTATGTTGGTCACTCTGTTAAGTCAACCATGGTCTGGAATATTTATTTATTTATTTTTATTTATTTGAACACATTTTTATACCACTCCTTCCAGTGATCAGCAGCGGTTTACATTTAACAATTAAACTCTGCGCAATTAGCAGTTACATATAACAGTAAGAAGATAACTTTGAACATTGGAGGGTAACATTAATTTCAGATAACTCAAATAACTCAAACTATTTACATAATAGAAGAGAACATGTTAAAATACATGTTATAAATTAACTATATACAGTATTTGTGATAAAGTACATGCAAGTAGGTTTACCGTTTAAATAATTCTTTGTGGATTTGGAGTTTCATATGATAACGGGGGGTTGAGCTCCATCAGATTGTTTCATTTACAAATTTGCTCTATGTTATTTCTGTCTGGTTGTAGTATTCTTGAAATAAATGTGTTTTAAGGTTTTTACGGAATGATGTGAGATCTTTGTTAGCTCTTAAGGTTTCAGGGAGTTTGTTCCATTGTGTGGGAGCTATGTATGTGAATGCTCTATTGCTAGTGTTTACTTTTACCTTGCAAATGGAGAGGGGGGTTTGTAGTGTATTTAGGTTGTGTGTACGCCTTTTCCGATTAGGGGGTTGTGTTTTAATGAGTGAGGCAAGGTAAGATGGGGCAATATTGTGTATAAACTTGAATGTTGTAATTATTATTTTGTATCTTATGCGTGCATGTATAGGTAGCCAGTGAAGTTCTCTTAGAAGGGGTGTGATGTGATCTGAGAAAGATACGTTCATCAGGATTCGGGCTGTGACATTCTGTGCCATCTGTAGTATGTTTGTTGTTTTTTTGGGAAGTCCTTGTAATATGCCATTACAATAGTCCAGATGTGGAGTTATGATTGTTTGTATTATTGATCTAAAATCTGATAGTTCAATGATATTGCGTAAGGGCTGTAGGGTTCTTATTTTGTAGAAGATAGTTCTGTTTAATAGTCTTAGATGGGTTTCCATGTTAAGTGTCATATCTAGGGTGAGACCTAGGTATTTTAGTTCTTGTTTAGTGTTGTAGGTTGTATTATTTAGTATGATTGTGGGGGGGGGGGGGGGTGTTTAAATTCCGGGTTTTTGGAGATAAACATTATTTCTGTTTTTTTATGATTGATAAACATATTGTTTTGCTGGAGCCATAATTGTGCTTCTTTAAGGCAAGTTTCTATGTGGCTGTAATCTGGGTTACATATATCCAGTTGTGTATAAAGCATTATGTCATCTGCATATAGATGATAGTCAATTTTATGTTTTTGGAATATTGTGCAGATGGGTCTTAGGTATAGGTTAAATAGTATGGGCAGATAATGCTGAGCCCTGTGGAATACCTTGTGTCTGTGGGAAGGTATTAGATAGATTTTTATCAAAGTATACTTGTTGTATCCTGTTAGATATATAAGAAGAGAACCATTTTAAGGGGGTTCCATTTATTCCTATTTTCCAATCTCTCTATGAGGGTCTTATGGTTCACTGAATCAAAGGCTGCCGTTATGTCAATGAAGATTAAGACAAACATTTTTTTGCAGTTTCAATGCCTCTATAAAGTTTATCAAATAGTATGAGTAGAAGTGTTTCTACTCCATGTGATTGTCAAAAACCATATTGTTGAGCATCAAGTGCATTTGTGCTATCTATATGATCTTGTAATTGGTATTCTACGGTTTTTTCAATGATTTTGGCTATGAAAGGTATACTGGATATGGGTCTGTAAGCAGATGGGTCTGCTTTGTTTAGTGATTTGTTTTTTAGTATAGGTCGTATAAGGGATCTTTTTAGTAACACTGGTAACCCGGAGGCCTGCCTGGCCTTTTAGCCATTAATCCACCTCCCCTTGTCCCCACAAACACAATGGAAACCAATCATGGTACAACTCTGGTCGCAGCTTTATTTCAACATGTGATATAACATAACCGGCCCAACATGGGCCAACGTATTCAACATCCCCAAATAACCACCCCCCACCGGACAATGCCCACACCCGCCATCTTAGTAGCAAGGCTGAGCATTCTCCACCCCCGAACCCCCCCCCGCTTGCCTTGCCATACTAGTAGCAAAGGCCGGCATACCACCCTCAACCGGGCCGAGACCCCCCAACCGGGGTGCCTTGCCCCACCCCCGGGGAGCCCTCCGCTCCCCCACTGCTCCTAAATTAGTTAAAGCCCCGCCGCCATGGCGAGCATGGGCTCTCCACCCCGCCACCGGTGCGAGGTAGTTTATCTATCCTCGCACCGCCCCCCCCCCATAAACCTGCGACCAGTCCACTGCTCAAGCGCCTCCTGCCAGTCATTTAACAACAGGTCCTGGCCCACGGGTGATAGGTGCACACCGTCCGCTCGGTACAGCCCCGCGCAACCGGGGTCTGCCCAAGGGTGCAGCACCTGCCGTCCCCCCGCTTGCTGTAGCCACCGGCCGACCTGCCGGTTGACTTTCGCCAAGCTGCGTGACCACCGCCTCTGCGACTGACAAGCCGGCCGGGGAATAATGTCCGACCAGACAATCAACACTTCCGGCCAAGTCTCCCAAAGTGCCTTGATGTCTCGCTGCACCGCTCGAATGAGCTGCCTGCAAGTCCAATTGGAGAGGTCATTACCACCTAAATGTAGCAACACCCCCGCTGGTCGCTGCCGCCAGTCCATCTGTCGCCGCATCCAAGGGAGAAGCTGCCACCACCGCATACCACGCTCTCCCATCCAGAGCAGCCGGATGTTGCGGGTCGCCAGTCCCAGATGCAGTCCCAACGGGCGCAGCACGGCTCTCCTCTCCGCCCAGTACACGAACGAGTGTCCGATGATCCACCAATCCTCCGTCGGCCCAGCTCCAGCACCGCCGGGCCTGGGGTCCGAACCCGGAAGCCACCCTGAAACAGGAAACAAAGCATTAAGAACCCCCCTCCCGCACCCCTACCCCACCCTCATCAGAACCAGCTCATACTCGGTCCGGGCGGACATAACCTTCAAAAGCCCCCGACCGCCATCTACCAATCCGTTGAATCACCTCACCCCCCAACCCTGCTGCCGCCGCGCTGGTGGCCGCCCCAATCCAGAAGGAATGGGACGCATACTGCCACTCAGCACAGCCCAAGCGCCGCAGGGCCAAGCGCATCACCGCCGTAAATTGGAACTGCGTGACCGGATTCCCTTCCGCATGACAAAACATGAAACCCTCCACATTAGGCCGCCGGTGCATATAGTCCGCTAAATTACGCACCAGGCAAGAACGAAGCCCAGGAAGAGCCCGCAACAGCACTTCCCTCCCCGCACCGCGTTGATCGGTCTTGGAGCGCACTAGAAAGATGCGCACCGATGTTTCCTGAATTTCCACGTGCTGCACCTCCAGCCCACCCCGGGCCATCCCCCCGCCCGACTTAGGGACTAACTCACTAACCCGAAACGCCCCGAAGAAAGCCGTAATGAATAACGCCCGAAACAGCAGCGCTTCAAATTCAGAAGCCGCCACCTCCTCCCACACCACCCACATACGCGCCAGCAAGTCGTGAGATATGGGACGGCGCCAGTCACGAACCGGCGGCCGTTCTTTCATCCAACCGGCTAACAGCCGCTTTACCAAAAAGGACGAACTAGGACTGCCCCATCCCGCCGCCCTGCTGAAAAAGGAGAAACCCGCCAAAGCCGCCCTCACGGACGTCCGAGACCACCCACGCTCTTTAGCCCACACTATGAATGACCCGAACAACCGCGCATCACCTCTACCCCCCCCGCCATCCGTGCTCCCATAAAAATTCCTGAACCCTGGCATACCCGCGCTCATACGCCGCCCACGTACCTGGAGCTACTGAGGACCGTAGCAAATGAATCACTCCGGTGTCCCAACCCTCCAAAGGTGCTCCGGCACCACCCGCCGAGGACTCGTCCGCTCCAGGGGCCAGGGCTCGAAACTGCGCCCACTGAAATCGGGACAAAGCATCAGCTATGGCATTCTGCGCTCCCGGCACGTGCCGTGCCCGCACCGTAACGTTGAGACGCAAACAGGCTAGCACGAATAACCGCATTAACGCCGCAACCCGAGGACATTTAGGCGACTGTCGATTAATCACCTGTACCACCGCGGCATTGTCACACCAAAAGACCACTTTCTTATCCCGGAGCCTATCCGGCCACACCCAGAATGCCACCACTATCGGGAACAACTCGAGGAAGGTCACTTTTCGGGTCAGCCCAGACTCCTTCCACAATGGCGGCCAGGCCGCCGCACACCACGACCCCTGGCAGTATAGCCCCATCCCAAAAGTGCCCGCCGCGTCCGAGAACAACTGCAGGTCAGCGCTCGACAGCTCCGGAGCCTGTACCAAAGCACAGCCATTAAAATCCGCGAGGAAGGACTCCCACACCTGCATATCCTCCCTCATCCCCGACGTCACACGGATATGATGATGCGAGCGCTGCGCACCCCCCATGGCTAAGGACAGCCTACGCGCAAAAGGCCTCCCCATAGCAATCACCCGGCAAGCAAAATTCAAATGACCCACCAACGACTGCAGATCCTTCAGGGTCACTTTAGAGGCCGAACCCACCGCCGCTACCAAAGCCCGAAGCCTTTCCACTTTTTCCAACGGCAAACGCACCACAAATTCCTCCGAATCTATTTCGATCAATAGAAAAGAAAGGCGCATCACCGGCCCGATCGTCTTCTCCCCCGCCAGCGGAACCCCAAACTCAGCAGCCATCTCCTGGAAGGCTCCCAACAAGGAAGCACAGGTCGCCGACTGCGGAGGCCCAACAAAAAAGAAATCATCTAAGTAGTGCACTACAGACTCACACCCCGCCCGCTGTATGAGCACCCAATGTAGGAAGGAGCTAAAGGCCTCAAAGTAGGAACAGGAGATAGCACAACCCATGGGCAGACACTTATCGTAATAACACCGGCCATCGAACTGGAATCCTAGCAGCAGAAACGCTGACGGGTGCACCAGAAGCAGCCGGAAAGCAGATTCGATGTCCACCTTTGCCATCCGTGCTCCTTTGCCACAGTTGCGCACCAGCTCTAAAGCCTCATCGAACAAAGCATAGCGCACGGAACACAGCTCCCGCGGGATGTGGTCATTCACCGACTCCCCAGGTGGAAAGGACAAATTGTGGATCAGACGGTAACTGCCATGGGCCTTCTTCGGGATGACCCCCAAAGGTGACATGACGAAAGGCGAAAAGGGGGGATGGGCAAAGGGGCCAGCCACTCGTCCCAAAGCACATTCCGCCGCAATCTTACTGCACGCCACCTCCGCCAGACTCCGCACCGAGCTAGCATTACCACCCCACACTTCCACCAGCCTCCCCCGAAACGGACCCGAAATCCTTCCGCGAAACCCAACCATAGCAGTCGCGCCCTCGTGCCGTGCCCCGAGCCTGCATATCTCTCCAACCACGGCCGCAACGCCTGAAGTTTAATGGGGGTAGGCGCCAAACCCCCATTCCCTCCATCACTTACCCCCCCCAGGCGCCCCAGCCACCGCCTTCCGACTACACTTCGTCGCCGCGTGACCCGCCCCACAGAGGGAGCACGCGTGCCGGAACTTGCAGTCTGGAAAGGGGCAGGACGATTTATTAAAACGCCAGCATACGTCTCCTCCCGGCCCACTGTTAGGCGACCCTGGCTGCACCCCCGCTGCCCGAAAGGGCCACAAAGGCGCCACCGGAGCCTGTCCACCCGCTTTACTAAACCCCCCGCACCACTTGTATTGCTGCGTTTTGCCGACATCTGCGTCAGCCAGAGATTAATATCCTTCATCCTCCAGGACAACTGCCTATTTTCTTCCATCATATCCCGGAACTCCTCATCATAATTTAGCCACGCCCAGCCCTCGTGCGCCTGTGATGCTGCCAGGATGGCGTCCGCGTAAGCCAACAACTCTCCACACACACTCGCCAAACGCAAGAACGCGCGAGTCCAATTCAAAGTATTGCGGGAAACCTTCCGCACCCTCCCCGCCTTCTCGTCATCCTTGCGCTTTTTCTTACTCTCCCCCGAGCGCAAGCCCATCTCCCCTCCAGAAACCGGAAAATATCAATATACCGGCGTTTCAGTATTCGCCGTCTCAACTTGCGTGGCACCCCCTCCCACAATTCCGCGCAACGCACCATCGAGGACACCGACCCCTCACCCGCTCCCTTCCCCGTCCCCGAACCATTCGACGAACTCGCCGACGACGAGGAGGACGAGGAAGACGAGCCCCGTCTACAACGATGCCTGTGCTTACGCTATGCCTTAACCTTGCCCCCCCCGAAGCCACCTCCCCCCCTTCCCCCAATGCCCCCCCATCACCCGCCCCCCCCCGTGATCCCCCCGGACTCACCATCCGCTCCACGCTCGCCAGCCACTGGCAGCGCCCCAGAGGCGCTGGGCTGCTGCGCACCCTGGGCCATCGCCCAACTGCTGGATGCCGCACTGGCTGCTGCCGCACCTCTCGCTGGTACCTGCCAAGAAAAAGAAGAAACCCCACCAGAAGGACACGCTCCATTCTGCCCATCCCCCCAGCCCATCCCACCCCCGAGCGGCCAGGCCGATGTACCGAGATCCCCTGTGGCCCAGCTGGCCCCTCCCCATGCAGGCGGCACCCCCCTTCCCGGGAACCCCACCCCACTCCAATCCCCCCACCCGAACCCATTGGGTCCCATCCCGAGGGACTGCCCAGCTATTGAGGGCCAACCCAGCCATCCCTGCCCGCCCAGGCCTACCGGGGCCACTGCGCCCACCCCTTGAGGACTGATTGGAACTCCCAGTGCCAGTTCCACCCCTCCTAGCTGCCCCGGCAATCTAGCACTGCCCACCTGGCTCCTCCCCACCCCTCCAGCCCCTACTGATCCCAAGCCAACCGGCCCCTGGCCCCCGGCTATCCCATCCACACCCCCCTCCCCCCCTAAACCAGAAGCCCTGCTCTCTAACCCCCCACGGCCCTGCCTACTGCCCCTCCCCCGCGGCCTCGACGTCCCCCTGGCCACCCGAGCAGGCTGCGTAACAGCCCCGGCCCCAGAGGACACCGTGACCCCCCTGGACCGGCCCCTTAACCCCTGGGCGCTACCTCCACGGCCCTTGCCCCTCTGCCCCACGCCCGTTGCCGCGTGCACCATGTTCACCCGCGCGACCGGGCGCCCCCTCCCAACACCCCCCTATGAACAGTACCTAAGGGGCTGCAGGAATGAGTCCCGACCTGCTACTTTTGTATCGGAAGGACCCTGGCAAACACTCAGCTCCCAGCGCCCAGACTCCTAGCACCCAGCCCTCCCTAGGCGCCTCTGCAGCACAGGGTAGGTGTCCGCAATCCCCCCCACCACCCCCTGCTGACTCCCTGCAATTCTGGAGACCCTACAGCTCACCGTTCTTCTTCCGTGTCTTTTTTTTTTGCAAATAGGTATGCCCCCAGACCCGACCCCCACACCCCCGCTCACCAGAATCACACCGCCCGCGGTCCCGATGCCGCCAACGCCAAGTCACGAGCCGCTGGAGGAAAGAAGAACGCTGCCGTCCCTGCCGAGGAGCCGCGCCGAAAAGGCCTGACCACGCGGCTCCTCGGCAGACCAGTCCCCGCCCCTCAACCTCTCCACCAATGGCCTCGCTCCCAGGCCTACCCGGGAGCGATTCCTCTGCGTCCTTAGCCCCCCCCCGACTCCCCTGCCACGTGCTGAAGGCCGAGGCCGGGCCCGGGCCCAGGTTACTGGCGGCCGCGGGGACCCGGCCCGCGGCCTGGCACATTTCTGTTGGCATGTTTCCTTGTAGTAGGGATTGGTTTACTATGTTTAGTATTATGGGTGCAATTTCTGCTTTTGTAGCCTTGATCCAGTCTACCGGGCAAGGATCAAGGGGGGATGTGGTGGTGTTTATGTTTGAGATTGTGCTTAGTAATTGTCTGTTATCTATTGAGTAAAAGTTTTCCCACACTACTGTGGGGTTATTATTTTGTATTACCTTTTGATATGTGTTATTTTCAATTTTGTGGGAGATTATCTCTTCATTAGGGTTTAATTTTCTAGAGTAGTGAACTGCAAGTGCTTGTGCATTTATTGGATATTTTGTATTTACATCTTTTGGGGGTTTGGTGAGGGATTTTACAAGCTCAAATAATTCTCTTGGTCTATTTAAAGCATTAGTTAATTTTTTGGTGTGATAATTCTTTTTTGCCGTATTTACTATTTCTTTGTAGGATTTAAGTAGTACTAGATATTGTTCTTTGATCTCGATTGATTTCCTAGTTCTCCATTTTTTCCCATTCTTCTGAGATCTTTCTTTGCTTTGGCTAGGTCTGCTGTGTACCAGGGTTTGGTTTTTTTCCTTGGCTTGTTGTTTTCATTAGAGGCGATTTTGGGTGGTTGTTTAGAAACTGTTTCTATTCCATTGTTCCATTGTTGTATTAAGTCATCCAAGTTTGAAGTTTCCGTTTTTACATGAGAAAAAAAATAATTTTATTAGTATGTCTTTATCTAGTTTTTTAAACATGCTTCTTTGTGTGTTGGTCATAGCTTCTATATTGGGTGATTGTATTGGCATGTCAAACGTGAATTGTATAAGGTGGTGGTCTGACCATGGCACCTGTGTTATTTTTGGTGTTGTACTTGTTACTATGGTGTTTGAGTGTTTTTTGGGAAGGAATACCACGTCTAAGATATTTCCCTTGTCATGTGTGGGTGTTTGGATTATTTGCTGGTAACCCATTTGATCCATGGCCTCAATGAATGTATTAGTGTGTATGGTGTTAAGTGAAGCAAGGTTTATATTCCCTAATATCATCTGATACTTTTTTATTGAGGTTTCGCATATTGTTTCGAGAGGTGATGCTAGGGCTTTGTGTTTTACAGAAGGTGGTCTGTAAATGAGGGAAATAGCAAAAGTTTTATTTTCCACCTTGAGGATGTCTATTCCTTCGAATGACTTCTGGGCGTTGTAAGCTAGTTTTAGGTTGTCCTTTGCTATTATTAGCACTCCTCCCCCTCTTCTGTTAGTACGGGGGCAGTTAGATTGTATCCTGGTGCACTTAGTATGTTGAGGGGGACTGTATCTGTCTCTGAGAGCCATGTTTCTGTGATGCATAATAAATCAGGCTTTTCATCAGTAATTAGGTCTTGTATAATATGTGTTTTGTTTTTGATGGACCCAACATTTATTAGTAGGCATGTTTGGGGGATTAGCGTGTTAGGTTTATAAGGTGTAGCAGTAGGGGTAGTTTTAATTGTAATTAATCTTGAGCGTGGTTTCATTGCTTTTGGGTTAGATTGATGTATATTAGATTTGATTTTATTTGGTATCCATTGGGTGCATTGTGTTAGTTGATATATGTGCATGTGGCTTGGGGTGAATATATAGGATAAGTGTATAGGTAAGCTGAAGATGTTTTTGCATACAGGAAAGCACATAGCAAGATGATTAGAAGCATATTCAGGAATTCCATCTTTAGTTTTTTGTGTGTAATGTAGTACCTGTGTGTTGTGAGAATGTGGGAATAAGAGTGATATTTTGTATGATCTGTGTGTGCATGTATCATGGCCTTCCCATCTGACAAGACAGATCCCATATGTAAGACATAAATGTCAGTTGAACCAGCAGCATATCAATGCAGTGCTATATACAGACCAAACCAGATGTCTCTCTCCCATACCTGGCTAACATATCTTGTCAGGCAAGAATGGGCCAAAGCCTAATGACAGCTATGCAGACATAGGCATACCCCATAAGCCAGTGTAAGGTGGAATGAGAAAGACCGGCACACATGCAACTGACTATGTTCAATGTGTTGAAACTTCAGCCATTGCAGACATCTCTGCAGCAGGGCCCTTCAGAGGCAGAACTGTAAGCAGGTGCTGTTTTGTCAAGGCACCCAGTAGCTCTATTGGGTGTTTGTGGAGACATGTGGCCTGAATGAACCTCCCTTGCCACCATGCCCTGTGGAAATCATTACAGAAAATTTGTTCTAGTCTTGACCTACCTTAGTTGTCAGACTTGTGATAAGGAAGCTTATCATAGTTCAGGAGGGAGCTATAATAGAGGTGAATTGGCTCTGAACAAGCAACCTGTCTTTGCTGGTAGAAATACTAAAACAGAATGTTTTCATAAAAGACTACCAGTCCCAGAATGCACCAGGTTTCAAACAGCCTCTAGAGGAGCTGAAGTGGGGAAACGTGTGTTCAATCAGGAGAGCTATGAGGTAATCCCCAATCACTCATCTCCAAGGGCAGGGCTTGATTCAGCACAGCTGAGCTGTGCTAGGGTGGAGTATCCCTCTAAGCAAGTTAAAAGTAAAACATATTCTACATAGAATCAGAACAGGAACAGGAACTCAGAGATCAGGAAGAAGCAGCAGCAACGTGGAAGGAATACGAGAAAGACATCTTGGAGGTCTAAAGAAGGAGCCCACAGCAGTACGTGTGTTGGGAGTCATTCCAGAGGCAAGCATACTCCATTGGACTGGAGGAAGCCAGAGGAGTGGGGTTACAGAGCCAGGAATTCCCAGGCGGCACCTTTGAAGGAGACGGCTGCATTTGGAAGGGGCCCTAAGACCAGTGCAAGAAGGTATGTGAAGAGAGACCCAGTGTCCAGGGATCTTGATTGGAAGGCTGGACATAAAAGCTGGACTACTTACTGGCCAGGATATCTGGAGAGGAAACCTAACAGCAAAGGGAGCTCAGGTATGAACTCTGATCTATGCCCTAGCTCTTTACCTGGAAGACAGCAGGGAAACAAATATTATCCTGAGAGTGATCCATTAAGGCATTCCTCTGAGCCAGACCATGATATTGATTCTATGATATTTGAAGAAGAAGGAGATATTTCAAATGATCAGTTAGAATACATGGATTGCTCTCTGTCTAGGCTTCTGCTTTAAAATACTTTCACTAATACAACAACCATCAAAAGGAACTATAACTTGTTCTTTTATCTACCCAGAAAAGTCTGCAAGAAAGCTTTAGGGTAGGATTTGAGCCACGTAGAGAAAGTGAAACAGCAAAGGGGTTTGCAGCTGGCTAATTATTGGTAATTGAGCCATGCACAATTGCACGTGAGCTCTGAAAGGAAACTACTGTTTGTGTGTGTAAATAGAAGAAAGTTATCCTTGAAAAAGAACAGTTTTTGTTACTTTTGGGTTTTGTTTTTTTGCTTTTGGAGCACTGCTAAAAGTTATTAGCAGGAGCCCTCAAAAAGACCTTTTCTGTTTCCCATCAAGGTCTTTATTGCTTGATTGCTTAAGAAGTTCAGTTACCTTATATCATGATTTGTTTTTCCTGAGTACAATACTGAAAGCAAGTGTCCTTTTGTGTTACCAAGTAAATCTGTGTGGGAGAATTAACCCCATGAATAAAATATATTTTACTTTGCTTACACTCGAGCAACACAACTCATTATTTTGTGAACGGCTGATTCTGGTATGAATGGACTATATCCCCCACAATCCTTTGCAAGTCATAATAGTATTTTGCCTTTGCCAAGACTGTGGACATTCACGCCCAGTGCCCCCGTTTACAGACTACAAGTCACATGCATTGAGCCAATGGCCAGTGGCCTCATTTTTCTTACCCCCTCATCTGTCCACATATGAAATATATGTTACAATATCACATTCTCTGTTATCAGGTGATGCAGGATATGGATATCGAGCCATGGTTGATGACCCCAGTGCGTTTCACAAGGTCACATGCAGAGACAAGGTAAAATGAGGCTCATGGCACTACCCACTCTGTCATTTAGTGCACCTTTGGTGTTTTGAAAAGTTGTTTCAGGTATCTGGATAAAACTAGTAGGGGCCTTACAATATTAATCTCTGACAGTGGTGAAGATCATTTTGGCCTGCCACATTCTGCACAACATTGCAATCAGGCATCAGAGCCCAGTCAAAATTAACCTGGATCTGGAGGAAGATCCAATGTGCCTTCCTGCATGTGACCAAGAGAAAACATGGGTAGGCTCCAAGATCAGGCAATGACTGATACAGCATCTGTTTGCATGTAAGTGCTGTCTATGTGAAGCTATGGATATATGTAATAACAGTATGAACAACATTCATGGCAAATGTGAGCAATCTTGCAAAGTCATCTGCACTGTGTATCTTGCTGTACAGTAGTCCAATATATCTGATACCTCCTCAGGCTAGCCAGCAATACCCTGCAACACTGTGATGACTGTCAGGTAAGAACCATGTTGCCAGCTCCATATGCATCTTCATGTATTGCTTAATTCAAAGACCATAGATTGGTCAAAAGTTGGGCTAGCCTGCTATGGTTTCACATTTGACAGCATGAAGTGTTATGTGACAGAAGACTGATCTTCACAAATCTCCCTGGGGTTCCAATAAGAAATTGTCTTATGCTGGGTGTGAGGTAAGTGAGCAGGGCAGGGTGGTCATGGGATGTGAACTACATATGAACTGTAGAAAACAGTATAGTAAACATTACTGATGCACAAGTGAGGGGTCTAACCTGATAACCATTATCTGTCATGTTGAACTGCAGTGTCTGCAACACCTATCTGGCTTGTGAGAGAGGCAGTGTGCAATATGGAGTAAGAAGCCAGTCTCCAGCTGTAACATCATAGTAGAACAGTAGCAGATGGTATTATGAGGGGGACAGACCTGGGTAACATAGCTAATTGTTATATGTGATCTGCTGTGTGTAGTCATCACTCTAGAAACATTGAAGCAGCAATGTGTGCATGCTATGATCCAGTGTGTTAGACCAGATAGTCCAATCAATGCTCAGATGATATGTCTCTATGCCCATGTGCCAGGTCAGCACCCAAAGACATCAAATGGTCAAGTATTGTAGGATATATGGTCAACAGCCACATTGCACAACTATATAAATGTGCAAGGTTACAATGCTGATATCATGTTACTGATATCATGTTACTATTTGGATTATGGGGTCTGCAACCCACCAATGTGTGTCAATCATGTGAACCATTGTAATATACACTGCTGCTGCTGCCCTTGTTAGCAGCTGGCTTAGCACATAGTGTTATATGTCTTGCTACAGTGTTGTAAATCGTGTATTGCCTGACATGGTCCATCTCCACTAATTTGTTAACACTCTCTGATGTTAATGGTGTTTGACATCCTTTGTAACTCTCAGATGTCCCCTTGCCATGGCACTGCAATGAGAAAGCATTCCACAATTGGGATACATATCAGGAACTGCAGATCACCATTATGCAACATTCCTGTCAGGATGAGGAATAGCAGGGGAGGTGTACAGTGCTCTGTGCCAATGTACTCATCAGTCACCACATACAGAACAAACATTGCTGTGTATATGTAGCTCTGCTGGGTTCATATCCATTATGGGTTATGAGATGCACTGGTGGCAATGCATGGGTATATTGTCAGATGCTGTGCTATGGGGGCACTGAGACTGATCTCCAAAATGACCCATACATATGTGATTTGCTACATAGTTGCCAATGGGGGGCAGGGTCCTCTGATAGACAGGTCATTGTTTCTGGGAAATGATGTGAATGTAATTCAGTGACACAGATGTTCATCCCTCTTATGGACTCTGAAATGGTTTCCCACATGACAGGTGTCTGGAGTGTATACAAGTTCCACAACAAAATGTGTTATTGAGAGCTGTAATGCCGCACAGCCATCAGGACAAGCCACTTGAAGAAGGTATGTGCATCAGACAGATGCACCAGACATCTGCAATATGTCTTCAGCACACACTGTGGTGATTGGGCAGAAGATATTAGGAAATATGGAAGCTTGATTGGTTGCCTAATGGCCAGTGTTGCTGTGTAACAATAAAGCTGTGATGGGATATTAGACTCACGTGCAGGCAGGTAACTATGTTCACAGCACATGTCAAGCATTGTCTGTCAGTGACAACCACTGAACTGGCTGTTACGGTTTCTCTCAGACATCAATGATTCATAAGTGTCAGTATTGCAACTGTGTATCAGCTAATGTAATGTGACTACATATGCCTGTTTCTGCTCCATCCATCAAGGCAAAGTAGTCTGTCAAGGACTGACAGGGATGATGGCAAAAATGTAAGAAAGCAACGGAAAACTCAGCAGCACCCACAGGACGTTTCAGACTCTTTAACAAAGAGGCGAACATCAAAGAGGTCCTTCCTAACATCAAGACGGCATCGCTGAACCTCGAGGAAGTGATGGCCTCATGGAACAACAGCCTGAGCTCCTTTGCATGCTTACCTGCCCTAATTAAGCCACATGCCCCAGATAAGCGACCAAGAACTAAAAAAACTGCACGCTGGTACACCGCCGAGCTATGAACCTCACTACATCTCCTGAGGAAACTGGAAAGACGATGGCAACGTACACGGTCCCCAGCAGACCAGACAGCCTACACCTCCCACCTGAAGATACACTGGAACTTAATATCAGCAAAAATGAAAGAATATCACTCCGAACTCCTGAGATGCTCTCTGAACAAACCCCACGAGCTCTTCAATATAGTGAAGACCCTAATAAAGGAACCCTCACCCCCCCCCCCAACCAGCCACAATACATCCTCAGGAATACGTGGACTACCTGCTGGCCAAAACTAATAACATCAGTGAAGCCATGTTGTCCAGCCCTAGTAACAACCCAGCTCAAATTAAGCCGCTTACCTCCCTCATAACACCATTGGCTGCAGGTATTGAGGACATCATTGCAGTCATCAGTGCCACCACTGCCCCGAACGACCCTTGTCCAGCATTCTGGATAAGATCACTACGTAAGTAACTCAGCCCTATACTAGCCAAAATCATGGATCTGTCGTTCTCCACAGGACTATTCCCATCATGCCTCAAAAAGACATCAATCTGGCCCCTTTTGAAGAACAACAAACTGAGTCCCCAGAAGGTAGAATCATACCAACTAATATCAAGCATCCCACTGCTAGCAAAGATAATTGAGAAGGTCATCCAACGTCAAATATAGGACTACATCGACTCGATGGCTCCCCTCGACCCATGCCAACACGGCTTTAGGGAATCACATGGCATCAAAACTCTCCTTGCCACGCTCATCAACACATTGATCACAGGAATCGACAACATCAAATGAGGATATGCTCTAATTTTCCTGAACATTGCTGCTGCGTTTGACTCTGTAAACCATGAGCAACTCCTGATACGGCTTCAGGAAAAAGGAATTAACGACTCAGCATGGAGATGGTGCAAATCCTATCTAATGGCAGGCTCCACAACCTATAAGCCATTCCAACAAAAACATGGTGTGCCTCAGGGCTTCTCGATCTCCACACTCTTATTCAATATATACATGCAACCCATATATGAAATAATCCACTCCCATAACATCTCATGCTTGATCTATGTGGATGACGTACTATTCTTCACCCCATTGATGATTGACCATCCGGACTTCTCCCCACTAGTAAAATGCTTTGAGGCCGTAAATGACTGGCTCCTCTCACAGAGCCTCAAGATAAACTTCAGCAAGACGGAGGTACTGTTCATTTCAAAAAATCAATCCTTCTCCCCACCAGCGACATTAAAGACGAGAGATGCTGAGCTCCCAAGTAGACCTACCATCTGCTACCTAGGCGTTATGCTATACCAGCACCTCGAACTTAAAGCGCACATCAGCAAGCAAATTTACCACAAAATACGAACAGTGTGACATCTCCAACCCCTGCTGCAACCAGATGACTTCAGAACAGTTTTTCAGGCACTGGAGACCCCTCACTTTGACTACGCCCATGTGATCCTGCACGGTCTACCCAAAAACACACTAAACCCATTAGAACTGGCAATGAACGCAGCTGCACGCTTCCTACATGGGGCCTCTAGAAGAGACCACATTACCCCAATCCTAAAGGATTTGAACTGGCTACCAATCTCCTGCCGGCTCACTTATAAAGTAGTCCTGATGACCTTTAAGGCCATCAACAAAATATCACCCACCTCTCTGACAGACCTTCTCTACCCCACACCAGCAAACAGAGCAAGGAGGACATTCGCCACCAGCACGCTACAGACCCCCAAGGAAATAACAAAATGCACCCAGGTAACAAGGAACCGAGCCTTTAAGTTCCATGCTCCTAGCTGCAGGAATGCGCTCCCAACTACCGTCCGAGCGATCACTGACCTTGCTCAATTCAGAAAAGCATTAAAACACCACCTTTTTCTCCTTCATTACTCACAGCCCAGTAATTCAACCTCATCCGCCATACACCCAGCTAGCCATCTGTAAATAACAAACAACTCATGTACTATTGTAGATAGTAGTAGATAGTTGTAGTCAGCTAGCCATCTGTAAATAACAAACAACTCATGTGTATATTGTAGATAGTGGTAGATAGTTGTGGATAGTTTCCCCAGTTTGAAATCCAAGTTGTCTTACCTGTTCAATGTAAGTGCATAACAGGCTTCCTGTTCTGTACAAAAGTGTTATCTGTAAACCACACTGATTTTAAAGAGCGCAGTATATAAAAGTGATAAATAAAAATATAAAAAAATAAAAAAAAATGTAACATGAAGATGTCACATGTACCATCCTGACTGCATCCCCATATATTGTGTGGCCTCAGCTAACAATGTAAGACTCAGAGCCAGAAGTGAGTGCTGTGATGTGTCACATAGGAAATGTAGATAAGCTGGGTTGCTCTATCCAATACATTACTGTTTAGTATGTTGAACAGAACCACACAGTGCTGGGACACACACCTTTAAGAGATAAGGTCTGTTGCACCAGCCTAAATGGAACAGGTGCAGTCACATATATTCTGGCTTCCCCTAAACATATGTCCAAAGTTTACCTTGTGCTCATGTCTTAATCCACATATTGACATACAGTATGTAGAACAGGTTCCACTTCATTAACTCACCACACTGTACACAGGTGAAATTATGTATGGACAAGAGGCATGGGATAAGTATTTTACAAGTGTAGACAATGACATGGTATACTCTGTCACCCACCGTCGGATGTGTATTCAGATGTACAAGGCTGCAGTGATGTCACACAGTGAGGCTGGTACTCACACACAATTGAAATCCAGACTACATGCTTCAAAACATACAGATATGAGGCCATGCCAGTGAGAATCGGGGATGAGTAAACAGGACATTAGTTGGGAGTGTGATTGTTCAGTTGACTGAACTGTGCATTGTTTGTGGAAACCAACTCAGTTGGGCCCTCCATATGTAATCCTCGTGGAAAAGAATGGGCCCCTGAGCAGTGCTTAGTTACACCTCTAGACATAGGATTGCTCAGACTGTGTCAAGAATCCAAGCATGATGCCGACATACAGATAAACATACAAACAACTGAAGTATACCACAATCTTCTGCATTAGCACACATGTTACTACGCATGTTCATGAATAGCACATATCAAAACTGCCTAATGCAATAGACTGTTCCCTGAGGATAGACAGGTACCAGGAATGAGGTTCTGTCTAACTATTTACTCTGTTGGGTAATGGTGATAAATGTACCATCCCTTGGATTGCTATCATAAAGAACGTTTCCCGGTGTGTGAGCCCTGCATCTTTGTGTCTGATGTAGCGACACCTCAGGACCCATCAGCTCCCAAACATACCATACAGCACACCAATGGCCACATTGAACTGAGAGGTTCCTCAACATGTAATGGCATATAGGTGAGGTATACATTACTCCACAGTTAGCTAGTGGCAGTTGAAATGCCACATTATCTTACCCATGATGGGGGCAGATGTAGAAGGCCTCCCTGTTAAATGAAGGTGTATGGCCCCTGTTCAGACCCATGGTACAGCTACTGTACTATATAGACAGTGTCCCATGGACATTCAGAAACATCTTGTGACGATGAGACCTTCAAATGTGTATGACTGTATGAAGGGATGGTAATGATATATGGGGGCTCACTCATCAATATAGGCTTTTACATGTGGCAGAAGAAAGTGCTGCATCTATAAGTGCAACTGCATGTGTCCAACATGTGCAAATACGGGAATAGGAGACACAATAGGATACCTCAGGATGATATGTGGCAATTACTTGCTGTAGCAAGGGAAATCAGCATGTATGCTTCATATCTGTACACTGAGCTCTAGCTTCCCTGTCTCACATGGATAATAGTGCAATTATATGTAGCTATGGAGAGCCATCACAAATCTTTCTGATAGAGAGAGGGAGCTCCCACCTTTCCTAAAGTCCCAATACAGGAAACAGTAGGAAACCTGACTGCCCAAAATGTTGTTTGACCATATCACAGAAAGATGCTTCTCCCTGTATATCACAGCTACAACTCTGACGTGCCTCATGTCCAAGTCACATGTTCCACATACATGTGAATGCTGACTACTTCCCTAAATGCAAGCCTGTGTGGGCAAGTACGTGGGATACCTCATCATATGTGTCAATGTCTATTGTCACCTGTAGTGTGATAATACAGGCAGGCCACATTTGTACATATTCCCCCATATTGGCATGGTGTATGCATTAACATGCCCCAAATGTTGTATGTCTACTGCTGCTGGAAATATCATTTGTTGGAGCACATGCAAGTGGGAGATATATTATCTGAGCAAAGGGTCCTGTTATAGCCAAAAGGCTGGGCCTCCTCCACTAAAGATGCTGTTTGCGAGGGTTATCTGCATGTCTGTGTAACATGCTGTAGTTATCTATCTGGCAGTTAGGCATGAGAATAATGTGGATGTACAGTTGACATGTGCATGGAACAGTTCTGTGCTTTCTAGAAGTGCCCCAAGGTTGCAGCAATCCCTGGGTGTTCTGTAGTGCAATGTAATGATTGTGAGAAATGATTTTGGAACGTACTCTATGGGTATGATGCAGGAGGGAAGGAGAGCAAGTGCATGACTACACGAGACAGGCAGATGCCCATTCTGCCTGGAGTCAGGGTACATGACTACATATCTTTTAACCTGGAATGCACTGTGTTGCTGATGGCCAGATAATTCTACCGTGCGTTAGAGTGTGCAACTCCCTGTACTATTCCTTACTGTCTCACACATTCCCTGCAGGTTTCTAAGTATTCACTGGAAGTAGTTGCTGTCCCATGGATATGTTGGCTCTCCCAGGGGAACAACAATGTTGGAGGACAAATTGACATTGATACAACACAGGTCTGAGCACATCAGAATCATGCATCTCTTACCCCAATGCCACAAGTTGTAAGGGCATTTGGATCTCCAAATAGGATCTGCACACATGTCATGTAAAGTGTCAACAGGCAATACTATTCTGATGCCCCTACTGCAACATATTCCTGTTTCCCATGAACATTTCACAAACAGACTAAGATGCAAGCACTGCCAGCAACAATGTATCATAGGTCTGCTATCCATCATGACCTGTGCAATCAGCTGATGTGACCAAGTATGAGGACCACCCCTCACAGCTCTGATGTTGCCCATGGAGCCGGTTCTACATGCAGCCAGAACTCTGTAAGGAGATGGGACACACACATGGACATGAGGATCAGCAGGGACACAGCATGTGCCTCACAAACTACAGCTTGGAACAACTGCGGTGTACACTGGTTATACCATGTACTCATCCCTACCTCATGAGACCCTTCCGGTCAGCATGGTTGCTGAGTTACATGTGATGTACAGGATGTTGACTGTCAATCCAAGGATTTATAAGAACACTGCCTGGTGACATGTGAGATGGGTCATATACAGATGTGGTCAACATTACATCCACCCTTGCAGTTCAACCCCTTACTGTCCAATATCTCCTTAAATGAAGTGGCCAGGGAAATGGCTTGCTACCAGATATATGCACACATATGGGATACACAGACCAATCACATAAAACCAGACCAATTTAAAAAAGAAATAGTAGGGATTAGTATCAACACTGTGCCATTGGCGGGGCATGATTAACCCCTGATAAAGAGTTCCAATCAGTTTTAATAGAGGAACTACATTCCCACTGCAAGAAAATCAGATGCACTGAGGCCGATTCTGTACTGGCCATCCAGCCCCTGTAGGGTCAATCAGAATCAGGTCTACGGCCTGGACATGCAGGCCGGGCCCCAATTCTGATCAGCCGCATGCTCAGCCACATACCCAGCTAACTCAGCCTGGCTCCATAATGGAGCTGCAGTGACATGGCAGCTTGTTGCCATGGAACCGTGGCACCATTATGGAGCAGTCATAAGAACTTAAGAAATTCCATACTGGGTCAGACCAAAGTCCATCAAGCCCAGTATCCTGCCTCCAACAGTGGCCAATCTAGGTCACAAGTTCCTAGCAGTTTCCCCAAAAGACACAGGTTCCACAATGCTTGTATTGGGTCAAGCAGTGATATACCGGGTCCCTTTTAATAATTGTTTATGGACCTTTCCTCTAGGAACTTGTCCAAACCTTTTTTAAACCCAACTACGCTAACAGCTTTTACTACATCCTCTGGTAACAAATTCCAGAGTTTGATTACATGTTGAGTGAAAAAATATTTTCTCTTATTAGTCTTAAATAGTTTACCCTGTAGCTTCATTGCATGTCACCTAGTCTTTCTATATTCTGATGACGTAAACAATTGATCTACATTTACCCGTTCCACTACGTTCATTAATTTATAGACGTCTATCATATCTGCACTCAGCTTTCTCTTTTCCCGGTTGAAGAGCCCTAACCTTTTTAGCCTCTCTTCATAGGGGTATCCTTCCATCCCCTCTACCATTTTGGTGGCATTTCTCTGTACCTTTTCTAATAACGCTATATCCTTTTTTAGATACAGTGACCAGAATTGCACACAATATTCAAGGTGCGTTCACACCATGGAACAATACAGAGGCATTATAATAGCCTTTGTTTTATTTTCCATTCCTTTCCTTATGATTCCTAGTGTAATCCAAGGGTTAAAATTGGCGCTTGCGCTAAAGTGGGTGACTGGTTTGAATTGTTGTTAATTATACTTGATAGTTTGGAGTCCTGAGTGAATATTAATGTACTGGTTATTTAAATTGGACAAAGTTTTAGGTAATTTTATGGAGGAAAATGTATAACGCCTAAAGGAATGTATAAATTTTAAATTGGAAATAATAGGATATTTAAGTTAGATAAGCTGAATGGAATCATAGGTTTTGGATTATTTTGGAAAGATTTTAATGTGTAAACCTTCCAAATTAAGGTCTTGCCATTCACTTTAATGGGAAATTACAGTTGAAAATAAAACTGATTTTTCTTTGCAAAATTTAGAACATGCTTTAATGCCTAATCTACATATTCCTAAAGCATGCTTGTGATTGGTTAGCGGCTCTGGAATGAAAATTGGTGATATCAGAAGAGTCATCGTAACCTTGACAACAGAAAAGTTATAGTTGAAAAAAGAAAGAAGAGCTTGAACAGTAACAGAAAGCAGAAGTGTGTTGTGCCATTCCTGGAAAGATGTACTGTTTATGCCAGTAATAAGGTACCAATAGATGAAAGATTGTTTTTGAGAGTGGAATTGCTGTTGGAACTATATGAAAATTAGTCAAAGTAAATGACAGCCCTGATTTTGTGTGGCACTGGACAATACTTATTGAGAAGTATTGCCAGGTAGTAAAGCAAGTGACACTGGTTGAAAATTCCATGAGAGCTCTCTGAAGGAGGGAGGCTGAGAGGAAGTGGCAGTGTCTTTTGAGGAGTGCTTTGCTATTAAGTAGCTTATAGTATGTGGTGCCTGAAATTCTAAAGTGATAGGATACCTGCACAGTAAGTGACTGATGTCTTTGCGGAAGAAAAATATGCCTGGAGTCATATAAGGAAATAGATGAATGAAGGCATTGTCTTGGAAAAGTGAATTCATAAATGAAGCTCTGTTAGTAGTTAGGGAAAAACAGTAAAGATTAGGCTTTATTATTTAGGGATTTTAATTATATTTTGATTTATTTAGACAGGAATCTATACTGAATAATTTCACAGTGATTGTTTGCTAGTTGGTAAGATAGACAGGGTTTTCTATTTTTGATTTGTTTAAAGCTTAGATAGTAGGTTGGAGATTGAGAAGACTACCGTCAGCTGAGCAGCAGTGGTGTTTCCATCAACAGGAGCTCCCATAAAAGGAATTCCAAAGTCATCAAACTTAACAAGAAAATTCTACTGCTACAGATACCAAACAACCGCTACAACTACGGAGAGTTAAGTGCTTGTAAAGACTGTGTTTTGTGAGAAAAAGGACAATTGATTCATACCTGAGAATAGACATTGATAGAAGTGCTGTTTTGAAGTTTTTTGTAGAGATAAAAGTTATAGTTATAGATATAGTTTGTACCCAGGTATCACAGTGTCCCACTGGTTGTCCTCCTTCCACCATGTCTCTGATATTCCAATCATATCTAACCTCTCGTTTAGTGCTATATATTCTAACTCTCCCATCTTGTTTTGTAGACTTCTAGCATTTGCATACAAGCATTTTAGACTGTATTTTATTCATATTAATTTGGCTATTGGTAGACATGGGTAATTTGGGATCTTTAAGTTCTGTCTGCTCCATACTCGAGGGCATTTGGGCTACTTTACTCTTTTTTGGAACCTCTCTGCTTTTTGTAGTATCCTTCAAGAATACATTCTTCCGAACCATGCGCTCTTGGGCGACTGTCGGCTTTCCCCTATTATCTAGTTTAAAAGCTGGGATGACGTGGGATACCATGCACCAATGATCCCTCAAAGGACCGTGTGCTCTGCTGCCATCCTCCAGCAGCATGCCAGTGAGAGTAAGGAGTTGAAACACAATCAGTGTGATGGTTGACATACATAGACATGTCCTAAGGTATCTGTCTTTGTGGAGCAATCATAAACGCACCCACGTTTTGCCTCATTCCTCCAGAAGGTATGGCAGTGGGGGATTCTCGGGCAATACAAGGTGCTTGGAGGGAACACTGCAATGCACACCCTATTGTGGCCTACATGGTTGTAGGACACAGCCACCTTGTTGTGGAGGACGTGGTATGGTACATAACCTACAGGTCTTTGTATGTAGGCATAGTGGCAAAACTGTTCCACATTCCCTGTTGCAGCTGCAGGTTGCACAATGCACAACATACTCCCAAAGGTATTTACTGCACATGCATGTAAACACCCACCTGAGAGATCCTTATGGCTGCCCATGGTGTAGATGATGAGATTGGATAGGAGACCCTGCATGATATTCCATAGGCTACCTGGGGCAGCTTGTGCGTCTTCTACCTGGGCTTCTGGGTGGGAAGGGCCCACCATCTCCATCACACCCCCGCTCCCCCTGACCTCCCGGCGTCTGTCCTGAACCTCTTGGGTCTGGCCACCTTCCATATCTCCAATTCCATGTGGAAGTGCAATTCGTTCTCAGCATCACCCTCCCCAGCTGGCGAGTAGTGTCCTGTCCATTCCTCCCATCCATGCTCCTCGTAGGTGGATGAGCATTCATGCACAGAGGAACTACCACCATGCACATCACTCCTCCTCAGTGGAGTCCCTGGCCCCATCCTGTAGGAGACTCTGTGCCTGTGTCTCCTCTGGTTTTTCCAATAAGAACATAAGAACATAAGATATGCCATACTGGGTCAGACCAAGGTCCATCAAGCCCAGTATTCTGTTTCCAACAGTGGCCAATCTAGGTCATATGTACCTAGCAGTTTCCCCAAGAGACACAAGTTCCACAATGCTTGTACTGGGTCAAGCATTGATATCTTCGGTCACTTCTTAATAATGGTTTATGGACCTTTCCTCCAGGAACTTGTCCAAACCTTTTTTAAACCCAGCTACACTAACAGCCTTTACTACATCCTCCGGTAACAAATTCCAGAGTTTGATTACACGTTGAGTGAAAAAATATTTTCTTTTATTAGTCTTAAATAGTTTACCCTGTAGCTTCATTGCATGTCCCCTAGTCTTTCTATATTCTGATAAGGTAAACAATCGATCTACATTTACCCGTTCCACTCCGTTCATTAATTTATAGACTTCTATCATATCTCCCCTCAGCCGTCTCTTTTCCAGGTTAAAGAGCCCTAACCTTTTTAGCCTTTCTTCATAGGAGTATCCTTCCATCCCCTTTACCATTTTGGTGGCTCTTCTCTGTACCTTTTCTAAAATCGCTATATCCTTTTTAAGATACGGCGACCAGAATTGCACACAATATTCAAGGTGCGGTCTCACCATGGAACGATATAGAGGCATTATAATATCTTTTGTTTTATTTTCCATTCCTTTCCTTATCATACCTAGCATACTATTTTCTCTCTTGGCCGCCGCTGCACATTGGGCCAAGGGTTTTAACATGGTATCCACAATGACGCCTAAATCTTTTTCCTGGGTGGTGGTTCCTTATGTGGAACCTTGCATCGTGTAACCATAGTTTGGGTTGTTCTTCCCTAGGTGCATAACCTTGCACTTGTCCACATTAAATTTCATCTGCCATTTTGATGCCCAGTCTTCCAATTTATCAAGATCCTCTTGCAATTTTTCACAATCCTCTTGGGTTTTAACAACTTTAAATAGTTTTGTGTCATCTGCAAATTTGATAACCTCACTCGTTATTCCACTTTCCAGGTCATTTATGAATATGTCAAAAAGCAGCGGACCCAACACAGATCCCTGGGGTACACCACTATTCACCTTTCTCCATTGGGAAAATTGGCCATTTAGCCCTACCCTCTGCTTTCTATCTTTTAACCAGTTCCTGATCCACAATAGTACACTGCCTCCTATCCCATGACTCTTTAGTTTTGCCAAAAGTCTCTGATGAGGGACCTTGTCAAAGGCTTTCTGAAAGTCCAGATACACAATATCAACTGACTCACCTTTGTCCACCTGTTTATTCACTCCTTCAAAAAAACATAACAGATTAGTAAGACAAGATCTCCCTTGTCTAAAGCCATGTTGGCTGTCTCCCATTAGGTTGTGACTATCTACATGCTGAGTAATTTTATTCTTTATTATGGTTTCTACCATTTTTCCTGGTACTGACGTCAGGCTCACCGGTCTGTAGTTCCCCGGATCACCCCTGGAACCCTTTTTAAAAATTGGTGTTACATTGGCGATCCTCCAATCTTCAGGTATTAGAGATGATTTTAATGATAGTTCACAGATTACTGATAGCAGTTCTGCAATCTCATATTTCAGTTCTTTCAATACCCTTGGATGTATACCATCCGGCCCAGGTGATTTGCTACTCTTCAGTTTATCTAATAGTTGTAAGACATCTTCCCGATGTATCGATATTTCCTTCAATTCTTCCGCACCTTTAAATACCATTTCAGTCATGGGTAACATCCCTACATCTTCCTCAGTAAAGACCGAAGCAAAGAATTCATTCAGTCTCTCCGCTATTGCCTTGTCGCCTCTTAGTGCTCCTTTAACCCCTTTATCATCTAATGGACCAACTGACTCTCTCACGGTTTTTTTGATATGAATGTACTTGAAAAGATCTTTATTTCGCGTTTTTGCTTCCGCAGCAAGCTTCTTCTCAAATTCTCTCTTTGCCTGCCTTATCAATGCCTTGCATTTGACTTGCCAGTGCTTGTGCTGTTTCCAGGTTTCATCGTTTGGCTCTTTTTTCCATTTCCTGAAAGATGCTTTTTTGGCAACAACAGCCTCTCTGACCTCACCTTTAAACCATGCTGGCAGTTTTTTGGACTTCCTTCCACTTTTCTTAAAGCGTGGAATACAGCTGGTCTGGGCTTCCAAGATAGTATTTTTCAACAACACCCAAGCTTGATGTACGTCTTTAACCTTCGCAACTGCTCCTTTTAGTTTTTTCTTAACTGTTTTCTTCATTTTATCATAGTCTCCCTTTCGAAAGTTAAAAGGTAGTACTGTGGATTTCCTTACTATCCCTCCTCCACTAATTAAATCAAAGGCGATCATGCTATGATCACTATTGCCAAGTGGCCCCAACACCCTTATCTCTTGCACTAGATCTGGTGTTCCACTAAGGACTAGGTCTAATATGACTTCCCCTCTGGTCGGTTCATGAACCAGCTGCTCCAAGAAGCAGTCATTTATTCCATCTGGAACTTTATCTCCCTAGCATGTCCTGACGTGACACTGACCCAGTCGATACCGGGGTAATTGAAATCACCTATTATTATTACTGCGCTGTAACTTTTGTTAGCTTCCTTGATTTCTTTGAGCATTTCATCATCCATTTGGTCATTCTGGCCAGGTGCTCGATAGTACACCCCCACTGCCATCGCCTTCCCCCTTTTATATGGAATTTCAATCCATATAGATTCTACAGCAGATTTTGTTTCCTGCAAAACTTTAATCCTGTCAATGCCCTCTCTAACATAGAGCACAACCCCTCCACCAATTTGATCAGCTCTATCATTATGATATAGTTTGTACCCAGGTATCACAGTGTCCCACTGGTTGTCCTCCTTCCACCATGTCTCTGATATTCCAATCATATCTAACCTCTCGTTTAGTGCTATATATTCTAACTCTCCCATCTTGTTTTGTAGACTTCTAGCATTTGCATACAAGCATTTTAGAGAATGTATTTTATTCATGTTAATTTGGCTATTGTTAGACATGGGTAAATTGGGATCTTTAAGCTCTGTCTGCTCCATACTTGAGGGCATTTGGGCTACTTTACTCTTTTGTGGAACCTCTCTGCTTTTGGTAGTATCCTTCAAAGATACATTCTTCCGAACCATCCGCTCTTGGGTGACTGTCGGCTTTCCCCTAATATCTAGTTTAAAAGCTGCTCTATCTCCTTTTTAAAGGTTAATGCCAGCAGCCTGGTTCCATCCCAGTTAAGGTGAAGCCTATCCCTTCGGAAGAGCCCCTCCTTTCTCCAGAATGTTCCCCAGTTCCTAACAAATCCAAAACCCTCATCTCTGCATCATTGTCTCATCCACGCATTGAGACTCCGGAGCTCTGCCTGCCTTTTGGGTCCTGCGCGTGGAACAGGAAGCATTTCGGAGAATGCTACCCTGGAAGTTCTGGATTTCAACTTCCTTCCTAAAAGCCTAAATTTTGCCTCCAGAACCTCCCTACCACATTTTCCTATGTCATTGGTACCGACATGTACCAAGACAGCAGACTCCTCCCCAGCACTATCTAAGACCTTATCTAGGTGGCGCGTGAGGTCCGCTACCTTCGCACCAGGCAGGCATGTTACCAGGCGATCCTCACATCCACCAGCCACCCAGCTATCTACATGCCTAATGATCGAATCACCAACTATAACGGCTGTCCTAACCCTTCCCTCATGGGCACATGGCCCTGGAGAAACTTCCTCTGTGCGAGAGGGTTTTACATCACCTGGAGGACAGGTCCTAGTTACAGGATCACTTCCTGCCACACCAGGGTGATGCTCTCCTGTCACGTGACCTCTCTCCTCCATGGCAACAGGGGTGCTGCCAGACTGGAGGTGGGACTTCAGGACTATATCCCTGTAGGTCTCGTCTATGTAACTCTCTGTCTGTCTTATGCTTTCCAAGTCTGCTACTTTAGCCTCTAGAGAACGGACTTGTTCCCTGAGAGAAAAGACCTCCTTGCACCTAGTGCACACGTAAGACCTCTCACCAACTGGGAGATAATCATACATGTGACACTCAATGCAAAAGACTGGAAAGCCCCCATCCCGCTGCTGGACTGCTGTCTGCATCTTAGTTTTAAGTTTGTGTCTAGATCTTTAAGTTCTTACTTATTAGGGGTTGCTATGGGTATTTATACCAATAAAACTGTACCTAATACGTTTAATATACCTTGTTCACCTGAAGCTTAATTAATCTCAGGTCCTTAGTGTATGACTGATTTGGGTAATGAGCTTCACCTGAAAGCACCTCCTTTCTTAAGATGTGTAAGTACCTATAAAACTATGATTATCCCAGGGGAGGGTGGGTGTGGGGAGGGAGGGAGGGAAATAACACTTATTAAAAGAGGGCTGCTACACAGTACCCTGTCTTGTGCTGCTGAGGTAAGCTAAATTCTGATTTGATTTAAATTATAGCTCTTAGCTGCTGTTCTTACTTACTAAATTTAACCAGAAAGCTCTCTTCTGTGTGTTAAATTTAAACTAAAAGTACTTTGCTGTTACTTGGCCCTGAATGACTATTAAATTTAAACTACAAGCTCTCTGCTGGGTATTAAATGTAACCAGAAAGCTCTCCTCTGTGTTTTAAATTCAAACTTTAATTGCTGCTACTAGGCCCTAACTGATCAAACAAAAAACAGTGGGTTCACAGATTAAGTAGCTTTAATACAAAGAATTCTTTTTAGAAAATTACCAGAAGTATATACTCACAGTTGCAGATTTCTCTCCAGAAGTAACAGTCCCCCTTTCTAGTCCTTCAAGACTTCTAGTCCTTCAAGTCCTTCAAGTCCTTCTAGTCCTTCAATAGCTCCTGATGCAGGCCCAGTTGGGGCCATTACCACAAGTGGGAGGAAAAGCACATACAGATACAATCAGACATCTAGCATGATGCACACATCCCTACATGGGGACAGTTTACAGACATGCTGCAAATTCAGGTTGATACTAGGGCACTGGAATCAGGTCTAGGTGCAGTGAGCTCACATCTCCAGTGTAGGCCACATCGGAGATACTGCATGTCCCAAGAACAAGATAGACAGCTTTTCAAACACAGGTGTGCAGAAGCAGACAACACCATTCCCTACGAGCCAGATGTCATGATCCCAATGATAGGGATGTGAACTGCTGCCATATTGCTTGAGGTATTGCCATCATAAGAACACAAGAACATAAGATATGCCATACTGGGTCAGACCAAGGTCCATCAAGCCCAGTATTCTGTTTCCAACAGTGGCCAATCTAGGTCATATGTACCTAGCAGTTTCCCCAAGAGACACAAGTTCCACAATGTTTGTACTGGGTCAAGCATTGATATCTTCGGTCACTTCTTAATAATGGTTTATGGACCTTTCCTCCAGGAACTTGTCCAAACCTTTTTTAAACCCAGCTACACTAACAGCATTTACTACATCCTCCGGTAACAAATTCCAGAGTTTGATTACACGTTGAGTGAAAAAATATTTTCTTTTATTAGTCTTAAATAGTTTACCCTGTAGCTTCATTGCATGTCCCCTAGTCTTTCTATATTCTGATAAGGTAAACAATCGATCTACGTTTACCCGTTCCACTCCATTCATTAATTTATAGACTTCTATCATATTTCCCCTCAGCCGTCTCTTTTCCAGGTTAAAGAGCCCTAACCTTTTTAGCCTTTCTTCATAGGAGTATCCTTCCATCCCCTTTACCATTTTGGTGGCTCTTCTCTGTACCTTTTCTAAAATCGCTATATCCTTTTTAAGATATGGCGACCAGAATTGCACACAATATTCAAGGTGCGGTCTCACCATGGAACGATATAGAGGCATTATAATATCTTTTGTTTTATTTTCCATTCCTTTCCTTATCATACCTAGCATTCTATTTGCTCTCTTGGCTGCCGCTGCACACTGGGCCAAGGGTTTTAACATGGTATCCACAATGACGCCTAAATCTTTTTCCTGGGTGGTGGTTCCTAATGTGGAACCTTGAATCGTGTAACCATAGTTTGGGTTGTTCTTCCCTAGGTGCATAACCTTGCACTTGTCCACATTAAATTTCATCTGCCATTTTGATGCCCAGTCTTCCAATTTATCAAGATCCTCTTGCAATTTTTTACAATCCTCTTGGGTTTTAACAACTTTAAATAGTTTTGTGTCATCTGCAAATTTGATAACATCACTCGTTATTCCTCTTTCCAGGTCATCTATGAATATGTCAAAAAGCAGCGGACCCAGCACAGATCCCTGGGGTACACCACTATTCACCTTTCTCCATTGGGAAAATTGGCCATTTAGCCCTACCCTCTGCTTTCTATCTTTTAACCAGTTCCTGATCCACAATAGTACACTGCCTCCTATCCCATGACTCTTTAGTTTTGCCAAAAGTCTCTGATGAGGGACCTTGTCAAAGGCTTTCTGAAAGTCCAGATACACTTTTGTCAGACCTACATGGTGATCTGATATCACCTGTCTCAATTCCTGTGTTACAGTGCTGCTGTCTGGGACAGCCAGATCACTCATTAGCAGCAATGCATTCCCTGTTCCTGTAACACTCAGAGGTCATGGACTGTCCTCAATGTCTGAGTGCTGTACTAGATTATTCATACCCATACTAATGTGGGCTTAGTGGCTTAGTGACTACTACCATGGACAATTCTCATCCCTAGATACACCAAACTATCATGTTGGAAAGATGGTAGCACTAAAGGGACACACTGTGAGCGTTGCTGCTAGTGCCAGTTTGTTGCACAAAGGATCCAGGGCTCCATGGTGGGGCTTTGTAGTGCTGTACAGGATTGTCATTTCTCTTTCTATCTTGGAACAGTGCAGAGACATGTGTACTGGCCTTTATGTCTACTCTGGCAATCTGTCTGATGAGTGCAGGTGTCCTCTTGTGTGATGTCTGTGTTCTACAATGTCATCAGAGCTGGGAATGTGGCTGGGCTGGTTTGTCACATGCTTCTACAACATAGGGAAGGGTTTCATTGTGACATTTGTAAAGCTGTATACATACTATGTGGCTGATATGACAGAGTTTCCTAAGGGGTTATTATCAGTGCCGTGACACCTTGACCTGCTGTCTGCAGCCCTTATAAATCATATGCTTGCTATCTCCTCCTCACACGTGCCCTACTGTCACCTTGCAGTGGGGACCAGTGATGATTCCATGCATGACTGAGGGCAGCAGTTAAAGCAAAGGATGTATTGTGGATGACTAGCTGTTGCAAGAGCTGTAACACATACTCTTTACAACATGCTCACATGTTGGCAGAGCAGAACAGAGTACAAGCAGAGCTCATACATGTGACTACCATAAGATATGCAGTGCAGACAATGGTTTGGCACATCGTTGAAAAGTGGAGCAATGCAACTATGGGCTGGACGTAGTTACAATTCAGTGGGCAGAGCAGCTTCATATGGCCCCTACTCTCCAAATCCATATGTTGCTGCCATTATACACCGCACTGCACTGCTTCTTTGGGAGGTAGGCAAAGAGTGCAGTACTGTAGCACTATATGGTGCTCTTCAATCACCCTGAGCCAGACCCCAGATATCAAAGGGGATCCCTAGGGGAAGCCTTGGGTCACAGTAAACACAGACCTCAGCAGACAGTGGTGCAACAGGTACGCGGCTCAGCCTTTGGACACATGTGGCTCCATGCACTGCCCCTAAAGCCCACATCACTTACCAGCAACACCAGAGGGGTTTAAAAGGACTGAGCTTCGGGCATGCCCTCACCTAAGGGCCACGCCAAAGAGCCCTTACACATGGCCCTTAGCGTGGAATGCAGCATTGTAAAAGAAACTGGGCTTGACACAACTGTAAGTGATACCTTGGTAAATACGCTGATAACCAGTATTAGAAACATAGAAACATGACGACAGAAAAAGACCACATGGCCTATCTAGTCTGCCCTTCCATATCAACCACTATAACAAGCCTCTTTTTTCCTTTAGAGATCCTCTGTGTTTGTCCCATGTTTTTTTTAATTCAGAAACTGTCCTCAACTCTGCCACCTCCACTGGGAGACTATTCCACGCATTTACCACTCTTTCCATAAAGAAATATTTCCGCATATTACTCCTGGTCTATCCCCTTTCACCCTCATCCTATGTCCCCTTGTAGCAACTGGCCACTGTTGAAAACAGGATACTGGGCTTGATGGACCTTGGTCTGAGCCAGTATGGCATTTCCTATGTTTGTATGAAAATTTCCGTTTAATGGATAAATTCATCATTTATCTGGTTAGCTCCACTCAGCCTGGATATTCAATGGCAGCTCCACTCCAAATACTGCAGTTGAATATCCTACTGCTATCTAAGCACTAAAGCTGACCGCTGTGGCATTTGAATATTGTCCATTTTGAAAATCAGCCCCTTTGTTTTACTGGAGAGTGACTATTGGAATTTGACCAAAAACCAACACAGCACCTAGAGCTGCTCATCCAACCATATTTCAGAGCTCCTGCTTGTTACAGTCCATTTTGAATACAAGGGTAATAAATAATTCCTAAAGGCCATTTCATCCTTGATACATTTGGATAAGCCAATTTGAAAGGTTGTTGAGAGAGCCTGTTCTTTCCATCTGCTTTTGGCCACTAGTGTATGAAACTGGACAGCATAGTTCATGACTGTCTGGGACCTGTGCTAAAGGTGATATAGATGCATGGATGTTTCTGCACACACCCCAGGCCATCATAGATGGTCTTAAAGGAAGATAGGTATTTGTCAAAACTGGTACAGGTGTCCTCAAAAGCAGGAAAGTGATGCTGGCCACTTTGACTTCCCTAGAAGCAAAAAGACAATGGCTGGAGTTGAAACAGAATGGCACATTTTGCCAAAAATAAGAGGGTCTCTAGCATAGTGTTCATGAGGCAGAATCTTTGATTCTATTAAGGATGACACTATGGGAGGTGGTGGAGCCAGGAGAGCTGTGGATTGAGAGGGAACAGATCCATATTAGAGTAGCTAGGGTGACTTTTTGTTTTGAGGTTTCTAAGCATAGCCCTGCTGACTTTACAGGATTCATGGCTGGCTTAGCTTTTCTGTGAGGTCTTATTATGCAAACTTTTATCCCTGGCAGGAAGGCATCGTGGCACTTATAGCAGCCATCCCACCTTTGGTTGAGCTTCCGGGTGTCGGTAACCACCAGGCCTTGGCTGCATGTACTAAGGGAGGAAGCAGAGAAAGGGTCAGAAGCAGTGGATCCTAGAACAGGAAAGGGCAGTGTTCACGTAACCACATCTGATCTCACCAGCGGCTGGTGAGATCAGAACTAAAGTAGGATCAGGAACAAGCTGGAGTTACTAAAGCAAACTAGCAGCACAACAGAGGCCAAGAACAGAAGCTGCACTCCAAGACTGAACACAGGTAGTACTTATTTATTTATTTAACTGTATTTATATCCCGCTTTTCACCGGGTCAAAGCGGTGTAACAAAAAGGGGGGGGGGGGGGGAATCATAGGGGAAGGGCCATCACCAGGAGGGCAACATTGACGATTTTGGAGTGGATGGACACAGACATGGACGAGGTAATATAGATTTGATCATAGGTTCTTTAGAGGATTGGTTATTTGTGTGAGTTTGTTTCTGTTTTGAGATATTCTTGGAATAGGATGGTTTTTAGTTGTTTTTTGAATGACAAGAGATCGCTGTTGTTCTTGATGTGGGTTGGTAAAGAATTCCAGAGGGATGGAGCATAAAGTTCAAAGGCTCTGTTGCAGGTCCGTTGTGTGCATTTGGTTCTTTTGTGAGGGATGGTGAGGGAGTTGCTGGAGGTCTGTCTGGTTGCCTTGTTGTGGGCTGGATGAGGCAAGAGGGTGCAGAGCTGGGTGCCTTGTGCTTGGTGGATGGTTTTGTGGGTGAGTAGAATAGCTTTGTATTTAATTCTTGCTTCGAGGGGAAGTATGTGTAGGTCCCTCAGAATTGGAGTGATGTGGTCTCATTTCTTTGCATTTTGGATGATTCTTGCTGTGGTGTTCAATGCGGTTCGGAGAGAGTTGGTCTGTGAGGCGGGTAGTCCGTGGTAGATTATGTTGCAGTAGTCCAGATGTGGGAGTGTCATAGCTTGCATTACTGTCCTAAAGTCCTGAGGTTCAAGGAGAGGTCATAGCTTGCATTACTGTCCTAAAGTCCTGAGGTTCAAGGAGAGGTCGGAGCACAGGTAGTACTTAGTAGTAGGTTTAAGTTGCAGAGCTGCTGAATGTGGCCTCCACTTGTTTGAAGAGCCCATAATGCACAGGTGTAGCAGATACTCCTCTAAGGGGACTGAGGTGCAAGGTTATGGAAGCATTTCCCCCCAAAAATCCAAGTAAGCCTCTGTGACTCAGTAAGCAAAGAAAGCACACATGATACTGAGGTAAGAGTCTGAGTCCTAGGGCATGATGTCTGGCCTCCGAGCAGCAATGTTGTAGCTGAGCCTGTAAGCTGTGGCATAGGTTGGAGAATGGGCTCCTTATCAAACTTAAAGCTGTGTAGGCACTGCTTCTTTCACAGCGTGAGGAACTGAGTCTAGGGCCTGTAGACTCTCCGCAGAGGGTACCTCCTCCTTCTTTGTTGTGTTTTCCTCCTCTGAACCATAGCATACACAAACCACTGGTTCACAGCACTCATTCTTCTGACCACCAGCAATACCAGACCAAAGTGACCCAACACCAGCAACACCCCCACAGTTACAAACAGGGAGTGACGCAGAGCAGCACATAGGGGTCTGTTTACTAAATCGCGGTAAACGTGAATAACGCGCGTTGTATGACGTTAACGACCGCAAGTGCAGTATAACGCGCGTAAACACGCGCCAACGACCGGTAACGTCATACTACGCGCGTTGACCGCGCTTAACGATCGTAAAGCCCCGCGGCGCGTTAAAACAGCGCAGAAGGTGGAGAGTGGGCGGAGAGAAGGGGTCAATGGGCGGAGAGGGGGCAGGGAGAGGCTCCCCCTCACTAACGCGCTGTAATTCTGAGCTCAATTCCAACGCGAATGAAAACCTGCCGTTGAAGGCATCTTTAAAGGTAAGAGAAACCATTTCCGTCAGCAATGTACAGAGAAACCTGGGTAACACACAAAACGTGAGCAGTGTGATACATGTGCACAGAATGAAATGTCACAGAAGACAATAAAAATGACCAGAGGAAACCCCTTTAAAAGCATAAATCAGCAGTTAAACAGTGATAGCAATGGACAACAAGGAACAGAACTCCCTGGAAAGCACAAAATAAAAACCTAATGATATGTGGAAGGGTTCACGCTTCGCAGACCCTCTAAAAGGGAAAGTCACTGTAATGGAGCTGACCTGGGAGTGTAGTGTAATGTCTCCCAATGATATCATTGTTGCCCAGCTCGGATATGGGTGTGTGTCCCTTCTGTGAGGTCCCCCTGAGGTGTATGTGCACCGTTGTCTGCATACAAGGGAAATGAGGCCACAGTAAACCTTTTGCAGAGCAGAGTCCCTGACCAGCCAGGCAGGTCATACTAACACCAGGGACAGCACCATCTCTGTGGCCCCAGTGTGGTGCAATGGACACAGCCAGTGCCTGTAAGACCAGAGGGTCACAGGTTCAAATACCAGCTGGGACTGCCGCCAACCCAGTCACAATAGTCCTACCCACCACTAAAAAGTGAAAGTAAAGACACACCTTTAATGCAGAGAACAAAGGCATGGTCTATTTTTACACCACACCAAACACAGACACCAGAAACAGGCACAGCAACGAAAGCTGAGCCCCGCAAATGCAGCCCTAGAGGGCCCCACAGCATTCCTGTCCCATGCTGTCACATCAAAGATGCCTGTGCTGTATAGCTATGCCCCACCCCCATGGTAGGCAGATGTAGGTCAGGCATATGTATGAGGGACAGCATGAAAACACAGATAAAACGTGGAAAATAGCAGAAAGAAAACTGTAAACATCACAAGTCAGCTGGGCAACAGTGATAGCAATGGGCCACAATAAAAAACACACTCCCTGGAAAGCGAAACCAAAAAAAGAAAAGATACTTGGAAGGGATCACGCTACGGAGACCCTTTCAAAACACATCCCCTGTTATTGGAGCATTCGCGGGAGTGTCGTGTATTGTTGCCCAATGATATAATTGTTGGCCAGCTTGGTAATGGGGGATTGCCCCCTCATGCGAGGTTGTATGTGAGGTTACGTGCAAATTGCCTCCATACAAGCTATATGAGTCCACAGTAAAATGGTGCAGAGCAGGGTCTCTGACCTGTCAGGCCAGGTATCCCATCTCCAGGGATCGCATTGTCCCTGTGGCCTCAGTGTGGTGCAACAGACACAGCCAGTGCCTCTAAGACCAGAATGTCACAGGTTCAAATCCCAGCTGGGGCCATGCCAATCCTGCCCACATATTCTCCCCACAACTAAACTGTGATGGAATGGTCACACCCTTATTGCTGAGAACATACGCATGGACAAAATGCCAATATTTTACCACACCAGATATAGGCGCATTACCCAGAGCATAGTCCCCCAAATGCAGTCCTGGAGGGCCCCACACCATTCAGTTACCATGCTGCCCCCAATAAAGATACCTGTGCTGCATAACTATGCCCCCCCCCTTGTCTGCAGATGTAGCCCATGCATATTTATGAGGGACAGCATGAAAACCCGATCAGTGCCTGGAATGACAGGACTGGAGTTGTGGAACCCTGCCGTAAAGCAGCAGCTAACAGTGACACCCACCCACCCACCCACAGGCCCCATTGGCCAATGAAACCCGAAGAGGTAAGACAATTGGCCCTGCTGTCAACTCCCAATACTAGCAGGTGCATACCTTAGCAATGGCACCCTACACATGGGTATATGGTACACATGCACTAAAAGTTGCCAATGATAAAATGTAGAACTCATGTCCTATGTAAAGCACATTGTGCACATTGAGCTGCGCCACAACAAGCAGTCAGATGTCTGTGGTGTGTGTCGCAGGTCTGGCCCCTGACAGTGTCCAACACCCTTGGGAGTGATCCACCAGAGTATGTCGTACCACATCCATGCATGTACTGTGCCCATGACAGGTGTTGTGTGTATGGCTGCAGAACCCCCCTACAGTAGCACAATGCTGGCATAGGTGTGGGGGTGGCTGTCTGTCCAGCCAGTGTGTGGTGGCTGCAAACACTGTCGACAGGCCACACTGCCAGCAATGTTGCCAGTAGTGGGCTGCCAATGTGCATAATGAGTAGCAAAGTACCATGGGTAGAGGTCGGATAACGCGATTTAGTAAACAGACCCCTGTGACTCTATGGGGTCTGTTTACTAAATCGCGTTAGTGCAGTTCGCGGTAGGAGCCGCGTTAAGAAGACAAACCCCCAAATAAGGAGATGGGCGGGACCGCAGAAGACCTAGCGCGCGTTACGAAACCAACGAGCGTTAACTGGCGCGTTACGAAACTAACGAGCGGGCCACCGCGCGTAAAGCATAAGTAGCCACCCAGACATACAAGACTAATACAGAGCTATAGCACAATGGTTACTGCAGTGACTGCTGATACGGGCAGCATGGGTTCGAGTCCCCAGGGTGGCATTAGCAGAAGGCTGGCTGATGTAGCACCCTGTACATGACACAATGAGGGAGGGGGCAGCGCCAATTATATTTTATTTCCTGGACGTGTCGGAGGGATGCAGGCAAACACACCCATATATCAGATAGTGAGTGAGGGGGCATGTCTATGTTTGCTGTCCGTATGGGGTGTAAGTAAACACACCCACACATTATTCATTGAGTGTGGGGGCATGTATATGTCTGTTATGTGTCGGAGGGTTGCCAGCAAACATCCCTGACCCATACAGAGCTATAGCACAATGGTTACTGCACTGACAGCTAATACGGGCAGCATGGGTTCGAGTCCCGGGCAATGGCCTGTATATTGGAAGGGGTATTGGCCTGTATATTGGAGGGGGATTGCTGAGGCTTTTGGACGGGACATTGCGTATGCGAGCCGAGCTACGTGCGTTGTTGCGTGTGCAGCGCCGCGCGTACCATTGAGCCCGGGGATCTTTTCTTTTATGTGTGTGGGTACGTCGGGGTTTCAGCAGTGTGGGCATCTCATATATTACAGACTCTGTAGGGTGTCGTGCACCTATGCTTTCTGCTACCAGATGTACGTGTGCTGTCCCATGGTTTATCAATGGCTGCGAGCTCGTGCTGCGGTTTCAGAGGGATTGAATAATACAGTCACCCCCATGATGCACTGCACATGCTAATCAGCTCTCCACACAGGCACACCATATGGAATGCATCCCCACAGACTCTGGACATGGTAGGGGTAAATTGTCATGTGCACCCCCCACAGCCCCTTGCCCTTATAGGGGGTACTGACCATTTGTTGTACTGGCATTGAGGACCTGCCCAACACCACATTGTGCGGGTGCTCTGCTTACCCTGAGTGTGCAGTGTGGCATCCAGCCCTAGGTCCTCAGCACCGTCCATGGCGCAAGTCCACAGCAGTGTTACTGTGTGAGATAGATATTTTCTGCATGACCACCTTGGACATCTCTGTCTGTTTGTGGCAGGTGTAGACCCATGCCCCACCGCCCCCCCCCTCACCCCTGGGTGGCAAACAGGGTCACCCATCATAATCTGCACATTCTACCTCCCTTGGAAGGTGCCAGTGGAGGGGGGACATTAACCCTAGTCCTACTGAGGTGCAGACACCCCACAGGTCAGTCACTGCAGATCCAGACACATGCATGCCACAGGAGCAATCTGACATTGGGACTTGGTAGAAAATGACAATCCCAACCACTATCTGTGATTCCCCTGGTGCAGGCCAACACACCCTGCAAGCCACTCCATCACATCACCTACCAGCTGCAAACAGGTTGCTAGTGACCAGCAGAGATGCCTGCACCCAGAACTGGGGTGCCAGCATACACAGCCAGCAGATACATCTGTGACTGGGCCCCAGGGGAACACCCATATTTATCACATGAGTGAACTACTATGTAGCACCATGGTGGAGCCTAGACATGCTGTGGTCACTGCACATTCAGGGTGACACTGAGCTTGCAGCGGCATCTACCGTGGTCACCCTGTCTGGGCAGGTGGTTGCCTGGCACTACAATGTACCTGTCACTGCCCTTTGCCCTGTGCATATACACCCTGGCCAGGCCGCCTTATCCGACCTCTACCCATGGTACTTTGCTACTCATTATGCACATTGGCAGCCCACTACTGGCAACATTGCTGGCAGTGTGGCCTGTCGACAGTGTTTGCAGCCACCACACACTGGCTGGACAGACAGCCACCCCACACCTATGCCAGCATTGTGCTACTGTAGGGGGGTTCTGCAGCCATACACACAACACCTGTCATGGGCACAGTACATGCATGGATGTGGTACGACATACTCTGGTGGATCACTCCCAAGGGTGTTGGACACTGTCAGGGGCCAGACCTGCGGCACACA
Organism: Ichthyophis bannanicus; assembly: GCA_033557465.1. Taxonomy (NCBI): domain Eukaryota; kingdom Metazoa; phylum Chordata; class Amphibia; order Gymnophiona; family Ichthyophiidae; genus Ichthyophis; species Ichthyophis bannanicus. The sequence continues at coordinate 1,886,283 of CM066035.1, forward strand.
CCACAGACATCTGACTGCTTGTTGTGGCGCAGCTCAATGTGCACAATGTGCTTTACATAGGACATGAGTTCTACATTTTATCATTGGCAACTTTTAGTGCATGTGTACCATATACCCATGTGTAGGGTGCCATTGCTAAGGTATGCACCTGCTAGTATTGGGAGTTGACAGCAGGGCCAATTGTCTTACCTCTTCGGGTTTCATTGGCCAATGGGGCCTGTGGGTGGGTGGGTGTCACTGTTAGCTGCTGCTTTACGGCAGGGTTCCACAACTCCAGTCCTGTCATTCCAGGCACTGATCGGGTTTTCATGCTGTCCCTCATAAATATGCATGGGCTACATCTGTAGACAAGGGGGGGGGCATAGTTATGCAGCACAGGTATCTTTATTGGGGGCAGCATGGTAACTGAATGGTGTGGGGCCCTCCAGGACTGCATTTGGGGGACTATGCTCTGGGTAATGCGCCTATATCTGGTGTGGTAAAATATTGGCGTTTTGTCCATGCGTATGTTCTCAGCAATAAGGGTGTGACCATTCCATCACAGTTTAGCTGTGGGGAGAATATGTGGGCAGGATTGGCATGGCCCCAGCTGGGATTTGAACCTGTGACATTCTGGTCTTAGAGGCACTGGCTGTGTCTGTTGCACCACACTGAGGCCACAGGGACAATGCGATCCCTGGAGATGGGATACCTGGCCTGACAGGTCAGAGACCCTGCTCTGCACCATTTTACTGTGGACTCATATAGCTTGTATGGAGGCAATTTGCACGTAACCTCACATACAACCTCGCATGAGGGGGCAATCCCCCATTACCAAGCTGGCCAACAATTATATCATTGGGCAACAATACACGACACTCCCGCGAATGCTCCAATAACAGGGGATGTGTTTTGAAAGGGTCTCCGTAGCGTGATCCCTTCCAAGTATCTTTTCTTTTTTTGGTTTCGCTTTCCAGGGAGTGTGTTTTTTATTGTGGCCCATTGCTATCACTGTTGCCCAGCTGACTTGTGATGTTTACAGTTTTCTTTCTGCTATTTTCCACGTTTTATCTGTGTTTTCATGCTGTCCCTCATACATATGCCTGACCTACATCTGCCTACCATGGGGGTGGGGCATAGCTATACAGCACAGGCATCTTTGATGTGACAGCATGGGACAGGAATGCTGTGGGGCCCTCTAGGGCTGCATTTGCGGGGCTCAGCTTTCGTTGCTGTGCCTGTTTCTGGTGTCTGTGTTTGGTGTGGTGTAAAAATAGACCATGCCTTTGTTCTCTGCATTAAAGGTGTGTCTTTACTTTCACTTTTTAGTGGTGGGTAGGACTATTGTGACTGGGTTGGCGGCAGTCCCAGCTGGTATTTGAACCTGTGACCCTCTGGTCTTACAGGCACTGGCTGTGTCCATTGCACCACACTGGGGCCACAGAGATGGTGCTGTCCCTGGTGTTAGTATGACCTGCCTGGCTGGTCAGGGACTCTGCTCTGCAAAAGGTTTACTGTGGCCTCATTTCCCTTGTATGCAGACAACGGTGCACATACACCTCAGGGGGACCTCACAGAAGGGACACACACCCATATCCGAGCTGGGCAACAATGATATCATTGGGAGACATTACACTACACTCCCAGGTCAGCTCCATTACAGTGACTTTCCCTTTTAGAGGGTCTGCGAAGCGTGAACCCTTCCACATATCATTAGGTTTTTATTTTGTGCTTTCCAGGGAGTTCTGTTCCTTGTTGTCCATTGCTATCACTGTTTAACTGCTGATTTATGCTTTTAAAGGGGTTTCCTCTGGTCATTTTTATTGTCTTCTGTGACATTTCATTCTGTGCACATGTATCACACTGCTCACGTTTTGTGTGTTACCCAGGTTTCTCTGTACATTGCTGACGGAAATGGTTTCTCTTACCTTTAAAGATGCCTTCAACGGCAGGTTTTCATTCGCGTTGGAATTGAGCTCAGAATTACAGCGCGTTAGTGAGGGGGAGCCTCTCCCCGCCCCCTCTCCGCCCATTGACCCCTTCTCTCCGCCCACTCTCCACCTTCTGCGCTGTTTTAACGCGCCGCGGGGCTTTACGATCGTTAAGCGCGGTCAACGCGCGTAGTATGACGTTACCGGTCGTTGGCGCGTGTTTACGCGCGTTATACTGCACTTGCGGTCGTTAACGTCATACAACGCGCGTTATTCACGTTTACCGCGATTTAGTAAACAGACCCCACAGAAGCAAACATAGAAAGGACCAAGAATATGCAGGGAGGAGCGCCTAGTGATTGGGGCAAGTTGCCTCAGTTTGGAAGGCCAGGGGTTCAAATCCCACTGGAGGACAGCAACCTCAGGCTGGAGGGACTGGGTTTCTGGTCCCACAGGCACCCCTTGGGGCCTTGGGCAAGCCACTTAACCCTCTGTTGCCTCAGCTATAACACATAGATTGTGAGCCCTTCAGGGACAAGAGAAACATATACTGTACCTGAATGTACACCACCACCTGGTAAAAAGCAGTATATAAGGATTGCTAAACAAAATAAAATTCACAGGAAGAGCAGGCAGGGATGTAGAAATGACAGGCAGACACATATGAAAAGCATTCAGACACACAGAGAGGGTGGGAAGACAAAGTAGAAACACTGAATGACCACTGACTCACAAGGAACTCTTCAGCACCAAGCATTAATCCATGCACCAGGTCCCAAATGATGCTATTCCTGTGTTAGGCATCATTTTTAGCAGATGTAGAAGTGTGCGCTCATGTTTAATGATGTAGGCAGTTGAGCATCTGTGAACATATTTGGATTTTCCACCTCAACTCAGAGCATTGTTTGGGCTTCTGTGCTCTGATTTGCTAATACAGTCATGTGCTTCCTGCTTTACTTTTAATACATGCTAGTGATTTTTATGGAGCGTTACCAGTGGTGGTCCTAAGGGCTGTATACTAGAGGGCTTTTTGGCTTGTTTCAAGCTCATGCTGTTTGAGGTCCTTTAAGCCCTATGTTGAATTTTTGACCTGGTATATCTTTGTTATTTTTGCCAGATCTGTGTAAGTTTTATACTTTGTAATGACGTAGGCGAACACTGACACCATAATAAACATCATACATGCCTACTTATGAGTGGAGACGTAGCCTAGTGGTTCACACATTGGCTTAGCAACCAAGCAACAAGGGTTCAATTCCTACTAGCTACTCCTTGGGCAAGTTACTTAACCCTCCATTGCCTCAGAAGAAAGGCCTAGCAATCTACTTCCTGTCACACTGACATGGGCAAATGAGCTGTAAGAAATTTGCTCTCCATATATGCTGGTAAGCTTATGTGTATATTGCTTCTATGAGTGGAACCTTACACACAGTAAGTAAAAGTATTCCCAAGGTAAGGGGTAGGAGAAGCTGTTGCTTTCATGCATGTTTCAAAAATATGTACATATTCTTTTCTCAGAAAAATTACTTGCACAAATTAGGATGTGTAAATGCATATGGGTAGATGTAATGTGTGCACTATCACTGGGACAAAGTCCACAGGTATCAAAACAGGTGGGTAGAAGATTATCTCCAAGGGCCATTTTTAAATTGCCTGCATATCTGCAAAGGCCACTGGCAAGTATCTGAATTTAAGAAAGCATGGGACAAGCACAGAGGATCTCTTAGGGAGAAGAAAGGACTGTAGAGCTTAGTAGCTGGTATGTATGGATGGGATAGGCTGCATTGCCTCTCTTCCGTCATTTTCTCTGTTTCTATGTTTAACCGCCAGACTTTGCACCCGTTTTCAGCGTGAAAGTATGCACGTGTTTTCACTTTGAAAACTGCCCAGTGAAAACGTTTCCATGCACATCTGCACCTCCTTTTTCCAGATTGTTTTCTCCCCAAAAATAATGTGCACTTTTGAAAATTCAAAAACATGTGCATATTTCCAAATCTTGTCCCCAGAAATGCCTTCTCCTGCTATTTTACTTATGGAAATGGCTTTCAAAATTGCTCTCTCTAAAGCAATACAAAGCACACAGTGAAGCAGTTTGTGTTATGTTACAGTGGTTTAACGATCATGTATACTGATGTACAATTTTGGGACATTAAGCACCCTTTTTCAGGTTCACCATGTGGTTGACATGATGTGACTTGAGGTGATGCAATACTGAGGCAGTAGAACAACCTTTGGGGGCCAAACCAAGCAATCTATGGACTTGCCTGTCCCTAATTACCCTAGCTGCTAAGGCTGTTGGGTAAAATATTGGTGGTCCATGGCCTTAGTGGTCCACCCCATTACGTTACCTATGAAGTAATAAGAAGACACGTGCAAAATTCTCTTTCCATCATTCAGAGATTTCCTAGAGATTCTTTAAAAAAATGTTCCATGAACAGATTTAAAATATACTGTACATACTGGGGCTTTATGCAGATAAAGTTAGCTGGAAACTTATTTGGTTATCTTTAATGAAATATTCAGAGACTTATCCAGTTAACTTGACAATGCTGAATATGCTGTCCTAAAATGAAACGAGTAAGTTATTCAGTTATGGTGGCCATTTATGAAGTCCATGTTAACTGATAAAGTTAATTGGATAGCACCAAAAATCAATGTTAACTGGCTAGCTTTAAGCCATATACAGTACATACTCTAGTTAACCAGATAAAATTTAACCAAGGAGTTCTTGCTTCTTTCAGCCAGTTTGCATGCTGTTATAGTGGTAATTGGTAATCCTATACAGAATTTGCAGCAAAGTCTTATTTGGTCAAGCTCCTTCTTTCACCTTCCCACAATTTCTTATGCTTATCTCACAATGAAATGCATACCATGCATATTGAGGTAAGTCGGATGGAAACTGACTTTATACTGATGGCTAATTTACAGATCATTTATTAGACTGGGTGATAACATCTTTTAGTAAATATTTAGCAGACAGACATGACATGGGACTATCATCATGGTTATTTGCATTGGCATTGTCCATGCTCACTTTCTCTGGTTCACTGAAACAACTATATAATATAAACTATATCCCTACAGTCCTAATGGTGCTAACTACTTCTTGTTATCATCCAAAGAGATCTTTCTGTTGACAGGCCACATATTTTATCATTGGACATGCTAAACGATGCCAAAAAGAGCACCATAAGAGAAAATGTATTCAGGGCATATGGTATACAATCACAGTCATAAGAACTTAAGAAATTTCATACTGGGTCAGACCAAGGTTCATCAAGTCCAGTATCCTGTTTCCAATAGTGGCCAATCCAGGTCATGAGTACCTAGGCAAGCTCCCAAAAAGGTACCTAGGTTCTACAATGCTTGTCCCGAGGTAAGCAGTGGATTTTCCAGGTCCTCTTTAATAATGGTTTATGGACCTTTCCTCAGGAACTTGTCCAAACCTTTTTTAAGCCCAGCTACACTAACAGCTTTTACTACATCCTCTGGCAACGAATTCCAGAGTTTGATTATGTGTTGAGAATAAATGGGGAAACTAGGCTGGATGATTCTGTTTTACTATTGAAATTGATTCAAAGCCATAGCTAATCTATGAGCCCACCAAGAGGAGTGGGGACTCAGTTGTCTGTATCTGGATGAAACACATTAAGGAATTATGTTATACATATAACATTGTTTAAGCAAGAAGAAATAACAGGTTGTAGATTACTAGTTCATATTGGCATAGGAGCCGTTATATGAAGCAAAAGGTCAAGAATTAGCTCCTTCAGGACCTGAGATGATGCATTCTGTCGTTTCACTTTATAAGTCATGTATAACTTGGCTATTTGAGGAGATTTAAAATTAAACTATGATTTATCTTAATCCATCTTTGTATATTTGCATAAAGGCTCATTTTATAAAGGGCGTCTAAGCCAGAACGTCTGAAAAACAAGCAGGCACATCCCAGTTCAGGCACGACTTCACAAACATGGATGTGTCTGATATGGACAGCTACAGGGACATCTACATAGACATCCTAGGAATGGTATTTGAAAACAGGGACATCTAATAGCCTAATGGTCAGAGTAGTGGACTGAAACCAGGGATCAAATCCTGCTGCTGCTGCTTGTTGTAGTCTTGGGCAAGTCACTTAATCCTCCATTTTCTCTACACCCCCTGGATGTTTTAAAGCCAAAACAAGCATTTTGCTGATGCCTATTCTTGCATGGAGCAAGTCTAAACTTGGATGTCCCTACAGATGTCCTTGATATTAAGATCGAGTGGGGACATCTAAGTCCATTGCACGGCCCCAGACATGCCTCTACCATGCCCCTACCTAGTTGGATGGTCCCGTACCAGAGACATCTAAAAAGTCATTTGTAAAATAATGTGGGACACTTCTCCATGATTTGGACGTACACATAAACGTTCCTGGGTGTTTAAATCAAGACTAATGCTTTTAAAATAAACCCCATATCGTTGTTAATCACTTTCTAGCCTTGACTTGGGAGAAGCCACCTAGAAATTGGGTAAAAAATACATAAATAAGTAAATAAATCTATCCATACATAAATAAATTATATTTTTCAGTAACTTACTGCTATTATAATGTGATTTAATCCTTAACACAATTTTGCAGTGTTTGGAACTTACCTGTACAACCTGAATGCATACCAGTTAGAGACAAAACTTTCAATAGTCACCAGGGAATCTTCTTACAACGTAAGAACATAAGATATGCCATACTGGGTCAAACCAAAGGTCCATCAAGTCCAATATCCTGTTTCTAATAGTGGCCAATCCATGTCAAGCGTACCTGTCAGGTTCCCAAAAGGTAGACAGTTTGTATGCTGCTTATCCCAGAGGCAAACAGTAGATTTCTCTGGGGCGTTGTAATAATGATTTATGGACTTTTCCTCCAGGAACTCATCCAAACCTCTTTTAAACCTAATTACATTAACAGCTTTTACTACACCTTCCAGCAAAAATTCCAGTTTGATTACACATTGAGTGAAAAAATATTTTCTCAGAATTCTCTTAAACTTACTACAATGTAGCTTCATTTCGTGTCCCTAAGTCTTTCTACTTTCTGAACAAGTTAACAACTGATCTATGTTTACCTATTCCATTCCACTCATTAATTTATAGGTCTCCATCATATCTCCCCTCAAACATCTCTTTTCCATGCTGAAGAGCTCTAACCTTTTAAGTCTTTTCTTTTAGGGGTCCTTCTATCCCCTTTATCATTTTGGTCACTCTTCTCTGTACCTTTTCTAATTCTGCTATATCCTTTTTTAGCTATGGCAACCAGAACTACGCACAATATTCAATACCATGCAGTGATACAGAGACATTATAACAGGCCTTGAAAAATATTTTTGGAATCTAGAAGCCAGCGTAAAAATCTAGGGGCCGGCTGCCAAAACCTAGGCAACAGTGCATGCCCCCTTCCTACCCCCCAAAAAGGTGCATTACAGTTACTTTTTTAGATTTTAGGACTTGATTTAGTAAGATTGATATGTTCACATGGTATTAAATTGAACTATAAATTCTGCATCCACAGACTCTCCCACCCCTTCCCCAAAAATCTGTGCAAAGCAGAGTTAGGCCACTTTCCTATACAACTCGCCATTCAAAATAAAGATCTCAGTAACGGCAATAAAAACCCTCTGAGTACCAGGCCTATTGGAAACTAATACAAAAAGAAATCCTTCAGAGCCAAGAGCAAATCTACCATGCCAGCACTAACTTCCAAAACCTATCCAAGGATCCTGTAAGGAAAAGAAAGCACTATAAATATTGCAGTGGGTCCTAGAACATCAGTAAATCTATTAGGAAAGCTCAATAAACCAGATTACTACATGTTCTCAACTAGAAATTCCATGCTAACAGAATATCTAACCTTGGTCATACATACAGAACACATATGGAACTTCACAAATAAAAAAATAAGATACCAAACAGAGAAAATAGCAATATGTACACAAACGTGAAACTGGAACTTCAAAAAGCTAGACCCTGCATGCAATGCAACAGCAGAGAAACAGAAATAAATTCATTTTCCCTGTACTGTTCAAAACAAAAGATAGTAGATGTCAGGTCTGGCATTAGCAGGAATGCAACCAGGGCAAGTGCTGCAATTGCTCTGGAGCCCCAACACAGAGAAGGTCTCCAAACCAGTCTGATGCTGAAGAAGGAAAAGTTTGTTAATAGGGTTTAGGATTCCCTCTAAATTTTTACCTGGGCTGGGCCCCAGCCATGTCTAAGACCAGTCCTGGCAGATGTACATTCCAAAAACTGACATATTCCAATTACTAAATAGAAATAGAATTCTTTTTTCTACCTTTGATGTTGGGTCATTTTATTTTTATAATTGTTTTTGGTCCCAGTCTCTGGTATCTGTTTTCCTCTTTCTTCTCTTGCCTCCCTTTTCATGGTCTATTCATTTGCCATATCTCCTGCCTTTACTTCCTGCCATAGGTCAGTCTCTAACACCAATTTCTTTTCAGTTTTCCTCCAATTATTTTTCTGCTTCTCTATCCAGATTTCACTTCTCCTTTTTACTAACCACTTCTCAATTTTACTTTTTTTTTACTGTATTTAGCTGCAGCTTTCCATCTTTTCCCTCACTCCAACCCTCTTATATCCTCCCTCTATCCTTACCAAGTTTCTTATTTCCCAGTCTTTAACTAACTCTACTCTTCTCTCTCCCCCATACCTAGCATCTCTTCTCTGTGTCCCTGTCCCTATCCTTCTCATGCTCATCTTCTCTCCTCTGTTTCCTGTCCCTATCCTTCTCCCATGTCCAGCACTACCTCTCCATGGCCCTATCTTTCCCTGTCCAAAATCTCCCTTCTGTGATCCTATCCTCTCCCTATGTCCAGCATCTCTCCTCAGTATGCCCTTTGCCAACATCCTTCATGCCCAGCGTCTGCCTTTCTCCCCTTTGCCCCCATCATGCCCAGTATCTCCCTTTTCCTCTATATCCTCATCTGCCCTTTTACCCTATCCCCATGGCCAGCATCTGCTCTCCATCCCCCATGTCCTGCATCCACCCTTTATCCCATATGCCCTCCATCATGCTCAATATCTACCCTTTCCCGCTATATCCTCCCACTATCTTCCCTTTTACCCTTATTCCCCCCATGCCCAGCATGTACCCTCCATACATCCATAAATCTATGTTTCTGTTTGGACAGTACTTGCTGTTCAGGAAAGACAATTTATAAATGATGCAATTTGAAGGTGCTATTGCATCATGCATGATATGAATTGCATCATGTTATTCCCAGAAGTTATAAATAATGCAATCCTAACCACACCTCATAATACAAGGTGAACTGAATGACCTTGTCAAGGATTTGGAACTACCTAAGAGTAAGGCATAGCTGTTGGGTTCCAGACTGCAGCAGTGGAATCTCCTGTCAGGTGATGTTAGGGTTTCCATGTTCTGTGAACGTCAAAAGGATCTTCTTACATTCTTCTTCATGGAAGATGATCTTGTAGCTTAAAAGATTGATGGTCTGACGGCAGTCATCAACATTAATCATCATCCAGATGAGTGGAGACTGCTCATCGATTCATCGAAGATGAGTCTTAAAGTTGTTCTACTGCATAATTGTAATGTTTTGCCATTGAGTCCAGTTGGTCACACAGTCCATATGAAGGAAACTATGACACTATAACACAGTTGTTGAGATGCTTAAACTATGACAGCTTTGTGGTGATTTGAAAGTCATTGCTCTGTTGCTTGGTCTGTAGAATGGATTCAGAAAGTATTGCTGTTTTCTCTGTGAATGGGATAGTCGTGTGAAAGATCCCCACTACGTCAAGAGAGATTGGCCACTCAGACAGTCACTGGAGCCTGGAAAGAAAAGTTTGCAGCATCTACCACTTGTTGAATCAAGGAATATTTTCTTACTACCCTTACACATTAAGCTGGGTCTAATGAAAAATTTTGTCAAGGCCATGGACAAAACGAAACCAGCTTTCAAGTATATCAGCAGCAAATTTCCAAAACTAAGGGGCTTGTTTACAAAGCCGCGGTAGCGGTTTGTGATCGTAATCGGAGCCGCGGCCCCATTGATTTCAATGGGGCCGCGGCTGCGATCGCGATCGCGAACCACTACCGCGGCTTTGTAAACAAGCCCCTTAGTGAAACTAAGATAAAGGAAGGTGTCTTTGTTGGTCCTCAGATTTGTTAACTTCTTCAAGATGATGCATTTAAGTGTGCACTACTTGGCAAAGAAAGGATGGCATGGAAAGACTTCCAGTTAGTGGCAAACCGTTTTCTCAGAAACAACAAGGCAGACAACTACAGGGAGTTGGTGGAAAAACTCCTCAATGATCACAAAAGTCTCTTTTTGCACTCTCATCTTGATTATTTTTCCACTGAACTGTGGAAAAGTGATCAATGAGCATGGTGAGCAATTCCATCAGGACATTGCAGCGATGGAGAAAATAAATCAAGGCAAATGGAGCCCATCAATGCTTGCAGACTATTGCTTGTCAGTGACAAGAGATACTCCATTTACAAAATACATGGGACAAGCCAAGAAATGCCGAGTAGACACTAAATAAGGTCTGAATGAATACTAATGCATACAGTCATTTCTTGCTTTCCGTTTCATACTTACCTTTTTAATAAATTGTAGTTAAATAACCCTTTGGCTGATTTTTTAACTATTAAACAAAGACGACAGGTGAAATATTATTGTCATATATATGGCAATCATAAACACATGAAAAAACCTAGGTTTATAATTTGTGATTAAAATTCTATGACCAACATGCTAAATATATGTGTAAAATAGAAAAGCTTGGAAACAGTAGCCAATCCTCGGTTTTAATTGTCATTTTTTAAATTCAGCGCATCAACATCCATAAGAACTGGCAGATATTGTCTCTGAAGCAGACAAGTTTTAAAAAATTGTAGACCAGTGTAATTTTGCAATGTTATGCTCTTATATTTAAAGGGAGGATTTCCACTGGTCAATAAGCTAGTGATGCTGGTGTTTGGTCACTTAACTTTTGACTGTCTCTATGATATTTCCTAATCATATTCAGTAAAACATGATTACAAATTGAGAGGTGCTTTCACAGAATTCTCAGTTTAATATATATTCTTTATATACAGTATCCGTCTTAGTGCTTATATTTCTCTAGACATTCTGTTTTAATCTTTGGTCCCACTCAAAGAGCTATCTTCTGCTGTTTAATGTGACTCTTTTCTTTTTAATTTAACAAAAAAGAAATAAAAAACTAAAGTTACTGCATTCTGTGCCTATGGAAAAGCCTTTGTTAAATTTGGCCTAGAATGTTTAAAAAGTGGCTACTGTAATGCACAATAAAAAACTTGTTATATATAGAGACATGGGACTGGCAGTTGATAGTCTTTACTGAGTGGTATATTAACCTCTAGAGTGCCATGTCCTTCCCCTTTCCTTCTGTCTGTTTTTTCTCCAGGGTCACTCGGTATTGCTCAGCTCAGTCCTGGGCCCATTACTTTCATCAGAATGACAGGAAATGTCAAAGGCCACAGAAATTCTGCCTGTAGCGCGGTCATGGGATGGTTTATTGTAAGACTCTAGATGCGAGATGTGAGAAAATAAAAGTCAGTGTTGGCCACCACCGATTTGCATTGTTTCTTTAAAATTGTTATAGTGGTACATAACACTACAAATTTGTTTACCAGTTTTCTGAAAAATAAACCTTATTTTTATGAATTAGTGTTAAAGCTTACCAAAAATTGACAGAGCTTCACACTGAATATAGTTTCTGTGCTTAGGGCAGCTATGTGACCTGCAGCAGAGAAAGGCGGTTTTAACCAGCACCATCTCAGATCAGCTGTCACGTTGGATCCCTGAGCAGCTCTAAGGAAGTTAAAGGGAATTTAAAATGTATGACTTCTAGAAGTTTTTGACTTTATTAAACATAAGGTTTAGGGCTAGTAAGAGTATTATGTTACCTAGGAACTCTGTACACTGTTCATAATTGCTATATTTGTGTTAGCTTAAAAAAATTTCCAGCTCCAGTAATATGAGTCTGCTATATTAATAAAAAGGAAATATTCATAACATAACCTCATTTTCTTTGATTGGTTTAAAACTCACTTTCTGCAGGCTGTGAAATTGCCAGAAATTTCAAAACATCTCAAATATAGTGACACGTTACTTTTTGCAAATGCTATGATAACTAAAAAATTAACTTGTCATTGACATACATTGGTATACGTAGTCTGTATTATATAGCACATCTACACAAGCAACAGAAAAGAAATTGGATTTTCAGTCACAATGCTGCCAAGGGGTAGCCACAATTTTTTTTTTTGCATGTAAAGTTTGCTTTCTTATAATCATTGGCATTTTAACAGAAGGCAACTACCTAGTATTTAGAAGACCATTATGGTAAATGGTAGGGATTCACAGTTGTTTGAGTGATAGTGCATGCTATTAACAACAAGTGGGAAGTGATGAAATTTTGGTGTTTTTTTCTTCTGTTTCATTTGAATGAAAACAGAAAACAAACCCCCATATTTCATCATCACCCCATCTATCATCCAATAGTGTTCACTGCTGAGCAATAGTGCACACTATTAAGATTTCCTTTGTAACAAAATTTAAAACCAAAATGAAAAATGCTCCAAAGCAACATCGAACAGAGCCTTTAGACTATGCGCCCCAAGTCTCTGGAACTCCCTACCACCACACATCAGAGCAATCCCCAACTTGAGCCAGTTCAGGAAGGCCTTGAAACACTGTCTCTTTATCAAATACCTCACTGTCTGCCCCGAATCCCAGCCACCAAGTATGATCAATACCCAATAACTCCATATGACATGTATATAGTTACCCTATTCAATGCTCCGCATATGTATATAGTTTACCCTGTTTTCCAAGTTACGTGTTCCTGTTCAATGTAATGACCTGACTTTTGTTTATTGTCGGATACCATTTGTTTTATGTAAACCGCGCTGATCGCAAATAGTGCGGTATATAAGAAATGCAAATAAATAAATAAATAAATAAAAATAATGCAAACAAACAACAGGGAAACTAAACAACATTAAAATGTTTGGCCTGCACACCCCTCGTAAATGAACACTGAGGTCACGCATCATCACAGGCCTATTAATTAAATGGTAAGAAAGTGTTTATGGCATGAAACATCTGGTTTTCTTCTGTCAAAAATGTAAAGTATTATTGAAAGTTAATTTTGAATGTTTACTGCAGTGATAAGGTTGATTTAAGTAATAACATATGATATGGACATAACAATGCTAAAAGAGATTTATTCCAAGTTTTGGTACAAGAGAGTAGTATTTTGTGCAAAATATAAATAGCTTGCAAATATATTCAACTTTAATCTACTTGGATCAATAATCAATAAAGAAACAACATGCTGTCAAGAAATTTGACGATGCATTGCTCTTGGCAGAATGGCTATGAAGGACCTAGATTAGATTCTCAAGAGCAGAGATGTCTCTCTCCATACAAATTCAACTTGTCATACTATGGTATTTCAATAATGCCATGTAGATGTGAAAGTTGGACAGTGATAAAGGTAGATGGGAAGAAAATTGATGCCTTTGAATTACGGTGCTGGTGAAGAATACTGTGTATACCATGGACTGCCTGAAGAACATACCAGTCGGTACTAGAGGAGATCAAACCAAAACTTTCTTTAGAAGCTCAGATGATAAAAGACTTCAACTTTCATACTTTGGACACATCATGTGAAGAGAGAGATCATTAGAGAAAGACATCATGCTTTGCTAGGTTGAAGATCAACATAAAAGAGGAAGATTAGCAACAAAATGTATCGATACAATAACAGCAGTTATGGGTGCCACTCTATCAACAATTAGCCACTTGCTTGAAGACTGAACATAGTTTAGGACAACTATCCAGAGGGTCGCCATGAGTCGACAGTGACTCAATGCACTTAACAACAATAACATGCAAATTATGACATGTGAAGCTCCAGTTTGTATAGGTTATTTAGGGAGGAAAAGGGACATCTGAGTCAGGGTGTTTACACCTTGCAAAGGTTTAGAAAAGGTTCATTGAGAGAGAACGTTTTGTAAACTACTTCTAAGGCTGCAGGAAAAACGTGCAGTATGCAGCACGTCCAGCAGGAGCAATCATTTTACAAAGGAAAGAGTAGCATCACTCAGGGTTTTGAACTTGTAAATGCCAGTGCTTACACATATAAGTAGCGATATTGCAACTTATGTGTTTAAGTCACTGGTTTCCAAATCTGTCCTGGGGGTTCCCCAGCCAGTCGAGTTTTCAGGATATCCACAATGAATAGAGGTAGATTTACATGCAGTGGAGACAGTGTTTGCAAACCTTTCTCATGAATATTCATAGTGGATATCCTGAAAACCCAACTAGCTGGGGATCCCCCAGGACGGGTTTGGGAACCACTGAAGTGCTGACCCTTAAGCATATAAAAGGCAGATTTAACAAAAAGGACATCCACTGTGATCCAATCAATAGGTAAACTAGAATCCTCTATTGTTGGCATTTCTGAAGTGGTTTTAAACACTAGTGAGGTCAGGGCTGGCCACAGGGCTGATGAAAGGCACTGGGTGCCCTAAGCCAGGGCTCGACAAATCTCAGGCCCCAGGTCATCATGGCATCTAAAGATTTCTATCTGGCACCCTACCCTTACTTTTTTTGGTTCTTGACTGCAGCTGCTGTTTGAACAGGAGCTGCCTCGTCCCTGCACAGCATGGGTCTGTGCGAGTCTGAGCTATGCTGTGTAGGAACTCTCATGCTGGTCTCATGAAACTTGAGAACCAGAGACCAACATGAGAGTTCCTGCATGCCATGGTTCAGACACACAGGGCCATGCTGTGCAGGGAGAAGGCAGATCCTGCTCAAATATTAGTTTTGAAATATGACATGAAGCACTTCTGATTTCTACAATAGTAGCAGCACAGTGGGACAGGGAGAAGCTAGGACTAGAGAATAGGAGAAAAGGTCGGAAGGCTGCTGGCTGATGCTAGGGTTTGGGAGAAGGGGACTGGAGGCTGATGCTGGGACTGGTGGGATAGGGACCATAGACAGCAACAGCCAACACATTGACCTTCCCTAAAGACTCCATAAAGTGCACCCAAACAACCAGGAGAAGAGCTTTTGCACACTACGCACCAAAATGCTGGAATGACCTCCCACCAGAAATAAGAACAATCAAAGACCTCCTACAGTTTCGGAAGGCAATAAAGCACCATCTCTTTCTGCTACAGTTTGCTCAATCAGCTACCCCGCCCCAGGGAAATCTTCCCCCATCCCCCACAAACACCTCACTCACAACATAACACTCATGCTTTAAGCAATCACACTCATGCCCGTAAACACTTCACGTCTATTCACACCATGTAATATTTATTACTCCATGTCAACCTGTATATACTTACCATGTATTCTCTATCTATTCTGACCAAACTCAGCGTGTATATAGTTACTCTGTATTTGTATCGTTTAAAGCTATCACAACATGTAAATAGTTACCCTGTATGGCCCAAGTTCTAACTCCTGTTATAATGTAAACTCAAACAGTGTTGACTGCACTGAGCTCTCGTTGTTGAATGTAAACCGCACTGATAACAAATAGTGCGGTATATAAGAATTGTTAAATAAATAAAATAAAATAAATAAATAAAATAGACAGCGGAAAGGGGTGGGTCACAGGGGCAATGACTCCACTAGTATTTTGCTCAACACAACATCATCAATAGAGAACTTGGGTTGGGGCTGGAGATTGTTTTTTTTTGGCCCCTCCAACCAAAAAGATGTTCTGCCTCCCCTGGTAAGGACTGCGGGGTGGTGGCTGACTGGTTTGCTGGGGCAAGCGTAAGGACGCAGGGGAGATAAATGGCTAGCTTGGGGAGGGGGTAGAGGTTGGGAGGTAGCTGTCTGGCTAGCTTGGAGATTGGCTGACTGGATTGGTAGGAGTGCAGAGGTTGGGGGTAGGGGATGGCTTATTTTAAGAAAGGACAGAGATAATCAAATAGGTAAGACTAGTGGGGAGGAATGGGATACAAGAGGGAGACAAGGTAATGACAGAATGGGGAGAGAGAGAGAGAGAGAGAGAGAGAGAGAGAGAGAGAGAGAGAGAGAGAGAGAGAGAGAGAGAGAGAGAGAGAGAGAAAGAGAGAGAGAGAGAGAGAGAGAAATAGAGAGAGAGAGAAAGAGATAGAGAGAGAGAGAGAAATAGAGATAGAGAGAGAGAAAGAGAGAGAGAGAGAAAGAGAGAGAGAGAGAGAGAGAGAGAGAGAGAGAGAGAGAGAGAGAGAGAGAGAGACTGGGTGATAAAAGATATGAGGAGTAGCCTAGTGGTTAGAGCAACTGCATAATACCAAGAAGATCAAGGGTTCAATTCCCACTAGCGCACATTGTGACCTTGGCCAAGTCACTTTAACCTCCATTGCCTCAGAATAATCCAAGTTATCAATATCCCTGGTAAAGTATATTACCTATTTGCAGTGTAAACTGCTTTTATTGAAATGATAAACCAATATAAAAAACCTGTTAAATAAATATTGGCTGGATGTTTCTGTCAGTGGCATGCAGAGATATCTGCTTTACTAAGCTTTCTTTTCCCTTAGATATGGAATGGGAAATCAACAATAAGAACATAAGAACATAAGGTATGCCATACTGAATCAGATCAAGGTCCATCAAGCCCAGTATCCTGTTTCCAACAGTAGCCAATCTAGGTCATATGTACCTAGCAGTTTCCCCAAAAGACACAGGTTACACAATGCTTGTATTGGGTCAGGCATTGCTATCCTGGGTCCCTTTTTAATAACGGTTTATGGATCTTTCCTTCAGGAAACACAGCTGCACGTCTCCTCACCCACTCCTCTACCCGAGATCACATCACTCCTCTCCTCTTCCATTTGCACTGGCTTTCACTCAACTTCCATTTCCTCTATAAAATTCTCATTCTCACCCATAAAGCACTACATACTGGCTCTCCCCAATATCTAGCTGACTCCATCCACCTGCAGCCTTCTCCCCGTCTCCTCCGCTCGGCACACGGTAATCGCCTTTTCCGTCCCTCCCCCTCCTCAGCTCACCTAGAATCTACACGTCATTCCGTTTTCTTCTTCTTGGCCCCTGCTCTCTGGAACTCCCTCCCCCTTGCCCTTCATACCAAATTGTCTTTTCAACGCTTCAAGAGCGCACTCAAAACTCACCTTTTTCTGCAGGCATTCGAACTCCCCAATCACTAAAGTTACCTTGCTCCACCAGTTCCCTCATCAAGCATTTTCTCCCCCCTCTCCCACCTTGTCTAGCTATCCTTTTCTGTCTCTCCCTGTCCCTCTCTTTTCTATTTAAACAATGGCGTTCCTTTCTTTTTCTACTTTTTAATTGATTTGATTTTATTGTACACTGCCTTTACGCATACGCTTGGGCAGTATATCAAGCGAAAACTTACCCAAACCTTTTTTAAACCCAGCTACACTAACAGCCTTTACTACATCCTCCGGTAATAAATTCCAGAGTTTGATTACACGTTGAGTGAAAAAATATTTTCTCTTATTTGTCTTAAATAGTTTACCCTGTAGCTTCGTTGCATGTCCCCTAGTCTTTCTATATTCTGATAACGTAAACAATCGATCTACGTTTACCCGTTCCACTCCGTTCATTAATTTATAAACTTCTATCATATCTCCCCTCAGCTGTCTCTTTTCCAGTTTAAAGAGCCCTAATCTTTTTAGCCTTTCTTCATAGGGGTATCTTTCCATTCCCTTTACCATTTAGGTGACTCTTCTCTGAACCTTTTTTAATAATGCTATATCTTTTTTAAGATACTGCGAACAGAATTGCACACAATATTCAAGGTGCGGTCGCACCATGGAATGATACAGAGGCATTATGATATCTTTTGTTTTATTTTCCATTCCTTTCCTTATCATATCTAGCATTCTATTTGCTCTCTTGGCCGCCGCTGCACACTGGGCCGAGGGTTTTAACATGTTATCCACGATGATGCCTTAATCTTTTTCCTGGGTGGTGGTTCCTAATGTGGAACCTTGCATCGTGTAACCATAGTTTGGGTTGTTCTTCCCTAGGTGCATAACTTTGCACTTGTCCACATTAAATTTCATCTATCATTTTGATGCCCAGTCTTCCAATTTATCAAGATCCTCTTGCAATTTTCCACAATCCTCATGGGTTTTAACAACTTTAAATAGTTTTGTGTAATCTGCAAATTTGATAACCTCATTCGTTATTCCCTTTTCCAGGTCATTTATGAATGTCAAAAAGCAGCGGACCCAGCACAGATCCCTGGGGTACACCACTATTCACCTTTCTCCATTGGGAAAATTGGTCAGTTAGCCCTACCCTCTGCTTTCTATCTTTTTTTTTTTTTAAACTTTTATTTTCATTTTGCAACAAACAAAAGAAACAACACACCAAAGGAGACAAAACAAGTATACAATAAGGAAAAGTAAACCCAATTACCCCCCACCCCGATGCTTCTTCTCTACCCGATTATATCAGCATGTGAGCGCTTCCAATTAACAGTGATTATACATCAAACGATCAAAAGAGTATCTACGATACAGCATGATCATGGGACAGAGATATATACAAAGTTAGACAGTCAGATGAGAGCATTTAGCAAAATGTACATAGTCATTGAGCATCTTCCATTGAGACCAATGAGAAGGAGTCTGAACGGGGGAAGCGAACAGACGAGGTATTTGTTCATATTTACTGTAAAGACAGGCATGATTCCACCATTCATTGGGGCTCAGATGGGAGCTAATTTTCCAGTATTACTTAATTAGGGAAATAGCAATGCCAAGCATAAAGTTCGAAAGGAGATAAGCCATTTTTGGGAGAGAGGGGATCCCCGCAACTGGGCGAAGTCCCACTATCCTCCAAGAAAGGGGCTCTTGAGAGTGCGAGATAGACTAAATACGACCCCAGACCCGACGCCAGTAATACTGTAGTGCGGGATATTCATGCATAACATGAGGCAGTGAACCAATGGCCGCAGGACATGTCCAGCAACCATTGCCCTGAGTAGTGTTCCATTTGTCTAATCTGTGAGGAGTGTAAAAACACCGGTGGGCTAGAAAGAAGAGGGTCTGAGTGAGTGAGGCGGATCGGGAACCCGTGTCCCTCTACTCCAGATAAGGCTCCATTGCTCCGAGGTCAAAGTCACATGCAATTCTCTCTCCCATACTTTCTGCGCTATAGGGGTATCTCTAGTTATAGCATTACATAAGGTTTAGTAAAAATTGGATGCTACACCCGGTGAACTACCGATAGATCGGAAAGTCTCCAATCAACCTTATGTAGAGAATGCCAATGGCGGGAGTACCCTAGTACTCCGAAGGCGATGCTGAAGTTGCACTGACCAGAGTCGGGAGTCTAAAGATTGCATAAGAGTATTAAAGGCACCTAAAGTGTCTAAAAGCATTGGTGGATAGTGGGAGTCTGATGGGAGAGTCATACCAGGGAGAAAGGTAAGAGGAATCGGTTTGCAAAGGCCCGCTTCTATATCTAGCCACACAGGTCTACTCGGTACTGGATCTTCCAGCCAATGAGCGCCTTGTTTGAGAAGAAAAGATTGAGGGAACACTTGAGTAAAATCGCCACCAAGTATTAATGGAGCATTGGCAGAGGCCAATGCCAACTGCGCAATACTTGCATAGTAAGCAGGGTTGTCCACATTCGGGGCATAATGCAAATACACGTGAATTCACTATCTCCAACCTCAAGGTGTACACGGGCCCATCTACCCTCCTTGTCAGCGCTAATATCAAGTACAGTAGCGTGCAAAGACTTCTTAACCAGAATGGCTACCCCGTACCATTTGGAAACGGTGGGAGAATAGGCAGCTACCATGTAAGGCTTAGCATTGAGTTTCAGTGTTTCAGCAGAGTTTAAATGCGTTTCCTGAAGAAACACTAAATCAACATGCTCATGGCTAAGATAGCTAAGGATTTTCTTTCCTTTGAGTGGACCATTAATGCCTTTTACGGTGAGTGATAAGATTTTACATAAGGCCATTCAGAAAAGTTAAAAATTCTGAGCATGATAGCACACATAATTTCACTATGTCCCTCAAACTGACTGTAACTGGCTGTACACATGACATAAGAAAAATAAGCTAATATAATACAATGAAGCGCCCCACATTAACAAAGAAAACCGCAGTACTGTAGAGGAGAAGCAAAACCCCAAAATTACTGGCGACCATGTGTCTGCGGGGAGAAACCCCAGAGAAGGCCGAAATTGAAAAAACACATAACCTGTAGGACTGTGCGTGCTCCGAATCCGACCGAGGCACACATCATGAAGGGATAGGAGACCAAAAAACAAAAGTCATATAGAGAAAGAAAGAAAGTCCAGGCAATCTCTGTGCTTGGCTATGACCGCCGCATCGGGCCCTTCAAAATGGCGGACAGAGCCGGCAGATAAGAGTCCAAGATTTGGGATTAGCGCATCTGCTCTGCTTCTTTGGAGTCTAAAAATGTTGATAGTAGATCAGGATCTTCGAACGTCCTGGTTTGGTTGTGGAGAGTCACTCGGAGCTTCGCTGGATACAACAGGCCAAAGCGAGCCTGTAGCTGTTGAAGTCGAGGGCGAAAAGCAAGGAGTTTCTTCCGACGGTCAACGGTAGGCTTTGCCAAATCAGGAAAGAAGGAGACTTTACGACCTTCAAATTCCAAATGATGATTCGCTCGGGCAGCATTTAAAATTTGTTCCACTTGTTGATATCGTAGCAAGCTAAAGATAATAGGCCGGGGGGTCGTGCGGTTGAGCGCCATGTGGGCAGGAACACGGTGTGCTCGATCGATTTCCAGTTCTCTATGAAAAGTGATCTTCAGCAAGGAGGGAAGAGTTTTGAGCAAGAATTCTCTTATATCTCCTGCTTCCACCCCCTCCGGCATTCCGAGGAGCCTCACATTGTTGCGACGGGCTCGATTATTGCTATCTTCTAACTCCTTTTGAAGATTCTGTATCTGGCGCTCAGCCTTGTCCAGTTTGCCCAAGCGCACCGCGTGCGAGTCGAGGACCCCCGCCATGTTGTCCTGCCATAATGAAAGACTTTCAAGTCGGTCCTGGAGCACTCCAAAGTCTTCTCGCATGGCTCGAAGCGCTTCTCCATTGGACTGCACCAATTCCTTCACGCCGCGTATTTCCTCCAAGATCTCCAGGTGCATTTCGGGGTTTTCACGAAATGGAACCATCTTCTGTGGGGAGGACACCTCTGTTTTGGAGCGTTTTCCGTGAGAAGAAGAAGGAGACCCGAAGTCCAAGCGCGCTGGTTTATGGGCCGCCATCCCCCCCGAGGTACCCCGGTCAGCTCGGAGCGAAATAGTAAGTTTGTATAGGTATTAAGTCAGGATTCTAAGTAGGCCTCTCGGGAGCTTCAACGCAAAGCGTCCTACCCGCTGGACATCAGGCTCCGCCCCCCCTGCTTTCTATCTTTTAACCAGTTGCTGATTCACAATAGTACACTGCCTCCTATCCCATGACTCTTTAGTTTTGCCAAAAGTCTCTGATGAGGGACCTTGTCAAAGGCTTTCTGAAAGTCCAAATACACTATATCAATCAACTCACCTTTGTCCACCTGATTATTCACTCCTTCAAAAAAACATAACAGATCAGTAAAACAAGATTTTCTTTGTCTAAAGCCATGTTGTCTGTCTCCCATTAAGCCATGACTATCTACATGTTCAGCAATTTTGTTCTTTATGATGGTTTCTACCATTTTTCCGGTACTGACGTCAGGCTCACCGGTCTGTAGTTTCCCGGATCACCCCTGGAACCCTTTTTAAAAATTGGTGTTACATTGGCGATCCTCCAGTCTTCAGGTATTAGAGATGATTTTAATGATAGTTCACAGATTACTAATATCAAGTCTGCAATCTCATATTTCAGTTCTTTCAACACCCTTGGATGTTTATCATCCTTGTCTAGGTGATTTGCTACTCTTCAGTTTTTCAAATAGTTGTAATACATCTTCCCGATGTACCAATATTTCCTTCAATTCTTCCACACCTTTAAATACCACTTCCGTCATCCGTAGCATCCCTACATCTTCCTCAGTAAATACCGAAGCAAAGAATTAATTCAGTCTCTACGCTATCGCCTTGTTGTCTCTTAGTGCCCCTTTAACCCCGCTATCATCTAATGGACCAACTGACTCTCTCATAGGTGTTTTGCTACAAATGTACTTGAAAAAGTCTTTATTACGTGTTTTTGCTTCCACAGCAAACTTCTTCTCAAATTCTCCCTTTGCCTGCCTTATCAATGTCTTGCATTTAAGTTGCCAGTGCTTGTGCTGTTTCCAGTTTGTCATTTGGCTCTTTTTTCCATTTCCTGAAAGATGCTTTTTTGGCAACAACAGTCTCTCTGACCTCACCTTTAAACCATGATGGCAGTTTTTTGGACTTCCTTCCATTTTTCTTAAAGTATGGAATACAGCCGGTCTGGGCCTCCAAGATAGTATTTTTCAACAACACCCAAGCTCAATGTAAGTCTTTAAACTTTGCAACTGCTTCTTTTAGTTTTTTAACTATTTTCCACATTTTATCATAGTCTCTCTTTCAAAAGTTAAAATATAGTACTGTGGATTTCCTTACCATCACTCCTCCAGTAATTAAATCAAACGCGATCATGCTATGATCACTATTGCCAAGTGGCCCCAACACCCTTATCTCTTGCACCAGATCTGGTGTTCCACTAAGGACTAGGTCCAATATGGCTTCCCCTCTGGTCAGTTCATGAACCAGCTGCTCCAAGAAGCAGTCATTTGTTTCATCTAGGAACTTTATCTCCCTAGCATGTCCTGCCGTGACACTGACCCAGTCCATACCGGGGTAATTGAAATCACCCATTATTATTACTGTGCTCTAACTTTTGTTAGCTTCCTTGATTCCTTTGAGCATTTCATCATTTCTTTGTTCATTCTGGCCAGGTGGTCTATAGTACACCCCCACTGCCATCACCTTCTCCTTTTTACATGAAATTTCAATCCATAGAGATTCTACAGCAAATTTTGTTTCCTGCAAAACTTTAATCCTTTCTGACTCAATGCCCTCTGTAACATAGAGCGCAACCCCTCCACCAATTTGATCAGCTCTATCATTACGATATAGTTTGTACCCAGGTATCACAGTGTCCCACTGGTTGTCCTCCTTCCACCATGTCTCTGAGATTGCAATCATATCTAACCTCTCATTTAGTGCTATATATTCTAACTCTCCCATCTTATTTTTTAGACTTTTAGCATTTGCATACAAGCATTTTAAAGACTGTATTTTATTCATATTAATCTGGCTAATGGTAGGCATGGGTAGTTTGGAATCTTTAAGCTCTGTCTGCTCCATACTTGAGGGCATTTGGGCTACATACTCGAGGGCATTTGGGCTACTTTACTCTTTTTTGGAACCTCTCTGCTTTTGGTAGTATCCTTCAAGGATACATTCTTCCGAACCATGTGCTTTTGGGCGTCTGTCGGCTTTCCCCTATTATCTAGTTTAAAAGCTGCTCTATCTCCTTTTTAAAGGTTAATGCCAGCAGCCTGGTTCCATTCCAGTTAAGGTGAAGCCCATCCCTTTGGAAGAGCCCCTCCTTTCCCCAGAATGTTCCCCAGTTCCTAACAAATCCAAAAACCTCATCCTTGCACCATTGTCTCGCCCATGCATTGAGACTCTGGAGCTCTGCTGCCTTTTGGGTCCTGCGCATGTAAAGGGAAGCATTTCGGAGAACGCTACCCTGGAAGTTCTGGATTTCAGCTTCCTACCTAAAAGCCTAAATTTAGCCTCCAGAACCTCCCTACCACATTTTCCTATGTCATTGGTACCGACATGTTCCAAGACAGTAGACTTCTCCCCAGCACTATCTAAGACCTTCTCTAGGTGGCAGGTGAGGTCAGCTACCTTCACACCAGGCAGGCGTGTTACCAGGCAATCCTCACGTCCACCAGCCACCCAGCTATCTACATGCCTAATGATCGAATCACCAACTATAACAGCTGTCCTTACCCTTCCCTCATGGGCACATGGCCCTGGAGAAACTTCCTCGATGCGAGAGGGTTTTACATCACCTGGAAGACCGGTCCTAGTTACAGGATCATTTCCTGCCATACCAGGGTGATGTTCTCCTGTCATGTGACCGCTCTCCTCCATGGCAACAGGGATGCTGCCAGACTGGAGGTGGGACTTCAGGACTATATCCCTGTAGGTCTCATCTATGTACCTCTCTGTCTTTCTTATATCTTCCAAGTCTGCTACTCTAGCCTCTAGAGAACGGACTCATTCCCTGAGAGCAAAGAGCTCCTTGTACCTAGTGCACATGTAAGACCTCTCACCAACTGGGAGAAAAATCATACATGTGACACTCAATGTAAAAGACTGGAAAGCCCCCATCTCGCTGCTGGACTGCTGTCTGCATCTTAGTTTTAAGCTTGTGCTTAGATCTGTAAGTTCTTTACTTACTAAGGGTTGCTGTGGATACTTATACTAATAAAAAAGTGTACCTAATATGTTTAATATACTTTGTTCACCACCTGAAGCTTAATTAATCCCTCTCTCCCCACCCTACTCCTCAACTTCCGTGAAGACGGGGGGTGGGGGTGGAGGAGGTCTCAGCTAAAGGCTCCAAAGTTTTTGGCAGGCTCCTAAAATAAAAAAAAAATTTGTTGCGGCCTGCCTTAAGCAAACCTTCAATGTTACGCCCCTCCTCCACAAGATTTTGATACTTAAACTCAAGAAACATGATCATCTGAATACCACTCTTCCAACAACAATCCTGTAAAAATGTATAATCTATTGGTTTTCTTTTTTTTTAATACTGATGATCTTTTCGCCCTTCCCCCAAGAAAGCAGCTGCCCTAGGCAACCACCTATCTATCTTTAATGGCTGTCCCAGCCCTGAATGAGGTAAGCACAGTTCCTTGTTAAATCACTGCAAACTGAAGGTCTAAATGAGCCTTTACACGGGCCTTGGAGCAGGTGCAAATGCTGATATTTAGATTTGATGTAGTAGACATGTAGGGCTCAACATTCAGCACCAGCGGCTAGCACGATTATAGCAGCTAGCCACCAGCACTGAACATTAAGCATGGATATTCAATACCTGGGTCATAACCAAGCATTTGCGATATTGAGCCGCTGCCCAGTTAGCTTGTACAGGTAAAGATACGGCAGCTTTTGCTGCGCCTATGTTTGCCCACAGATCACTAACCAGACAGCAGTGCAATATTGCGGCTGCCTGCTTAGTGATGGGTGCCGCCTCCTCTCTGCCCCAGAACGCCCATGACACATCCTGATGCTACACAGTATCGGGGCGTATCACAGCATTACTCAGGGATATTCAAGGCTGAATATCCCTCTAAGCAGCATTTACACAGTTTACAGGTCTGTAAACCGTGTAAATGCCTTTGAATATTGGGACGTATTTATTCTGTAAAATAGGAAATACTTGTCTATTCTTCAGGCGTGCTCAGACCACATCCCTTCGAAAACTATGTATGCTGCTGACATACACATGCAAGCAGTGTTTTTCCAAAATCGCTGTAGACATATTGGGTCATTTACGTATATGTGTAAACCTCCCATATAGGTATGCAAATGCCACATAAACCTTCTAGAATGGTCTCCTACTGTAAGTATTCAGGTGTTATTCATGAAAGTGCATCATGTTCAAACATCTGCTAAGGTTCTGTAGGAAATACGTAACACTAGATTATTCATAGCAGTGGCAGGCAGGCCTTACAGCCTGATAAATTGCTTATATAAAGCACACAGATGAATCCAAATTCCCTTTCGCCAATTTTCAATTTGTATGCAACCATGGTGATTGTGACAAAAGAGAGAGAGATGGAGAAACAGAACAAGATGAAAGAGAGAGAGAGGGCAAGACAGAACACCAGAAGTTATAAAGAAAATGGAGGAGACATTTCTGCCAGAGGACTCTAGGGTCTGGGATACCTTTCTGCAACTTTCAGAATAGTAAATTCTAATAAGCCATTGGTTGAACTCAAATGTAGTTATGGCCTATGATGAATTCTTTATAGGAATCTGGCATTTTTCCAGACAGATTTCGTTTCATTTCATTATTTATGCCTGCCTATCCTATGACTTCTAGGTGGTTCACAAAATATGTGTATATTTAAAACATATACACAAGCAAGAATGACAATTCAGCTATTGTTTCCCTCATCTAAAGAAGAATAATTTAGACCTACCTACATTAGTTTACTATAAACCCATCTCATATCTTCCATGTTTAGGCAAATTAATCGAGTGTGTTATTGTAATACAATTAGAACTGTTTATAGAAGAGAAAACTTGCTTAGTTCCTTGTCAATTAGATTTTTGCTCCGGGCACTGTACTGAGATGCTGCTATACAATGATGGATGATTTGTGTAGGTATAAGGATAAAAGGTCAGATATAGTTGTTGTCTCTTCAGATCTGTTTACCGCTTTGAATTTGGTGACATTTTTGGGTATCGGTGGATTGTTTCAGTAATGATTTCTTTCTTTCCTTTCTCTTACATCTCAACAAGCTACAATGGAAGAACACACGACTGCTCCCTGGATAGCAGGTAGGGGATCCCCCAGAACTCTTTTTTTATCCCCCCCCCTTCTGTAAAATGTATTTTTGAGGTCTACAGGAAGATGATAAGGAGCAGAAATGTTCATTATTGTTCATGTATGGAATGATTCTATAACTGAGTGCCTAGAATACACCCCTTTGAAGATAATTTTATTTTAAAAAGTAGGCTCCTGTTTTTGGAACGCATCCCCTGTGTCTTTGCATTCTGAACCCTCTTACAAGGCATTTACAATTTTTAAAACTTGGGTATTTTCTAGTTAGGATAGAGGGTATACTTATTTAAGTGATTTTTTTTTGGGGGGGGGGGTGAATGGCAATGTTTATTAGATATCTATTGTATTTCTGAGGTATATGCATATTTATTATACTTCAAGATTTTTCTATGAAAATTGTAAGTGGATAATAAACTAAACTAAACTTCAAATTTTCTTGTGCAAAACATTTTTATTGTTCTTTATTTTATAATGTTTGTTTTCATTCTTTTATTTCTAATGTTTTAAGAGCATTATTTAGATGAAGTGACATAAACTGAAAATAATAAATCCCCTGACAACCAGGATTTATATAATGCTTAATCTTGTAAAGCTCTTTTTTATTAGATTATATCTGCTGAGAGCTTAGACAACATTTTCTAGAGGTTTCAGTCAAGTGATACTTGACCTGGAAAAATGACCTGGGAATTACATACATTTCCTAGCAAAAGGACAACAGCTGGGACCTCTAAATTGGTTTTATGGGATAGGCATAGTTGTCCAACATAATCGGTGTAATGGAAAAGGTTGCGTTAATGCCATCCTGTAGAAAGACAAAAGTGTTTAGGAACAGAAATCACAATCACTTCCTGATTTTTGCAGGTTTCTGAGGCCAACATGAATGTTTAAAGTGCAGTAGCCTGGTTCTCAAGGTGTTACTATGGTAGATGAGTAAGGTCTATGTCAAAAAGACATCACACATCCTAAAACTTCAAGGAGCTGCTAGCTGGACGGGAACATCTGGGGATAGTAGAACAACAGTGTCCAAAACTGAAGGGAGATATTTTAAGGGCAATACACCTTTTTGCTAGGAAATTAAATAAAAGGAAGATGAAAAGGAGACTGCTATGGTTTTCAAAAGAAGTAGTTGAAAAAGTAAGGATAAAGAGGTTAGCTTTTATAAACTATAATAGATTGCAGAAAGAGGAAGACGAACAACAATGTCTAAGGGAGAATCTAAGGGAAGTAAAGCTGGAAAACAAAATTGCAAATGGAAGTCAATACAGTAATAGATGGGGGCAAGACTGTTTTAGGTATGTTAGTGACAAGAGGAAGTGCAAAGGTGGCATTGTGAGGTTCAAGTATGCAGTGGAGGAATATGTAGGTTTTGATGAGGACAAAGCAGAATTGCCTAATGAGTATTTCTGTTCTGAGTTCATAGATGAAGCGCTGGGAAAACAAACACAAATAGGAATGGAAGTTAGGTAGACCTCAAACTATTTTTGAAAGACTGTGTTCATAAGGAACTAGCTAAACTAAAAGTAGATAAAGCGATGGGGCTGGACAGAATTAATCTGAGGGCATTGAAGGAACTTAGTGAAGTACTGGTGGCTCCACTGTCTGACCTCTTCAATGCTTCTATAGAGTTGGGAGTGACCCCAAAGGACTGGAGATGGGTGGATCTGGTTCCCGTCCACAAAAGTAGAAGTAAGGAAGAGGGTGGGAACTACAGGCTCATTAGTTTGACCTTTGTGATGAGTAGATTAATGGAAACACTACTGTTTAATGTATACCAAGTTTATTGTCCTGTTCATTGTAAGCACAGATCAATTATTTGAGACGTGTAGTTTTTATGTTCATTGTAAACCGCACTGATGATGAATAGCGCGGTATAAAAGAAACTGTAAATAAATAAATAAATAAAGCAGAGGATAGTGTGGTTTCTGGAATCCAAGAGATTACAGGATCTGAGACAGTATGGCTTTACTGGAGGTAGGTCTTGTCAGACAAATTGGATTGATTTCTTTGACTAGATGACCAGAGAATGAGATCAGGGAAGAATGCTAAGGGGGACATTCTGTCCCGCGTTCTATCCCAATGGGATGTCCATCTGTGCTATTCGCCCCCCTGCCGGCCCTAGCTAAAGCCTCCCCGTATGAACAAAGCATTTGTACAGGGAGGCTTAGATGGGGTGGGAGGAGGTGTTCCGGAGGTGGAGTGAGGGCGGAGCATGAGTGGGCCACAACCCCGGACATACAGGGCTGATTCAAAGATTGGCCCTGTACGTCTGGGGCCATGAACTTAGATGAGGGACTTATTCCACCACAGAGGTGGAATAGGTTCCTCTGGACATTGGGGGATCCTGCTGACAGGCCAGGAAAAAGAGGTAGGGGGTGCAGTAAGTTCCCCACAGCCGGCCCTGGCCAAAGGAGGCCGGATCGATGATCTGACTGCAGGGAACAAACGAGATTGGCGGCGGCCGACATTCGCGGCTTCTGAATGGAGTTGTGGTGCCATGGTGACAGGATGCCATGGCACTGCGGCTCCATTCAGGAGCCTGACTGAAATAGTCGGGTATCTGCTGGGCATGCAGGCAAATCAGAATCAGGGCCTGGCCTGCACGTTCAAGCCGTAGACCCAATTCTGATTCGATGGGAACATCTAGCTCCTGCTGGATTAGAATTGGATCTATTTCTGGGAATCCCGATTCCGATCGGTTGCACAAGGGCCTGGACAGCCACATTTGATTGTGCCTCCACATGCACTATACTTAAATTTCCCCAAGGGCCTTGACACTGTTCTGTACTGGCAACTTATAAACTAAGGGCCCGATATTCAATTGCGATGGCACCAAACTTTAACCACGGATATTAAATCTGGGGCCATATCTGGCCACCGGCACTGAATACCTGGGGTTGCTACACAGCCACACATGATGCAGAAGCTAGCCGTGCAGTGGCGATATTTAGCCACTGCCTAGTTAGCTCCAGCAGCCAAAAGTAGAACAGCTTTTGCTGCGCCTAACATTCGCCGCTGAGGGATAACCAGGCAGCACTTGAATATCTCCGCTGCATGGTTATCTCCAGGTACTGCCCTGGAGTGCCCCCAACATGCCCCAATGCTAAGCGGGGAGTATAGCGGCATTACTCGGGGATGTCAGTGCCACTGAATATCCCACTTAGGGGCATTTACACGGTTTACAGCTCTGTGAATCATGTAAATGTCTTTGAATATTGGGCCCTAAGTATTCTTGAGATGGACCCTAAAGTGATTGACTGAGAAAAAAGATGGCTGAGTGGTAAGTGACAGAGGATAGTAGTAAATGGAGTTCACCCTAAAGACTAGTGGTGGGTTGCAGGGATCGGTCCTTGGTCTTTTTAACATTTTGTATAAATAATATTGAGGAAGGTTTGTTGGTAAAGGATACCTCTTTGCAGATGATACCTGAATCTTTAATAGAGCAGACACCCTGGAAGGTATGGATAACTTAACCCTTTCAAGGCCTACTTTAAATTTTTAATCCACATTTTGCAGCCGGGATAATTTTTGCATATTCCAGGAAAATTGTACCCGTCTTATTTAATATGTTCTAATAGTGATTTTCCTTCTGCTATGGTCATGTATTATATACCATTTGATAGGAATATTTAGCCAGAATTTTGTATCCCAAGAGTTTTGGGCTCGGCCTGGAAAGGGTTAAAGAGGGATCTAATGAAACTTTAAGAATGGTAGATAATTTGGCTGCTTAGATTTAATGATAAAACATGCAAGATCATGCATTTGGGCAAAAAAACAAGAAAGAGATACAGTATAGGGGATAAAGTACTTCAGTGCACAGACTAGAGAACAGGATCTGGGAGTGATCATATTAATGATCTTAAAATGGCCAGAAGGATGGCTGGGTGCATAAGGAAAGGAATGGTATTAACAAACTAAACCCTAGACATCATTTGATTGAAAAATATAATTTTTTTGTCTAACACCCAAGTCTATACCCAGTAGCCTATCAACTTAAAGCATACTAGGTGACTAACAGTGTCCTTTTTTCAGAGAACAAGTTTTTAAAAATAGTCCATACTTTTTCTTTCTTCCAAAACTTTTCTAAAAAATTAATCCAAAATTTATACTACAATGAATTTCAAAACTTGCATTAATATTGCCAAATTATCCATTCAGCCTGAATGATTCAGGCAAACTAGATATAGATTTGGGTGTCTGACAAAAAATTATATATTTCAATTGAATGATATCTAGGGCTCAGATTATTGATACTGTTGAATTTATGAGTTGGCCCCTATTATTATTGAGCACACCTTTGGTGGAACTAAGAAAAGAAATGGTCAGAAGGAAAAAGGTAATAGTGCTCTTGTAGAAGTCTTTGGTGAGACCTCATTTGGGGTACTGTGTATAATTCTGAAGACTGCACCTTGAAAGTTTATAAACAGGATGGAGTTGATCCAGAGGGTGGTTACTAAAATGGTTAGTAGTCTTCATCATAAAACATATGGGGATAGACTTAAAGAACTTAATATGTATACGTTGGAGAAAGGCAGAAGAGGGATAGTATGATAGAGACATTTAAATACCTCTGTGGAATAAATACACAGGAGATGGCCATCTTCCAGTTCAAAGGAAGCTCTGAATTGAGAGGCCATAGGAAGAAGGTGAAAGGTGATAGACTCAGAAGTAATCTAAGGAAATATCTCTTTGTGGAAAGGGTGGTGGATGTGTAGAACAGCCTCTCAGTGGAGGTGGTGGAGATGAGAACTGTGAATTCAATAAAGCATGGGATAAGTACAGAGGATCTCTGAGGGAGAGGAAGGATTTATAGAGCTTAATAGTTCTGATGGATGGGAAGACTAGTTTGGCCATATGGTCTTTATCTGCCATCATTTTCTATGTTTCTGTGTTAATCTTGTAAACACATAGCTGTGTTGATTGGGCTAAACAGAAAATTTTAGAAAGAGCAGTTTAATGTAATCACAGACAATAGTGATTCCATGTGAGCTGATGCTGAATCCCTGCAGTAGCTGTGAGAGAGGAGAGTTAGAAATCTGAGAATTTGAAAACAAGCCTATTAGAGCATACGGATATTTTTATTGTCTGCTGTAATGAATCATCCTTGCAAAAGATATTGTGTTTTGTCTGTGCTGTTTGGGGCAGTACATAGTAAGAACTCTATCTACTGTAATTAGAAAATTGCATCCTCACTCAAAATACCCAGGAAGGACGTACTGCAAGGACGTATCATTTTCACTGTCCAACTTTCGCATCCATATGACGTTATTGAAAATATCATGGCTTGAATGAGTCAAATCTTTGTATGGAGAGAGACATGTCTGCTCTTGAGAATTTTTTCTAGGTCTTTCACAGCCATTCTGCCAAGAGTAATGTGTTGTCGGATTTCTTGACTGCTTGTTGTTTCTTTATTGAAAGTTGATCCAAGTAGGTTAAAGTTGTCCACTATTTTGAATTCTTCTCCATCAATGATGAACTTATTGCCAGTTGTTAGGACCTTTGTCTTCTTTACATTAAGTTCCAAGCCCATTTTACGACTATGTTCCTTGATCTTGAGAAGCAAATGTTTCAGATCGTCTTCACATTCAGCCAGTAAAATAGTATCATCAGCATAGCGAAGGCTGTTGATGAGTCTTTCACCAATCTTCACAAGTTGGTTGTCTTCATACAGTCCTGCTTGTCTGATGATTTGTTCTGCTTATAAATTAAACAAGTAGAGGGAAAGTGTGCAGCCTTGTCATACACATTTGCTGATTTTAAACCATTCTGTTTCTTCTTGTTTCATTTGATCAATGGAAAGGTTGTGCAAGAGAATGATCAGATGTTCTGAATGGTTCTTTATGTAACCCAGAGTTTCTCATGGTTTACATTGCTGTAGTCAATAAAAGACAGATATCCTTTTGGTATTTTTAGTCTTTTCAAGAATCTATCTCACATATGCGTTGATGTTTCTCATTCCTTACCCTCTCCTGAACCCTGCTTGCACTTCAGGAAGTTGTCATTCCAGGTATGGTTCTAGTCTCTGCTGAATAATCTTCAGTAGAATCTTTCTGGCATGTGGGATCAGAGTGATTATGCGATAATTTCCACAGTCAGTTGGATCACCTTTCTTTAGTATTGGTATAAACACAGCTCTTTTCCAGTCTGTTGGCCATGATGTCATCTTTCAAATTTCCTGGCAGAGCCTTGTAAGTATGGTAACAGCTGCATCCAATTGCTGTAATACTTCTATGGGACTGCCATCAATGCCTGGTGCTTTCACTTCCTCCACTTCCAAGCTGCATACTGGTTCTTCAGTTCGAGGGCTGGAGTTGGATTGTCGATTATGCAGACTTATGTCCAGCTCTATTCCTTCTGTAGCATTCCATTTTCACCTCTATCAGAGAGCTTGGATGCTTCAAGAAGGCTAGAGTGGAGGACTTTGAGGAGCTAAGGAAGACAGATATATATATATAGATGAGACCTACAGAGACATAGTATTGAAGTCCCATGTCCAGTCTGTCAGTCTCTCTGTTGCTATGGAGGAGAGAGGTCACGTGAAAGGACAGCATCACCTTGATGTGGCACAAAGTGATCCTATAGCTAGGACCTGTCCACCAGGCGAGGTAAAACCCTCTTGCACTGAGGAAGTTTCTCCAAGGCCACGTACCCATGAGGGAAGGGTTAGGAGGTCCATTATAGTTGGTGATTCGATCATTAGGCATATAGATAGCTGGGTGGCTGGTAGACGTGAGGATCACCTAGTAACATGCCTACCTGATGTGAAGGTAGAGGACCTCATGTGCTATCTAGACAAGGTTTTGGATAATGCTGGGGTGGAGCCTGTGTCTTGGTACATATTGCTACCAATGACATAGCAAAGTGTGGGAGGGAGGTTCTGGAGGCCAAATTTAGGCTTTTAGGTAAGACGTTGAAATCTAGAACTTCCAAGGTACCATTCTCAGAAATGCTTCCTGTTCCATGTGAGGGATCCAAAAGGCAGGCAGAGCTCTAGAATCTCAATGTGTGAATGAGATGAGGGTGCAAGGAAGTGGGTTTTGGATTTGTTAGAAACTGGGCAACATTCTGGGGAAGGGGGAACATTTCCAAAAGAATGGGGTCCACCTTAACTGGGGTGGAACTAGGCTGCTGGCATTAACCTTTAAAAAGGAGATAGAGCAGCTTTTAAACTAGATAATAAGGGAAAGCCGACAGTCGCCCAAGAGTGCATGGTTCAGATGGATGTATCCTTGAAGGATACTAGCAAGAGAGGAAAATTAGGGTATCCCGATAGAGAGGTTCCAATAAAAATTAAAGTGACCCAGATGCCTTGAAGTACAGAGCGGACAGAGCTGAAAGATTCCAAATTACCCCATCAACTGATAAACCTACTGTTAATATGAACAAAATACAAACTCTAAAATGCCTGTATACAAATTCTAGAAGTCTAAAAAATAAGATGGGAGAATTAGAATACAGAGCACTAAATGAAAGGTTAGATATAATTGGCATCTCAGAGACCCGGTGGGACACTGTGATACCTGGGTACAAGTTATACTGCAATAATAGAGTAGATCAAATTGGTGGAGGGGTTGCACTCTTTGTTAGAGAGGACATTGAGTCACACAGGATTAAAGTATTTAAGGAAACAAAATACATGGTAGAATCTCTATGGATTGAAATTCCATGTATAAAGGGGAAGACGATGGCAGGAGGGTGTACTACCGATCGCTTGGCCAGAATGAACAAATAGATGATGAAATGCTCAAAGAAAACATAAAAGCTAACAAAAGTTACAATACAGTATTAATAATGGGTGATTTCAATTACCCCAATATCAACCGAGTCAGTGACACAGAAGGACATGCTAGGGAGATAAAGTTTTTGAATGAAATAAATGACTGCTTCTTGGAGCAGCTGGTTCATGAATCAACAAGAGTGGAGGCTATTTAGGACCTGATCCTTAGTAGAACACAGGATTTGGTGCAAAAGATAACGGTGTTGGTGCCACTTGGCAATAGTGATCATAGCATGATTACATTAATTTAATAAATGGAGGGAGGACAGCAAAGAAATCCACAGCACTACATTTTAACTTTCAAAAGAGATTATGGGCCCGATTCTGAGATGGGTCCTGTGGGGCTGCACGTTCCGTTGGGACATGCAGCCCTGCAGGCTGTCCTGCCCTGATTCCCCCTCCGGCTCTCCCCACACAGTTAGAGCAGCAGGACAGGGAGAGCTGGCAGGGTGCAGGAGGAGGTGGGGTCTGAGTAGAGCAAGGGCGGGCTTAGGAGGCAGGACATACAGGGCTGATTCTGGTCATGGCCCTGTACATCCTGCAGTTATGGGGGACGTGCTGATTTTTCCACCTCAAAGGGGGAATAATCAGCACTAACCATGTGATCAGGGCTGGGGATACCCCCAGAGTTGGGGCAGGGTGCATGGGAATCCCCACCACCCGACTGGCCAGCCATGGGTTGGGTGGCAGGAAAGAGGATGGTCTACACTGGGGGAGCCAGGGAAGCCTGCAGGAAGGACGTCACCATAGGCATGCAGTGGCACACTGGGCCATCCATGGGCCCGATTCTGTATGACATGGGAACATTTTGTTCCTGCGGTACAGAATCTGGTCCTAACAGGCCCATCCTGCTCGGGGTCATCTGGAAGGCCCGGATGTACTCCTGCTAGAATCAGGGTCCATGATAAAATGAGGAGCAGCTGCAAATCATGGGTGTTGTTTAGAAATACAATCTTGGAAGCCCAGACCAGATGCATTCCATGCTTTAAGAAAGTGGAAGGAAGGCCAAAAAACTGCTAGCATGGTTTAAAAGTGAAGTCAGAGAGCTGCTGGAGCCAAAAAAAGCATCTTTCAGGAAATGACAAAAGAAGCCAAATGACGAAATCGGGAAACAATAGAAGCATTGGCAAGGTAGATGCAAGACACAGATAAGGCAGGCTAAGAGAGAATTTGAAAAAAAACAAAACGCTTGCTGTGGAAGCAAACATTTACAATAAAATCTTTTTTAAGGACATCCATAGCAAAAAAACCCTGTGAGATAGTCAGTTGGACCATTAGATAGAGGGGTAAAAGGGACACTAAGGCAGGATAAGGCCATAGTGGAGAGACTGAATGAATTCTTTGCTTTGGTCTTTACTGAAGAAAATGTAGGGAAGTTATCCATGCCTGAAATGGTATTTAAAGATGATATATCAGAAGAATTGAAACAAATATCGATAAACCAGGAAGATACTCTAGACTTTGCTCCTTTCACCTTGCTGCTCCTTATGTCTGGAACAAACTACCTGAGTCCGTACATCAAGCTTCATCTCTGGCCTTTTTCAAATCCAGGCTAAACTTACCTCTTTACTGCCGCTTTCAGATCTTGATTTGCCTAATCTCCTTTCTGTTCCCTTACCATTCCCCCTAGATGTATTCCATGTCTACAGCTACTGTGTTGACTGTCTTGACTAGATTGTAATCTCTGATTAAAAGGGACTGTCTTTTACATGTGTCTATGCAGTACTGCATATGTCTTGTAGCACTATAAAGATGTTCAGTAGCAGTAGAAGTAGTAGTAGTATTTGATAAACTAAAGAGTAGCAAATCACCTGGACTGGACGGTATACATCCCAGGGTGCTCAAAGAACTGAAATAGATTGCAGACATACTATTAGTAAACTGTGAACTATCATTAAAATCATCTGCAGTACTTGAAGACTGGAGAATGGACAATATAAAACCAATTTTTAAAAAGGGTTCCAAGGGTGATCCGGGAAACTACAGACATGAGCCTAACATCAGTACTGGGCAAAATGGTAGAAACCATTATAAAGAATAAAATTATTGAACATATAGTCATGGTCTAACGGGAGAAAGCCAACTTGGATTTAGCCTAGGAAGGCCTTGTCTTACTAATCTGTTGTTTTTTTGAAGGTATGAATAAACAGATAGATAAAGGTGAGCTAATTGAAATAGTGTATCTAGATTTTGAGAAAGCCTTTGACAAGGTCCCTCATGAGAGATTCCTGGCGAAGTCATGGGATAGGAAGCAGTGTACTATTATGGATCAGGAACTGGTTTAAAGTTAGAAAGCAGAAGGTAGGGCTGAATGGCCATTTTCCCAATGGAGAAAGGTGAATAGTAGAGTACCCCAGGTATCTGAGCTGGGCCCGCTGTTTTTTTAACATGTTCATAAATAACCTAGAAATGGGAATAATGTGTGAGGTGATCAAATTTGCAAATAACACAAAATTATTCAAAGTTGTTGAAACATAAGAGGATTGTGAAAAACTGCAAGAGGACCTTGATAAATTAGAGGACTGGATATATAAATGGCAGATGAAATTTAATCTGGACAAGTGCGAAGTTATGCATTTAGGGAATAATTACCCAAACTACAACTACAGAATGAAAGGTTCCACATTAGAAACCACCACCCAGGAAAGGGATCTATGCGTCATTGTGGAGAAAATGTTGAAACCCTCTGCCCAGTGTACAGCGGCTGCCAAGAAGGCAAATGCAATGTTAGGAACCATATGGAAATTAATGGAGAATAAATCCAAGGATATTATAATGTTTCTGTATGGCTCCATGGTGAGACCACACCTTGAATATTGTGTGCAATTTTTTTGCCATATCTTAAAAAGGATATAGCTGAATTAGAAAAGGTACAGAGACGAGCCACCAAAATGGTAACGGGGATGGAAGGATAGCCCTATGAGGAAAGAATTAAAAGATTGTAGTTCTTCAACTTCGAAAAAAGATGGCTGAGGGGAGATATAATAGAGGTCTATAAAATAATGAATGGAGTGGAATGTAAATGGAGTGGAATGGGTTAAGGCCTATTCATAAACTACAAGAAATCTGACCTCATGCACATTACCAGGAGCACTATATTCTCACCACCGGACTCAATAAAGATCTTTGACCACATCATAAGTAATAAACAGGAAGTCAGATACCTCAGAGTCACCTTTGACCAGCAACTCACCTTCCAACCACACATCAAAAAGACGACCAGATCAGCCTACCACAAACTCAGAATGCTATGCAAACTCAAACCACTACTCACCGACAACGACTTCAGAACTGTATGCCAAGCCATAATAATGCCTTTAATAGATTTCTGCAATGCAATTTATCATGGACTTCCAAAGAAAACAACCTCACCTTACAGCTGGTGCAAAACACTGTGGCCAGAATCATCACTGGAACGGCAAAATACAAGCACATAACCCCCACGCTCCATCAGCTACACTGGCTCCCTGTTGCTGTACGCATCAAATACAAAAACATAATAATAATCTTCAAAACATTAAATAACCTCTCTCCAGCAACTCTCCAACCACTGATCAGGAAGACACCTCCAACCAGAACAAGAAGAGGACCAGACAACAACATCCTAGAGACCCCACTAAACTTCAGGAAAGCAAATCAATCCATCTGCAATAGATCCTTCTCCCTGTTTGCACCCCAGCTGTGGAATGATCTCCCCACCTCGACACGTGAAATCAAAGACCTAGTGGACTTTAGGAAAGCAATAAAAACTCATCTTTTCCTAGAGTACTTCGGAGCTATCCAAGATGACAATGATCACTAACAAAATGGACCATAAAACACTGTCACAGTTTCCTTGTAAATAGTTGCAATTGTTAATTGCTTGTTATACCCCAATTAACCTCCAAGTTGTATAACTCGGTTCTATG